>JAJQWJ010000002.1:108092458-109292458 GCA_023637945.1 Phaethornis superciliosus
GTCTGCCATCCTCATGGGAACTTCTTAGTCTGGGCTTGGTTTTTTTAATGGGATTTTTCAAGTTCATCAAGTCGGTGGGACCTAGTTGTAGGTTGTTTTTCAACCCTGCCTGTGTTACAATCTAAGGGTGTGGGGAGCTCCTGTGTTCAGCTTGCACTGATTTCAGACTGTCTTTTGAGACAGAGCTGTAACTTCTACACAATCACACAGTGCTCAAGAAAAGAAATTTAAGAGGAAATGCAAATCCTCCTATTTCACATTTAATTAAAATTACCAGAAAGTACTAAGCAAGAAACACTGCATCTAATTTCTTTACTTACTCTCACCAATCTGCAGCCAGGGCAGTATTGTACAAGGTCCACATGATTTGGGGTTCTCCTTGCTTAGCAGAGATCTGTGAAGGTGATGTTTGCTTGGAGAAGCAGAACTACCAAGGGTGAGTCAATGCTGTCATCATCAGGACAGCCTGTACAGCCCCAGGGGAGGACATCCAGTCTCAGCAACCTCTCTGCTGGGGTGAACATCCCCTGTTTCAATTTAGAAAAAAACAAAACCAAACCAAACAAGCAAAAAAGCTCTCTGCAAACGCAAAAGTGAGGAATGGCTTTTCCACCAAAACCAGAACTGCCACCTGGTTTTGTAGCAGTGTTTGAGAGCCACAGCTCACTATGTTTGGAGCTCATTCTCTGGGGCAGTTTTGCACACTTCAAATGAGGGAAGACTCCTGGAACACAATGCTGCTGTCTTAAAAAAGGACAATTCTTTTAGCCAGATGATGCTTGAACACTGGTGTATTGTATGTATGATTGGATGTGTGTGCCTCTGTTTAATCTTTGAGCTTGTGAGACCTTTCTCCAAAGGTCACAAAGTGTTAATCTAAATGTGATTAACCAGTTCACAAAGGTTTCAGCAACAGGGAACCTTGTTGTGGTTGGTATTTGTGTGATGCCTGGAGTAGCTGGGCCTCTTATGTACTGTATTATCACCAAAAAAATAATGTTAGTGTATCAGAATCTAAAAGCCTGTGTAGCTGCACATGTTTTTTTCACTTCTCAGATCTTTGCTGTCTGACTTGGGAGGGAAAACAAGCTGTGCTGTAAACTTGAGGATGTACATGTGTTACCATTTTAGCCAGAAATTGGTGCTGGAGCCTATGATCCCCTAGATCAACTTAAAGATGGTGAAAAGTATGTGGGACAGAGGGCTGTGCAGGCCTGAACTGCTCCTGGGCAAAATCAGGACTTTAAAAAAAGTCTTTCTTGCTACTGTATGCTTCTTTCCATCTTTTCTGAGTATGGTAATCATAATTGTAATCTTCTGGCAAAAAACACATTTCATCTACAATTTATTCTCTGGTCTGAATATGAGGAACAACAAAGTTTAGGATTTCTGCAGCTTGACACTTGCAGTTTTCTCCATCCTCCTCCCTAATGCAGTTTGTCATGGCCATCAGTAATTGGCAGATCTTAAGAGCAGGTTCCAGCTGAGATTTCAAGGTAAACTGTAGTAGCATATCTATATCTACCTAGGTGGCAGCCCTTTGAAAGCCATGGAGACCTTACTGCCTTTGCAGGTATCTTCAGGTGTCTTCACCAAGTCCTAACAGACTTCTCAGCTCTTCCCTAGGAGCCTTGAAACCTAATTATCTCTTTGTTTGAAAAATCATTTGTGAAAAGATACTCTCTCATCCAAGTAAAGCTGTGTAAGGCTGTATAGTGAGTATAGGGCATCTGCATATCTGGTTGGCACTAGAAGTTTCTTTCAGAGAGAAGGACTGCTGTTCTGATGAGGATTGTGTGTCCTGAATTCCTCCTTTGTCAGGTTATTCATGATAGGTACAAAAGGTAAACTTGTTTATTTGAAATGTCTGTGTTCAAACGTGATGAAGAACAGAGTGTGATGGGATTGGGTGTTGAGCATGTCTTTTGTCTTCCTCCTTTCCCTTCTCTCCATTGGTCATCTCAAGCACTAGAAGTTGCAAAGACTTCTCCATCTCAAGTAAAGGTGGACCACTGGCTGCCATGGTGACAAAAAGTTTGTCAAGAAGTTACAAACCAGGGTTTCCAAACAGCTTTCTGGTTCTGATGAAATAAAAGCTTCTCTGGGTACAGGCTATCACTGTGTATTAAACCCTCATCATCCATCACAGTTTTGCTCTCCTGCACTTGCATTTAGGTACGTGCTAGTGTGCTGCTCATCTCAGTGGTGGTCTGCAGAGTTTCTGTAGAAATATTGAGTTATCCATGGCACAGGATATTTGGTAACTGCTCTGTTCTTTGTTTTAAGGTTTGTGCTGTTTTGTCATTCTTCATAGTTACCTCAATTTATTATGTTCATTTATTCCAAAGATAAATCTGCCTTTCTTGAGGTTGGAGTTAATATTTTAGGTGAAACGCTATTATGTAGCAATTAATGGAAGCCAAGGTGCAGTTAGCAATTACTTAAAATGGGCTGGATTTCCTAATGATTGCTTTGTTGTGTACAAATTTATTTTGCAGACAACGTATTATACAGTCTTCCCCCATGGATAATTAATTTGTGAAACATTTCCAGCATCACCATGAGACGCAAGCAGAAATTACCTCCTTGCTGACCACATGTGTCAAATAACTAAAATAGGTAGGATCTTGCACATACCCTGCACACCTGAAAGGCCTGCACAATTTCTAGCTTCTAGGGGGGGGGGTGAGAAGTGACCACATAAGTGAGGAGAACTGCACTGGAGAATTCAAGTGTTGGGGTCACGGAGGGCTGCAGAAGTTGTGGACTATGTCTTTAGGTAAGAGGCATGAGCAAATGAAAACCAAATTGTAGTAGCTCTAAGGTTTCCTAATGTTTCCCTTTCTGCCTTATTAGTCATTGTAAACCTCCTGCTACCCAGGTTATAACCTTGGGATTATGCTTTTTATGATGAGAATACTTACAGTGAGTTTTTGTGTCCTCTAAGTTTAAACCATAGTATACGTTATTAAAAATTAATTTAACGGTCCTCTAGGATTCAACTCTGGAGGTAGCAAACAAGCATCTCAGTTATATATTGTCTTCAATTATTCATTAAGAACGAGGGGGATTTTCTAGATTACATCTCTAGCGAAGCTCGAAGCTGTTCTCCTAATGCCAGCAACAAAGCTCTGCTACTTAGGTTAACAGAAATGGACATGATTTCCCTGTTGGGTTTCTCTGTTTGAACTGTGCAGTATTTTATCACATTTAATAAAGTTTGTTACAAATATGAGTTGCTATGAGAAGAATCCTGGTGGTGATGCTAAAGCATCATTTAATTTGGAATGGACACTTTTGCCAACAAGAACTTTAATAGACTGCTATGTGTGTGAGCATGATGGACAATTTAACACACAAATTACACAACATCATGGATGTTATGTAATTATTATGACATTGTTACATTCAATATTATTCTGATTTGCACTCTGCAGTTATTACCAGTTCCTTTTCTTTTGAAACCAAGCCTCTTTTCCTCTAGGAAGCTGCTTAATTATGGAGCTGCCAGTGCTGCATCCTCACTCTAGGAAATGGTCTCATCCCACCTTGTATGCCAGATGTACAGTTTCACAAATGCATATGTGTCTATGGGAAGAGTGGATCTGGGAATATGTCACCAGTTTGAGAGCCAAAGTTGAATTCAGGGCAGTCAAACCAGTGTCATCATTGTTCCAGTATTTCATTTTCTTTTTCATTGCTTTTCTTTTTCATTTAATTTATTTCCTTAAACATTTACTCTTAGCCATAACTAAACTAAAGAAAGTATGTTAACTTTACCAGAAACGGGGTTCCAGTGGAGAATTACACCAGTTACCAGTATGCTTATAATGCTATCACTTCTGTGATGAGAAATCCTTGCATGGCTTCAGCAAAGCTATTTCTGATTTACACTGCAGATGATGTGTTCTGAAATATTTCCCCATTGGACTTGCATTGGATTTTGGTGTTTCTGTAGTCCCTGTTGAACCCAGCAATCTGCAGTCAAACAATGGTGTACCTAGTGTCCTGCATTTCTTTTTGTAGGTTTTTATTTCCTGCTATGAACAGGTCAAATGCACAGATCTTGTGGGGGGAAAAAAAAAAAAAAAAAAAGTATTTTTTCTCTTTTTCCCTCTTTAACCTCTTATTTTGAAGGAGAGAGGTTGCTTCCTCCCTCCTAACAAGAGGGCAGAGCACAGGGAGAGGTATGTAGGGAGAAGATAGGCTGGTACACTTTTCAGCACATTACTGAACTATCAACAAAAGCAGTGTGACTTTTCCCTCCCAATGTAAGAAGGTTCAAAGGAGAATACCATCCTGCAATCTTCACACTGGCAAACTCCACCCATGATGGCAGATGCTGGTGTTGGAAGCCCTGGCAGTCATTTGGCTGCCTCTTCATCCTGTGAAAATATGACTTCCCTGCAGGATTCCTCTCAGAGAAAGGTCCCAGCCACTCATATTCCCAGTGATATGCTGGCAGAAAAGCTCTCAACAGCCAAACACTGAACCCTTCATACCTGCTCTGGGTGGTTGCTTCCTGATATCTCCAAAACCAGCTTGTCTGCAACCCTGCTCTAGATGCTCCTTTCCCAGTGTCATGTTTGTGACCTGGAGGTGAGTGACACTACCGCAGGTTTGAGGGGTGCTGATCAACCACTGATTTCATAGAATCATAGAATCATAGAATCGGCTGGGCTGGAAGGGACCTCAGAGATCATCAAGTCCAACCCTTGACCACTACCGCTGCGGTTACCAGACCATGGCACTGAGTGCCACATCCAGTCTCTTTTTAAATATCTCCAGGGACGGAGAATCCACTACTTCCCTGGGCAGCCCATTCCAATGTCTGATCATCCTCTCCGTAAAGAAATTCTTTCTAATATCCAACCTAAACTTCCCCTGGCACAACTTAAGTCCATGCCCTCTTGTCTTGTTGAAAGTTGCCTGGGAAAAGAGCCCAACCCCCCCCTGGCTCCAGCCTCCTTTCAGGGAGTTGTAGAGAGCGATGAGGTCTCCCCTGAGCCTCCTCTTCTCCAGGCTGAACACCCCCAGCTCCCTCAGCCTCTCCTCACAGGACTTGTGCTGGAGTCCCTTCACCAGCCTGGTTGCCCTCCTTTGGACCTGCTCCAGGACCTCAATCTCCTTCCTGAACTGAGGGGCCCAGAACTGGACACAGGACTCGAGCTGTGGCCTCACCAGGGCTGAGTACAGGGGCAGAATCCCTTCCCTGGACCTGCTGGCCACGCTGTTCCTGATCCAGGCCAGGATGCCATTGGCCTTCTTGGCCACCTGGGCACACTGCTGGCTCCTGTTCAGCTTCCTGTCAATCCAGACTCCCAGGTCCCTCTCTGCCTGGCTGCTCTCAGCCACTCTGTGCCCAACCTGTAGCCATTTCATGGATGCAGAGGCAGGAGGGCTGGGTGGATGGCAGGGTGCAGCCTCCCCCAGCAGTCAAGGAGGCCCTTGAGCCACTGGAGATAATGCTGGTGTTGTTCCTGAGTGACTTGCTTAAAGCAGATTTGCTGGGAGAAGTTCTGGATTCCTGGACTCATCTTTGATAAGCCAGATTCATATTCGACAAGATGACAACCACCACCACCTCCTCCCATGTGCATCTTTGAAACTGGGAAGGAGTTTTTAACCTTCCTGGACAGTCTCAGCTTTAGAAATACTGCTGCCCTTTGTATGGGGGCATCTGTCTCATCCTGGGATGTTAAATGTCCCTCTAATGATGGTTCCTGTACTCGCCTCACTTGTAACTAATTCATTAACCCATTTTGAGATAAAACCATAATTTTTAGACCAAGGGGACCATCCAAAGTCCTGCTTTAGAAACACATTTTCCAGACCTTCTGATTGTTAAATAGCTGGATTCTCTGCCAAACTTCCAGAAAGCTGAAGGTGGGTGATGGCATTATGTGATATGACAGCTCAGAAAAGTTTGGCAGCTCCAAACCAGAGAAAAGGGTTGTGAGTACACAGGGTGTGCTGGGGACTGTGGGGACCCCTGCCACCAACCACCTCTGTCCTTGATGCAAGGGGTAGGTTTTGATGATCCTCCAGTGTGGTCCTTGTAAGAGGAGGTTCATGCATATTATTGGCCTTACCAGTCTCCATCATTTGAAAAGATAAAAGCAGTGGTAGGCAGCAAGCAGCATCCCTAAGGTGCTACCAGTAGAGTCCAACAGGGTTTCAGAGGGAGGGCTTTGTAGCAGGAAAGTTACTCACAGGGACCCCATCATGCTCCTCCACTGTAGGCCAGGCACCTCTCAGAATGGGCTGGACCCCCATTTGTCCATCATTTCCACATGCTGTCCTCCTCAAATATGAGGCAGCTGCTCCCCAGAGCACAGCACTGTGCTCCCAAAGCCTTCACTCACCACTGCCACATCCCACTGGGAGCATAGCCAGGTCCCTGGGCCTCAGCCCCTGAAGTTGTGGTGCAGGACACACAATTTAGGGCTTTATTCACCAGTAAAATGAATTACATGCTGTCTTTTTTATTGATATATTCAAAGGCAGAACTACCAAGGTTATTTGTATACCTTGAGGGTTGCATTCAGTCTGTCCAGGTGAACTCTCTGGGTCTTCATTTTAATACAAAATAGAACGTGGTTATTTTTAACATCTATCTTACAGATAAATCTATTGGTCTAGTGCAGAATGAATCTCTCAAATCTTTTGACAAAGGAGAGGAGTGTGTGAGTCCTGGAGCTCTGTCCTGCCAGAGGAGCAGCCCTGACAGCATGATGAGAGAGATTCCACTGGGAGATTTCTGGCAAATGCAGCCCCTATGTTTCTGGTACTTATTATAGAGGGAAGAGAAGACAAAAGCTCAAGGGAAAACAAAAATCTAGGTCTGCCTCAAGTTATTATAAACTGAGAATTGATAGACATTCTCAATTGCCTGTTGCTAAGCAGCCAAGAGAATTGGTTGACCATTCCTTGGGCCTTTTTTTTTTTTAAGAAAAAAAAAAAAGCAGGAATTGTGTTTGTGTGTGTGTTAGGGATACAGGAAATAATGTGTAGATATCGTATTAGCATACAGAGGCTCAATTTTATTCTTTTGTTGTTGAACATGTTTGTGAGGCACTGCTGTATGGGTGATGTGAAACAAGTTGGATCTTAGGTGAAGAGAATAACCTGTGCTTTTTAAAATAAAAAGAAAGAGAGGGGGATACAGGACAATTCTGCCATGTCAGCAAGGCCAAGCAGCACCTTCTTGGGTTTTGAAGGGTTCCTTTCAAGTGTGATGTTGCATCTCCTTGAAAAGCTGGATGCTGATGATCATGGGGAATAATTCCTGGGGTTCCAGATCCTTCCTCTCCCAGCCACTCTCACCAAAGTGGCCTTCATCATTATTTTTTATCAAAACACCTCTCTATAAGACTGTACAAAGCATTGGAGAGCCCCCACTCCTCATTCACACTGGTGCTGGCTCTGTCTTGCTTTTAGCCAGAGCAGAGGAAAGGCAGGGTGAGAAACTCACTGGGTGCAGTAATGCATTCGCAGGTCCCAGCAGCCCCTGGGAGTCAGGTAGACAGAGTGCGAAAAAACAGTGGGAAAAACACTGGTTGGGCAAAATAATATAATACAATTGGCAACAATATAATTGGCAAAATAATCTGTCTGAAATTTATGGTTTGGACTTTTTTTTTTTTTAATTTATTTTCTTATCATTCAGCTAAGCTAAAATAGTAAAATTACACTTGATGAAAGGGGTGTTGTCTTGGGAGCCAGCTTTGCTATCACCACCTGCTATTATTTCACCCCCTTTTCCTTGCTTCTTGAATTTGCCTGTCCTAAATGGAAAAAAAAAAAAAAAAAAAAAAGAACAGTTGGTTTGCAATAACCAGTCTCTGAACTGATGGTTTCTGTGTTCTGCCTCTGACATCCCCAAGTCTCCCCTCCACTCCAGTACCTTCCCAGTAGCCCCTCATCCCCCAGCAGCACACAGGGGCTGCCCTCCTTTCCACCAAACCTCATCTTTCCCTTCACCACCCAGCACGAATCCCTTTGGAAGCTGCTGGTGGTCAAGAGCTGCTC
Organism: Phaethornis superciliosus; assembly: GCA_023637945.1. Taxonomy (NCBI): domain Eukaryota; kingdom Metazoa; phylum Chordata; class Aves; order Apodiformes; family Trochilidae; genus Phaethornis; species Phaethornis superciliosus. The sequence continues at coordinate 108,100,490 of JAJQWJ010000002.1, forward strand.
CTTGTTCATCCAAAGCAGCTCTTGCATGGGCTTCTCCTCCTCCTCCTTGCACACGCTGAGTGGATGGGGCCAATGTGGGTCTGCAGGGGAATTGGGGTGATGAAAGCACCCCAGTACCAAACCCAGTGATTCAGATTGTGCCCAGCACATGGGACCTTTGCTGCCACGTGCAAACAGGAGCCACGGGCAGGGGAAGGGAAGCAGTGGAGCCCTGCTATCAGCCACCCCTGCCTCCCCTCCCTCCCCAACCACGGACCTAAAAATAGGTGTAATCAGGTTTCAAAGAAGAAAAGAAATGAAGAGGTCAAGTGTCACGACCTTAGACATGCTCTGAGGCTGCTTTTCTCCCCGCGTGGCTCTCCTTTGCTGGGCCTCCTGATGGCGTTTCCGGACCAGAAGCGGCCAGAGTGCGGGCTTTGGGCACGGCCATCAGCTGTGGCCTCTGGTCAGGGGGTTCTTCCTTTTTATTCCTTCCCATCCTCCTTCCTGCTGCCCGCAACCAGCTCCTTCCATTCCTTCCAGTCGGCACCAGGGGCTGCATCCCCATCTCCTTGCTTTGGTCAGGCAAATCCCCTGTGCTCAGTTTCTTGCCCAAGTCACCTCAATGCTGGGGTGCTTGAGCCCTGCTCCTTGCCAGGTGGGTACACGGAGCATCTTCTATGGCTCACAAGCCTTGGGTTTCTCTGGCCAGCCTACATAACCATGCTGCTCCCTTTGGTTTTGTTCAAATCGTGCTATAACAAAGTGCCTTGTTCCATGATGGGAGCTTGAGACCTGGAGTGGGGTAGGCAAAGGATAGAGGATACAGTGTCTTTGAAATTATGGTCTCATTTTTCCTAGCTGGTGAGAAATCCCTCCATCCTCCTTTGCTTTCTTCTGCTCAAATAACTTCTGAAAATATAGGATTCTTTTTTCAGGAATATGTGCTCTGAGCAAGCCAGGAGTCAGGGCTCCTGTTTTGCTTTGTCTTTCCTTTTGGTGCAGTGAGGAAGGCACCTCTGCCCTCTGGGTGCAGCCAAACAGTCCTTTAGGGCATCCTCTGCCTCTGCCAGCAGAGAGTCTGCCCTAGCAGTCTGCATTTATGAAAGCTGCAGCAGAAGACACCGTATTTCGGTGTTTATCAGTGTGTACCAGACTGGCAGGGTAACAAAAACCTGCACTGTGTTCTCTGTGGATCTTTATGTTTCCTGCTGGGAGCATTTTACTCAACGGTTTGATTTTCTTGCAGCAGGAGAATGTAATAGCTTAGCAAACCCAATCTTTGGGTGCTTGCAGCTCAGTGCATCCCGGGGGCAGGGCATCCACCCTGCTTTGGCCAGTGCCTGCAGGAGCTGAAGTGTGATCGTGTCAGGCAAAGCTCCAATAACACATTTCTTTTGCAGACTGGAGGGTAGGGGGGTCTGGGTTTCTGGGGATGCCACACAGCATCAGCGTGGGAGGAGAGCCCCTTGCTGTCTGTCAGGCAAGCAAAATGCTGCTGCTCCCTCCTCGCCAAGACTGTAGTCCAGAGAGGGAAAAAAAAAAAAAAAAGAAAAAGAAAAATAAAAAAGAAAAAAAAGAAAAGAAAAAAAAAATTTAAACGCTGACGTTTCTTGAGGTGCAAATTACTATTCTGACCACTTGAGATATTCAGCACTGCAGCACTCAGCCTTCAGTTCTTTGCTGTCCCTTATCTTTGTCCTTGTCCCCTGCTTTTATCCTAAAATGCTCCAGCCACTGCAGTCCCAGTGCTTTCCTCTCACTTGCCTGTGCCTCAGCTCTCCTCCTGCATCCTGCATACCTGGGATCCTTCCTTATCAAGTGCAGTGGAGGATTTCAAAGCCAGTCGTCTCCATACCAGTCCACCCAACCTTGCCCAAAATAACCGTGGTACACAGGGAGGTGGTGACTGGCATACAGAAAATAAATGCTTTCCAGCAAGTAGCTGTGCACACACTTTGCAAGCTGCTAGTGTCTTGGACAGATGCACAGGGATCTCACCAAATTTCCCCTATTGCTTCCTCCTACCAGGCCTCAGCTCCCTGCACAAACTCCTCTTTCCCCTACCAAAGCCTCAGCATCCTACACAGCTGCCCCCTTCCTCTCCCACCATTGTGCTAAAGCTAAATGAAGTTAGGCATAAGTTTACAATTCAAATGAGAAATTGAAACTGTTATCTCATATAGGAAGATGGAGAGGAAAGCAAAAATTAAAAACAGTGAAGAAGATGGTGAGTTAGAACTGAATTTGCAGCTGACGAGCACAGGGTTGATTTGTTCTGTTTTTTAGCTAAGTATTTTTACTATATTGATACAATAGATCAATATCTCAGTATGCCAATATACAGATCATATATTATGTATCAACAATTTGGTTGATACTTGTTTTAAATCCAAAATACTAATGCTAGAAAATCACTGTGAAAGGGTCTATTCAGAATAATACTACTTTTTATTTACATAGGAATAAATATCTGCTAAACAGGCATATTCTCTGCTTTAAAATGTTCACTACTTCTGCTTTTTTCAGCTTCTGTGCATTTTAAATGTATTCTGGGCACGTGCTTTCCTCCAATAGTGATGTGTGGAAAACCTGGTGCATGTTATTTTACTGGTTATTTGCTTCATCTGCAAAACCAGGATCCACCATCTGAGGTGGGATTTGCCTAAGGACCCTTAAAAAAACATTTGATTTGGCAAACAAATCAAAGAGCTGCTTAAAAAAACCCCACATTAAAACTAAGCCCTTAGAGTAGGAAGTTGATGGGATCTGCCATGCAAACTGATGAGTTTCTGTAGGAGACTGCCACAGCCTGGCTGGTGGTGCCAAGTGGTACCTAGAGACCATGGGTATGGCACAAGCTTTTAGTGCTCCCATTTCAAGACAATGAAGTTCATGGCCCTGGGCATCCTCAGACCCATAAGGTGTCTCCAGGGAGCAGGTGCTCAGGGTCCAAAGGGATGTGTGTGTGTCATCATCTCTGAGACATCCTGCAGGAGCTAGTGGAGGAAAGGTGAGGTGGTGTTATAAGATGTCAGGTTTAATGCACTTGCATACTCTTGACTTGAGGTCTGTAAAATGGAATCTGCGCATTATTTTCTTTTATTCATCATATTGATAAATTCTTGCTAGAGCTAGATTTGCCAATGCATTTTTTCCCTCGCTTCCCCAGATCCACCTCTGGGACCTCAGAAATAAAACCACTTGGTGCCAGAACATATAGAGCCCCAGGGAAGGATGTGGGGGGCTCAGGAGGACACATTCCTGTGGGGTTGGCACAGGCTATGCCTCAGCTGATGGGAACATTAGCAGCAAAACCCAGGACCTCCCAGGGACAGTGATGCCCCACAGACTTTGATGACCGCTTTTATGGTCTTGGACTGGCTTAGCTATGTCAGCATGGGGAGTCACAGGATTACCTCGTGTCTGATCCCCAAAAACCCTTGGATTTGTATGAGCATAAATCACAACTTTTCTGAGAGCTGATTAAAAAATTCTCTGAAGTTGGCTTGGTCATGCAATGAAAACTTCCCTGTACGTCTGTCTTAGCTGAGCATCTTGAGCATCTCAAACACAGGCACCAACCCTCCCCAAGGAGGCTGATACCAAACCTCGTGATGCATGGTGTGACCTCTCCAGGCAGAGGAAGAGACACCCTGGTGAGCCAAGCTCTGGATGTTTTCCTCAAGATTTTTTTTCCACAGCATTCGTTGACCTTGGCCAGACCATCAGGTGTTTACCCACAAGCGGCGACAGCAACATTGCAGAGCACCAGACAGGGGAACAAGAAGGTGGCAGCATGTGGTGCAGTGCTTTCTGCTACATGGAGCATGTGCCCACAGCATGCACCAGTGAAAATCCTGTGTCAGGGCTTCTGATGCATGCAACAGAAGCCCAAAGAGTTTGTGCTCCATCTGCTTTGAATTTCTACTCCAAGTGGCACAATTACACGCAAGCAAGGTCTGTAGCCTGAGCTATGAATTAAGTCTGTGTACCCTATAGCTCATTCCAGTGCCTGTTCTATGAGACTGCCCCACCTCCTCTTACTTGTCCTACGAAGAAAAATATGGGCTGGAAATGAAAGCTTCCTGCAAGAAGCCTGGTTTAAGACTGAAAATACAGTGGGATAAATCATGCTGGCTAAAGGAGAATTGGGCTTACTTTAAAATATTTCTTGTGAAAACCACTGATTCCTCCTGTCGGGAACACCTTAAGCTCCACCAGCTTCCCTAAGTATGAGTTTTTCACCATCATCCCTTGAAAAAACTTGTATCCCAGCAGCTGGGCAGTGCTGCACAGAGCACAGCCATTGCTGTGGCACGTGGAGCTCAGTTACCTGATGTGTTACAACCATGATTTTTGGGCTCCTGCTGTCTCATACCTTGAGCAGAAGGGTCAGGAGGCAACAGCATGGGTGCGATTTCCCTACTGAATGGTTTGTAGTTGTAGAGCAGCAAATTAAAGGGAAAATTCTAAGGCCAGAGACTTGTCTTCCAAGACTGTATCCACAGAAAGAGTGGTCACCAATTGAATTCCTCCTGACTTGTCAGCCACGCTGCTAATCCCTCTTATGCCTGGTTTTACCCATCATTAATGTAAGGTATTGTTCTTCCCAGTCCCTGACTAGGTGTATTTTATTCTTGCAGGTTGTTTGAGACCTGTCCATGGGCAGTTACCAAGCAGCGATACCTGCACAGGTAGTTTGGCCTTTTTTTCTTACCCCCCTGAAGACAATAAACCTCTGTCATGTATACAAATTAAAATGTGACTTGATGTACTTGGTTCCTCATGCTGGACCCTGAATAGGAGACTGGAAAGGATCTGGTAGAAAACTCTGCTTAAGAGAGGAACCAGGGACAAATATCTCTTCTGCATGGGTAACTTTCCAAAACTTGGTGGGAGGAATGGGATACTTCCGAAACATGGAGCTGACATTTCTTTCTGCTGCTTGGTTTAGAATTAGGGGACTTTGTTCTAGTCTGCAGAAGTGGGATTATCTCTGGTAATGTAAGACACCCAGAAGACAGCACTGATTGCCTGAGAGTGTAAAACCAGTGGAGGGAGTGATTCCTCAGGACCTAGCACCTTTGCTAAAACTGAGGGCCAAAGCAGGGTCATCATGCTCTCTTTTTTTTTTTTTTTTTTTTTTTGACACAGATGTGTTTGCAATCTACAATGCAGCAAACTGATGCTTCAAAAATGTGTGTTCCATCCAGCAAGACAAACCTGACATATTTTAACAAAAGCTTTTTACTTACCCTTTTGGATATGCTGATGAATTATCAGGAGGAAAACTTCTCAGCTGGGCCTTCTCAGAAGATGCAGAGCATCTCCCAAGGAGGCTGGTGGATGAGCCTTGCTGAGCTATTTGAAGTAATCTGGGGTTAAAAAATGAACAATACATAGCACAAGTAAAAGAGTAGTGACAGTGGGTCAGATCTGGTGTGTCTCCTCACCCCCAAATCTCCCTCTAGCAACAGTGAGCAGCAGATGTTCAAGGAAAGATGAGAAACTGGGTAAATGCAAAGTTATTTTCTTCTTATACATCCTCCCAGCTTTTAGCATACAGTGGTTTAGACAAATCTGTAATTCCCAGGGAAAATTCGTATATGAGATATTTTTAAAGTCTTATTTCTGCAGTGCACGACTATGGGATTTTTGTCCTGAATCCACATGAGCTCATTCATCCACTGAAGAGACTTTCAGAAAGAGGTCATTATCTCAATAGCCAGATCTTCTCCATGGCTTTCCACGTGACTGCTGTGGAAGGGCAATCTGCCAGGCCATCTAAATCCAGCCAAGAAGTCTACCAAATACCACTCAACAAGGCACATCAACTCCAGTTTCCTAGTAATTACATTCATGGTTGCAACTCTGACCACAGGAGGAATGGTGTGTATTTCTCTGTGGCATGGAAGCAAGGCCACAGCATTGTGTTTCTCAGTTCTCTAGAGCTAAAGGGACACTAAGGTTTGCTGGAGGAACATCCCAAAGATTGCTTGGAGAAGGGAAATACCTAAAAATACAGGGGAGAACATTTTGTCTGCACAGGGAGCTCTACCCATGGCCCGGTGGGCAGGTTTTGAATAAGATGTGCTCCTGGGAACCAGTGGATGTCCACTCTGCCCACAGAGTGGGAAGGATCCCTTTGCCAAATGCTCCATTTCAGTCCCAGGCTTTGCATGGTGGAGGACAGGGTGGGTTGTGAGACATAACCCCAAGTATCTCCCACCCCTGTGTCCTTTGGGCATCCCAGTGCACACCCCCAGGCATCAACCACCTGAAGATGCTTGGAGAGGCAGTGGGGCAGCAGGTCAAGGAGAGGACATGGCCACCTTAAGGGGCAGCCCCAAGCTGTAATCCACACCGGAGACTGCCTGCTTCCAAGGGCTGAGCTGGTAGTAGGAGAAAAAGAGAAAACTTGGGGCAGCCTAATCCAGCATTAAAGTCCTCACTAATTCTCTCCTTCCTGTGGACACCTGAGCCATCGTGGGGCTGGTGTGTGGGGGCTGGAGGCTGCCATCCCAGTTGGCTCGAGCAGCTGCAGCCATCTGCAGTACTTGTGTCCAGCAAGGTACAGTTTCTGCAGGATGAACACCCCAGGGTTGGATTTCTATTCCTCAGAAGTCACCATAGACCTGGGGAGAGAGGGATGCAGCTTTCTGGACAAAAGAAGAGGGGATATGTCACATAAACATTTCTGGTGCCAGATGGGAGATGCTAAACTTCTGTGTCTCTCCAGTACCATTTCTTAGGAGAAAGGAGAAGTGGTTGCACTGGACAAAGCCCTCCCTTTATCCCAGTAGTCTGAGCTGCAGGGAGCCAGGAGAAACATGGATGCTGCATTGAAAACTCTGCAAAGGGCAGGCAGGGAGAAGTCAGGGAAGTCCTATCCCATGGGGAGAAAGGGCAGGCCATGTTATAAGCAGTTCATCTAGAGATTTTATCCCCAGCTGCTGCCAGCAACAAGGAAAATTGTGGAATCTGTGAAAAAGTGAGATGAAAAAACTCAAAAATTCTTAAATGTATGCTTATGAAGTAGCAGTAGTACGTGACTTGTGGCTTTCCAACTTTGGATCTTTATAACATGGTGATGCACACACCCAGATCCAAACTAAACAGTAATATAAATTGACCTGAAAAAAACCTGACTGATTCTGAAACAACGTTCAATTTAATTAATTAACTAATTATTAATTAATTAGAACTAAACCCACCAAATTATTAACGCATCCAGATGTATATTCACAAGAGATGCTTACTTTTAAAATAAAGGATCAAGATTGAATTTTTAAAATTCCTGATACCTTATTTAAGCATGCCATAGACCATGGTGAGTATACGTATCTATACCCTTTATTGACTTTGCTTTCTACCCTTCACACTGATTTTTTTCTTTTCTTCTTATTGCTGTTTTCTGCTGATAGGAAAATGAAATTAGTCTGGCCCAAGAAGCTTTCTGGTTCTTCTGCCTTTACACAATGCAGCTGAGCCACGCAGCACCAAGGCATGAACATCCACCCAGGGGCTCTCATCAGCCCAAGGGGCAGGGGGCAAGGCCCAGCCTGGAGGATGCTTGCAAAGGGCAAGGAAGGTGAGCAGGGCACAGGAGTGCTACCACAACCTTTGGTATTCACTCAAAGGCAGGATTGCTGAGGAGCTCGGGGAGATCCTGGGCAGAGTCCCAAGCCGCAACTCCACATCTGTAAAACAGGGATAATATTTTCAAAGCCCGAATGGCTGTCAGGAGGGTCATGGCTATTAATGGTTATGAGAAGATCCACCATGGCAGAGATGTGGACCTTATAAGGGCTGCTGTCTCTCTCTAGAGAGAAAAGGCTTAATTCAAATCAGCTGTCTTCACTGGCATTAAACTTGTTATCACTGCTCACCTTTGGGCTGTGTTGGTGCAATCTTTATCCTTTTAGAATTGAAACTGCACTTTAAAGCTTTAAACTGCAATTTAACTTCCACAGCTTGGCCAGACGCCTTGAAAACAGGGGTTGGAACTTGCTTTTGATTTTCTTCTCACTCTCCTGGCCACGACTGGGCTTGAAAGCATAAATATCAGCCATCAACATTCAAATAAAAGTGACTGGAGTCTGAGGAAAAATGGCACCATTATTCAGAAGTCATACTACAAGCTGCCAGCTATCCTCCTTCAGAGCAATAAAACACTGATAGTTTTAGAGAAGAAGTAAAATAAGTTCTTGAGTTTCTGGCCTGAATTTCCCACCCTTGACTAGTATTCCAGTCTGCAGTTTAATTCAGCTGTTTATGTGAAGATGCCCTATTGGGATAAGGCAGTGAATCTAGCCAATGTTGCGGAGATGAATGCCTTTATTCTTCCTGAAATAAAAATGGTGTCATGGGATCTTTCATGCCTCCCCACAAACAGAAGCTTGATTTAAAATGTCATCTGAGGGATCACATCTCTAGAAGCACATATTACTTCCTAGCTCGGTGCTAGGGTGTTGACAGAAAGCAATAAAGTGTCCTCAGCCATGACGTTCGCTCAGACGCTTTCCTGCCAAGTGGCGCTCAGCACCCACACACCTGCGCTGCAGCAAGGAATGAGAGGGCTCTTTGGTCCCTGGGCCATGATGGCAGGATTGTACCCCTTCACTGCAGACACCTTTCTATTCAATTTGGTGTAAGTATGGCTTTGTAAAGAGCTAGTGAACTTGAAACATCCCCATTGCAGCATCTACTCTGCTCGGCTTTTGACAGTGTAATTTATTTTTCCCCATCCACGCTGCAGTTTTCAGGCATAGTTAGTACTAGTATTTCAAGTGTAAAGAACTTTGCTAGGCAGGAACTTCCTTGTAATTCATTTATTATTTAAATCATCCTTGAAATCTATTTGATCAATGGTGTCAGCAAAATGCAGCTGACATCACTGGACATCATGGACCCTCATCACATCCCTGAGCTTGGAGCCTGGGACAATGGCAAGCAAAGGTGGCTGATCCTGACATCAACTGGAAAAGATGGAGCAGTAAACATCACCACATCTGCAACCACCCACCACTGCAGGATTCTCAGTCTAAGCCTTCTGACCCATCAAAGAGCTATGAAATTCCCAGGGGTCATTTATTTTTGCCATGGCCCCCACAGAGATCCTCGATGTGGGGACAAGAAGGGAAGCACTTAGCAGTTAAGAAGGAAGCAAAAGAGGGTTTGTGTGGAGGATTAAGGCTTTTCTGGATGGTGTGAGATTGCCCTGAGGAAAGCAGGTCTGTGATGGGCCCAGAGGTGAAGAGTAGCCCAGATGTGGCCCACTTGTAGAAGCACTTTGAGATGAAAAGTGCTGCTATAGCAGTCTGTGACTCCCCAGGCTCAGGAAAACAGCCAGCCTGTGGGAATGGGGTGCCTTGCATGGCCAAATACACTTGCAGGAGGAGTGAAATTTTCACTGAGGTTGCTAAAACACGATTTTTGAGCCTGGTTTGGTGTTCTGCCCCTCTTGTTGCCTGATGTGGTTAGGAGAGGCAGGCAACAGGGAGTCGGAGAATTCCTTAACAAACATTTAGACACAAGGAAAAAAAATACTTTAGCCATGACATGGAAATCTCAACTGCACTGAAGTTAATACCAGGAGCAGAGCTGTCTCACCACCACCACAGAGAGTGTTTGGTTTTCTGCCCCTGGAGCCCATGAACTCCAGAGCAAATCTCTTCTCTGCTCCTGAATCCATGATCAATATCCTCAGGGAATTCGCTGTGTTTAACACCAGTTTACAGTAATTTTTTGGTGGGGCCTCAGGATCAGCTCTCTTCTGTGATGGCTTCCTTCAGTGTCCTCCAGAAATGTTTTCAAGATAATAAGTGAGATGAACAGGTAAATTCTCCTATATATTTTTTTTTAAAGTGTTACTTGATGACTTCCTGTCTTTACAACAAAGGCAAGAAGTAAATAAAATAAGCAAGTAAGCAAACTTGTGAGGCTACTAATCTGAGAGGGAAGAAGTTGAGCTGATGGAGGGATGACAGCTCCACAAGTAATTATCATGTAAAAGGGTTTAATAGCATGGCACTAGCTCCTCAGCACATAAAATCTGGTTCAGTCCTTGCAGTGTCCTGCATCAGTGATGACCATTTCTGCAAGAGGGGAAAATGATTGGACAAAAAAAAAAAAAATCTCATGTTTGCCTGCAGCAGGCTAAGGGATACCTTTCATGCCCCTGTGCATCGTTGTCTGGTCCACAGGAGTGAAAGGCCACCTTTTCCTCTAGGTCTGGTCCTAGGAATAGATTCTGAGTGTGGTCCCAGGAACAACTTTGTGCAAACCATGGAGGCCAAGGCAATAAGCTCCCCTCTTGCACTCCCACAACTGCTGCTGCTGAAACACAACCCTCGTTTTAAATCAGCTGCAGTGAAACAGAAGGCTTTGAGAAAACAAACTCCCTCCAAACATATCCTTAACTTCATTTCCTCTGGTGGCCCTCCTCCTTTCTGGGCTAGGTTTCATGGGTCACTTTGTATTTTTTTTTTTTCTTCTTCTTCTAATTTTAATTCTTGTCCCACCAGGGGTTGTTCTTTCATAGGATCCCAACCACAAATTCTCAGATGGCAATGAGAGCTGAGACGGGGACTTGCCTGTGTTCTCTCTGCTTTTTTCTTTTCTCTTTTTTCTAGGTTTTAAGCTGAGCTCTAACATATCCCATATTTTATTCATTTAGGAGGATTCTTTTACACCACAAGAAAAGTAGATTGTCTGCCCTGTCTATAATCATGCTAAAAAGATTAAAAGCAATAATAAATACAGATTTTTTTTCCCCATAAAATATTTTTTCCACCAAACTCCACTTCTGTTGAAATGCAGCCATTTGAACACCATTTACCACTTTTCCAAAACCACAGCTAGATTATCCTTATCAATAGTTTCTTCTTACAAAGGCAGTAATGTTCAATGCCCTAAACAGAAGTAGGGTTGAGATCTGCTCAGAGTAAAACAGGCAGAGCCTGGCACTGGTTCTGTTGGAGCTGTCTCCTGGATCAGACCTGGTGGAGGAAGGTGAGTGACCAGGCTGGCTCTTGCTCTCCAATTTGCTCTCATAGAATCATAGAATTGGCTGGGTTGGAAGGGACCTCAGAGATCATCAAGTCCAACCCTTGACCACTACCGCTGTGGTTACCAGCCCATGGCACTGAGTGCCACATCCAGTCTCTTTTTAAGTATCTCCAGGGATGGAGAATCCACTACTTCCCTGGGCAGCCCATTCCAATGTCTGATCACCCTCTCCGTAAAGAAATTCTTTCTAATATCCAACCTAAACTTCCCCTGGCACAACTTATGTCCTGACTGAGCTTGGTGGCCTGGGGGTTCCCATGGCTGCATTGCAGCAGACACCACCCCCTGCTTGCTGTGGGCTCTGGGGCTGGTTCTCACGAGCAGGACATTACTTGTGAGACACGATTAATGCAGATTAATTTGTTACTCCAGGCCGTGGACTGAATTATTTTTACCAAAAATCTGTTCTTAAGTGCATAGTCCCCAACCAGGCACTCTGGCAGGCTCAGGAGCAATTCCACCCAAATGCCACTGACTGGGCTTGGGGTTAAGTCTGGCAGATTTTAATGTCCTCTTCCATTTCTGTTGTTGGCAGAGAAAGATGAGGTTTGCCCCAATGCAATCCAACCCTGGAGCTTCGCTGGCCCCATCCTGGGAGGTCTCCCTCAGGACAAGACTGGCGGGTGGAGCAACCCTGCTCTCTGATTTTTCTAATAGCCAGAGGAATGTTCCAAAATCTCCCTTTCTTCCCCCTCAGCACAGCAGCAGCAAGCCCAAGACCTTCCCTCCGGTTTCCTCTGCCGCTCCTTCGCCTGTGTGTTTTTTATTAAAAAGAATTAAGCATCTTTAAAGTCCTTCCCAAGCTTGGGATTCCCAGGTTGGAGAACCACCGTGTTCCCGGCGGGGTCTTGCTCCCAACCCCGGGCTGCTGCCGGCCTCTCTGCAGCCCTGGGATGGGTGGAGGGGGAGCATCCCTGTGATGGAGTCACCAGCCACTGGGTGCCACTCTTGTCCTGCCAAACCCCGCCGAAACCGAAGCCGAGGAGGGAGAGAGGGAGCCGGCGGCAGCCGCTGCCGGGGCCGCCCGCGGGAGCTGAGCTCGCCCGCCTCCCCCTCAGCAGGAAAACCTGCTAAAATGGACAAAAAGCAGCCCCTTCCCTAGAGAAGGTGGCACAGAGAGGCTCTTGAGATGCAGGGAGGAGGTATTCCCGCTCACCAACCCGGCCGGGCAGTGGGCATCGGTGTGATGTCAGAGAGCAGCGCTGGGTTCACACCTTGTGTTTTCTGTTTGTGTCTCTGATTTGTGCCTCCTAAATATGTCTGTGCATTCCGCACTCACTGAACTCCCAGCCCCACCCCTGGGGAAAGGTAGGGGTGGCTCTGGCCAAAGTCCTGCAGTGATGGTCTCTGTTTTCCCATCCTTTGCCCACTGAAGATCAGGCATTGGAATGGGCTGCCCAGGGAAGCAGTGGATTCTCCGTCCCTGGAGATATTTAAAAAGAGACTGGATGTGGCACTCAGTGCCATGGGCTGGTAACCACAGCGGTAGTGGTCAAGGGTTGGACTTGATGATCTCTGAGGTCCCTTCCAACCCAGCCGATTCTATGATTCTATGATTCTATGATTCTATGATTCTATGCAGGTGATGGCACCAGTCAATGCTGACCAGGCCTAAGAGTCATGTGCCAAAATCCTGTCAGGGTTATGCACGATGCAAAGCTGGAAGCCCTCAGACCAAGCTTTTATATAAAATAGTATTTAGATGGCTTACTCTCATTTGATTCAATGAGAGTGACACTCAAATGTCTTTGTGAACTTGAGTGTTACACTAATGAAGCCCTAGAGAAGCAGGCTAACACAGGTTTTGAAGGTCTTCATTTGGCAGCAACATTTTACGGCAGATTTTCATAAAGTGAGTTCATATTGTCCCTCTGAAAACACAAGCTACTGTGTGTTTATTGAAATGGAAGAAACTTTTAGATAGAAAACACTCGACTGTGTAGCATCAGGATAATTCTCAAAATTATCAACTTTTCATGTTACTTGGGGATGTTTATTTTTATGCTGGTGAAGAGCAGATGGGCAACTATGAACAAACACAGGATAGTGTCAAGAGCAGCTGGACAATGCATCAGTTCATCTCTATTTAAAAGTACATAACTAGGACTTCAGTACCAGAAGTCAGTTCAAATTGAGAAGCAAGTTCTTACTGCAAAATCAAACAAATTTTCCCATGGTCATCATTGGTGAAGTTCAGCAACTGGCTGTACTAATGTACATTCCAGTCTATTTACAATGTTAGTTTCCAAAGAAAAGAAGTAAAAAGGCATGGGAGAGACTCAGTGAGTACAGACTTCAAATGTAACATCTACTGAAAAAATCATTAAGTACCCCTTTACCTATTTGACCCCAGACCCTCAGAGTAAAAGCTGTGACAGCTACTTCTTGGTGTAGGCTTTTGGAGAGGTCTTTCTTCTCTCCCACAAAGAAAGTCCCATCCTCCATGTGCACAGCAGCAATGTCTGCGTGTGACTTTATTATCCACTGGAGATTGATGGACCTAGATCTCCACTGACTTGTGGCCATTAATCTCTGAGATACCTTTCTGCGTACTGCCAACTACACTCAGTCAGAGAAATTCCTCTTGGAAATGTGTATACTGGGGGACTATGGATGGTATGGGATTTTATATGCTGTAGGATTAACCTTTACTCAACCTATATACTGGGAAGGAGGATTTAAGTGATGTGCTGAAAAACATCTCCTGAATATACTAATCTCTCTCTTTTCTATCTTATTTCTCTGTAAGCCTTCCTCAGGAAATTGCTTCTGGCTTAAAGGTGGGATCTCTGATCTACCAGAAAATACGTCTCCTGGGGAACTGGATCTGCATTTCACACACAAAATCCACTTTAGCCAGATTAGGTGTCTGTCAAAGCACCAGCACCTAAACCAAGGTAAAGAAGAGATGCAGAGAACAGGGAAACCTGCTCCTGCAGCCATGGCAGATGAAAGAGCCCATCTCCAAGACACAGCAGGAGCTTGGAAAATGGCACTAGCAAGACAGTTTGGATGGCCAAAGAAACAACCTGAATGATAAACTGCTGAAGGTTAGGTGTGTCTTGTCTTGAGCAAAACTGCGTGCTGCTGTTTGAGTGGTTTGAATTTTGGAAGGTTGGATTTCTAATACAGTACAAATATAGCCTGAGTGGGAGTTAGGTCATTTATTGCCCTGGGAATTTAAATCAGACCTTGGGCTACCACCAAACTGCTCTTTCTGTTAGGGTAATCATAAAGTGAAGCAGCTTTGCATGCTACAAAACCGAGCAGCCAGTACTTAGCAGACCAAAGACCATTTATTATCCCAAATCCTCCAATGAGCTGTAAAGATTTCACTTGTACCCAAAACATATCATTAGGCCTTCTCTTGATTTTTGGTAATTAGAATCTTCCCAAATATCTTTGAGCATTTTCATTACTTCATAAATTTTTCCCAAATAGTTTAGACAAATTATTTTCAGCAGATGGCTTGTTATGAATAGCCTGTGAATTTTTCACTTTGACATCTGTACTGTGTTTACTGGGTGGTTTAATCAGTTCCTGGGCTGAATGACTGAAATGTTTGCAAGGGAGGAAAAATGAACACAGGATACTAAATAAGAAACAGTGCATTTGAAGGACAAACATATTCAGCTGACTATATTCCCAAACGCTTTCAGAGATTTCCAGCAATCACTGACTACCCTGTGGGTGCTGGATGCTGTGATGTATGTGTGCCTGCAAATCAAACTCATCTTGCTCATCCGAAAGTGTAATTGTGAACCTATGTTCATTTTTTAGGATACATGTTATGTGGTCAGAACTCACTAGCAGAATTTTTGCACCGAGTTATTTTTTAACCACATGGCCAATCCTGACTGTCTTAAAGATGATGTGGAGGTATTGTTAAGCAGAACTGCATGTCCAGACGGGCTGCTTTTATCTCCTTGCTTTGTCTTTCTCAAAATAACATTGGAAGATAAGGTATACTCTTTCTTTGTTCACTAATCTTCAACCCTTGAACGGTGACCACAAAGGATAAGTATGCATTGAACAGAAGTCCTAATGATCAGCACATGATTACAGTTTCAAGGAACAGGAAAGTTAAAACAGAAAGCAAAAAACCCAAACATGGGGGAGGTTGGAAAGAGGGAAAGAGAGCCACTATAAAAGATTTAAAATGTTGTCGACAGAGGAAAGTCACAAAGAAAACGTATGCATTTTCTGATGAAAATTACCACATTATTTCTTTAGTGATGTCCTCTCTGACCTAAAGACAATTTAATTAATAGGAAAACCACAGTAATATGGAGCAAACCATTAGGACAATGATTATCTCTGTGGTATGTTCACATGGCACATGTTACAAAGGGGTCCTAGCACTGCCATCATGCAAAAATTAAAAAAACATAGCACTGGGAGGAGTGGCAGGAGGCTGTGAGAAGACAGCACCAGTGGCAAAGCCATCTGCAGCAGCGCAGGCTGCGAGAGGCTCCAGGCCCCAGCTGTGCCTTTTCTCACACCAGATGCTGCTGTGCCCATCACCTCAGCTCACTCCTGAGTCCCCAGCGTTGTCTGGCAAGCCATGGCTGGCCTCAGGTTTCTTGAAAGGCTTGTGATTTTCTGTTCTGAGTTGCCATCCAAATGGTAAGTAATAAACACTTTAATAATTCATAACCAGTCAGTAATATCTTAAATAATTGAACAAACAATTTGTCATCTTTCCTTGGGATAGAAGATGCTGGCTGAAGAACATCTGAGACAGGTTTTATGTCCATCTCACCCCTCCCCAGAAGTGAGCTTTGCCCCAGACGGAGCTCAGACAGGTGGATGCAGCTTGCAGGGGAGCAGCAGGAGCCTTCCCCAACTTTTGGGATGTGTGAGGACAGACCCAGCAGTAGGAAAAACAGGGGGAGCCATGTTTGGCAGTCTCCTGTAAATGTTTTAGCTGTTCAGACAAGTATTTCTGGAGCCTCAGCTCCCCTAAGCTCTGGACTTGGTGACAAGATGCTGAATTCCTGTCTCTTTTGTCCCTTCTTTCCTCCTGCAGAGCAGCACAGACCCTGAAAGCTACAGCTCCTGCTTTGACACCCAGGCTGCTAAAGGATCACAGCAGGCCTAAGGCAGGCTGGCAAGTCAAAGGGCCCTTTATTTCCACATGGTCTAAGCAGCAAGTCACAACAAGACAGATGTTATCTTCCAAAGGCATGGAGAAGACCTTGGAGCAACACTTGGCTCAGAGAACTGCCCCAGAAGGTAAAACACCAAGAGAAGTAAGAGACAAAACACACTTGGGTCAAAACCAGTAGTCTTACCTGGTTAGACTGTGGTAACATATATCTGCAGCATAACTCCAGCATCATGTTAACCACAAATAGCATTCAATGAAGGCAGCCAAGCTCTCCAAGATCTCCAGGTGCTTAAAATCATACAAGTGCTTACAATTGTAACTGAGCAAAGCACCTAAGGACCACAAGCTGTCAGCTTAGGCATAAGGAATGTGTAGTAATTCATAGAGAAGCACCGTTTTTATCATGTTTTAAAGGAAGTACCTGTGCTCTTATTTCCAAGTAGTTCCAATCCTGCTGATTGATGCGATCTCCTGCACACAGGATTGTTTAGGAGATGTTGCATTGGCTCCAGCTTGCAGAAAATATTGTTCCCTGCAACTTAGCTGTTTCTCTAGCAGCCCTTTAGCTAAGGCATTTGCCATGCCTAAATATGTATTTTCCTTTAATAGTGGCCCCTCCTCTATAAGAAGAGTTTAAGATGACCTCTGCCTTGCTGAGAACATGGGGATAGACCAAAGAGGCGGATAGACCACTGGAGCACTGGTGAGCACCTGGGAAGATGGCAAAGGGAGTGGAACAGTGCATCCAAGAACCACATTGTCCAAAAAATACACCAGAAGGAAGCATGGCCTGTTCCTGCCCTCACAGCATCTGCACTGGGCTTTCAAGGCAAGAGCTTGGATGTTTTGCAGGGCTTGTTCCCTGGAAATGGTCTTGCCCAGAAAAGCAGGGGAAACTCAAGCAGTGTTGTTCTTACCCTGCAAACACAACTGCAGCTAATGGGCATGGCATAGCGTTTCCAAGAGCACCAAAGTGGGGCTTAGAAGCTTTAGCTGTCCCCAAACAGATGTAAACTTCTACTCACTAAATCACTTTAAAAATTCTCTCTGAGCTTAAAAGTCATTTGGTGACTCGTGAAAGCGAGATGCTGTTTCTTAACAGCATCCCCAGGAGAAGAGAGAGGAGAGAGACACAAGACTCTCCTTGCACTGAAGGGTGTTGGTTCACAACCTGCACGGAGTCCCCTTGTGTCAGATGCTTTTCTGAGACCTGGCTTGTTCCAGGGACCCCTGGGGTCCTGGAGACAGCCCCAGCCCAGTGGGAAGTGACCAGAGATGGTAAGCAGCTACGCTTAAGTGATCCTGGACACTTCTTTGAACCAAAGGTCTTAGACTTTATTTTGTAATGCCTTTTCTGCAACAAGTGACATAAAAATTACATCTCATAGTAGCCAATATGTGTGTCAGTGCTGGCATTGTGCTGCTGTTTGACAATGAAGAGAGCTTCATTGTGAGTTCTCAAGGATCTCTTAAATATATGCCCTTGCTCACCCACAATGCAGCACTAATTAACTCCTCAGAAGTGCTCTCCTACCCCTCAGTTCCTGTTGTCTCTCTCCATCCTTGCTGATATTTCTTCTTCGATAGATTTTATTGTGCTCAGGAGATTCCCAGCACTGCAGGCACTGCACGACAGGCAGGGCTGTCCCAAGGCTCACTCCCATTTCACGGCTGCAGTAATTTTTTACTTCTTATTGGAGCAGTCCTTCCTCTGCCTTGCAGGTTTTTCCCCTCAATAACCCCAGAACCCTTTTTGAAAAGATACAAGCTGACACAGTTGGCTGATGTCAGGAAAACTGTCAGTTATTGTATGGGCAGAAATCAGCCTTCTGGGAGATGCAATACATTATTCATCATCTTCCGAAGATCATCTAAAGGTCAGGCTATTTTGGCCTCAAGGTGGATTAGATATGCATCCAGCCTTATGGGCTGGCTGTGGTTCCTATACCTGAAAGCCTGAGGTATTTCACAAGGCACTTGCATCAGAAACCTGAAAAGCAGCGATGGCTTCATAGCTGTGCAGATCACTCTTGCCAGGATCAGATAGCTATTTATGGGGTTTTGGAGACACTCTTGGTCTACCATGTCAGGAGAGAATCAGCACTTCAGCCTTTGTGTAGAGGTAGGGCTTTTTTGTTTTGCTGCTGAGGAAGTCCAGCTTTGACCATTTTTTCTCCTATTTGACCTGTGCAGCCAGAGAATAAAAATCTAAACAAAACTTCCATCTTAAAAGACAAATACGTGAATTCAGTTCAGAGCAGCTACATGCTAGGGCAGTCAAGGCAAGGCTGACAGGGCTTCAGTGCTCAGCCCCTGCTCTCAGGGTTGGGTGTTTTCATTTTCCCAAGGTACTCGGTTTCCCAGGGGTGTTCAGTGCCCTGGGAGTTTTGTTTTGACAGTGATGTAGTCAATTACAGCCCAGCCATGATTTTGGCCAATATTCAAAGTATCTTTGGGAGGTGTTCGATATTAAGTGAAGTTTAAAACACTTCTGTCTTAAAACTAAAATATATTTACCCAGGTAGGTGGAAGATTTTAGGGTGCTGTATCAAGCAAGATGAAGAAAAAATACAAAACCAATTTTTAAAAATATAGGTCTTTTGTATTGGATTTAACAGGCACTGACTGGAAGGTGATTGGTTCCAGCATAGCTGTTATCAAGTTGAAAAACTATTTGCATCCAGGAAATGCAAAGCATTCCCTCCCACCTCCAGAAATGCCTTGGTATTTTTTGTCTGCTCTGATGCTGCTTTTGTTTTTACTGGTGAAGATAGCCACATCAGGAGGACTTAAACTGGACCAGATCCTCATATCCAAATTTGTGTCTCATTCATTCTACAATATACATGCACTTAAAAGAACTAACAAGTACAAGCAGAAATGGAAGCACATCAGCCTACTAACTGTAGAAATGGTGTGGGATAATATTTCTTCTACTTGAGGCACATCTGTAAACCCAACACAGCAATTGTTTCAATTGTTTGTAAAACAGCCTGTAACACCCAGGAGAGGATCCTGATGATGGGAGAAAGATGCCTAACTAAAAAGAAAAGAAAAGAAAAAAAAAAAACACACCAAAACACACAAAACTCTAAAACAAGACAAAAAAAACAAAACCAAAAACAAACAACCAAAAGTAAAACAGAAAGGAAAAGCTAGGAAAGACCAGGTGGTCAGAGTTGACCCAGCACCTGGGAAAATTATGGAGCAAGTTCTGAGGATTGTGTCCATGTCATGAAGGAGAGGGGAGTGATTTGGAATGGCCAAAATGGTTTCTTCAAGGGCAAAGTGTGCCTGACCAGCCTGCCTGCCCTCATGGCAGAATAAGTGACCTAGTCTGCCAGAATGAGTGACCTAGTCTGCAGGTGTGAGGAGAGCAGTGGATGTTGCTCTCCTTGGCTTTAGCAAGGCTTTCAGAGCATCACATCCTCCCATAACATCCTTGTAGCCAAACCAAAGCAGTATGGGCTTTAGACTAGTCCATTTATACAATGGACTAGAAAGTGAGTGAAAAACTGGTTGTGTGCTCAGACTCCAGAGGGAGTGGTTATGGATTCAGAATCCATCAGGCAGACATTTATGAGCTTTGTGGTCAATGCTGGGGACAGAACTGGTGTACTATCACCCACAACCTGTGCTATGGGAGATACCACATCCATGGCAAGTTAAGAGACAATTTCAAACCATGAGAACATTATTACCCTTAAAGGCAGGATTGCTGTTCAGAGGGACCTGGACAGCTGAAGAAATGGGGGACCCAGCTGAACAGGGACCTCATGAAGTTCAACAAGGACAAAAGCCAAGTCCTGCACCTTGCCTGAGATAATCCCCTGCAACAGCAGGGACCTATTGCCTGGGCAGCATCTCTGCAGAAAAGGAATGGGGGTCCTAGTAAGCGATGGGCTGAACATGAGTAGCAGTGTGGTCCTGCAGGAGTGAAGGCTAGCTCCAAACTGGGCTAGATTAGGAAGTGTGTAACTACCAGGTTGAGAGAAGCAATTCTTTCCCTGGTTTCAGCTGCAGAGAGACTATACCTGGGGTGTTGTATCCAGTTTGGGGTTTCCAGTGCAAGAAAGATATGAATATACCAAAGCAAGTACAGCAGACGGTCACTAAGAGAGTTAGAGGACTAGGGCATGATGTGTGAAACAAAAATAAGGGAACTGAACTTATTTAGCTCAAAAAGACTGAAAGGACAAGAGGCAGCAGTCATAAATTGCAGGATGGAAAATCCAACCTGGACATGAAGAAAAACTTGCTGTTGTGAGAGGTGGGTCAGACACAGGAGCAGGGCACAGAGCGGCTCAAGAACATCCATCCCTGAAGATTTTTCTCTGCTACTTTCTCCTACCATCCACTTCTGGGACTACAAGAAATAGACATTTTTACTTGGCTTATTCTTAAATGACTAGCAGAAGCCAGAGCAACAGAAAATGTACTCATTCACTGAGTGAAGACCTGAAGGCCTCTTAGGAACAGACTGTGACTGGCCCAAGGGCAGTGCAAGGATAGGAAGGGAAGTTCCTGGGGCTGAAGCAACACTTGGCCTCATCACCTTGGTATGGGACTTCATTAAATGAGAAAGCTGATGGTGGCCACAGTTTAGTTGGAATTTGGCCTGGAGTGAAATCAAGAGGAAAGCAAAAAAGCCTCTAACATCAAAGCTTTCCTTTCAAGGTCAATTTACACCCTCAAATTGTTGTCTGAGTGAGTCTTAACAGCTCACTGCTGAACAGGGAGGGTTTGCTTACTTCTGAGCACCCCAGCTCTCTTCTGCTCATCCAGATCCCTGGTCCCACCACCTGTCTCCTCAAGAACTCACCAGCCCCTGCTCTCAGCTGCCCAAAGTGTCCAGAAACAAGCAGTAAAGAGCAAGACCTAGAGGGAAGGAGCAGAACTTGCCCCTCTCTGAAGTGCTGAGCTGTTAGATTGGCTTAGCCACCTCCTATCACCTCCTGCCAAAAGGCTGGGTAGTAGGGAAGAAGAAAGGGCTAACCAAGGTGTACTGCTGCAAAAGGAAATCCTGCCACTGGAAATGCACAAGACCAGATTTCCCTAGCCTAGTGCTGGCAGGATCACTTGAATAGGCTCAGCGTGGAAGAGATTCCCTGGTAGATGGTGGCCTCAGATGTAGCAGCAATCGTCCCCCAGCATCACCTCTGGTGCCACTGGCAATGGCAAGGCAGGCAGTGCCTGGTCTCTGCACAGCTGACTGCAGGGTGCATTTACCATCCACATAGAGGAGGTCACTGACTCTGTCCTCTCTAGTACCCAAAACCCAATATTCCCAGATGGATGTTTTTCCTTCATCTATCTAAGGCCAAGAAAGCAGGATCTGTAGCTATTTAATGCTGCCCGGCATTAAAGACTGGTGTGGGGAGATCAGTAACTAGCCTTTTATTTTTATGTAAAAGAAGCTAGCAAGGTGAGTGGGTAACATTGTCCTTCTGCTTCATGCATCACAACCTAGAAGGCTGCTTTCCTACCACTGCTTCAAACCAATCCTTCAAAAGTCTGCTGCCGTGGTCTCCAAATCAGGCATCTTTGATTATTGGGAGTTTCACTGTATCTTTGTGTCTTCACTTCATGTCACTGTATCTTCATCGTGTCTTGAGGCCACGGGACAAAAGCCAGGAGTTCTACAGTGCAACTGCTCACTTAATTCCTTGGGTGTCTTCCCTGCTGATACATAGCAGAGATTGGCAACTAATCTATATATAGTACAGCACCGCAGTCGAGACACAATGGCTGCATTCAGCATGCATACATGGTGATGTCAGCTGCTTAATTGCATCATGGGAAGTGAGGGGAGAAAAGAATTGGAGAAAAAAAAAAAAAAAAAAGAGAAAAGAAAAAAAAAGGAAAAAAAAAAAAGGGGGGGGCGGGGCCTGGCCCCTCCACTTTACATAATTTCCTTCACCACCAGATGGGAACGTATGGGAATGCTGGCCCCACATCTTGGGAGCTCCCTCCCCAAAGCCTGGCACAGCCACATCTGTTTCCCTGATTTCCTATGCTTCTGATCTTCTTCACCTGCCCTGCACCCCACCACCTTGGGCGAGCTTCCTGAGATGCTGCTACCGCCATTTGATTTGGCTTCCTGAGGTTTGCTCCCTCCTTCCTTATTTTTCCCTCTCCAGCCTGCAGTAGCATCCAAAGACCAGTAGCTGTGAAACACGGAGGAAGGGTAGGGTCTGCACAGAGGAGACCACACAAGCCCCTTGGCTGCTTTTATTTAAACAAATGAGCATCTGTACTGCCAGGCAGTGGTTTACCAGAGGGGCTGTCAGGCTCAACTCAACTCCACTGCTCTGCAGCTCACAAACAGAAGATACAAAAACTTCTCCTCTCAGCAGCCTTCTATCAACGTAAATGTGTGGGGGTTTATTTGAAAGGAGAGGCAAGACCCTGCTTTATTAAAGTGAAAAAGGGAAATTATCCTCTCCTCTCTCAGAACTACAGCATCACCCAAATCCAGATCTTTAAAATTTCCCTAAATCCCTGCCTCCCCATTAAAGCTCCTGCTCCTGCAAACAGTACCCATGGTATCCTCCATTTTAAGAAAACTTCTCTTTGTCTTATCCCCCAGCCTATTTATAGCTGGTGTGATGGAGGTATACTGGGAAGGATTTACACCAGCAGGCGCCGAGCCCTTCTGTGCATGGAGAAGAGGCGTGCCACAAAAGGGACATTTAACAGCCTTCAAGGAACATGTGGCTCCTCAAGGGTCATTTTCTGAGAGAAGGCTCTCACCTAAAGGGTTTCAGCCACCTGTTTTCCCAGTGGCATGTGAAAAGGGATTTGGGTTGTGACAGGAATGGCAGGCTGCTTTTGTAAGTCCACTTTTATGAAGGACCATAGGGATGCCATCGGTGTCCCACATAGGACAGCTGCCTGCTCCCACTGCCAGGGAGAGGTGCTCAAGCAAGATCTTCTCCATTCTTGGCTCCCTCATGGAGCAGCAGGAAGGGAAAAGGCCTCTACAGGGGCCACTTCATCTTCCCAGAGACTTCACAGAAAAACTGGGAACTGAGACTCCAACCTCTTGCACATCCCACAGGCACGCAACAGTCTCACCGTACGACCTGAACCTGGAAGACCCATGTGATGCAAGGTAGCAAAAGCTACCTCTGAGTCCATCTTTCCCTACAGAAAACACAGTTAGAACCACATTACTCACATGAAACAGAAAAGTTTATTATCACTCTGCAAGGCTGCTGCTTGCTTGTAAAGGAATCTGCATATACTGTCCCTGAACAGTGTTGGTTTCCTATGCTGAAACCCTAAGTATTCCAGGTCTAGATTAGGTCAAAGCCTGTTTCTTGCTAGGGGCAATTCAGAAAGACCTCCACTTTTCTCTCTCAGCATTCAACTTATATCTCTGGAACTGACCTGCCTTGATCAGAGCAGCTGTGGGAGAGAGCAGCACCTGATTGTGGGTCAGGATTAGTGCTGCATGTAACACAAAATCACCTGAAGTCACATGCTGCTTTCTGAGGGTCACAGTTCGGTGCTGCTCAGGGAAGTACATCGCATGGCCCTGAGGAAGAAGCAGTCTGTCCAGGTCCACCATGGAACGATAAGGAGGCAGAAGGGGACAGGCAGCACTTGGATGCAGATAGCCTCAAAATGTAGGTGATGTCTCATCGCAGCCACCTGAAGAGATGGAAGATACTGGTGTCCCTCTGAAGATGTCACACAAGTGCATCACCCTTCCCAGCACAAGGTCACCCATTGTAGTGCTGCAGCATGTTAGGGGACACTCACAAATCCCAGTTTTGGGGGTGAACTGGGAGATGGAAATGAATAGCTGAGGGTGCCAGGCTTCCTAGCTCTTGCAGCCAGATCTGGAGGGGAACAGCTGCCAGCACCCTGAGTTTACACAGCTGTGGGGAAGCATTAGCAGCTGACAAGCCATTCTCCTTTAAGCGTTAGCATATACCAGCTCTTGAAGTTAAAAGCACTCCCCCAGCTGAGTAAAAGGATCTTGCGGATGTGAACAGGAATGAAGGTAGGGGCAGACTTTCGGGTTACAGACAAGTTAACTGTGCAGAGAGGATAAATGTGAAGTGAGAGATCAGAGCAGCAGTGTCAGGAAATGGGAGGCTAATTACAAAACATCTGTAATTATTAACCCATAATGTTGACACCTGCTTTCTACCTCCAGCTGCTCAGAGTGGGTGCTTCTTAACCTGCAGAGCATACTCACAAGATGTGGTGATTCTGCCAAGCTTTTCCTGAGGGGATAAGTGATCTGATGGGACGTTTTGTTGCAGGTGAGTTTGAGTGCCTTTAGTACTACTACAGCATCAGTTTTGATGTGTGTTTTATGAAGTTCACCATCCAGTCACCATCACTGCAGTCACTCCTTGTGGGCAAACACCTGGATTTAGACCAATGTTAATTACAGGGATCACGTTTGAAATCTGTGACAGGGTAAGCATAGAGTCACAGGGAGAAGAACAGACATTTGCATCTTCTGGCCTTGAGCCCATCCTGGAGGACAACAGTCTCGCTTCTACCATGAGAGATTACAACCAACACAGGTACTTAGTCTAACAAGAAATCTGATTGAACAGATGGTGAACAGTGAGAGATTCGAGAAGTCTGGAAGAGGAAAATATTCCTCCCAGTCACTGGGAGGAAAAGGTGTTAATGTTTCTTGTGATGCTAAGGTCCACTGAATGGTCAGAAATGGATGATTTTCAGATGGAATTTCTGAAACAATGAAGGAATGAATCAGGATGTGCAGAGGAAAAAAACATAAAATAAAGATAAAAAGATAATTTCGTTTCTTCTCAGATGCATACCAAGTAGTAGGAGATGTAAAGAGAGACTTAAGCATAAAAGGTGCTCTGGGATACTCTATCAACCTAAGTGAAAAAACCCTTTCCTTTAGCACATCCAGAACCAAAACCTTTGCATCGGTTGCCTGCAGAGGTCTGTGCTGTAAGGCAAGAGGGTAGAGGATCAACCCCTAAATTTGGTCATGTCTCTGGGGTTAAAACAATGTCAGCTGTTTGAGGGCAAGATATCTGCTTCCCAAAGCCAGCCCTTGAAGAGTGTTGAAATGTAAAGTTGCACACCAACAAGATCTATAGATTTCACTTGAACATGTGTATAGGGGAAGTGATCTCTGTTCCCCTCTGGATCCCATCACAACCTAATAAGCACATCTTTAAACTTAAGGTGACCCTGCTGTAGGGGAGATGGATGGCTGGAGGAGGGGGTGTCAAGAACTTGAATTAATATGCTGAGCAAGCCACTTCCAAATGATTTATACCACAGGGACAACACTTACTGCTTCTTTGCTCCCCAACCTTCCACCCTGCTCAAATCCAGCATACCATACAGGAAGCTCAGCAACACATGCAGAAAGTTGAACTTACTACTGTATTTACTAATGGATCCAATGACAGATATACGGTTGAGCAAGAGTCAGTATGCAAGAGCAGGCATGGCAAATTTGGAATCTGAGGCAAATTTAGAAGTTTGTGCCTGCAAGAGGAAAAATGAAGGGAAAAAAAAAAAAAAAAAACAAAACCAAAACCAAAACTACAGCACAAATCAGCCCTAAAGTGGCACAGTTGTCCATGGAGTGTAGCTGTGGTGGAAGCCAAAAAAAAGATGGATATTCCTCTGAGTGTAATGAATAAGTTGCTAAGAGTGAGCTAAAAAAACAAAACAAAACAAAAAAACCCAAACAAACCAAAACAGCAAAACCTTTCTTTCATTTATCTGGGACTATTTGACAAATGTGATACCCCCAAAGACTACACCAGCATCAAGGTCTTCCTGAAACCATTCCTTGTGGACAGACTTTTTGGAAGTGCTCCCTTTGTAGATCGATTTACTAGCTGAGTTCCTGAGCTGGGGGGAGGCAAAGATGCCAGCAGAATGCAACGTTGTGTATCTTGCCTCTTCCTTAATAAAAAAAAGGGGATTTTCAAGTGTACCAGGACAGGGATAGTTTTAGGTCTTTGTAATCCCTAGAAAATACTATGCAGAACTTGAAGCAATGAACAACTGCCTTGGGTTTTTAGGTCCATGGACCTCTTTGGTATAGCAATATTGGAGATGGAAATGTTTCCCGGGTCCTTAGGTGCCAAACAGCAACAATGACAACTTGAAATTCAGTCCTATATGTTTATCATCACCTGTGCACGTTCAGGGACTTGCACCAGCTGCTCAGCTACTTCTGTTCACAAGCCCTGCTGAGCTTTCAGCCTTCACTCTGCCGTGGTGCTCAATGTAACAGGGCAAACAGCATCCGGCTGCTGGACCATTTCACACAGGTGGTATAGGGGAGAGCTCCTTATGTGAATGTTTGCCTCTAAAATTACAGTAAAATATCCCCAAACCCACAATTATTGTACCTGGTTCTATTTAACAAAGCTTTTAACCTCCAGACCCCTGGCTTTTCCAGCTGTATTGCTTTTGGCAGAAACACTGTTCTGTTTGTCCTGTAGTGCTGCTGGCAGAAAGCAGATGCTTTCCTACAAGCAAACGAAGCTTCCAAGTATGGACAGTGGAAAGCACATCTTATCATTGGAAGCAGATGCTAGAGAATGACTCAGGTGCAGTCTTCTGCCCCGATGTCCTATTTTCCACTGAAAGAAAAGGGGAAAAAGAAAAAAACTTTATGTATTTTTAATGCATAGTTCAGCTGCAGTGGCTGGGCAGTTAGTCAAGGACAGACAAATGCTGCCAAATAGAGATTTTCCAACCAGGTGAAAGTTGGCCCATATCTCCAGAGCTATTTCGATGCTCGTTAGGTGTCTCTGAAGATCTGAGCAGCCGTGCCCAGATTTTAGCATTGTTAGAATGTTTTAATGGTTAATGTTTTAACACAGTTCTGATGTGATCTTGACACAGTTATGATTTCAACACAGTTTAAAATGAGGGGCTTGCCTTTAGTACAAACGACACCGTTTCAAATTCAGACCAGTAACAGCATATGAACGGAGCACAAAAGAAAGATGAGAGAAATGAGCGTGAAAAAATACTGTAGAGAAGGGAATAAATGCGAGAAACCTCAGCAGAGCGACACAAAGGAGAATGAGCAGAATGCAGAGAAATGCCTCAGATGCTCACGTAAGCAGTAAGATTTCATTTATTTGGCACAGAGGGACAATAGCCTCACTAACCAGGATAGCTATTGTTCTTTTGTTTTTAAGAAACAAAAACAGCAAATGCGAAGCACTAGCTTCCTAGGGAAAAATCATAAAAATAAGTTCTCATCCTGCTGTCTACTGAGGAATGAGAAACCTCTTGTACGTCACCTATCACCCTCGCACTGTTATTCACCCACATGTTTGTCAGCTTAGAAAACAAATTAAATATATTGAGGGCTTGCTCTATCTGAGGAGAGCTAAGGGATTTTTTATAGCAGAACAAGTTAATTGGATCGAAAAAACACAGAGTCAATGCACTAAGCAGAAAAATGCATGGTGCTATCTGCTGTGTAGTTGAGGACATGAGTGCTCCAGCAGTTAATGTTTCGGAACGGAGTCTAATATCGGCGTGTTCCTTTTAGCTTTATTTCAATGTTTTTCATAACGAAGACAGCCATCCATAGGCAGAGGAAGCCTCAAAACGTTGCATTCCTTCAGCAGTGGTGGAGGGAGAAGAAAAGGAGGACTTTGATTTAGAAAGATAGGGGTGCTCAAAAATGAGGATGGCAGTGGGGGAATAAGGACTCAGTGTTTGGGGACAGTGAATTGCTTATAGCCTTTTACAAGCTCAGGGAGGGAGTAAGCTGTAAACGAGGTTCGGGAGCTTTGGCACAAATACAGTGGATCCTGTCAGTGAAAAGGACCTTCCACAGCGAGTAGGGTGCCTCGTGAACCCATTAGAGCCTTCTGAAGCAGGGACAGGCAGAATCCCCCTCTTCATCCCGTTAGCTGGAAAGCAAACAGCTGTCCTTGAGGAAGACAGGGGTGTCAGATATGCCTGGAGACATGCATCTGGGAATTTCTGCCCAATTAAAATATTTCTGAGCGCAAAAGATGACAGTTTCTACTGAGGGACCTAGTGGAAAGCTTTATTCTAGAAACCCAAACAGATCAACCAGGCGTTACCTTCCTTTACAACTAACTGGCTTCATCGGGAAGAGAACAAGCTCTACAGCATCACAACTCTCTGCAGCAACCACAGGAAAAACAAACAGGGCTGAGGCAAGGCTCAGTGATATTTTTTTTTTTAAACCTCTGCTAGTCAAAGCTGTGGTAGGTTTCACCTGCACGCTCAAATGTGAACATATGGATGTGTAATATAGAGAATACAGCCCCTGAGTCAAATCCTTTAGTGATACATAAGGCAAGTTCCCAGCTGAATATACTACTGAGGGGCATGATAAATATTCATGCTTGTTTACAACTTAATGTTAGTTACCCCATGGACCTCATCAGCAATTCCCATTGCTTAGTCTCATATAAGGATGAGAGCACTCTGAGTTTTCCAGTTCTTTGAAGGGCTTTTGGTGAGAGATCCTCACAGGCACGGCTCACCATTGTGTTTAGTCCTTGACAGCAAAGGACAAAAGACATTTTTTTTTTTAAGTAGACAATTTAAGTTAGCGCTGTTTGTGTGCCTAAGGCCTAAAAGATGTTAGTAATTTTTAGGTCTAAGGTCTGAATAGAAGAGGAACAACATTTAATATATTTTAATAGCCAGTTTTCCTTCTCTGTGTTGGGGGTTTCTTTAGTTTACTGTAATTACTTAACACTAGTTCGTTTTGAGTGGATTTCGCTTATTGACAAATCTTTTAATTCACAAAACTCTCCGTATCTCTCCCTATTCTTATTGCCTTCCCTATTTCTTTGGCTTTCCAGTCCCTGAGCCAGTTTCACCTTTTAAAAATGTAAAGCATTTCCAGTTTCCTTGTTAAGGCTAAAATGCCATGTGTCCTCCCTGGCTAGGATAAGCCCCACTAAAACAAGAGCGTGGCCACTCAGTCGTGCTACAGCTAAAACTTTCCTTTTAGCAGCTGCCGGTTGCGAGACGTGTAGTTAAAAGGAAAAAATTGTTACGCTTTTATTTAATGTTCGCTCTCGGAGCAGCAGCAGGGCATCGCCGCCGATTTTTGCTAACTTCATCGCCTCGGTTCAAAGGAGAGGAAACCCCTGCCCCTGGCTAGCAGCAAACCTCGGGCTCGCCCTCCCGGGCATGGCAGAGCCGGCAGCGAGAGGAGCCAGCGATCACCCCTCGACTGGGTGCAAGAAAACAATTAATCCAGCGACTTAATGTTTAAAAGCTGCGTTAACGCCCCGATGCTTTCAAAGGACGACCCCGCATCTCAAACCCAAAAAAAGGGAGGAGGGGGAGAGGGGGCTGGCAATGGAAGCGCCTCAAAGTGAAGGGGGGGGGAGAGGAGGGTGTGGGTGTCCCCGTTACCGAACCCAGCGATATTCCCGAATGGCGGGAGGGGGTCGGCGAGGCTGGATGCAGGCGGATGGGGGCAGGTCGGGCAGGCGGAGGGCGAATGTTTCCTGCCCGCCGCCACCGCCCCCCGGCCGCCCCCCGCAGCCGGGCGGAAGTCAGCCCGCGCCGTCGGAGCTTAAAACGCTCCCGCACGCCGTGCAGACCCAGTGCCGGCGGCCGCAGCGGGGCCGGAGCCGGAGCCAGCGCTGCCGCCCCCAGCCCCGCGGGCCACGCTGAGCCGGGCCATGCATTGCCCCCCACCCTGAGCCCTCCCTCACCCCCAATTCCCCCCCCCGAGGGCCGGGCCGCTCGGCTCTGCCCCTCCGCACCCCCCGCCAGGCAGGGGGAAGGCGCCCGGCGCGATGGCTCTCCGCGGATCCCACGCCGCCCGGGACGGTGCTGCCGCATCAGTGAGTAATTTCTGCTAATTCACATCTTCTTCCCCCCCCCCCCGCCCCCCCTCCCCCCCTTCCTTCTTCGTCCCCGCCCTGGGGCCGGTGGGCTTCGGCTCAGCAGATCGTGGGGGAGGTGGGCGTTTTAGGTTTTGTGGGGTTTTGTTTTGGGTTTGTGGTGTTTTTTTTTTTTTTTTTTTTTTTGTTGGTTGGTTTTGGGTTTGCGGATTTTTTTTCTTTTTTTTCTTTTTTTTTTTTTTCCCTTCTTCCTCCCCCTTCTTCGGGTTTTATATTATTTTTGTTTTCTCAATAAAACACCACGCGAAGAGACGAGATGACAAAGGAAATGTGATCCTAGGCGCTGCAGGGGCTCAGAGCGAGCGAGAACCGGAGAGGAGGAGGAGAAGGAGGAGGAGGGGGCGAGCGTAGTGCTCGCGGATAGCATTGCACAGCGGCTCCAATTTGTGCGAGCGAATATAATACACCCCCCATGAATAATTCAGGGCGGCCGGCGGGGACCTGCCGCTGCTCCTCTGCCCGGCCCCAGCAGCCGCAGCAGCCCCGTGTGCGAGCCGTGCCGAGCCCACGGCGCTGACCGGCCCCGCCACCGGCCGGGAGAAAACCCCCCCCCCAGCCACCGGGCACCGCGTGTGGCGGGGCTCGCTGCTGCCCTCCGCGGGTAGCCCCTCTTAAAGGGAGGCGGCATCCGTGGCTGTGAGAGACGAAAGGGGACTTGGCCTTCTTTATCCGTCCCCTCAGCCCTTTTCTTCTTCCTTTTCCCATCTCCTCCTCCTCCTCCGTGTCCCGCCAGCCGGAGTCTCTGCCGGTGGGGTGGGCACCAACGCCGCTCTCCATCCCCACCCCCTAGTCATGCGGTGGGGGGGGAGGACTGGAGCCGGAGAAGTCTGCCTGGCCACTGTGTTTCAGTGCATCTCTCTCTCCTAGAGCTGCTCTGGATTGCAAAAGTGGAGGGGGGAACTGAAACGAAATTTCCCCTTCCCCCCCGACAAGCACAGGTTTAAAGGAAAAGAGGAAAAAAACCAACGCCCCAAGAAGAAAGAGCGAAACTTGAGTTAAACCCCTGCTGCCCCCCCCCGCCCGGCCAAGAGGAACTTGCACTGCCGTCCCGAACACGTCCCGCGGCCGTGGGAACCGGAGCCGAACCCCGGCGGACAGAGGTCCGGTCCCCGCTGGATGCGGTGGGGATCGGGAGAGTGGCGCCCATGCACCTTCTGTTTAGGAAGAAGACGAGAAACCAAACCACGTTGTCAAACTGCTGACCCGAGGGGGAAATGAAAAGACTGTGTGAGGTATTGACCGATCCGGGAATCGATACAATTTGTCTAATGCAACGGGGAATCGGGGGTTAAGTACATGGGAGCGAAGAGAAGATCCATTTGCCGAGAGTGAACGGGACAGCTACACCTTGATACCAAAAACACCCGCCCCCCGCCGCAGCGAGCCCGGCAGCGGCAGCAGCGAGGTACGAGGCGAGGATCCAGCTCCCTGCAGAGCGCCGGATCGATGACACCGTATTTGCAAAACCGGCCAATCGATCCCACTTGGCAAAACGACTGATCGATGCCAGCTTGCTCGTAAAGCCGCTTGCAGAACTACCTTCTCCCCACACCGCTCAAAACCTCCCTCATCTTCACCCCCTCGCCCCCCTCCCCCCCCTTTTTTTTTTTTTTTTTTTTCTGGTAAGGGAGGGTAGATACATTTTTACCTCTCCCTCCCCTCCCGCCGCACCCCCCTGGGGGAGTC
This sequence comes from Phaethornis superciliosus, assembly GCA_023637945.1. Taxonomy (NCBI): domain Eukaryota; kingdom Metazoa; phylum Chordata; class Aves; order Apodiformes; family Trochilidae; genus Phaethornis; species Phaethornis superciliosus. The sequence continues at coordinate 108,132,230 of JAJQWJ010000002.1, forward strand.
AGGCCCATCGCAAATGGCTTCGTTTCCCGAGTCCGACTTCCAGATCTGCCCTCTGTGCAAGGAGATGTGCGGCTCGCCGGCTCCCCTCTCCTCCAACTCCTCCACCTCCTCCTCCTCCTCGCAGACCTCCAGTTCCTCCGGGGGGGGCGGTGGCGGCTCCTCCTGTGGCGGGGGCCCGCCGCGGCGGCTCCACGTCCTGCCCTGCCTGCACGCCTTCTGCCGACAGTGCCTGGAGGCGCAGCGGCACCCCGGCGGGGGGGACGCGCTCAAGCTGCGCTGCCCCATCTGCGACCAGAAGGTGGTGATCTCGGAGCCCTCGGGCATGGACGCGCTGCCCTCCTCCAACTTCCTCCTCAGCAACCTGCTGGACGTCGTCGTCGTGGCCGCCGCCGCTGCCGACGAGCAGAAGAACGGACGCGCCACCGGGGCCGGTCCCGCCGCAGGCTCCGGAGCGGGAGGGGGTGGCGGCGGCGGAGGCAACAATCGCCACCACGGCCGCCCTCCCCCTCCACACCGCGCCGCCGGCTCCTCACCCGCCGCCGCCGCCTCGGCCGCGCCTTCCTCGACGTCCTCCTCCTCCTCGGGCGGCGGCTCGGCGGGGCTGCTGCTGCGGCGGCCCCACAGCCGGCAAGGCGAGCCCCGCTGCAGCTCCTGCGACGAGGGCAACGCCGCCAGCTCCCGCTGCCTCGACTGCCAGGAGCACCTGTGCGACAACTGCGTGCGGGCGCACCAGCGTGTCCGCCTCACCAAGGACCACTTCATCGAGCGCTTCGCCGCCGCCACCGGCCCCGCCGCCGCCGCTTGCCCCGCCGCGCCGCTCGCTCTCAGCCCGCCCTACTCCGCCTCGCCCTACAACATCCTCTCCGTCTTCCCGGACCGGGCCAGCTACTGCCAGCACCACGACGACGAGGTGAGCCGGTGTGTGTGTGTGTGTGTGTTGGGGTGGCCGCGCTCCTCCCGCTCCTGGCCGGCGCCAGAGGGCCCCCGCCCGCTTCGCACCCACCGTGGCGGCGGCGGGGATCGGGACCGGCCGCCCCGTCTCCTCCGCCCGCCGTGGCACTCGGCTCTTCCCTCTCCGCGGTGTTCGGGGTCGTCGCGGGGCTCGGGGCAGGGCCACCCCGCCAGCGGGGGAGGCGGGAGACGATAACGGGGCAGGGGGAAGGGGACCGGGGTGTGTGTGTGTGTGTGTGTGTGTGGAGGGGACACGACACGGTGCGAGGGGAAGGAGCCGCTGTCCCGGGAGGCGGCCGTCGGAGCCCCGGAAGGCGGGAGCAGCGGGTTGCTGAAGGAAAGCGTGTACCGAGTGGGGGAAGTTGGGAGCCCCCCAAACTTTCCTTATGTTGCTAATGTCATGGGGGCGGCCACCATGGTGTCCCACCAAAGAAAAGGAAAATGAATAAACAGTGGAAGGAAGATGAGGAGTCTTTTCCTATTAGTTTTTTTATTTGAAGGTAGTAAAAAAGTTAGCAAGGATGTTCACCCTTGCCTATCCTAGGTACCTCTCCTGGTGAACATTTTAGCAGCCCCTGGTGCAAAGGAGAGCTCTAGCGATATAAAAACGGGAACTTGCTTTACGTGGTTTTCATTTAAAAAGCCTGCTTTCCTCGCGGGTTGTGTTTCTGATGAGCCCAAGTATTCTTTCACTGATCTGAAAGAGGCTGCAAGTTCTTCAAAATGTACTGAAAGTGTCTTAAGTTTCATTTGGGCATAGTTCCTTGCTGTGATAGTTTTGAAACTTGTTTTTAATCTGAAACTGGAAAATGGCGCTCTGCTGTGCCCCCCTTCTGCTCTTGGGGGTCAACGCGGGGGACTTTGCTGGAATTTTCCAGTAACTTCAGTATTGGAGGTAGTTACCTCCCAGTATGAAATCGGACAGCAGAGCAAGCAGCTTCAGGGGAAAAGCCTGCCTAGGGAGAGGAGTACAAGAGTTTTCTGTGGGTCGCTTGTTTAACAGATACATGAAGGCGTTTAGCCTAGTGAAATGTGGTGATGCTTTTGTCTGCAGTTTCCTAAGGCCTTTTTCTATCTCGCCTAATGCTGCCTTACCTCTGAAATAAATTTCTAGAAAGCCGTGGGAGAGATATTCTTACTTTCTAAAGCTGATAGTGTCGGAGGACAGAAGGTGTTAGTTTTGTGCATAAAGTAAACCTTAAAAATGGCATCTGGAGAGGTGGTGGGATGCGTGTGTTTCAGGGTCAAAGAGGGTTAAAAAGGAAAACGCCGTATGGCACTTCATACTGCTTACAGCTTTTTGTGGTATCTTGGGTATCTTGCTAGTGGGCTTCCTACAGAATATGTAATACCGAGTGCAGTGACGCATGGTGTTCATAAAATGCTAAAAAAGTCATGTTTCTGTCTTCAGTTAGGAATATAACTTTGGGCTTGTGGTATGGACTAAAAAGCTACTAGTTGTTGTGTTCTCAGTATGGTAAAGCTGCTTGTTGAAGTGTGTAAAATACAAGGGGGGAGGCTGCTGGCCATAAAATACAATATTCAGCTTCTAAAGCAGATACATTCTCTACCACTTGTTGAAGAGTATCTGGGATAGGAGAGCTCCAAGGTGGCTGTAGACTTAGAGGCTTAAATTGCAAAGGGAAGAAAGTTATTCTCTCCTTGATTGAACTGTACTGCCTTTCAAGGAGTAACTTAAAAAAAACCCAAAGCTTTCTACTAAACTAATATTTTCAGTGTGCTTTGAAAAGGTTGTATGTCTCTCAGAGTTGGTTTTGGGTGTCCTTGTGTGTCCTGTAGTCCTAGAAATTGTTTTAAAACAAGTGAGCATTTTTAAGCCTTCATCTCTTGTTGAGAAAGGCTTTTATTCTGCAAATTAATGATCTACTGCTGTTCTTGGTTAGTGATTTCTGGTGGCTTCTTCATGTGGGTGTGCCTGATGAGTATTAGCAAGTATTTATTATTCACTCAAGGGGGATTGTTTAGGAGAGACTGACTGTTGGTAACAGTTTATACTGTAGATCTTTCTCGCTTTCATGAAAAATGTGGGTGAGGTGTACAAATTTTTTGAGAAAGGGTGTCTACAAAACTCTGAGGGTTATTGCTTGTTTAGTTCTAAGAATGCTATTTACAGCCTCATAAAAGGAACAATAATAGAAAGGCAGCCTTCTGAGAGAGTACTTCAATGATGCACTAAGGACTTTTTTTGTCCAACAGCGTAAAAACAAACCTAAAACGCAAGGCTGGGGTGGCAGCTTGAAACCTGTAATAGTAGTAGTAGTAATGAGTCCCTGGTTCTGCTCATTTTGTAAGCTGGTGACAAGCAGGATATTCCCTTAGACTAATGTTATGCAGGTAAGTTTGAGCACAGTCAGAACTGATCTGTAAGCTTGGAATAGTATTCCTCTCAGATGCTTAAGAGTGCTCCTTCCCCGCAGTGTATCCTCACCCTGTTTAAGGTGATGCAAGGAACTGGATTCTGACTCTGTTCCCGGTGCTTTTCTGGGGCAGAGCGGCTGTCTCCATTAATTTCTGCTTCCTCACCTAGAACATGATACCTCTGTCCTTACAACATCGCTGCTACGTTTACTGCTACTTTTGGTTCTGTTCTTCCTTGGTCTCTCCACCCCTCCTCCTGGGAAGCACTGTCCCTTCGCCAGGACTTTCCCTCCCACCTCCATTTCGAGACTCCCCCGAGTGAGGCGGGAAATAGCACTGTGGGTGGTGACTTACTGGGTGTTCCAATTCTCAAAACAAGACTACAGATCTCTATTTGCAAGACAAGATCGGGTTGTTACTCATCCTTTCACTGCAAAGAAAGGCAGACTTTGGGTCTTCAAGAGGATGTTTTGTTTTGTTTTTTTTTTTTGTTTTTGTTTTTTAGCCGAGTTGGTTCTTTTCTCAGTTGAGGTGTTAACTCCTGTAGTGACTAATGAAAGAAAGGGGAACTCTATTCCCTGTTTTCAGGGTGGATACTACCTGCAAATACTACCATGATATATGTGTGAAAGGAAGAAAGTAAACTATCTCTGAAGAAAAAAAGGGGGGTAAAAGCCAATTTTTGTCATAGTGCCGCTGTTGAAACCCAGTCTCATTGCTTAACACCTGGAACCTTGCTGTCTGATTACAATGCTACCAGGAAAGCAAGGGAAATGCTTAATCTCGGTCAGGTGCTTCAAAGCATTCTACAAATTTGGCAATATTTGTGTCGCAACCCTGAGAATCTTCTTTTGTGTGACTGTGTTTGTTATATGGATGGAATTATCAATGTTGCAGTAGTTGCAGGGTGCCATCATAACAGTCACTAGAACAGGACTTTAAGAAAGGCTTTACCTTTGTACTGCCATCTTTTAAATCAAATATGCCAACTAATGTCAAAGAGTGCTTGCTTGTCTTGGGTTAGAAGAGCACTTTTTTTTTTTTTTTTTTTTCCCCCCCATATAATTCTTATAGGCTGCAAACCAAAAGATGCTTGGAAAACGTGAGATGTAGGATAGTTGACTTGTATAGATAAACTACCTGGATTCAAATGACTTTGGTGTTCCAGAAAGTGGAAAAGGCCACAAGTCTCAAATGAAATACGACGTTTCCTTTATGCCAACTCACAGCTGCTATGTGCCTTAGTATCACTTGGAGATAACAGTGGCTGATGGTCAAAACACTTCAACAGCAGACTTGTAACACTTTCTAGGGAAAGTGTGGAGTTGCCAAACTCAGTGGTCTTAATGGTCTGTGACCCCAAAGTTCTTGTATTGCTTTAGAGATTCCATCTTAGAAGTGGTTTGCAGACTACAAGGATATTAAAGTTTTTTTCCTTTGCTGTTAGCCATGCTGTTTCTTCCTTTTCTTGCATCAGTTTTGGCTTTAGTCAGATTCTTCTTTGATCAAATTAATTCACAAACTCGAAGTTTCTTGCCAGATCAGTGACTTTCAATCGCTTATGTGGGTTTCTGTGCATGTGGACAACACTGGATAAAATTAGATTGCTACATTGAATTATACTCTCAGGGGAGACATTATCACTTTGTACAACTACCTAAAAGAAGATTGTAGCAAGGTGGGTGTTAGGTCTTTTCTCCCAAGAAATGAGCAATAGGAAAGGAGAGGAAAAAAGTCCTCAAGTTGAGCCAAGGGAGGCTTAGATTGGATAATAGGAAGCGTGGCTTCACAGAAAAAATTGTTGGGCCTGTAGCAGGCTGCCCAGGGAAGCAGTGGAGTTGCCATCCCTGGGGGTATTTGAAAACCGTGTAGCTTGTGATGCTTAGGGACATGTGTAGTGGGGCACTTGGCAGTGCTAGGTTAACAGTTGGATTGGATCTGGAAATTGGTTTTGGTCTTTCACAACCAAAATGATTCTGTAATATTGTGAATCAGAGGTACATATGTCCTTGAATGTATTGACTCTTCAGACTATGAAAAACTAACTTGTTATTGTCTTACAAACTGTAAAGCTCTAGTTTTTTCACAACAGGAAGTGAACTGTCTTAACATCTTTAGATGCTCAAAGGGGATCTCTTCCTCTTTTCCAGCTTTTGTTGTGTGCACTCAAGAGATGGTGCTTCTGTAGGCATTTCACATAACATGATGAAATCTTTTCTTCAGCTTCTTCTTCCTTGTAGCATTGGTGTAAGTTTATTTAAATGGCAGAGCAATCTTGCCCAAACAAAACTGGTATGATGGAAAAAGGAGTGGGATGGCTAGGAAAGGACAGTTTAGATATGGTCCCTTTTTTGTAATGCCTTGACATCACTGCCAAGCATGGAGCATTACTCCGTGGTGCTCTTCATGCTGTCCACCCATATGCCTTATCCTAGCAATTGGCTAACACAGAGGGAATATGCCTCTGTCCCCACTTATGTGTCTCTTGCTCAAGGGCTGTTTGTGTGAAACTGCAATATGTGACAAATTTGCAGATTCTTGCCATTCTTTTTTCTAATGGTCAGAGTTTACCTCCTAACAAAATGAAGTAAAAATTATCTTAGGCACTGGTCTTAAATATGTAATGCTTCATTGTGTTGCAGCAGGCATGGCTTCAGCTTTAGATAAAAAAGTGCACGTGAGCCAGAGAAATACATCTGGTATATGTAAGAAACTGTATTCACTATATATGTTGATGCACCTTTCATTTTTCTTGTGGTTGCTGTGCCTTCTGATATCAAGGGCACAAGGTGCCCATCCTGAAAACACTACTTTAGATTCAGTTACTGACACTTGTGCTTTCCCTTTTATTTTTTTTCCTGGTGAAGAAAGCAGAGCACTGTTATCTTGTTCATACATATCTTGTCTATGTAATGGGGACTTGACATCTTTGGAATGTTAGAAGATTCTAATAATCTCTTAATTTCACACTTTTTAAAACTTAAAAATAGTGTTCAGATAACTTGTGCTAAACGTATTGCCTCTTAGATGATTGCTCTGCCTTACTTTTCAGCTTCCCCCCCTCCCCAGCTTTATTTAGCTCTCTCTATAATTGTATTCCTGTGCTTCTATTTTCTAAGAGATTTAAAACTTTGTGCTTGAAATAGCTTTAATACCAGGCAAAACAGATTTAAAACCTCCCTTCCTTTCCCCTGCTTTGGTGTGACTGATGTTCAAACACTGCATTTTAGGGTAAATACAGCAAAGTTGTTTTGTTTTTTTTTCTTGGTAGTCTTTTGATATCATTACACTACTGGTCTGGTTAAACATGACTTCAGAGTGTTTCTAGTGACTGAAAACTTGGAAGAAACAGAAATGCCTTGCCTGTTCAGGCAACTTTATTGAACTGGTTTTACTTTGAACATCTTTGAAAAACTAACACTACCAACAGTAGAAATTTGCAGGCTGCAGCATTGACTTCTGAAGTTATAGTAACTTTTCTGGAGAAAGTGGGACTGGACATGTGCATACAATAAGTAGACATGAAACTAGGCTATACTGAGAACTTAATATTCTTTAACTTCAGTTGTGCTAAAACCCAAGTGAGGGTCTGACTGAGTTTTAAACTTGGATTTGTTGAAGAAATCTTGCATCATGTGTAGGAGTTTCTCTTTTCAGCTAAATCTTTGGAGCATGTAAAAATGCTTGCTAGACCATGCTTCCTTAGAGGAAAACTATTTAGTTCCTCTGTTTTAAAGTTAAGAAGGTATCATTCCTCTTTCAATACTGTCTTGACCCTGTTTCTTCCTAGTTCTCCTCCCATACCCCCTTCCTTCCTGCAAAGTTGTTGGTGTCTTTCCATCAGACAAAGAATCATGATGTGTTCAGAGCACAGATCTTAAGCTGTATGAACAATGCACCAAATGCAAGACTAATGTTACCACAGATAAGATTTCACCCAAGGGGTTTATTGTCTTTAGCTGTAATCTAATTTCAGTAGAGCAGTTACAAATATAATCTTGGATCATAATTATGTAGTACATAATTTTTAGTAATGCTTTTACACTACCATTCTCAGTCTTGATTAAAGTGTAGAAATGCTGGATGGGAATGGGACGATTGCTTGGCAGTGCAAGTATTAGTTCATGTAATGAATGGATATTTGGCATGTGTCTTTGTTTTAGCTGCTCTTGTTGTAGGCTCAGTAGCAATTCCTTCCGTGAGCTTTGCTTTGCTCGTTGAAGGGCTCTGTGGGTGGGATGGGTTTGGTCCTCCTATCTAACAAATAAAGTTCGTGCATGCAAATCCATTTTGAGAGTCAGAAGAATATAACAAAAACATGTCAAAGAATTGGAGCAATACTGTCAGCTAACTGGTTTTTAACTTCAGTTCAAAAGCTTCTTTACTATGTTATATCACTTTCGACAACTTTATCTCTTCCTCTTTCCCCTTCCCCCTGTGATCTTAAGAGAAACATTATGAGGCTAATACAGGAGTAGTACTTCTTTCCAGAAGGTTCATTTGACTCTAAGCTACTTAGTTCTTCTTCATCAGACCTCAACAAAGTAACAGTTTTCAACTGTGGAGTCCATAGTTGTTAATCTTATTTAAGAACTAAAAATGCTGATCATTTGAATACTCTATCTGTTTAGTATGGTAAGGAGTAAAACTCGGTACCCACAGATGATGCTCGTAATGGTATTGCATTGTCCTACTGTCCTGCTTCTTGGATGTGCCCAATACTGACACTTCTTTGCAATCTTTGCTTCATAGGTACACGTTCAGCTGTAACTGTTCAGCTCCAGTCCTGTTATTTCACTTAGGTGTAACGTGTATTTCTAAAACATCAGGTGGTGAGCTTGTTGGATAGGATTATATCCAGTCAGCAGTTTTACTACATTTGCAGATGAAACATTTTTGAAGTGACTTAAGACTTCTTTAAGTGAGAAGCTTATTTTTTTATGATTCTGCATACTTTGTGCTATGTGTTTGCACTGATGCTGATTTGAAGGTAAGAAAACAGCTTACCTTCCACTAGTAGGTAGGCAACTTGAGGCAATCTTTAAACATGCCTCAGTAGCAATTGGTGAAAGTCACTTTCCTGAGTTGAATATTCAAAATTTTGGGGGGCAGTCGTGTCCATCTTCAATGCTATAGTGGAAGTGGTCTCTGCTGAACAAAGAAACATGTTGAAATATCTTAATTTGTTTCTGAAATGAACAGATTAATCCAGTCAAAGGCTTCTGTTCTGTTGTTACTTCAGTAGTGAAGTCTTAGTCCTGTTGGTTACCACGATGTGATCTTCACAAAGGTCACACAAGTAATAGCCAAGGTTGCTCTTGATACCAGTGTTTTCCAGAACTGTCTGCTAATGCTTGTCCTTGGATCTTGGTGCTTTGGTGGGAGAAGGGTCCTTTAGTGAGCTTAAGGTAATGACTAAACTTGTGTTGTGTCATTTTTCCCTTTAATGTTGGTCTCCACAGTTGACTAAAATATTTAAAGGTATTTTGTCAAGTTTGCTAAACCTTACCTTTTCTAGTTGTTTGTTTGTATTGCATACCCATCCCATACATTTTGCTGGTAGGCAATGTTGTTCTAAGCCACCACCATCAGCTGTAAATATTTCCTGTCCCTGGTTAAGGTATTGTAAATGCACAGAACTACCACATGTTGTGTTTGGCTGGATTAAAGGGCAGGAAGGGACCTGAGATTCAGAAACCAAACTTCAGTGGGATTCTTGGATGGTAATGTTGGGGTTTGTTGCTGTATCTTCCCCAAACCCCACATTGTCTTGGGTTTTGTGGGTTCTGTTTGCATAATTAGGCACTTGCTGTCCAGAGTGGCAGGCATATGCTAGAAGACTAATTTTATATACAGTCTTATTTTAAGCTGCTCTTGTTTGACAAAAGGCAAACTATTATTTAGGGGAGAATGCCAGCTATCGAACTTCAAATCCGTTCCCTTTCTCTCCTTTGCTTGAGTGCTTCTTACTACTCACACCAGTCATGCTGTCAGATAGTTGAGTGTACACTATAGAAATCCCTAGCCTTGAATTTTTGGTGCAAACCAAGCTGGAAAGTTGTCTGCATTAGGGGATGCCTCTTAAGCTTTGTAATCCAACCTGGTGCTGCATGGAGGGAGAATCCTGTTCTTCTCTTCAAGGGTTGGTAGCATACTCTGCAAATAGCCAGGGGACTAGTTGGTACTGATCCCTTTTGCCTGAGAAGGTTACCATTCCTGGTCTGCTTAACCTTCTGTAATGCCATGTCGGGTTAATAAGGATGTCAGAGAGAAAGATCGGGTGATTTCTTGGGGCTTGCTGTTGCTGTGTATTTCTCTGATTTGGAAGTCAACTATAGTGCTAAAACACTAATTGCCTGTATCTGTGGGGTTAGAAGCAAGTCGCTTACTTTGAGGGGGAGGAAAAAAAAACCCAAACCAAAACACGTTGAAGAATGGGAAGAATCATCCTACCTCCAAGCTGCCTTTTTCTTCTTCTAAAAGCAGTGCTGGGAAAGAGTTAAATTTTACCCCCCTGCAGCACACCCCGCCCCCACTGCTATATATGGTGTGCCCACAGGCACTGGAGATTTAATACATTGAAGTTGGAGCGTGAAGGGGGTCTGCAGGCTGCTAGACAAAGTCACTCAGATTTCAAGAATACTTGATCCATACAAGGATGTTACTTGAGAAAGGCATGGCTTCTCTATAAGAAACTGGTTGCCAAATGAGCTGGGTGAGTCTGTCCTACGCTCAGATATTTATTTAATTATTTTGCGGCTAGATGAGCAAATTGGAAACCAAAAGTTTCTTTAATTGATGACTGATAAGTCAGGCAGCCATATAAGTTGTTGTGAGAACCATCTCGGTCAGAAAACAATGGCTATTTGTAGGGCAAAATGAACATTGTGATTCTGCCACTGATGTGGTTGGTTGCAAGTTACAGAAACTGCTGTGCACATAACTAAATTATCTATTGAATCGACTGAACAAGTGGCAAATACAGCTTCCCCCCTCTATTACTGTAGAATATACTTATTGTAGAAGCAGCTGTAATGTCACAGTGGTGTCCCATCACAATGCATTTGATGTCGGCTTCTGTTAAAGGCTTTTAAATAGAAATGGATGGGCAAATATTTAGTGAAGAAGGACAGATAATGAAAAAACAAAAAAACCCAAACAAGTTTAAAAAATAAATCAGAACATGTCAGGCAATGGTCTAGAGTAGATTCTACCCTGATAGAAATAAAAAAAACCTAACAACTACAAAAACAAAATTAAAAAGAAATTGGAGAACTCTAGAGAATGAAGTACAGAAGAATTATAGGAACACTGAGGCACTGCTCTTCCCAGTGCTGCACTTGTATTTATTAAAATGGTAATGGGTGAAGATGTAATATTCCTCTAATTCAATTGTATTAAGCAAAAGTAATAATCCTTCCCCCACCCACCAATCCAATAGTGGAAACATTGATAAACTTTAATTAAAAATTAATTAGGGTTATAAGTTAGGGCTATCAATATTGTCCCAAAAGGTGCCCTTAGAGTGAAGGTGTCATCTGCTTTCTCTATTCCAGACCTATATTTTAATTGAGAGTACTGTTTCATTGTAACTTTCGTTCTCTTCTAGCATTACTTATTTTCTCAAGGACTTCAAACTTCTCTCTAGAGCAGGGTAACTAACATATAAGCCTTGTTTTCTGTTGCTGAAGCATGGTAACCTTACTTGAGTTATCCTGCACACTTGTTGGTGGGATGGTTAGTTGGGAAGTCAGGCTGGTGTAAGGGGAAGGAAGCCTTGGAGGTTCCTGAGTTGATTTCCTCTTCCTAGCTAGCATGCTGCTGGCTTCCAGGCTGGCTGCTCCAGACCTTGGGCCACTCTGCAGTACTCTTCCTGATGGCAGGCTGCATGCAAATGCATAAAAATTTGATATTCTTGATGGGGTAAGTTTTAGCCATATATGACTTGTCAAAACAAACGTGATTTTATCTTCATGTTATTGCCTTTCTGGCAAACGTGATTTTATGCATCTTTGTATCTTGTTAAAAAGTAGTTCAGTTACATCTCTGAATCTGAACTGTTAAACTCTGAACAGGCTGGCTTGACACAGCTGTTCCTAACTTTTGTCTCTCTACCAAAGACAAGTGCAAACCTTCAGGCTATGTTCATGTGAGCCTGATGGGGTGGAGTTTCCACCCATTCAAAGTGGCTTATTCCAGAAGTAATATTTTCAGGGAGCCACTTGTAGGCTTTGATTGCATGTGATGCTGCTAGTTACAATTAATTTCTTTATGCTCTCCCAGAGAATTCTCATGAGAGGTTCTCCTGGAAGTTCTGAAGCACTGCAATTAAAATTAATGTAACATATATTCATTTCCCCTTGTCTGAGCCTTTGGCAATGTCTGGGTTAGAGGAATGGGCAGCATGTCTCTGCAAAGACTGGAATTGGGTTCTCTGGCTGCCCACTTCAGCTTGTAGCCTACTATACACTTGGGCTTGGATTATATCCAAAGGCTCTTCTTTCACCTGAATGCTTCCTTGTCTGTTCTTTTCATGTGCCTCTGAGTCAGTGACGTTGAAGTAGTAGGTGCTTACTGATAGTATATATTAGTGTTCTATCTTGATCACTTGGCAGAAAAGAAAAAAAAATATCTTCCTACATGGAGAGTAGAAATAGGAAAACCTTAATTCACAAATGGAGGTGTTAAAATCAAGCTTATTTTTATGAACTGGAACAAAAAATTACTCTGAGCCATTACTTCAGTTAATAGCTTCATTTTCATACCACAGTCCTTTTGTGCTGCACAGCAACTGAATTGTGTTTATCTATGGGAAGGACCATAGATGTTACTGTTTTTGTAGAAGTCATTTAGGGTGCTAAATTACTCATTAGCTTTGTTTTCATAAAAACAAGATGAACCTATGTAGCCCCAAACACCTTGGGTGGATGTCTTGCTCAGCTGTCTCATTTGGCAGCCAATTTCTTACAGAGAAGTTGTGCCTTTCTCAATTAGCATCATCGTAAATAAAATTTAGAGCTAGCATTTGTGTTCTGTTTATGATTGTCACTTCTGAAACCTGTTCTTAATGCCACTGGGCAAAGAGCAGGGCTGCTAGAGGATCTCCAGCTGATGAAACCCATCAATGCTATGGACTCCCAAGCAGGGTGCAGGCTGTGTTTGTTATGGAGGGAGGGAAGTACCATAATGTTTGGTCTGCAGGCAAAGCAAGGTGGCTTACACAAACCCCAGCCACTAGTTAGTTGCCTTACTAGCCTTGGCACAGGCTAATTCATGTCATCTAAATTGGCATCTTCTTTCTGCTTCAGTCTTCTTCATTGTGTGTTCTGTGTCTGATGCCTTCACAGGGTGATTGGACTGGCTCAAATCTAAGAGGAAGGAAGCCAGTGCCAGGTTTGCTGAAATGGTTAGGCAAAGGAGGTAGCAAAACCCTGCAGCTGAAGATGACGTAGGAAAGAACGTGAAAAAGCACTGAAATTCCCATTCTCTTGTTTAAACCTTGTCACCTCTTTCCCAAGCTCTGCCTGAAATCTATCAACTCAAACTTTGAAAAGGAATTCAGTAACTTGGATGGCTTTAAATATTTTTTTTTTGTTAAAGCCATAGTTTCACCTTTCATTATAAAGCATTTTTGTGACTAAAAATCTCAAATGAAGACCTGGGGGGGGGGGGCTTTTGCAAGTCACAGTCTAAGCATGGAGCATGTGTTCATGCTTCTCAGCTGTTTAGTGACAAGCTTTTGCTGTTCATTTGTCTTCATTATATATTGTCAGTATACCTGTATAAACATAATTTTAATGTAGTATTTATGAGGGTTTGGCTAGCATAGTGTAAGACTGACTTTTTCCTAAATGAAAGATAAATCTTGACAGTTAATCAATCTAAGAATAATGTATTAAACCAGTATCCTGTCAGAACTGCTGTTTTGTCTTCAATGTTCAATACATCTGCTTCAGAAAAAAGCTGTATACTATATAGTTCTAGCGTAACTGGTCTGCAAAGTGCCCTTCCATTTTTATTTATATCTAAAATTGTAATGAGGGAGCCTTGAAGATGTCCTGTCTCTATGCTCTGATTTCCTAATATGAGCAAAAGAAAACATGATCTTGACTGAAAATTCCATATAATGCATGTAATTTATTTAATTTTGGTTGGAGGAGAATACAGTATTTTCATCAATATCCATGTTGTTTCAAGTTTAAATTCATTCTAATGCCATCCAAGGAGGAAATATACAAAAAACACTTGTCATAGGCTAAGGGGGGTAGATTGGAGAGGGGAAGCGTTGCATGTTAAACACCAAAATAAAAGCCAAAATAACAATCTGACCTTTCAGCTGAGATTACTGTGTGATATCAGAATATGCTATCAGCAGATGAGGGACTTGCTGAAAAGGTAGGCTGTCTTGGAAATCTTGTTTACTCTTTCAGGTGTTCCTCAGTATATAAGAGAACAGGGTTTACCTTCTTACAGAATTGAGGTACATTTATATATTGCTTGCCTATGGCTGAAATCTGACAAACTACTCATGATATTGAGTATATTCTCATTATAGCTCTATTCTAGCTTTCTGTTCTTGGGGAACAGACATAATTTGGTTTGTTCTTTGCTTTAAGAAGAGTTCTCTTGTTCTGTGTTGTGGCTTATGATTTTAGTACCAAGCTTGCTGGTATGAGGTTTCCAGAAGTGTGTGTAAAGAAGTAGTTGCCACCTGTATTAGTGAATTCTCACTTTGGAAATAGATGGGTGATTTTCCATTTGGCTCCAGTGTCAGAGAGACTTTGACAGACAGCTTTGCCCTTAGGAGGGAAGTAGGGGGAAATCATAATCCAGGGTGACTTCCACAGTTGTAAATCTGCTTTGAATGCACTTATTCTAAGGAAGTAGCACACATTATTGCACAGCAAGATGTGAAAAGATACAAAACACTATACTTGTGATCTAAGAAATGAAACTCCTCTTAAGAAACCCCTGTCTGACCCAGGCAAACTGCTGCCAGCAGTTCACTTGAAGCAAAAGGCTATTGTTGGAAGATTCCCTCCTAAATCTGTGAGAGTCTGAATATCATGGTGTGGGGGTTGTTTTTCCCCATTTCATGTATCTGTTTTTCTCCAAGCAGGGGAGACATTCCTGCCAAATATGTTTCTGCCATGGCTTTTTTTCCCCGCTACAACTAGGTAGAAATGCTTTCAGAGTGAAAGATCTTTCTAAATCAAAGTTTTTTAAACAAACAAAAGGAAACAAAACCAGCCAAACAAATTTTCAAAACACCCATCTCGTGGTAAAAGAAGCCACTTCTTGGAGTAAGCTGACTGTTCCATGTTTGATCCCATATGGAGTTACGGAGGGAAACCATTCCTTGAGTGCTTTTGTTAAATAAAGCTGTTGCCATGAATTAAGCAACACTGCCCTGGAATGTTTCTGATCATGGTCTTGCAGAGCTTGTGACCTTTGCACTGAACATGTGAACTGAAACTTCATCTTCCAGTGTTCAATAACCATGTTAAAAATTCAGAGGTGAGGCAGTCTTGGGATTTCCTTAGGCTAGCTTAAATGCCAAGTGAAATTTAAGTACTGATTTATACAGTTACTCTTCTTTTTTTTCTAAATCTTAAGTTGAAAAAGCTAAAATCTTAATTCAGAAGCTGAGAATTCTTTGTGAAGTTTTAAAAAGCAAAAAACAAAAACCTGCATAGACAGTCCCTTATAGTGCTTTCATTTATTGAAGCCACTAAAATATTGCTACCTTCTTGTCTAGAAGCATCCAGTTACTATTCATCTAGATGCTAACATCGTTACTTAAAGTAATTGCTTTAACCAAGAACTGGATGTAGTGCCTGAAGAAGCCATTCAGTTAAAGTGGGTTACAGCTGAAAGTGAGAGAGGAGCAGTTGAAAATCTGCACGTCTTGTAATATATCACTGTTTGGTGCTGCCGGACTTCCTACCCCACTAGAATGTTAGAATTAGTATTTCTTGTTTACCAGATAGAACACTGCCATCTCTTGGCTAGTCATTGTTCTGACCTTTTAAAAAAATATTTTATCCAGTTTCTTGCAATGTTTTATGATGAAATATTTCTGAATAATCATTTGGTTGAATAGTAAGTCTTCGTGTTGCATATTGTAGACTTAATCATTTACTGATTCCTGCCATGGGACAAAACAAAGAGGGGGTACTACTTAGTTCAAGTGACTCTGAACTCTTTCTCACCCATCTCTGTGTGTGCCTCCCTTAGAAATGTACTAGGCTAAGATGGATTCTGGCCTTGCAAGATGAACTGAACAATTTGGCAACTGCTTGCATCTGCAAGTAATGTATGGCACAAGGGGATCCTTTCACCTTCATGCATTGAAAAAGATTGACAAAATATTTCCTTCTGAACTCATTCATTTGAATCTGATCAAAGCTAACGTTAAACAAATACTGAACTCTGCAGAGCTGGGGAGCCAGGAACATGCTAGATTCTGGGCTGTTTTTCTCACAGCAATTTTAGTGAAGCTGAATTGAGGTGCCATTTAAAATATGTCAGCCTCAGCAATGCATATATTGTGGGGCTATAACAATTAACCCTTGATTCCAGAAGACTTTCCAATTGAGAGGGAAGTTATTGTGCTACCCCACATGCCTCTTGTTGCTGTAAGCAACTTTGTCTTTTCCAATTAACATCCAGTGTTGTCCTGGCCAAGTCTTGGTATGGTTGCATGGTGAACCTTGTTCCTGAGAACATGGTAACTTCTTCAAGCCCAGATACTAAACCAGGCTTGAGAAATACCCCTGATGCTGGTACTTGCTCTTATCAAGCCAGTCCAACAGGGTGCTTGCTAAAATTTGTCCCAGTGAGAGACTAGTCTGACTTGCTGCTTCTCAGAGGTCTTTTCCCATGGAACAGCTCTGGTGTAAAGCCATAACACCCATATCCCAAAGGGTTGTAATACCAGTTAGTGCAATCCCCACCCCAAGCAGCAGGTTTTGGTGGAATGCAGAAACTTGAGACAGAGTCAAGGTGCTTAGAGAACATGAGAGGACTTCAGTGCTTGAGTGGGATTGTCAGGATGCTAACATCCTGACTTCTATATTAGCAAATGGATTTGATTTCTAGATGTGTAACTTAAGATCCATGATGAGGATAGAGAATCTGGGTTTCCAGCATCTGTTCAAAAGTTGTGGCTCAAAGCCTTTTCTCAAAGGTAGTCTCCTTACAGCCCAGCCCCTTCAAGTGTGGGGGTTAGAAGTCATGGTGGAGAAGTGCCTTTGCTCTATTTTATCCCTGTTGTATGCATCTCAAATATTAGGCAGGTGTAAACCCAATTTCCTGCAAATGAACTTTCAAGTCTTAACTATTGGGATGGTTCAGACTCTCTTTTGGGAGCTGCTCAGTTTTAAAGAGCAGAACCAGGGCAGCGGCCCAAGAGAGCAAAGATGAGCCTGGCTTCCTCATCGGTAGTGTAGGGAGGATGGATTGGATCTGGGGTGCCAGTCTGTGTCCCAAGTGGCTCTTATATTGTGTCACTATATTATTTATCCTGAGATAAAGCTTTTTTATTACTGCAGTGCAAACTTTAAAATAGCTGGAGTTGCTTAAAGATGTGCTGTAGCCATAGCAAATAAGACTTCAGTATGTGCAGTTTGTTTTTTTTTTCCCCACAGATCTTGGAGTGTGGAAATAGAAAAGGGTGAAATATACTACACAAGCTTTACTAAGCCTTCTTTCACATCTCTTTGTAAGCATCATCAGTTGTCTAGCTGTGAATCATAAGGTTTAGAAGAGTTCTGAAATTCCAACCTTGGATTTGAATGGTCATATGACTGTCCTAAATGTTCCTTAAAATATTTTTGTTTACAGAAAAAACAAACAAAAAACCCCCCACCCCTATGTTGTGTTTAGTTTGATGCACACAGATTTAAAGTCTATTGTGCTGATGCTCTGATTAATAGAACAGCCATATAGTGCCTTTTCTACAGCATCTTTATTGCAGTCAGTCATACAATATAAGCATTAGTGACTGATTTTTAAAATGGAGGCTTGCTGGAGGGAGGAAGGGCTGGCAGATAAGCTAAATCTGAAAATTACCAGAAAATGGTTATTTTCAGAAGTGTGTTTGTAGTGGCAGATTCATTAGGATAAAATGTTAACTGTATATCCCTGCCTAATGTGCAATAAAATCAAAGATATAATGTAAATTTCAGAATTGCTAGCGGCTATTATGATTAAGTATTTTGAATGGAAGAACAAAAAACCTGTCTTAAGATTTTCTCAGTCTTTTCCGACAAAGCTTAAGAGTTTTTAACATCTCAAAACATGTTTGACCTCCCCACCCTTAAGCCATTTTGACACTCGTTACCATTGCATTTCAACAGGAAAGAAAGATCCTTTTTATAGCCAAATGGCTTCCTCTTCTCCCTCTTTTCCCTTCCATCCCCCACCCCAGTGTGCCTTTCTCTAGTGCTCAGGCTTCAGCTGCTGCCTTGGATACTGGCTACATCTGTCTTGTTTAGATGGTCCTAAGGAAAAACAGCACAGAATGTGACCAGAGGGCCAACAAGAAGATATGTTTCTTTTCAAATTTGAAAGGAAGCTCTGCACTTCTGCCTGTTTGCCTAAGCTGTTTTTAAATCAATCGTGGCTAGGGCTGGTAAATGCCTTCTGCTCCCTACCTCCTTGAAAATGGTCAAGCTCAAAACATTTGAAAAGTCTAACGAGTTAAATATGGTGGTGTTTGCAGGGCTGTTTCCCCTTGTACAACTTCCAGTTGGAAATAAACTCATTTTATGGGCTCTTGCTTTGAGACAGCCATTGGGAAAAGTTTCAAAGAGCATAGTGTTGCTCTGGGTGGAATTTGGAGGTTTGCAACTCCATAAAATGCTTGCAGTGACAGCAGATTGGGCTTTTGTACTTGCATTAAAAAGGGGACAACATTAAATACTGATTTTGGGTCTGAGTGATACTTGTTGGTTTGTGAGGATTGTGGTGTAAAAGATGGTGACTGTCAAGGACAAAATAATGGTGTGGGGCAGACAGAGGACAATGTGGTTCCTATTCTGGGGGGATTTTCTGATTTTTAAGTGCGGGATAAAGGCTGGGACAATGGCAATCTATGCCAGTCAAGAATGGTGTTACAGTCCTGTGAGGCTGTGATTCTGCTTTTTAATCAGCCGGGGGGTGGGGGGATGCGAGTTGATGCTGTTCAGAAAATTCAGCTATAGCTGAAATGGATTTGTCCTTGCTTAACAGTAGCTTGTTAAGCACAAAATAGGAAGAGCCTGTCTAAAACCATCAGCGTGCTCTCACACATTTGCAGCACAGCAGCCTGTGTGTGGCTGGCTGTTCAGGGGTGCTGCCTTTTGCTTATCAGTCCCTTTACCAACCCGCACCCTGGGTAATGTGTATTATAATAAACAGCAGGGAACAGAGGAGAAACAAATTGCTGAAGAAGAAGGAACATCTTCTGTCAGAACTCGTGCTACTTATTGTTTTAATAATGGTTGTTAGTACTACTGTCGGTTTCAAGAACCTATTACCTATTTAATTTATTAATAGACTTACACTGCAATAAATGGCTATAGGTGTGTGAGCTGTATCTTTTTTTGTTCATTGTGACATTTTACAGACTCGGAACAGGGACAGAAGTACGCAGCCTTAGGGGATGCAGCTTAATTAAGTATTGTGCATGTTACTGGTGTGACAGAGGTGCCCAAGAACTTGTTTTTTTAAATTTCGTGGAAACATTGCTAGAGTGAGTTTTTGTATTTCATGTCCCGTGTTTCCTCTGTAGTAACAGTGCTTGAACTTTGGAATCCACTTTCCTGGCTTTTGTGTGGGGAGGTGGAGCAAAATGGATGTTTGCACTGAACTCAGCACGTGCACTGAGCTTCAGATAACAATTACTTAGTTTTTTTTATCATCCTTGTATTTGGCATGTTGAACCAGCCCCACACGCAGTTGCTCTGTGTATGGGTGCACAGTAAAGTAACGTGGGTCTGCTTCCAAGGAGCTTTAGCTTTCATTAACCATGTGTTGCTGAAAACTTGGGCTTGTGATTCTGTGCAGGGATGCATAACCTTAGCCCCAGCTCTGAGGCAGCATCGCCTTGTGTGGGGAAACAAAGAATCTGAGATCTTGTGCCGAGGATGTGTGGTAGGGACAGGCTCTACTCAAGGCAGTCTTTCTTAAAACATGTTGCAGAATTTGGTGCTAGAACCGGGTAGCTTAGACCTAAAATGAAAGGAGCATTTTTAAATGTTTCCTTGTGAAAATGTGGATTAAATAGGGAAACACTTGCAAAAAGTGAATCTAATCATTGACTCGATTTCCTCCAGACTTGAAGTGGTAAATTTCAATTCCATTCACTGATTTCATAAAAATTAGTAACCTAACATCCACTGATTCTCAATGGACCTGAAAGAGGTCACAGACTGGGATAGGCTGTGCCTGTACTGGTAGGATTTAAGTCCTAGCAGAAATTGACATGCATGCTACATGAATTTTCTTTAAGCCAAAAGAGCTGTGGCAGCCCATTGAGGCAAAATATGCTTTTAAAGAAGCCCTAGCTTTGTGTTGACTGCTCTTGAGGTGTGTGGATTTACCTGGCTGAAAGGACCTGCTAATGCCAAAAAACCTCCTTATTTTGAAACCCGCATGCTGTGTTCACTGTGCATTTCCATTGCAGAAAAATGTGGGGCAAGGGAGAGAGGAATACAGATCAATATATTAAAATAATTAACCTTTGCTTTCATTTTCAATTTAGTAAAAAAACAGAGATCTTGAGTTTCTGTCATCCCAAGGTGATGCTGTGAGGTCTTGCTGCAAACATCCTGCACTTGCCAAGCATGCAGCCCTCATCCTCCGGCATCGGGTGGGGGGTACGTGGGGGGTGTCAGTGCCCAGGAACTGGGGAGGTGGACCTGAAGGATGAGTGTTTACTACATTCAGAAGTAGCACATGACTCCCAGGATGAGGATGCTTCAGGCATTAGTGATGCTGGAAAGGCACCATCACCAAGCACTCTTTATTCCTAGTCATTGGAAGCTGATGCTCGGCTTCTCTCTCCATCCTGCCTTGAGGGCCTCAGTGCTCCTGGAAATGGAGGCTGTTTGCTGATGCAGAGGCAGTCAGCAGTGGTGTTCCCCCTCCCCCCCTCCGGGGCTGTGGCTCTGTGGTGGCCCCAGCCAGCTGCTGCGGGGAGATGGGGCAGCCTGCCCTCCTTACCCTCTCTGCCTGGATGGAGCCAGTCTGATGACTCAGATGACTTGTGAACAGCTTTGCAGATGATCATGAATGAGTTCAGAGTAGTCTTTGGCAAGGTCACCTCTCTGATGGCACGGCGAGGGGCTAACCCGGGTGGTGAGGGAGTTGGCTAAGTTGGGGTGGTGGCTCTTCTGTGGAAGGTTTGCTTGGGTACAGTCCTGAAGTTTGAAGCCCTCGCTGCATACTTGCAAGCACACATTGGTGAGGTCATTCTGCATCATGGAATTGGTAAATACTTGATATAAGTTTGGAATCTCCTTGGAAGCAGAGCTGGCTTCCTCTGACTCCTTCCATAGCACAGTCCTGGGGACTGCTGACTAAACTAAGAGAAAAATGAGTTGGCATTGGGATAGTTACTTGAAGCCGAGAATCTCTCAGGATTGCATTGCTTCTGTTTCATGCCACAAAACCACAATTCTAAGCAGCTGTCTCTTAGAGTAAACCTTGAACGACATACACCTTCAAGTCCAAAGTAGAATTGCTTGTAGTGAGTTGCTTGCTCTTTTTTTTCTTCAGAGCTTTGAGCAATGCTGCTAATGCAAGAGCAGTCTTTATCAAGAGGTGTCCACTGCATGAGCTGAACACCAAGTCCGTGTTACAGCTGAAATCTATTATAATGGGTTCTTCCCTCCTTCCTCAGTTTACTGAAGCCTTCTGCAAATGCCATCTTAGACTAGAGCTTTAACACTTCCAGAGTTGTTAGGTTGTAATTCAAATTTGCTTCTTGTGTCTGGCAGCACAACTTTTCACCTGTCTTCTAATTCAACACTTGTTTTTTGAATCTGGCTTTAATGAACAACTGTAACTTTGGGTTAAGGGAAGAATATTAATGTACAGTGTAACTGGGGCTTCTGTTCACTGTAAGGGTCTTTTGACCTGCTTATTAGTGAGGGCATTGTTCTGGTAAGCCATTCCAGGACCCATCCTGCCAGTCTTCTGCACAGGATTAATCATTTCCTCTTGACCTCCTGCTCTCTTTTCCTAACATGTTGCATTGATCAGAATCCTTAACTCGCAAGTTTGCTCCTGTTTTTTAAAAATGGGAGGAAAAGGAGGGGGGGAAGGAATGCAAAGAAATTAGATATAATGTCTGCTGTTAACATTCTTAGTAAGCTTTTTTCCTTCTTGACTCCTCCCTTTTCTTCCAAGAACAGAAATCCCTTCCTGGTATGTATTAGCTCCAGATCTCAAGCATTTTGAGTGACTGTTTCACTGGAATTGCTTTTTTTGAGCATGCAACTTCCTGCAAGATCAACTTTGCTTATAAAGGTCACATTTAAAGCCTTACCTAGCAGGGGCTTTCAGCTACTGATCTACCACATTAGAGCACCATATTAATCTTCTCAATCTACAGTAATTCCATCATACATGTAAGACTGTCAGGAAAAATGCGTGTGACTCTTAATTTCCCTCTATTTGTTTTAATGCTGGCAGAGGAAGGTATTTAAGATCACACAGGTTATCTCCTAGTAGAGAAAACTCCCTGTTTGTTTTTACTGACAATATCATAGCTACACCTTCAAGAGAGCTGTTGACTTTAAGGTACAAGGGTCTCTTGCCAGCCAGTCCCAGATGCTATCAGTAGCAGAAAGGAATACTTGCTCTGTTCAAAGCACCCATGGATCCCTGTATTCTCCTACTGCCTGTGGCTGGCAGCTGAGACAAACTTCCCAGGAGCCAGACCTCTCTAGACTTCAAATTTCTCTCCTGCCTGAGATTCTTGTTCTGACCCACTGCATCCCAAGTGTGATCTGGTTTTGGATAGACTGCTGTGGCTGGTGCTTCCTTTTCTAAGGTGTTAATGATGGCAAGAGAGTAAAGCTGAAGAAAGCCAGTGGAATAAGAGCAAAATCTTGTTTTGTTCTTCTCATAGAACCTCTTTCTGACAGGATTCATGTCAGGAGTAGTGTTGGCCCTTGCTTTTTTCCAAACAAAAAAAAGAAACTAGTGGTAAGACCTAGTGTGTCCTGGAAATAAAGCATTTAACCTGCCTTTATCTCTTAACAGAGTGATGTTGTCTGATAAACTGCTCTAGGTTCATGGCCTTGCTCAGGTCAGAGGAATGCTAGATGGCTGTGCTTGTTCCCAGAAGCACTTTCTTCCACTCAGGACAACCTGGGGATTCATCTCTGCACCTGAGTTTCAGCTCCAAATAGCTTTAAAGGGGACTGAGCCATGTGGCAAAGCACATGCCTGAACACACCTTTCTGAGTAGCAGAAATGACATAGCTTAGAAGTAGGCTGAGCTGGAAAGTAAAACTGTTGTTCTTCTTTCAAGGCAATCAGATTGGAAGCTTTGCCTACAGTGAAACTGGGTCACATGGAATGAGAGAGCTGACTAGAAAGCCCATCCATTAAGCCCACAGAGTTTGAGATTAAGACACAATAGCCCTTTGTTCTTGGAAAGTTGGGGGGGGAGTGTTTATTAGCTTTTGTTAACTACTGCTTTTGGAGGAATCTCCAAATTGCATTTTGTTTCCTGCCCTGAGGTGGGGTTATGTGATCATCTTCCTACCAAGAAAACTATGACAGCTACTGATGTCTTCTCACTTCCCAGAGCAGCATGTTAGGACCAAGCAAAAAGACAAAAAAGCCCACCTATTTGTTGCTTTCTATGCATCACAAAGGATTTGGAGGGAAGAAGGCCTTTCACAAGAACACCTCTGTGGAGACACAAGTGGGCCTGTCAACTGCTTGGTAATGAATTAAGTAAAGGTGCTGTAAAGTTCTGACACTATGCATAGGAAGTGTGGGGCTCTGTGAGGAAAGCCATACATCTCCCTAACTTCCCCTCTCAGAAGGTACTGTAGGGTGGAGGTGCTTTCAGTAGTGCCCAGGACATTGAATTAAGCAGTTGCTTTTAGCTGCTGTTGGCCACCACACTGGGTGTTGTGCTCTCCACTGTCTCTCCTAGCATCTGGCTCTAGTGATAAGAGACCTGGTAGCAAAGATGAAGAAAAATGTGCCCTGGTAGAAGGGGGCCTCTTCATCTCCTCTGGTACAACTCCCAGAGGTCTTCCTTCTCTCTAACCTTCATCTTAGAAGGCTACAGGGACCCTTAGTGTCATTAGGTGTTATCAGAGGGGCCTCTTTGGGGTGTGGAGGGGTATAGTTGTATAATGCTCTGTGTACCCTTTTCGTGTGTGTCTTGATGGGCTGTATTGTACTGTATTGAATCAAGAAAAGATGGCCTATTGACGTATAAAACTTCAGCTGTGTGACTATACATACGGTTGTTTTAATCACTGAAACAGGATTCTTGCAAAAATCATTGTTGATGATTCTTTAGGAGTTCCCTGTGAATAGTTTCAAGTTTTAGGATCTTCTGTAAACTTGAAGTCCCAGCTCTAATCCATTTACAGAGATGAGAATGGAGATCTAATGGAGATTTTTTTTTTTTTTCTAGTGCAAGCAAAAAATACATGTTTCAGATTGCAGACAGAATAGTACTGAGGCAACATCAGGGATAGTCACCTGAATTATTCCCATCTTGTTCCACTCCATGAATGTTAAGTTGAAGGGCATATGAGTACCTGTAGTGCTGATCCAGCATTTGGTTGGTTGTAGCTTGCAGCTGTGATGGAAGTTTTGGTCTTTCTTGGAGAGGGGTATTTGCAGTAGAACCTGTCCCCTCTGTAGGAAACCTGTGCAGGCTTCACGAAGCAAAGATAGTACTTCCAAGGTTTATCAGTAGTGAATCTGAGCTTGTGCTAATGTGAGTGAACCAAGCAAAACAATCTTGATGGGGAAGTATGTGTCTTCCAATTATTTGATTACTTTTTTTGCTGCTCGAATGCTACCTGATCCAGCTGCCCATCTTTCTCAGCTTGCCAATTGGATGAACTTTGAAGTTAAACTAGGTACCTGTGTGGGATCTTTTATTTGGAGAAGGAACGAGCAGGGTGGACTTCCAGTGTTCTGTTTTGGTGTAGTTAGTAAAGGCATCTTCAATTATTTTTTTTCACTGGTTTGAACATTATAACATCAGGTGCTCTGGAGAGAGGTGTGTTACTTCTTGTTAGGTCTGTGACAGCCTTTGTGTTCAGAATGTGTTATGTTTATATCGGCTGTGTGATCTCTTGAACATTTCCTAGACAGAAGGGGTGTGGAAGGTTGTTCAGCCCATCCTTATTTGCTAAGGTATTTGTTAAGGGTGGTGTGCTTTTCACCTTGCCAGTGAAAATACTGATTGTATTTAAAAACAAAACAAACCAAACAATATAACCCAATGCGTCCTGGTGGCTAGCAACGCAGGGATGTATTTTTTTCCTCATCATTAATGCTTAACTACAGTTTTCTGAAGAAACCAGTACTCCTTCCCATTAGGGGTTTTGGATGTATGACTCAGTCCATGCCTGAAGTTGCTGCTGTGACTTAGTTTCTAATGTGAAGAGCTGGTAATTACTAATCCTGGAATACTGAGGTATAGGATGGGGAGAGGAGGGGTTTTAGGCTCTGTTTGGACATCTTGCTGCTCTGTAACTCACAAAGGAAAAGCAATAGCTTTTAATTACTTTATAGCCCTTACAATAGTGTGGCCTTGGGGACCCTTTTAGACTAAGGAAATGTCTTGAAAATTCTTAAAAGAAAAACCATATAGGAATCTCTTGAATGCAAGGAAATATCATAACAGCTAATTGTGTGCAAAGTGTTTTTGCATGTGCTCATTTGCTTATGGAGCATCAGACACTCTTCAAACTCTTCTTGGTTGCAATGGAAAGTCCTTTGACACCTTTGGTGCTCTTTGCCAAGCAGCAGCAAAAGCCAATCCCTTTCTAGAAACTTGGAAGCGGCCAGATCAGAAATCAGCACGTACAGAGCACGTTCACCAGGGTGGTTTATAAAGACCAGTCAGGAACTATTGCCAGAGTGCAGTAGCAGATAACATTTAAAATAATGAAGTCTAGAGAAAGATGAAATGGGAATCTGGTCTTTGCTTTCTGTCATTGCTGCCTCAGCTGTGTAAAAAATTGATTATTAATGAGCATAAAAATAGACCAGATGCAGTGTTCTGGTCCTTCTTGGTCCAAAGCAGCATGATCTCCATCTCAGATGTAATGTTGTAAAAGTATGCAAGTAGGTAAACTGCTTTCCATGTAATTCCTGAAAACCGAAATAATTCCAGGAAAGAAATAAAATATTCCAGTATTCTCTGAAGTGCATAATAAAAGCTGCTTGAATTATTCAAATGCTTGAGTATCTTTGCTTCAGAATTCGTTAATTTCATACTTATTAATTGCACTTAGAGCTCCACAGCTCAAATTTGATCTGGAGAGTTTAAGGAGTCGGTTTAATTTTTGCCTGCAAGACACTAAACTCCTCCTCCCCTCCCACCCATCCCTTTCAAGGGTAGTATTCCACTGTGCCAGATTGCCCATATTGCCACCAGAAAATTGCTTGGACCACTTCTTAAAAAAATCAAAGGTCAACTCCGTGCCTTGGTGGCAGCTGGGAAACTAATGATTTAATGCTGCTTTGACCTTTGGCTTCCTCGTCCGTTTGAGTCTGACCCAATGTTTTAATTTTCCAGTACTGCTGGGCAGTTGGCTTTTGTCTGTTTCCAGATGTAACTTGCATATTGAGGCGTGTTACTGAAGTGAGAACAAAACAACAAAACATCTCGGTCTACAAGGGGATAGGAAAAATAATCACCTATTTTTTATATACTACAAAATACAGCTGTCCAGAGAGACACACTCTTCCATAGCTAACAAGGTCAGGTTTAGAATAACAAAATGTGACTTTGTCCACAGTTTACATCTAGACTTCAAATATTGTAACAGCAGTCTTGCTGAAAATGCTTTTTTTTTTTTTTTTTTTTTTTCCCCCCCGCAATAGGTCTGTAAACAGTAACAGAGTAAAACCAGTAGCTTTTTCCCCTTCTGCTCTTAATCTCCCTAAATGAGGTGGTGGTTTTTTTGTTTTTTTGTTTTTTTTTTCTTCCTTGGAAGAAAAGTCAGTGTTTGATCTGATACCGGGAAACCAGTAAATAGAAGAATAATCAGCTGGTTCTTAAAAATGCCTTTACTTGCTGTTTTTGGGGGAATAGAAGTGTAAAGCGAGATGGAAAGCGGTGGTCAATTGTGCTTTTAGTGTAATTAGGAAGTGACTTTAAAAAAAAGCACTGCAACAAGTGGTCCAGAGTAGTTTGTCATGGATTTTTGCTGTACATACAGGGTGAAAATTGCATTAAGTTTCTGCAGTACCAGTAATTTCACAGCCTTTGCTGGTATTCATTTTGAATTCGCTCTTAATAGTGCGATAATTGTGGGGAAAGCACCCTAAGGTGGTCATCCTTTTCTTAATCAGAAGGCTGCTGATGGGTTGGGAAGATCTCCTTGGAGTACTGATGCATATGGAAACTCTCCCTTGAGTACCGATGCATGCCATGCATATTGAAACTCCTCTTTCCCTGAAAGTGCAGACTTTTTTTTTTTCTTTTTTTCTCCCTCTGCTCCATCATCCCATCCCAAGTGCCAACTGGCCTCTGTTCCTGCCTGTAACCCACACGCTGCAGCTCTCAGAGGTCACCTTATACCCAGCCTTGTGTGAGAGGTTGGCTTTGCAGAGCAGATGGGCTCCTAAAACTTTTATGGTCTCCAGTCAAATCACCTCAAGCTGTAATCTCATTAAATCCTAAGTGAATCAGTGGGTCTGGTTATTACTTGAAAGCAGAGTCACAGGAAACGATGTTCCTGATGCAGTGGGTCTGTCTTGGTTGTAAGCTACCAGAGGGGCTTGCCTGTGTGTGGCTCTTGAAGCTGCTCTTTTACTTTGATAGCAGAGGTGGCAACTGGTGGCTGCAGGGAGTTAGCCTTTTGGGAGAGGACAAAGGTAGAGATGCAGTTTTTCCTGAAATTCTTGTTCTGTTAACTTAAAGAGCTGTAATCTCTCCTTGCATCCTTGATCACATTGACTCATTACACTGTCCCAAAAGGCTGTGCCTGAGAATAAATTGTTTTGTTCTTCTGTCTGGATTGCAGAAATTATTATTTTTTTTTTTTAGAGTGAATTATTTCTAATCTTTGAACTCCTCAAACTTTCTTAGGAAGCAGGATACATGTAGGATTAGTCTGGCAATACATAAAAAGAATATAGATCATGGCTTAATATGGAAGACTTCTGCATTACACAACAATGTTCATAAAAACTTGCTGCTGGTTGTATAGAGATAGTATTTCTTCTGCTTTTCCTGCCTGCTTTTTCCCTTGAAAAGGTGGGGGGAATGAGGAAGAACCATATCTTGAGTAAATCCACCAGGCCTTCTAGTGAATAGGTGCCCCTAAACTGCAGTCAAAATCCTCCCACTGCTTGTTGGAAATAACACATTTATAATGTAGATACTCCTGGTGCACTTCCACTGTGAGAGTGGTCTCTTCCTTAGAATCATATTGTATGTAACAAGACAGTGGGGATTTTATCACAAAATAGCCTGGTTTTCGTAGAAAGACTAAAGTGTTGTGGGTTTTTTTGTTTGTTTTTTTCTGTTTACTTGTGTTTTCCCCACTTTGAAAATTGGGTAAGAATTTAACTGTAGCCATCTCTTACTCGTTTAGTAAAATGAGTCACAACAGATTCATGCACTTCAGTTCAGCCTGTATAACTCTTCCCTTCATTGATGATTGAACAAATCTATGTTTATCCCTGATTTAAAACTCAAACAAGGTTATAGGTAAAGCTAAGGATATGGCTTACTTGCCTGCAGAATCCAGAAGCAATCTAAAGCTAGTGTTACGCGAGATGGTTGATGCTGCTGTTCAATCCTTGAGTGAAAGCATTAGTCTTTTCAAAGTGTTTAAGCACTTTAAAAATGCAAAATGCTTTCAGATTCTTCTAAGGTTCTTGATATATACTGATGAACCCTGATAGGATGGCATCAAACCCCTCTAGTTTGGTTAGATCACAACTGTAATGATCTCCAGCAGAAATTATTTGGTGGCATCATGAGTACATACACTATATGCTGGGCTCCTGGACCCTGATGGAGTGGGTTAAAAATAGATCGTGTGTCAATTGTAACTTAAATCCTGACTGGGATGGAAGATTCCACCCAAAACTGAATCCTACTACTCTGTAATGCTGTCTGTGGCACAAAGTGCAATTATTAGTGTTTCTTATTTTTGGGTTGTAAGGACCTACAATCTACCCTGCAGTTTGGAGGAGTAGTCCTTCAGTTTTCACTTAATTTTAATATTTGTCCTGGAATGCTTATCTCTTCCTTCCTCCCCTAAAATCAAAAGGAAGACATGAGGGAAAAAAAGGGCTGTTTTAGTGGGACACTGCAGCACTTAAAATCTGTCACAGTGAGGCAGAAACTATTTTGGGGGGGATAAAAATAAAAAACCTACCACCTTGTTGTGTGGGGGCAGCATGGGCTTTAAACTTGTTTGTACCTGTATGTCACCAGTATGGAAATAAGTATGGGGTTAGGTAAGTGACTCAAATTGCCTATCAGGACTTAAATCTTCAGGTAGAAATAAAAATGTCTCTAATTTTGTGTTAATGGCTTGTAAACAAAGGTTTATCTGTTGTTCTTATTATTTTATAGTGATTAGGAAAAAATTATTATGAGTAAACACCTTTGACTTCCTGGAACAGATGATCTTATTCTTGGATGTTTTTCTTTTATGATTTACAGTACCTCTTTGGCAGTAACTGCAGAGCTGTGTCATTATATGATAAATGGATAAGAATTTACTCATTCACTTGCAAGGGATTAAAGAGTAACCTGCAGTAATGTTTGTTATATGATTATTGAAATGCCCTGTGGCTGTTAAGACAGCTAGGTCTTCCAAAACAAACATTAAACATTAAGAGTTCAGTTGGAAGTAACAGTGCATGAGCACCCATATGATAACACGAGGAGTCTTTCATAAAATGTGATTTTATAATTCTCCCTAAAACTAAGAGGAGTTGTAACAAGTGTATTCATCTGACAGACTTTGGGATTTTACAAGCAGAAAAGCTTTGAATCCCCAAGGACAACGTTGTTTCTCTGAGTAAGATACTCAACTGTGTACACCGAGTCCTATGCTGGGAACAGATAATGATTATTTTTTTACATAGATGGAACAGGGTGGTAGCTGAGGAACCCTGATATACAGTGTGTGTGTGTATATATATATATAAATTTTATATATATATGCACACATATATCCACACATTAAGAAATTACTGTCTGAGTCTGGAACAACTTTTTTTTCCTCCCTTTAGTCACAATCCAAATTTGCTTTTGGTTTAATTAAGATTCTACATTTATGAGGAGTCAACATGTAACTTTTCTTCTGTTCTGAAACGTGTACTTAAGCTAGTAAAAAATTTACACTTGCATTTTTTAGTGTGTGAGCAGCATTTAAAAGGAAGATGGTGTAGAGGGTGAGCTTAAATGCTTTTTGAAAAAGATACTTACCAAATATTCGTGGTGGCCATTTTCAGGTTTCAGGGAGAAGTTCCTTCAAAGGCCTTATTGTGTAAGGACTTTGGTATGTGGGTATATAGTTGTTGTTAAAACAGTGTTAGGGACAGAGTAAGGCAAGAGGAACAGGGGAAGCAAGGAACAGAGTGGACCAGTAGTGTGCTGCATTTGTGCTTTGTACATAACCTGTTACAGATAAGCAGTAACTAAGAACATTGCAGTTTAAAACACTTAGAATGGGTTTATATGTCAGTTTTCCCAGACAACAGTCTTGCCTGTATTTCCTCATAAAAGACTGAAGTTGGTCATGTTCACTATGAGCAGAGTTTGATGTGCACATGGCACTGGTGGCAACTGGACTGCAGTTTAACAGGCATGGATTGTTTCACAATTTAAGAAGAACGAAAATAAACAGCTCTTTGCTGTGGGGGTTCAGTTTCTAAATTTCAACTGATAGAGGTATTTAATTTTTTGTATATGCAAAAGTCATCTTACTACAAGGAGTCACAATCCCTTCAGTTACTGCTCTCTCTGAAGTGATACTAACCTGCATAATTCTAGGTTAGTCTCTGTTGAAGAGCTAATGCTGGCAATGGGAGGAGGGACAGTGTCTTGTACAAAGATGTGAACTGATTTTGCCTATTAGGCTCTTAGCTGAAATTGCCAGAGTCCAGCAGTGTTGAATATCTGAACTGGATCATTTCACTATATGTATTTTAACAACCCTCTTTGTTAAAAAGGTTTTGAGGTTTGTTAGTGTAAAACTTGATAAACTTCCTTTTTTGACACAAACCCTCCTTTTTAAAAAGGTACAAAGAGATACTTTTAAATACTGTAGATTGTCTTGTTATTAAAATTATTTAAAATACATAGTAACTATATAGACAAACTTCTCCCCTAGATAGAGTATGTACTTGAAGATAGAAATTAAAGATATTGTGCTGTGTTGTACTTTTGGTTTTATATTATTGACTGGTACTTTTGTATTAAAATTTATCAAATTTATTATTTTTGACTACTGTACTAGTTGTTTTGCTTGAAGAACTAGTTGTTCATGTGCTCTTCTGCTGTTACTGGCAGTAAGGCCACACAAGCAAGGGGGAGCAGCTAGACAATAAGGCTGCAAAGTGGGCTCAATTCCTGACTGCTTGGTTTAATATTAGTATTTTATTCTTAGTATTCTCCTAGCTACTGTGGTTTGAACTGCAGGTTAAATTGTGGGAGTTGTAAAAACGTGCATTCACGATCTTTTTTTCTTACAACAAAGTATTGGGTAATTAAAGCATTATACAATATGAAACAGTAAAGCATGTACTCATGTTTGTTATAAAGCATAATTTTCTGAACAACGATTTCTAGTGCTGTTTAAAACAAAACAAAAAAAACCAACCCAAAACCCCCACCTGAAACAAGCAATGGAGGTAGCCCCTATCACAGAGTGAGAATAGTTTGTAAAGCCACATTTCTCTGAATAAATGTATTCTTTCTTTTCAGACTTACTTTGTCCCCCAACAACTGAGCACTATGAATTTAAGATGTCTAGCCTGATAGGTTTTCTGACTCCCTATAGAAGCCCCCTAAAAATATTAATGGGAATCTGTTACACTGAA
The DNA here is from genome assembly GCA_023637945.1 of Phaethornis superciliosus. Classification (NCBI taxonomy): domain Eukaryota; kingdom Metazoa; phylum Chordata; class Aves; order Apodiformes; family Trochilidae; genus Phaethornis; species Phaethornis superciliosus. Next base: position 108,163,832 of record JAJQWJ010000002.1, read on the forward strand.
GAACATTTTCTTAGGTAGTGGTGGTTTGACTGCAGACTATAAGAGAATTAATTCTACAAAAGACCTATTTGTGCTGGAATCAGGAAACTGTTTTGGCAATCTCCATGCAGCCCATCAGCTCAAGGTGTGTTGTTCCACAACTGGCTTGGCTTTGGTGTGAATATAAGTTGCCCTTTGAATGACATCCAAGAACTTTTAAGTTGTCTGTTTCTCTTCCCATTCCCTTCACCCACCAAACCAAAAAGCATAAGGGTTGTTTCCAATGTCTCTTACATTTGTTTGCATGGTATATAATAGCATCCTTACCCTTCAGCTTTCCATGTGAAGGGCAGCAGTTGCCAAGGACTTGAATGGAAGTAGTGTTCTCTGCAGTGGTGCAGGAACAGTGCATGGAGTTGAGGAATATAGATTTTTAAAGGTGAGGTTTATAGTGCTGTTGGTCACAAAGCAGGATCCGGGAGTCTCCAGAGTGAGTACCTTGACTCCCTTTTCTAAACCTTCCTGTGCACAGGAAAAAATTACACAAGCTCAAGTCTTGAGTGGTGCAGGGAAAAGGGGAAATGGTATGTGTAAGGAGTTTGCAGAGATGTTGGAGTTTGTTGGTTCTCCCTAAGGGGGAAAAAAAAAAAAAAAGTCATGTAATAGAGTAATTTACTGAAGTCATCTGCATCACTGAAATCATGGCCAGGCTTTGGCTGAGAACTGTAAGATGCTCTCTGGCTTTTCAGAGAGCTGAAGAGTTAGGGAGGCTCAGTGAAGGATTTTCAGGGACTTACTGCAGTCACTTGGACAGATGGGCTTGAAAGTAGAACTGGGTCCTGACAACTCTGGAGTCTGCTTCCACAGCAGGCTATTAACTTCCTTGCTTGAACTGTTGAATATTTAGATCCACCCACTGTCCCCTGTGCCAAGACCACCCTGCTGCTGCTCGTGTCATGTAGATTTGGCACAGAAGCTGCATTTAAACAGCTAATGAGTTACATGTTGAAGCACAGGCTGGTCTCCCCTATTGAAATCTGTAAAAGAGCTGATTTATCACTGGCTGAGTAGTCTACTAGCTACTGATACTATTGCATCTTTCCATAGGCTGGTTGCTTTGCCAGCTTTAGTGCTGGAGCAAATGCTGTGACTTTTAAAACAGAAGAAACCCAGAATTTATTACCACAAAAAAATTCTTTAAAAGAAAATTGTGGAATGTAGACTTACTATTACACAGTAATGCTACCACACTGTGGGATAATGAGATCTGTGCCACCTCAGTGTTAACATTAGAAGAATATGAAGCCTCGCTTATCCGTATTTAGGAAGAATTGGAGTGGTGAGTTAAGGTGGATGCGAGATGTTCTTTCCAGTCCACCAGTAACTGGAATCTCTTGGGTAATATATTAGATCCAACTGACCAAGTTGCCTTGCACCCAGGAGCTTTTAGAAGACTAGCTGATGAGATGGGAATCTTCACATACTGGGCAAATTTCATGTGGGTGGTGTAGTGTTCCCCCCATATTTAGAGTGGATGAAGAGGAGGGGGTTGCTGCAGCTGCTTGAGATGCTGCAGTTCCAAGGCTTCAGGTGGGTGGCTGTAACCAGGAGCTACAGTCATTACATGAAGTTTTATAGGAAGATTTTAACTAAAAACACAGAGCATGCAATTTTACAGTATGCTGGAGCCAGCAGATCTTCAAACCAACTTTGTCAAAGGTGTGAGTTCCTGTCTCCTAGCCCGTTTTCAGCTTGTTGTCACCTCATTAGAGTGATGATGTGGCTTTCAGAGTGAAGTGGAACCCAGATCCTTTTGAATATGCAAATGCTGTCTCTGTATTGGTAAAGGCAAATGAAATGGTCTTTGCTCCCACTAGCAGCTGACTGTTTATGCTGGATTTTCCAAACTTGCTTAATGGAACTATGAATCTTCAAAAAAAACGTTGCTTTTAACATGGATGATTTGACTGACCCAATGTTACCATGTCACAGCTCTTTAAACATCTTTTTTAACTGGCTTCTGACATCACAGCAGGATTTAAAAGGGTAAACATCAATGATTTTAAGGGTTTGGTAGTCTGGTTTAACAGCCTGTTCAGTGTATCAGACTCCCCTGGGTTAGATGCTGTTCTTCCAGGTCTAAGGCTGGCAAAGTAGCAGGGCTGAGCCATGTGGCTCAGTAATGAAGCTCAGGTGATACTTCATAGATGTTGTTGTCATCACATGTCTCCATGTACATTATTTCTGGGTTCTTCCTCACACCTGGTGCTGCCCCTGGTGCAATTTTGATGGTAAGGTCAGTTATCAAATAAATTGTCTTCTAAAATGAATTCTCTGATGTTTGTGAAGATTCCCCAGATCTCTTCACTGAGACTGGAGGAACAGTGAGGAGAGGAGGGAAGGGTTTGGGTAGGAGGTATAAGGCTTCTCATAGAGTGGCTGTCAGTTTAACTGTGGAATGAAGTGACAGCCTTGAGCTGTGTGTGGTTTCACATGGTGAGCATTTAGAGTTTTATTACTAAGCTTCCTTCCTCCTCATGTGCTGGACCAAGAGATACCTGTGTGGCTGAGAAACTGGAGAAGGGAGCAGTATCTACTGGAGCATTTGGGGAAGGAAGGGTATTAACACTGGTGCTGGAAAAAATGCACATAGAATTACATCTTTTATTTCCAACAAACACAATTGCGTGAGTTTTGAAGTTGCCTGTGGCTGGGCTTTTATTATTCCAAGTAAGAAAACCGAGATGAATTTGAAAGAAGGGCTGCATGATCTTCTTGCTCTTGGTTAATGGACCCAAAGCAATCTCTGTTCATCTGAGTGGCAGAAGGAAAGTAATAAATAGTAAACTGGTTTCACTAATCCCACTTGGTACAACTTAATGCACAGACGGCATGGTTCCTGTAGTGTAGGACTTGGGGAATTAAGTCTTGTCTGCTGTGGAGACCTTCTGGAGTTGGGCTGCTGTTTCCCATGGATGCAGCAAGGAAAATTTATTCAGTCTGGTTTCTTCTACACCAGAGCATGAAGTCAAAATACATAGTCTGAGAGTGATTTGATCATTGACTGTTACACAGAAACACGAAGCTCTTAATGTCTGCAAAAGTGAGATATTTTAGGTAGACTGGGAAATAGCCTGTAGTTCTGATGTGTATCACTGGGCTAACTTGTATCTGCAGTCTTTATAGTTTTGAACTTTCAGGAGTTATATCAGTGCAGAAGTTAAGGTTTCAAAAATGCTGCTCTGGTCATGGTGTGAAGCAGGTTAATTCTTGTGAATTGCTATTAAAATATAAAGACCAGCTTCCTACAGAGTAAAAATATTACCTCTTTCCATTTAAACCTGCAACAATAACCTGCATGAAACTCCAACCCAGTCATCCTGACTGGTGTATTTATATGCTGTAAAACAAAACAAAACAAAAATATTGCCACATGCATGTTGCAAGGAAGCAGCTTTTTCTTCAGTTGGAGAATGTAACCAAACTCCCCCCCCCATACCCAGTCCCCAACCAAAACACAGTCCTCAGGGAGGAGAACCAAAATGCATTTTGAAATTAGTTTATACTAAATTCATAGTCATCTAAGCCTCAGACATTACTGAACAAAGCCTCTGGTGTTTGAGTTATTGTCAAGGGATCTAAATAATAAAACACCTTTAGTAATGGAAAACTTTAGACTGACGATGGTAATTATGATTTTTTTTTTTTTCTTTGGTCATAAACTCGAAATTAAGTTACCTTACCAATGACACACTGAAAGTTTTCCAAAAGCAGAAACCAAGAGGCTACTGTTTTGTTTGGAGGCGGTTTTTTTGTGGGTTTTTTTGTGGGTTTTTTTTGCGGGTTTTTTTTGCGGGGTTTTTTTGTGGGGTTTTTTTTTGTGGGGTTTTTTTTGTGGGGGTTTTTTTTGTGGGGGTTTTTTTTTGTGGGGGTTTTTTTTTGTGGGGGTTTTTTTTTGTGGGGGTTTTTTTTTGTGGGGGTTTTTTTTTTGTGGGGGTTTTTTTTGTGGGGGTTTTTTTTGTGGGGGGTTTTTTTTGTGGGTTTTTTTTTTTTTTGTGTGGTTTTTTTTTTTGTGTGTTTTTTTTTTTGGTGGGGTTTTTGTTTGTTCTTCTTTTCTTTTTAAAATTGTTGGTAAGATTACAGGGTAGCTTTTAGAGCACCGGACATACATTTTAAAATAACGCAACCTTATGTGTTGCTTCCTTGTACAAATGCTTAACGCTGTAGGCTTAAACAAAATCATTGCAAACCACTGAAATGCAGTGCCAGAGAACAAATGCTTAAACGTGGTCAGATCCCACGTGCTTTATTGACAACTGCATGCATATATATGCTCTTAAATCGCTCTGAAGTGCAGAGAAACCAAGTGTTTGCCAGCCGGGGGGAGCAGGGCACTGTGAAATATCAGCGAAGAACATTTATTTAAACACAGGTTTAGGATAAGCCTCCTCAACTGCCGTTTTCTGCTGCATTTCCCCTCGTCGTGGTGCCTACTACATTCCATCGCTTTTGTTTGGGCTTGGTATTTGGGAAATTTTGGTGAGGGCTGGAAGGTGGGGGAGTGGGGGGGGTCAGCAGTGAGGAGAGAGGAGAGCTGGTGTGGGAATTGTGGAGTGGGGTCAGGGTTTAACTTTAGTGGCCATTCATCAGATGATGATTGATTGCTGTGCAGTCCCAGGGGACGTTTAACAACATCCCCGCCCATCCCCCTGCCCCCTTTGAAAGCAGATGGACCAAAAAATGGGGAGAGCGACACCCAGGAATTCCTGCCGTTGTAAAATGTTTTTTACGGTGCACTGTACAGCCTTTCCTGAAGCAATCACATTTATGGCCTTGCTGTTGTATTTCTTGGGCTGCTGTGGCTGTAAAAGATGAATAGCCCTGTAATATGGTTCACTGATTCTGTTTAAATTGAAGTAGGCTCCCTTTATTGTTTTGTGTCTAAAATTGTGTGCCACCAATTCAGGAAATATTTCCTGTTTGGGAAATAATCAACCCATAGCTGATTTATTTTAAAATAAATCACTTTTAACTATCTCTGAAGCTATTCCCCTCTTGTTTCTGACTCCTCTCTTCATTTAATTTTGGTGGGTATTCTAAAGTACTAATTAATGAAGTGAAACAGGTTTGTTTGGTTTTTTTTCTTAAAACCAAAGAAAACACAAACAACAAAAAAACCTAGTTTATCAGGTTTTTTAGCTTTGCTAGATAGTTATCAAAAGGGTTGATGGGAAATCCCCAGGTTTTATCTTAAAACAATTGTAGTGTTAGTCAAGCAGTTGTAATTTTATTCAAAAAGCAATTGTAATAGTCAGTTACTTAATATTACTACAGAAAGAAACAATTCATTGCATACCATTTAAACAATTCTGAATTTCTTTCAACGGCAAAATCTGCCTCTTTCTTTTTCTGCTTTTCAGAACATTTGTGTGGTTTGGAAAAGACAGCATGCTTGAACGGTTTGGACTATTAAAATTTCCATAGTTTTGGGAAACCAGTTAAACTAACAGGACTTTTTTTTTTTTTTTTTACTGTACCTTTATCTCTTCATATAATGTGGAGGCAGGGAGGGAAATTTTAGGATTTCCCTCTGAAGTACTGTGCTTTGGTGTTTGTGTGTTTAGGGTTTCTTGTTTGTGGTTTGGGTCTTGGTGTTTTGTTATTTTTCTTGTTTTGTTTTCATTTGTTGTTTTGTTTTGTTAAGCTGATCTTTGTTGTGGAAGACTTTGTATCATTTCCTTTCCACTACTCATGCCCATCAATATGTCAAGCCTAGTTTTATTATTTGTCTTACAATGAGCATAGAAGGAGCAGTATATTAACAGTGCAACCAAAAGTTGGGGTAGCCTTTTCACAGTGCTGAGATTTGAAGAAGGGGAGGCTCTGCCAGCTTCTTAGGTATTCAGTAGGATAACATGTTGTTGGCATTAGGTATTTTTTCAGCAGCTTGTTTTGGATAAGTTGGGTTTGGTAGTTGTTTTTGGGGTGCTTTGTTTTCATTTGGGATTTTTTTGGTTTTTGCGGGGTTTTTTTGGTTATTTGCTCTCCCTTCTAGTTAGAAACAGGCACAGAAACCTAATCTAGTAGTACCTGACCTCTGTGGCCGTGACCTAGGGAATGGGATGTGAGCAGGCTTGAGCTTAACAATAAATGCCTGGTTGGGGTTGCAAGCACAGGCAAGCTGGATGCTGTGCTCTCTGCTCCCTTATCCTGGCTGGAAACACCACCCCCACCACCCCCAGCCTGTAGCACCCCAAGTACTTTTGTGTTAAGTTCTTTGGGAGTGGTAGAGCTGATATATATCCTGTTGGGTGCTCCTGGCAGTGAGAATGGTTGACCAGGAGAAGAGAATTATACCTTTCCCAGGTTGGGGTTTTATGTTGTTGTCTTTGTGTTCCACAAAGGAGTTATTTTTAGGGGAGGGCTCCTAGTTTATCTGGAAGCTGGCTGACTCTTCCATTTTACTTCTGATGTCTAGGTCTGTTCTGAACTGAGAGCAGTAGGAATTATGCATTTGTGTTTTCTCTGGTGTGTATTTAAGTTAACTTTTATTTAGCAGTAGAGTAATGATGGGGATCAAGCCAGTGTCATCTGCCTCCTCCACCCAAGCCTGTTAACTCTCTTGCTCTCAGATTTTAAATGTAGGTTGTTTTCACAGTTTTACTAATGAAGAAACAAATACCAGGTCTTATCAATGGTGTTTACCCAATAGAATTCCCCTGTCATATCCTATGTAATATGCGTAGTTCAGAAATGAGATTATGCCTCCTGTCTCTTTTCATTCTAAACTGCGGAGTGATGTTTTCCACCACATTTTGGTGGGTGGCAGGAGGCAACTGTACAGCTTAAATTTAGTTTCTCTTTGGTTTGGGAGGCAGGAACACTGCCTACTGCTGGATGCTGTTGCCTTGCTGCAGGAGTGCTTGGGTGACAGAACTGATCTGTGGTGTTTTGCTTCTGGTGTTCACTATTTTTGGACTAATAATAGATTTAACTTGCTGCTGGACTTCTGTTCATATGGTCACCATGTTCCTTTCAGCTGCTCTTCTTGATTGAGGCCCCAAATCCCTGCTGTATGTTTTTAAAGCATATCAGATTCATATGACTTAACTTGATACCTTGTAGTCTTGTTTTTCATTCTCTCAAGTTCTCAGTTGTTTAAGTGGAGTCATTCAGCTACATGTAATAAACATTCCCTGTAATTTCAACAGGAAAACTACAGAACTGCATGAGCAAGTGAACATTGTATATGGATTTAGATTGCAACTGTAGTGCAAAGACAAGGAGCCCTCTAGGAATGGAAGATGATACATTTGAATAAGGCATTGAATAAGCCAAGGTGGCTTTTTATGTCTGTACATAAGGCTGAGGATCTGAGACACTGCTTGAGACCTTAGTCAACAGAGCAGTCTGTTTCAATTCCCCTACAGCAAAAACCCACTTAAAGAAAAGAAAAGAAAAAAAAAACCAAAACAACAAACACGGGGTTTTCAGTAAAATCTAACATGTGTGCACAAACACACACACCCCTTTGAGAAATTAATCCATGCAAAACTTCAGCTGTTGAGCTTAAAATGTCACTTTATGCAGCACTGGCAATCTGAGGGAATCACCTGTCCAGTCCTCCCCTTCATTTAGAGGAAGAGGGGAAAGGGGAATGTTATGCATCCTAACATGCACTGTTAGCTAGAATTGGGGTGGCTGGATGACAGCTGTGAGAAGAGAGGCAAATCAAACACTTGTCCAATCTTTGTTCTGCTCTTGCTGCTTTTTGAGGTAGAGTTCAAATATCTGGTTGATGGGAAAATTATTAGTAGTATGAAACCTCATTTGCTATTGTATAGTGGTTCTCCTGTGGAAATCTAGATATTTCTAACATTACACTCTAAACTAAAATAGTGTATGTAGAGCAAGATTTTAAATACAGAACTTTCTTGTGTTGGAGTGTACTCCTTCACTTGCATCTTTGAAAACAAAACAGCTGATTTCTGCTTGCCTGGAAGAAAGTACACTTCTGTTGAAGATGCTATTTCTGTGTGCTGCTTCCCTCTACTGGGAGGAATGGGAATAGTTATGATAGATGAATGGATTCAACTTCCTAGACTAGCATCTTCTGTAAGCCTTTTATTATTGTTGGAATATAGGGTTTTTTATGTGCTTTGTGAGTAGAATGAGGTTTTAGTGGCTACCGACAGTTCACTGTAGAGTTCAAATGCTCTGGGAATGCTGATGTTCCAGTCCTGTTTCCCAGTTGAAGCATCTTTAAGGATCACTATTACAAAAACATTGTATCATATTTTCCAGTTGGAAGTGGTAGGAGGGAGTCTTGCTTAAGTGTTTTCACTACCCTAAATATAAGGTATTTGCATATTTTGATTAAGAAAATAGTGAATGGGTTTCAGCATGCATGCTTTGTTTTCCTCTTCTGAGGGGTGGGTGTGGTGGTGATGCAGTTCTCTAGTGCAGTGATTATTAAATGACCCACTTAAGAGAATGGTGTTTGTATATGTAGGAAAAGTCTTCACCTGAAACTTGCCCTAGATGACATCTCTAATCTACAAGTGCTGGCAGATGGCTTCCGCTCCCAAGAGGAGCTGAGGTGGACACTTCCTAGTATTGTATTGCAAAGAAAACAGTGACAATTCCATCTAAGTTAGAGTATAGTTTGGAACTTACTGGGAGGGATAGTTTTTCCTTTGTGGAGAAACTATTGTGAAGTCTTTGCCTATTCTTACTGCCTCTAACAATCTCCTTTCTAGTTGAGCTGTTGGATTTTTTTCACCTGGAACTATCTTTTTCTTTAATTCTTCAATAGATGGTGATACAGATTTTTGTAATTTTTTTTTTTTTCCCCCCCCTAGGTACTGCATTTCTACTGTGATACCTGTTCTGTCCCCATATGTCGGGAATGTACCATGGGACGACATGTGGGTCACAGCTTTATCTACCTCCAAGATGCCCTCCAGGATTCCAGGACTCTCACCATTCAGCTCCTGGCAGATGCTCAGCAGGGACGACAGGCTATTCAAGTAAGATACTCCCAACCTGAGTACTGTGTTTTTCCCCCCTCCTTCCCTCTGCACAGCTTGTCTGTTGCAGGGCAAGGTGTCAAGGCACAAAGCTCTCTGCTTCTGCTGTCAGTCTTCTCACCCCTTCTGTTTTCTCAGATCTCTGACAGAAGTGGCTGTGGAGCTGAAAACAAAGTGCTGTTAGATGGATTTTGCATTCTTGCAGCATAATCCTGTCATGTAAATCACAATATATATGAAGCTCTGTACAAACACACTTGAGCGTGAAGCGTTTTGAGGAAAGTTCTGATCTTATATAGCAGTGCTAAGCCTGGTTTTGTTTTTACGAGCAAGACTTAATTTTCAGCTGTCTTTCATGCCTGGGCACTATCTAGCTCTGTAACTACTTATGACTGGTTATGTCTTCAGTGTTGCCCACAAGTGTAAAATACTACTCAGATGTTGGCTTAGTTTTGAAGTTGTAACCCACCTGTGGTGAGAACCTGGAGCTATGTCTGTACCAGGATTACTCTGCACACAGGGAGGGGTATACTGTAACTGCCTGTTAATGCAGTCTATCTCAGCTATGTTTTATAATGCAGATATAAACTGAGCAAGGGCTGGGAAGTAGTACAGTGCTTCAAACTACAGAAGGAATTTACACAGGGAAGTAACCTGCAAGGTCATGTGGATAGCGACTATTGTTGAGTAACATCTAATAGTAATGTGCATTAGCAGCAAATTTGCCTGGGTGAAGAGGCTTGGGATGGGGAAAGGATAGTGGGAAGCTACACCCCACACTCAGACCTTCTACTTTTGTTAGTCTCAAATGCTTTGGATCCGAGCTGGATATTCTGAAACTCAACACTTGCGTGACTTGAATAAGGTGATTTTTTGCGTAATCATTGGTAAAATGTCATGTATAGGAAGCATATTTACTTCCCAAATTGGCTGTGCTTTCTTAGCACATGCATGCTACAAACAATAATGAATAAAAATAATAAAGCAAAATAAAAAAAACCTCACGCAAACAATAATATCAACAAAAACATCCTCAAACTAAAAACTCAAACCTGTTTTTTTACCCATCATTGCTTATTTCTAATAGATGAGGATTTGGGTGGGTGTCAAACTTTCTTACTAAATAAAATCTGCTACATCTTTTTCCATTGCTGTTGGCAGTGAACACTCCCTTAGTCTCCCCTAGTTTATTTTGCTGCAGTGCTAGAGAAATTCTTTTGTACCCTGGGCAGGTTACTAGATACAGGGCTTTTGTGTCTTAGGGACTGGTTCTTTTGAAGTTGGATCCTTTTCTCTGATGTGACAATCTTCCTGTCTCGGTGGTTACTGAGAATAAAATGTAATTTTTAGCCTGTTGGATAGGTGTAACCTTTTAAAGTAAGTTTGTTCAGTGAGACAGAAGCTGCTAACTTTTTCTTCCTTAAGTATTTGCACCTGTGGAATGAAATTCTGCAACAGCACAAATACTAAACTGTTGTTTATATCTCCCCTTAGTTTGTGATGCTAACTTATTGGAACAGTAAACACTGAATTTTTGGAACTGGGGTGGCTGATAACTCAGTCTTAAGCCAGCATCCTACAAACCTTAGCTTCTTCCAAGTTCTGTTTTAATGTGAATTATAAGGTTCTTCAGCAGTATCCATACTTCATGCTCACACTTCATGTCTCCAAAACGAGCAGGGAGGAAGGGATTACACTAGTTTAAAGCATCACTGGTGCAGTGTTCTGAATTTCTCTAGGCTGTCCTAGACAAGTGCTTGTCTGTTAGTAATTAAATTACTGCTTTTGACCTCCAGGGCTCTTAATCATCTGACTGATGTAGATAAATCATCTAAGAAAGAATTGTCTCCTGGAGTAGAAACTAGCAGAGTATCATTGAGTACCACTCTGTTAATATTGCATGAATGCTTTTGTGCCTGCTTGCTTTCTACTGCGTTTCCTTGGCTCATTCCACCCTATTTTTTTTCAGCATATATGTTGGAGGCTGCTTGTGGTGGACTGACTACTTTTCGATGGTGGTACCAGGAAAAGGTGGATGGTACTACATGAGCTTGGCTCATGTAGCTTGAACATGCAGCTCAACTGAACTTTATTAGTGCAGCTTTGCCCAGGTCTAGCTATGGCCCATCCAACTGGAGAAGCTATCTTGAAAGAGTTAACTGGACAGCTTGTGTAAAGGTTCTGTAAAATGAACCATGCTTTTCAAGAGCTGTTTTACTTTAGTGACCTTTTAAATCTGGGCTGCAGTACAGAAAAAGAGTAGTGAGTGAACAGATCAGTGATGAAGTTTAGGGAGGTGGTTAGTTATCTTTGTACATATGCAGGAATGGGAAGACAGTACAACTCAAGGCAACTGCTACCTAAGACACATCAGCAACATTTGGGGGAGTGTGTGATGCAGGTAAAAGCAGAGGTGACTAAAAGGTTGAGCCCTGATGCATAAGAGAGTTTTCATGGAGCAGAGATTTCCTTGTTCTTGGGACAGTAGGGCTGCAAACTTAAATACTTATCCTAGGGAAAAGACAGCCTGTCAGCATGAATTCAAAACAAACTCTACAGTAACTCTAACTCTCTAAAAGAAATTGGCTTGAGTGCTTTTCTTAAAGCTTGGAAACAGTCAACAGAGAATTAATGCCAGTACAAGCTGCAAGGTGATGAACACAAACTCTCTCTCTGGAGCTCTAAGAGGCTTGAAAAGTAATATGGTGTAGTAATGCTTCTTGGTGGGACTGATTCATACTGCTGTATGAGTTAACTCTCTCTTAATAGGCTCCGAAAGTGATGGCTCTCTGACAGGACATGTCGAGGAGAGGTAGTTGAGAGTAAAGGGGAAAAGGTGGAATTTGAAGGTCATTGCAGGAGAGAGGAAATCAAGCACTGAGTCAACTGGCTGGAGAGTATCTGGTTAACCAAAGTTGAAGGCTTTTAGGAAGAAATGTTTATTTAAACTCTTCCTGCGGCTTTGGAGGAAAGATTGTTTTTCAGACTTGAAAAAAAAAATGCTGTGAGTTGGGATACATTTCAGTCTCTTGATCCACTGAAGCCTGATCTAGTCTGTCACTCATGAGAAGTCCAGACCTCACTTTTGAAAAAAGTTGCAGTCCCCTGTTTAGAAGAAATAGTAAGCCTGGCAGCAGGAGGCTTGCTTTTTCCTCAGGTTCTGCAGCAATGGAAAGCTTCTCCTTCTTTCCTTGTGCTGTGCTGGATCATGGGTTTCTAAGCTTGTTCCTACCACAAGAACTTTTGAGTGTGTGCCTGAGAGTTGAGCTGATCCAGCTGAAAGGGTAACCTTTTCTGTAGGGTTACTTTTTGGCTGGATCACTGCGGTGCTACGAGGAGTAATGATGATGCCAAGGAATGGAGTGGAAAAACCCAATGCTGTGTTGCTTGTAGGGCCCATTTCTTGTCTTGGTGGAAAGCTATCCTGCTTGCTGGGATGCTTTCCCAGCCTTTTCAGAGACTTGAACTGATTCACTGGATGATATGAAAGCCAAAGTTGACATTGGATTAATGGGGTCGGGGAAAGCAGGACTTCTGCTATTCTATATGGGGTAGCTTGTCCTGCTGCCTTGTTTTAACCTCACGAAAGTGCACACTTAGCTGTCTTCTTTGAGAATTTTTTCCAAGGACTGGGCCACAAACTGAACGTAAATCTGTTATGATGAAAGATAGATGGCTTCTTCAAAATGTCATGTTCTTAAAATACATCTATACATGTGTAACTGTATATATGTATGTATGTGCACGTGTAATCCAATGCACTTGTGTAACAGTAAAGCCTTGAGTACTTATTCTCATTTAGAATCAATTTCTAGGTGAACAGGTTAAAATACAGTTTGATTTGATCTTTTCATGTCAGTTGTAATGTGATTTTTGTTGGAAAACACACAAATTCTTACCCAGCTGACACTGGAGTTGTTTTTTGCTGGGATGTTTGACAGTGCATGCTTCGACATTTAAATTAATGCAGTGAGAGTGGTCATGCACAGAACAGAGAGCAACCCACTTACCAACCAGCATGAAGGGTTTAGGAGTTGGAGGTAAGGCAGGTCAGTCATTCAGGCAATGCCTTTTCTCTCCCAAGGTTTGGAGGGGGTGGTGTGAAGTAGATTAACTTACTTATTTTAGGGCAAGGGAAAAGGAGGCACTGTAAGCAATTTGGCCAGGCAGAGGAAGAAGCTGATCTGTTGCCTTGAGCCTCTGCCCTTCAGTGGAAGCTTCCCTGTGGGTTGCCATATGGATCTGCCCTGCTGGGAGGTCGATACCTGAGAAGGATGGCACTGCTGTGCTGAGAGGGATCTTTCTGAGGTTGTCACATCCAGTTAAGCTCAGGCACCCTCGTACGTGGCTTTGAAGTCAGACTTGCAGGTTTAAGAACCTGAAACGAAGCTTTGTAAACAAAATGGAGTCAATTGTGCTTCTCTAAATCTAGGACTTGAATCGACAGAGGCCAAATGTCTTTGTGCTTCTGGTTACTGCCTTGTGTTTTAGTGAGTTCCTTAGTGTTTAGGTGTGAGCAAATGGTTATTAGGAAGTATGGATTTGTGGCTCACTCTCCAAACTACTGTTCTGCCGAAAACTTTGGGCTAAGTCTGTTCTTGCAGTACAAACCAAAGTGGTAGCTCTTCAGTTTCTGGTAGGAGTTAACTCTGCCTCTAGCCCTCCCTCTGTCAAAGCTTCTTTTAAAGTACTCTGTGTGTGAAAATTTTTAAGTGAGAATTTTTTGGCATTTTACTTTTAAATATTGCCACCTAAAAAATTACTCCAGCTACTGTGATTTGTGCTATAGCTGCACCAATATTACATTAGGAAGTTTATATTCAGTTCTTAATGGTGGAGAAAGCTGGCAGTTATGTCCAAGTTATTTTATCCCACTCTGAAACAGGCATATATAGCTGGAAAAGTTCTTTGAAACAATCCCTGTGTATCTTTTTGTTACCATAAGGAACTGAAGATAAACTATGGGTGAAGTATTTGGTAGAAGAGGGCTAACTTGAGATACACAGAAAGATGTCCTTAAGTTTTTTGTATTTAAATGTGCTTTTTAAACTAGAGAGGATTTGCCAGAGAATATGCATCTCAATGCTTTTTTTCCCTCTAAGTAGGATTAACTTCGTCTTAAATGCCTTAGTGCTTAAAAGTGTAAATTGTCCATGTTGAGATAGGAAAGTGTGTATTTAAAGTTCTTTAGATGGATTGAATTAAAAATCCCAAGGACCTCTTCAAAAATGCTCATGCAAGCTGGTGTTGATGGGCTGCAATACAGTTACCATAAGCAGCCTTTCCTCACCTTGTGGGGTAGCCACAGTGGCATATTGTGCTGCAGTTTTTTCAAATGGATAATTTTCCAGGATGAGTTGATAATATTTTAACTTGGCTCAGCATCTGGATTAGCTGCTGTTTCGGAGACATAAGTTAGCTGTAGATAGTATGTGCTGTGTGGACATAACTGTGGACGTACTGATTTTACGTTGGGTATTGCGCTGTATTGTATTTTAGGTCATCAGAGCATGGTCTTTGTAATGGCTTTTCTTTCTTGTGAAGCATTCTATGCTTCCAATTGTAATTTTTCATTTTAGGAAGCATTACTAGTGAAAACAGTGATATTTCTAGAACGCTACATTTAAATATTTCATAGGTATATTTAAGTTAAGATTAGATTGTGGATAGCTTTTTTTGGTTAATTTGAGGCTCCAGTTCCTCAAAGTTGTCCAACAAAAGTCAGGAAGCATGAAAAATGGCAAACTGACAACTTACAAAATGGCAAGTCCTGATTTGGGTACTGCTTTAGTCAGCCAAATATCCAGAACTGCAGCTATGTTCTATGGTATTTCTTTGCTACTTGTGATGCTTGCCATCAATTTTTGTCATAGCTTTCTGTTGTAGCACCAGTTTCTGTCAGAACCACTGTAACAAGCTCATTTCTTTTTTTTTTCCCACCCCCTGCTGCCTTGTGGAAAAAAAGCATTTGGTTGAGCAAGTTGTATGTAGCACTGTGATTCTTTACATAGGGAAGTGTTTATGTTTAATAAGATGTAAAATGATGTACGGTATGTATGAGTTGTAGGAATTGCTACCTTGAGATGTTAACAAAGCCTTGTCTCTGGGTAGAAAATGTCCAGAGAATAAAAACTTAGAGACCTGTGGATTAGATGCTTTGAAATGTGTCAGTACAGGCAATTTTGCAGGGCATTGTCCTCTTCTGCTAAAGAGTGTGTTTTGAACATTGTTGCTGTGTGGATAGGTTTCTAGAGAAGAGACAGAAATTCTGAAATGGTGCTGGTAAGAATATCCATCCGGGTTCTGGTTTGCTTCATCCTTGCCTGCCCCACTGGAAGCTCTCTGTGTAAGGTTTCCTTTTGCTGTGGCCCTGCACAAACACTGCTGTTGTTAAATGTTACTCTGAGGAATTGGGAGTACCAGTGTCAGCCCTAAAGGCTGCAAGATACATTGAGGAGGGGCTTTTTTTAGTGGCTTTTGTTTGTTTGCTTTTTTGTTTGTCGGTGGGTTTTTTGTTTTTTTTTTAATTTGAAATTGAGTAACCCAATACAATTATCTGCTAAACATGGGCCTTTTCTTCTGTTTTCCAAGCATGTGAACTCTGACCATCTCATTTACTAGCACTGGAAGAAGTATGGCATACCATGAGGAGATTGCATTGTAAAAAGCTGCACTTCTTGCAGAGGATTTGTTTTTAAAAAGATTGTGTGGTGTCTGACCAGAACAAGAAATGCTGCTGCTTAACACATTTCCTAAAAAGCTGACCTCTCTGAGGCAAGTTCTACACAGGAAATGCCTGCAGGTCAGAAGGAGACAGTTATCATGGCAGTGTTGTGATACCTTACAGTAATCAAAGAACAAGGGATTTCCATGCAGAAGGAGGCTCCCAAAAGTTGTACTTCGGGCTCTTAGGGTTTTGCTTCAGATAAATAACTTGTCTATTGGTGTTCTCTCCCTGCCATGCCACTGGCTGCTGCAGCATGTTTGATGTTGGTCAGCCTTCCCAAGGCTGTTCTAGCCTGTTTTGTTTTGTTTTTTCCATTGCGTAGGATTATGTGAATTTTACCAAGACTTTGTCAATATCCCGGACAATGTTAGGGCCTTAGTGTTTTGGGCATCCTCCACTAAGCTGAGTTGTTCAGGCTCAGATGAGTAAAAGTAAATCAGATGGTGACATAACTTGTTAGCCATGTGCTGTTGAGTATAGTTATTTGCCCTAACATAGCTGGTTCCTACAGATAATGATGGTGGCATCCAAAAGAAATTAGTATCTCTTGGTATGATGGAGTTCTTGCAAGTCAGACTGGTTTTACTGAAAAATTGTGAGGGAAGCTGAGGTGGCTCCTAGCTATAAGGTATGAGGAAAGCATATGCACAGATCATGGTCCCAGTGGATACTGCTGTACAAAAAAATCCAAACTCAAGCAAGTAACCCAAGAATGTCCCGCTTTCAGAGTCATGCTAGAATTGGAATATGAGTGTATAGCATAGTTTCCATAATATTCTCAAGGACATAACTGTTTCTCTTTGAAAGTTAAGGAGGGTGTACTTGACAAGGAACTTGTTTAGGAACAAATCATAGAATCACTGAAAAGGTAAGGTTGGAAGTGACCTCAAAACATCATTTAGTCCAAATCTTCCTGCTAGACCAGGGCTGCCTACAGCAGGTCACATGGGAACCAGGCAGGTTTTGAATCTCTCCAGAGGATGAGACTCCACAGCCTCCCTGGGCAGCCTGTTTCACTGCTGTCACCCTACATACCACTTCCCTGCAGCAGAGGCTGATTCTGTATTTAAATGGCAAAGTAGAGATGATAGAGACACGGTTAAAATGTGGACTTTTGCAGCTGGAACTGAGGCTTACTTGCTGGCTTTAGTGAGGTCTTAATCTGTGGCCAGCAGTGACTTCATGTCTGCTTTGCTAATTGTTGTGATGAGATTTTTACTTTTTGTCAACTTGAAATGCTGAGTCAAATTTGTCTGCCAGGAGCTTTGTGTGATGGCAGGCCAGGTTTGTCTCCAGGGGGACTGGGATACTTAGGCTATCCATGAGATTGAAGACATTCCCTGTTAAAAAATGTAGGGAAGGTGACTCTGACCTGGGAGCTGCATGGAGGAGGAACAACTGGAATGCATGCTCCTCTTGCTGAGCCCTGTCTTGTAGAGGGGCTGTCAAGCAGCTCCCAGTTTTTACTGCCTGTTTGTAGGTGATGACTTAAAATTAGAGAACAGAAACATTGCCTTGTCCTTATTTTCCCAGGGTTGTTTTCATCTTGTCTCCAGAGATTAATCACCTGACCAAATTAATCATCCTTTTCCTTTCAGTTCTCTGCTCCAATGTGAGCAGAAAGAATGCATCTAATTCAACCTAGTTGTCTCTAAAATAACCACCTGGAATGAAATGTCCAATAGATACTTCTGGCTTTGTATTTTAGCATTGCCATTGTTGGCATAAACTAGATTACATTGAACTTGCCAGCTCATACTTGGAAAATGCTAGCAACTGAATGCATAAGTTAACCAAAAGCCCAGTTCTAACATTTTAGACAAAGCTGGATCACACTGAGTAGTTCATAGACAGTTGCATGAGGTGATTCTTAAATTGGTAGATACTCATACACAGAATTACACTGAGGGTGTTTTTCATAAGGCCCTGAATGTACAGTAAAGCCTTTAAATTACTTTATTTCTCAATGCATTTCTGAAGATTAAAGATGTTTTCCACCAGAGTATTTCGTGGCTACCTAGTCTGAAACAATTCTGAAATGTTCTACCAAGTTCTGAAATGGAGCAGTTCCTCAGTCCAGAGCGAGGGAAAGGTGGTGTGAAGTCTGTCTAAAATGCTGGTATTTAGAACCAAGTACCTATGGCTATTTCCATGGATTTCAGTATGTAATGTGGAAAAGCTAAAGTGTGTTTGAGTTACATTCTTAGCTGTCAACAACTTAAATTCTTGCCTGTTGAGCTGCCAGAGTCATATAGTGTGTTGGTGTAGGGGGTTAGATGTCTTGTGTATGGTGCTTAGTATTAAAATTCTAGAAATAGAATGTGATCTGCAAAGCTTATGGGGGGGGGGGGGGGGGGGGAAAAGTAAATGCTTAATAGTGTAGTCACAGAATCAGAGGATGGTTGAGGTTGGAAGGGATCTCTGGGAGTCATCCACCCTCCATGCTCAAGCGGGGCCACCTACAGCCAGCTGGCCAGGACCATGTTCAGGCAGCTTTTGAATGTCTCCAGAGATGGAAATTCCACAGCTTCCTTGGACACTGTGCCAGTGCTCTGCCACTTCACAGTGGAAAAAAGTGTGTTCCTGATGTTCAGAGGAACCTCCTGTGTTTCTGTTGGTGCCTGTCACCTGGTCCTGTCACCAGTGCACCACTGGTAAAAGCCTGGCTCTGCCTTTTGTGTACCCTCCCCTCAGGTATTTGTATGCATTTGTAAGTTCTCCCTTGAGCCTTCTCTGTTCTTTTTGAAGTATCTTCACATAGTATCATTTTGCTCTAGAATTGTGGAGCTAATAAACTGGTATCTTTTTAACCTCTTCGAGGTTCACAGACTCGGATGCATTTTAACTAATGCTGGTTCATTGCATGACAAAGATGTTGAAGATTCAGGTACCTGATGCTGTTGCACCTTTTCTATTGGGCACTGTGATCCTTCAGGTTTGCCTGCTCTATACCTTGTTTGGGTTTGTGTCCTTTTCTGTAAGATTTTGTGGAACTGGGAGCAATTTGGGAAGGATTTTTAAAGGATATAATTTTTTCTTTCAAGTAAAAAAAGAGGTTTAGATGGTCTATGTGCTCCTTTCAGATACATTTTGTGTATTTACAGAATACTACTACAGAATGTTTTAAAAATACTATTATTACAGTGTTATATTAGAAGGATTTGGACTCTCTCCAGGATGTGAATAACTATATGAATGCTTTTTAATGATAACCATGTAATCTTTGTTTTTTCTTTGAAAACTGATTAACTTCACATTCTGTTAGGGGTATTTCAGTCCAGCTTATATGCACAGATAAAATTGTCTGTTCCCTACAGTGTAATTTCTTCCTAGAAGCAGAACCATCCTCCCAGGAACTGCCTGAACCATTTTAAGGGACAAGACAAACTTTGGCTCCTGTATACATAGGGAAACATGAGTGTGAATTTATGTGTGAATCTCTTGAGTTCATGCTAGCTGCTTGCTGGAATTGCACAGGGAATTTAATCCTGTGGTGTTGGTACATGATACCACAAAGCTGTAAATTCCATGTAAACAGAAGTATGGGAACAAGGTCAGTTTTCAGGCTCTAATGTACAAAATAAGTAAAGGCCTGGTAAAAAGAAAAAAAATTAGCTTGCCTTCACTTGAAGGCATTGTGAAATATAAACAGTGGTCCTCTGAATTTGTAATTGTTTTGGCTGAACTCTAAATGGGTTGTATTTTTTTTAATTTTTTTTTTTTTAATTTTTTTTTTTTTCCCTTCTCCTCTTGTCCCCAGCTGAGCATTGAGCAGGCCCAGGCCGTGGCAGAGCAGGTTGAGATGAAAGCAAAGGTGGTACAGTCTGAAGTCAAAGCAGTGACTACTAGACATAAGAAGGCCTTGGAAGAACGGGAGTGTGAGCTGCTTTGGAAGGTATGCACCTTATGTTGGGTTTTACTGCTGACAAGTGCAGTGTCACTTTTAACTAGTACATGGCCAGACTTTGATATCCTCCCAAGGAAAACTGAATTGAAACACTACAGTTCGTGATGAATGCACTTTTTTTGTAGTTAGCAGGATGCTGGATTCTGTCCTAGGTTACTTTTGTGCTGAAAGTATTTCTTGATCTCCCTTCCTGAAAATGTTCAAGGTCAGGTTGGGTTGGGCTTTGAGCAACCTGATCTAGTGAAAGGTGTCCCTGGCTGTGGCAGGAAGGTTGCAAATAGATGAGCTCTAAGGTCCCTTCTGACCATTCTACAATAAACGAGGAAGTCATTCCAGCTAAAAAAGCTGAGTGTGTCAAGCCCTCTAACATGAAGAATGATAGTGAATAAATCTGTGTACCAAAAATGAGGGTTAAGTATTAAGCTGAGACTGAAGATTGGTAATGACATTTGGAAATCTATAGGTTCAAGCACCTCTCAAACTTTTTTCCCAAGTCTGGTAAAACCTGCATGCTGTAACTTTAAAATGAAATAGTATGTTTGTACATCTCTCACCTTGTTGTTACTAAGGAGTACTCAGTGAGTCGTCCCTCATTAAAATACACTGCTACTATTGTTCTGCAGCCAAGCAGGTATTCAGGCATATGGAAATGTATTTTTGCAACAATAAAGCAATTACCTGTTTCATTAGTTTTACAAGGCAGGTGTCTTTGCCAGATGGTCTAAAGTGATTTTTCACTAGTAAAGATAAACACATGCTTATGAAAATGGCTACAAACAAACCAGTTTTGCTTGGATTTCAGTCCCCCCCAGCAGTGACTGGCAGCAGCCTTCTGCATCTTTTGATGTGATGTTAGAAAGCATCCCGTTGTAAAGCACTGGCTTGGCATGACTGCCAGTATTTGCAAGAAAATATTAAAATAACTGGACCCTGAAAATCTCTGGAGGTAGATGTCTGGTATTATCCACTTTTGGCAGGTGGGGGAATGGCAGGAGCCCATGTGTGTTAGCTGATGTTCTCGTAGCCTCAGCTTTGCAGCTTAACTTCTGAAATTGGTCTCGGTTCTGGTCAGAGAAGCCGCAACCTCTGCTCTTTTTTGAGAGCCTGCAGTAGTATCTGTCTTCCCTGGAGGATAAATAAGACAACTTTGATCCATCAAATACCTTGCAACTAGACAAACAGAACAGTATTTGAGGAAGCAAATAATAATAATAATTAGTAAGCAAGTCACTCCTCCTTTCAAATGGCATTCTGACGTGGCAGATCTGCAGAGTAAGAATGTCTGAGCTTGGCTGGAGAGTGGGAGAGAATAAAAATCCTGAATTTAGATAATTTCTGTCCCTCATTTCTGCTTCTCTGCATTAGGCTTGCTCTGCTCATCTGTGTTAACATGCTGCAGCAACAGCACAACTTTTTCTCAGAGGATGACATGAGATTGTCTGGTTTTGTCTCTCCTGATGTAAGCGTGCTTTTCTCCCTGTTCCCCCCTCAAGGTGGAAAAGATTCGTCAAGTCAAGGCTAAGTCACTCTACTTGCAAGTTGAAAAGTTACGTCAGAACCTAAATAAGTTGGACAACACCATCAGTGCTGTTCAGCAGGTCCTGGAGGAAGGTCGTACCATGGATATTCTTTTGGCTCGGGACCGCATGCTGGCCCAGGTGCAGGAGCTGAAGAGTGTGAGGGGCCTTCTCCAGCCACAGGAAGATGACAGGATCATGTTCACTCCCCCTGACCAGGCGCTGTATATGGCCATTAAATCAATGGGCTTTGTCAGCAGTGGGGCTTTTGCCCCTCTGACGAAAGCCACCGGGGAAGGCCTCAAGCGTGCGCTGCAGGGCAAAGTGGCTTCTTTCACAGTGATAGGGTATGACCATGATGGGGAACCTCGTCTTTCAGGAGGTGACATGATCTCCGCAGTGGTGATGGGCCCGGATGGCAACCTTTTTGGGGCAGATGTCAGCGATCAGCAGAACGGGACCTACCTGGTCAGCTACCGTCCACAGCTGGAGGGAGAGCACCTGGTATCTGTGATGATGTGCAACCAACACATTGAGAACAGCCCCTTCAAAGTTCTGGTGAAATCTGGGCGCAGCTACATGGGCATCGGGCTGCCAGGGCTCGCCTTCGGCAGCGAGGGAGACAGCGACGGCAAACTCTGCCGCCCCTGGGGGGTCAGTGTAGACAAAGAAGGCTACATCATCGTTGCTGACCGCAGTAATAACCGCATCCAGGTGTTCAAGCCATGTGGGACCTTCCATCACAAGTTTGGCACGCTGGGCTCCCGGCCCGGCCAGTTCGATCGCCCTGCCGGCGTGGCCTGCGACATCTCACGCAGGATCGTCGTGGCCGACAAGGACAATCATCGCATCCAGATCTTCACCTTCGAGGGGCAGTTCATTCTGAAGTTCGGGGAGAAGGGAACAAAGAATGGGCAATTCAATTACCCATGGGATGTGGCTGTCAACACGGAGGGCAAGATCCTGGTCTCTGACACGAGGAACCATCGCGTTCAGCTGTTTGGGCCCGACGGGGTGTTTCTGAACAAGTACGGCTTCGAAGGGGCACTCTGGAAGCACTTTGATTCCCCCAGAGGTGTGACTTTCAATCACGAGGGCCACTTGGTCGTGACGGACTTCAACAACCATCGCCTTCTGGTCATCCATCCGGATTGCCAGTCGGCACGCTTCCTGGGCTCGGAGGGCACGGGGAACGGGCAGTTCCTGCGTCCCCAGGGAGTGGCGGTGGATCAGGAGGGACGCATCATCGTGGCCGATTCCAGGAACCACCGGGTGCAGGTCTTCGAGTCCAATGGTAGCTTTTTATGCAAGTTTGGTGCTCAGGGAAGCGGCTTTGGTCAGATGGACCGTCCTTCAGGGATAGCTGTCACCCCTGATGGCATGGTTGTTGTGGTCGACTTTGGAAACAATCGAATTCTCGTCTTCTAATCTGTGTTTGAATTAGGAAGAAACTGTCTCAGGGAAATTCTTCTAGGAGAAAATGAAAAGAAAAAAATACAACGTTGATTCAAACCTACCTCATCTTTAATTTTTTTACAGATGAATGTACTTATCTTTTCTGCAGGGAGTGAGCCTGTAAAGTTAAATTCTATCTACCTCATTGTCCTCCCTTCCCTCCCCGGTTTCTCTCCCCCTCCCCATCCCCACACACTCACAGTTCAGAACGTTTTACCTCTCCCCACGATGGGGTTTCATGCACAAACAAGTTGTTGCTGTGCACATTAGGTGTTTTGTGTGGTGAATTCTGTAGACTAAGCCAAGAAAGGCTCTGTGTAACTTTTTTTTTCTAATGGAGAAAATGGTAGTAGGTGTTTGTAGAGAGTTTGTGTTCTTGACCATACTGCAGTTCTGTGGGTGGGGACTGTGGGAGGGGGGACTTTTGTTTTTTGAATTGCTGCTGCAGCAGAGAACTTTTTCCTGTTCTCCTTTTTATACCTCAGTGTGTTTGATTTACTGGTGAGCACAGCCTCTTGTTCCCAGGCGGCTTTGAACGTTTTGTGGAAGTGAGTGGGATTCACTCGCCAGGAAGAGCAAGTTTGCATCTTTTTGGCATTTCTGTGTATTTTTTTCTGAAACACAGTAATCCAACAGCACAAAGTGAAACTGATAAAAATGCACAAAAATCCTTCAAGTTTAAACCAAATTGTTCATTGTAGTGGCTTAGTGCAGATGTTGTAAAGTTTAGATAAAAAACAAGGCTTCCTTTAATCTATCCTGTCATTGAGTATTTCTTTTTACCTTTTCACCTGAAAGCTAAATTAGTTTTTTTAAAAGTTGCTGTTTCTTTTATCAATGCCCCTAGTCTGGATAAAAGAAGAGAGGTTACAGGGATTACAGGGAGCATTGAAACAGGGAAAATTAAAACCCTTTTGATTTACTTGATTTACTTTCTCGTGAAATGACTAGTTTTTTGTTTTGTTGGTTTTTTTTTTTTTTATCTTCGCCCCTCCCTATAGAGAGACTTTAATGGAAATAACATTTGGATTTGTTAGAACAGAAGTGGTACCTCTTTCCAAAAGTAAGAAATAAGCACAGCTTTGGAGATTCAGGGTGTGTTTTGGAGAAGTCAGCTTTTTTTGTTTTGTTTAAAGAGGATTGCAATAACTCTTATCAGACAAACTTTTTTTTTTACCTTCTGGATTCCCCAGAGAGCTGGACTGAAAAATTCAGGAAGGTCTACTGTAGTTTTTAAGGTGGGGTGGGCTAGGCCTGTAGCTTCATGTATCTCTTGCTGCAGATTGAAGTGAAAAGTTACCAGTACCAGCATAAGGCAAACTGCATCAAGATGAAACTTTGCTGCTTTTTTCAGGGCAGTACCAAAGAATTCTGTGTTAAATATATATATGTAATCCTTCAAAGCTTGGAGGCAGGGGAAGGTTAGACTTTTTGGGGATATATAAGAAGAGCTTTTCTGAGAAGAAGAAACATTTTGCATAGAGAATAGAGACCTCTTTAGCAAAATGTGACTAAGTCCTTGGAAATATTTGGTTTTATTCTTCAGTTCTTTCCATTCCTGTTTAGCTGTTAGTGCAGATACTGTCTCCGTAGAGCTGTTGCTTCACCCTCTGGAGAATGCCTTTGGTAGCAAACAAGAATGGTTAAGCAGGGAACAGAGGACTTTTCTGTCTCTCTGCAATGGAAAAATTTGTCTCAGTACTCCTAGGTTTGTAAATGCCATGGGATTTCCCTTACTGTTTGCAAGAGAAGATCTCTGAAATATAAATAGTCATAATCAAAAAGTCTGAAGAGCCTTAACCATCCTCCAAGGAAAGGGTTTGTCTCTCTGCTAGCCACCATACGCAAAAGTGACCCGAGATTGTAAGACTCGTTACAAATTGGTGAGAAATCACAAGGTGCACTTTCCTTCTTGCTGCTTTTCCCCTCCAAGGAGTGTTAACTTTCTGGGTTTTGTAGAAATCCTGATGATGTGTGCAGACAGCTGCCACTTTAGAGGAGGCTTAAACTAAAGGACCAGAAAAGGACAGGCATCATAAGATGGCAAAACCTCTTTTGAAAGAAGGGTGAGGAAAAATACCTTAATTAAGATAAAACAACTGTGCTGCCTCTCAGCCAAAGCCTTAAGGAAGCAAACTCTTCAAAGCAGTATGTTTCAGTTGGGCTTAACCTTTAGGATAGCATGGTTTAAAAATAGTCTTTAAAGGATAATCTTTTTTAGAGATGTCTGTCATTAAATTTGTGTGGCCACTCAAAATGTGGATGTAAGAGAAAGATAGTTTACCTTCAACTTTTTCAAGTTCTGCTTGTGTACCTGCCTCCCTTCTTGGAGGTGGCCTGCAGTTGTGACAGATGTCCATGTTTGTCTTGTATTACTCAGTCCAAGTACTATTTTTACAAGTACTACTGATAGCCTGCAAGATCTAGATACCAAAGAAAACTGGTTTTAAAAGCTTTAATGTTTCGTTTGCCGTGTCCTGGCATGATCAGATTGTAATAAAAATGCCAGGTCTATTAATACCTTGACCAGAATGGTGACAGTGTTGGAGTATGCTAGAAATGTTCTTGTGCTTTGATGCTTGTTGTGTTCGTTTCTCCCTTCTCTGGGACTAGAAGGGGGGGGGTGGTTTTCCAGGCATTAAAAACAATACAAAACAAACAACTTTAGTGTGCATTCAGGGTTGTGTTGAACTGCAGAAACCTTTTTGCCCCTCTCCAGCTGGCACCATGTGGTAGGTGACAGACAGTGAAGTTACCCATAGCTATTTTTTATGGAGCCATTGCACAAACCCCCCAGTCCAGCTCTGTCAGGAAGAGGAATGACTTTATCTCTGAATTGCTGTCTATTTAATACAAACCAAACCTCAAGTGTTTGACCTCATGTGTTTGGGGAGCTTTTTCGTTTTAAAAACATTACTATTTAGCTACCCAAAATAATTCCTTGTCTTTGTCACAGATAGTGCTAAGCACGCTTGGTCTCATTGAAAAGTGGTAGTGTAGCTTATAAAATGGAGTGGTTTATATGCAATGAAAGTAAGTAGTGATAATATACAATGCCAACATCAGATGCCCCATAGGGGCTTTGAAAGGGTAATACTTGTGAGATTCAAACCTTGCTCTGTTTTTCCGTATTACGCTCTCAGGTGATGCATGTTCTCAGGTTAATGCCCCAGTATCACAATACAGATGGTGAAAGTGTGCAAAAAGAAAAACAAAACTCTGAAATTAGATTGTATACTCAGCAAGCATTCCATCAGTGAGTGCTTCCTAGTTCACTCTTGAACTAGTGGAAATGGCCTGGAGAAGGGCAAGGTGAGCTTGTGCCTCTTTCTCTTAGCTATGATGTTGGGGAACAACAGATGTGGGTGACAAACGTGTCTTACTGGAACTCCCAAAGTAATTTCACTCTGCCAGGTTAAACTGGTGGCTCTCAGTAAACTTCTTCCTTGACAAAATGTGATTGGCAGTCAGTGTGGCTGTTAAGGATTCAGCCTACGAAGCAGTCTTGTCCTTTCTCAATTATTTATGCAGGAACTTGAATAGCAAACTGAAGCAGACTCAGTATTAGATAATGCAGGTCCTTCAGAGAATTCACTCCTTTTTATTTAGTACCTTTTACTTAAGGAAGCCCATAAACCTTAAGCTTGTAAAGAAAGCAAGGGAAAAGGACAGTGCCCGAATACAAACACGTATTTGGGCCAGATGTAACCAACCTGGGAGGTAAAAAAAAAACAAAACAGGGCACTTGAACCTGGAATTGCAGGAAAATGGGCCCTGTTATGATGTAGTTTGAGAAAAATTGATTTCTGAAGAGAGCAGGTTTATAGGCTTGTCTTGCCATATCTTCAATTGTAAAACTTCTTTGTTCAGTTCTGGTTTAAAAAAAAAAAAAAAAAGTGCCAAAGTGTTTAGTTCTTGTTGTTGTTTTCGAGTTTTGCTTTTTTTTTTTTTTTTTTTTTTTTTTTTTTTGCTTTAAAGGAGTGTAAGCCAAATGGTGCCAAAAGGTAATAGGGTATTTAAAGATAGAGATATTTAGACAAACAGTTTGGAGCTGTATAAAAAATGAACACTGGTACTTGCGTTAGACAAATATTGTACCGTTGGTCTTTGAGTCCTTGGGAGCTTGAAACCCAGTTTGCTGTGGTACAAAATGCACAACTAGAGATGCCACTATGTTTTCATGAAGTTCTACCTCACTTTGCAGAAATAATCTACCTCAATTTAGCATCAGACAGGTTTGAGAAGTAATTCAGAATCTGCCTGGGGGAAGGATTCATCCTGCCTGTTGAACAAGCATAATTGAAACAGAGAGTAAGTGTGTACAATGTGGTGACTTCTTGCTTTTGTTTGCTTTCGTTTTTGCTGCCTGCCCATGGAGATACTAAGCTGCCCTTGCTAGAGATTCTGTAAATAAAACCAAATGTTTGGATGTTGGGGCAAACTGGATGAGATACCTGAAACATGTTTCGAGTTTGTTCTGTTTTCACTACAAGTATGGAAATGTAAACTTTTTTCAGTATTATGACACTATTAGCTGGCATGACATACTTCATGTTCATTTGCAGTGTTCCTATGTCTGTAAGACCTTTAGGTCTTCTCTCTACAAGAGAAAAACTTTTAAAGCATGCCTACAAATATGTCCTGTTTGGGAAGACGAATGTTATGATTGCTGTAAACACAATGCTATACCAAATGCTTGAAGGGAATAAGATCCTGATATTTTTTGACTTGGTGATTGTATTAGTAGCTTTCTTGACTCAATGGGACTTTTCCACCATGACAAAGCAACCAAGTTCCTATTCCTGGAGGGCAGTTTAGGTTCAGACACTTTCAAAAGAGGCAGTTAAAAACTAGTATGTTGGGGTTTTATGCAACTTGAGTGGTGACATGCAACATGCCCCTTGTTTTGACTGTGGGGTAGAAGTTGCAGAAGCACATTTTCGGATTACTATGTTTGAAAAATCCTTTTTCCTCCCCTGCTTATATTAGGGGATGACAGAAGTGGGTACAGGCGACCCCTAATAACCATAGGCTGTGTTGGGTTTGGTAAATGTTATGGTGGAAAATGTACATTGATGTCTCTAAGTGATCTTACGGGTTAACGAGCCAGACTGGCATCTTTTTCCATCATTATTTAACCAATAATGGTTCTAAAAATGCTTTGTGTACCTGCATGGTCTTAGACCTTCTATTAATGATTGTATCAACTTACAAACTCAGGTAGATAATTTTTAAAGCTCTTTTCATAGAGCCTTACTGACTGAATGTTAAGTGTCTGTGTAGTGATGTAGTTAAGTAACTTCCTTTTGAACTACCAGACTAGTTTAAAAAAAAATGTCCTTTTATAGGTTTGTAGAGTACTTTTCAGATAACGTAGTAGTTTTTCCTTCAGAGGGAGAGATGTCTTTCTGAGTTTTGCTTTTAGTTTCTTTTCTAAAATGACTTAAAAGTTTTTAACTAGTTTGTAAGGTGTGCTTAGTCACCTGAGTTGGTGGGGGTTTCTTGCTATATGTGACTCTTGTTTGTACTGTGCATTACATGTCATGCTCTGCTTGGTTTGTGCACAATTCATGGGAGTAGTGAGGGTGCTGAACACATGCCTGCAATTCTAAGTCAAGTAGAAATTGGAAGCCTTGAAGAAAATGGAGGTCAGCCATATGAAACCAGTGTCACAGATGTACATTTCTCTCATTTATACATTGTATAGACATTGCCCATTAGACGTTGGCAAGGAAGTTTTGTAACTAGTGTTGGTTCAGTGCAGGTTTACATCAGGATCCAGAAAGATTTTTTTCAGTCCTCGGACACTGTCTGTCTTAAGTAATTTTGGTTTGTTTTGTTTTTTTTTTCCCCTCTAATGCAGTTTTTTCTTTTCTACTGTAATGATTAATCACATTGCTCTCCTCATAATAACAAAAATGTCTCAGCAGGACAGGCAGTGCTCTGCTTTTAATGAGCTTTTGTATCTAATTGATAATGAAGCAGGCTGTGACAAGAACTTCCATGCTCCAAAAAGGGCATCACATTTCTACTTGGACAAAAAAGGTGATATTTTTAGATTTCAGATACTGAGTACTGCAGAGAAAAGAGCATGACAGGTTATGTGCAAACTTTTACATAGAATAAGTGAGCAAAATGTTAGAACCCTTGTGTTAATGGAGGCTTCTGAATGTATCTTTGTGGTCCATAGGGAAGGCTGAAGGATGTAGCAAGGAGACGATGTATCAGCTACTGGCAGCCTTAAAACAAAGTCAGTGTCTCTCTGGACTTTAAAATGTTCCTATGCAGTTTATTTTATTTTTGTTTAATCAAATAAACGTGAGGTTGGTTTTTTTTTTTTTTCATGGCAAATCTGTGTATGTGTGTTTCTGTATTACCCAGTGTTTTGCCAGAAAGTTGCTGGTTTAACCTTGTTAAGTCCATTTCTAAGTTTCCATTTCCTTTACCTTTGCAACTGAAAGTAATGCTTTTTCTGAGTGGTAGTGTAAAGCAAAGCTACCCAAACATTTAATAAAGGTGCTTAATACTTTGGAAAAGGTTTGAAAAGAAACTGATTGTGGGAAGATGCTCTTCAACAAGTAAAAGTTTGGGAATTAAGGCCACTGACTGAATTCCCAGCACAGGCAGAAATGGAGGTGGCTTCCAGGCTCTGGAAGTGCTGACTGCCCTAGTTATCCAAAGCTAAGATGCTTTCTGGCCCCAGCTGTGTCTAACTGAAGGGCTGCCCAGTACCATGCTGTGCTCTTATCCATCAAAATCCTTGACCAGACCATTATTCTTTCTTGCTGCTGGAGCAGCTGGCAATATGTCAGTAGTACAGAGATCAATTCCAGTTGAATAGAGAGAGGGAGATGATGCTGTGAAGGAGGGGTGTTTCAAGACTTAACTTGGCCAGCTTTTTGTGGTACTGATTTCCCTTGGCTTCCCTGTGCTCTCTCCCTGAAGAATTTCATTAAGCACAGAGAGATGGCTCTGGATGTGAGTGCTGCACAGTTCGGCAATGATCATCCACTTAACCAAAACCTTCAGCTCCGATCCCATGTTAGCCTGTGTGCAGGGAGCCTGGGATATCGACAGGAATTCCCTGAACCTGTGGTGCTCGGGGCAGGGGACCCCTTTCTCCTGCAGCGGGGATACAGGGGGGATACAGGGCGGTGCATTCCCGCAGCAGGCAGGCAGGGAGATCCAGACTTGCTGGGAACCTGGAATGGGGGGAGGGTGGGAGGAGAGGGACGGACACCCTTTCGTTCAGGAGGTGACCCAAAACCAACATAATAAGCATTAGTGAGCATCAACTGATTGCTGTTCTGCTTGCACTGCTTTGGCAACAGGATGCTTTGCCGTTTTAATGATCTCCACCATCATTTCTAGTGGACCTTGACTCGGTGGCACCGCCTGAGAGAGAGAGAGGTCCTTGACTGCCCTCTCCAGATGCGGTTTTATACTTATTTTTCCCCTCTGTTACTGAGCTATGAAACTCCACGGCTTCAAGGCACCACCATTCACCCCTTTCTCCAAGCAGCAGTGCTAGCCGCAGGGGAAAGAAACACCAAACAAAAACCCAAGAACATCTGTGCTCGATGCAGGCAACCTAAGGGCAGAAGAGGAGCGAGCGTGAGGGCAGAGCGGGGCTGAATGCTCCTGCAGCTGCGATAAGCTGGGCGCTATCTGGGGAACAACAAGGGCAGCATCCCGCATGGAGCCCCCAGGGGAGCGCTGGGTGCCTGCGGGGGGAGTGGGCACTGCCGAAGCCCCGCATTAGCATCTTTTGCATGTGAATGCCCCGCATTCCTGGGGGGGCAGGGAAGGGCAGAGAAGAATCTTCTCTATTCAGGGCCTGGGACCACACAGGGAGCATCCTTAACCTTTTTGTATTTAATCAGTCAATCTACTTTGACTTGATGGATGTATCAGCTCCCTTTCTTCCTTCTACCAGAAAGGTGATCTCTACACCCTTTTTCCTGATTTAATTTTTTTCTTTTTTTTTCAATAAACTCTTAGCCCTTGCCTGCAGCCAGAGCTGATGCTACCTCCTATAGGGATAGAATTGTTACTCAAAAATTCAGCTTTTCTATCGTTATATTGAAAGTGTAGCTAAGCCAGTTAGTTACCCAACAGAAGAGGGCTAGGAGTGAGTCTCAGGTTTTTCTGCTGCCCTGTTTCTTGCTGACACACACTTGTGCTCATTCTACACCTTCCAAATTTGTTAATAAACTATTCTCTTTCTTGTGGCTTCTTTGTTCTAGTTCCTGGGGCCAAAACTGGAGTCTGCTCCAATACACATCTTCCCTACCTCATACTGAGAGCAGAACTTGTAGGACCAGCATCCTAGGTGGCCACTTGGAAGTGCAACCTGATGGCAAAGCAGTACCCAGGGTCCATAAGGTGTTTTCCCAGTGTGATGCTGGAGATTTTGGGGGCAAAATAGCTGAAATGGCCCCAAACAGTCAGGGAGGGGAAGCTGAGGAGAGATGCTTGGCTCTGATTATCTTGTATCCAGATTAAGTCCTGGGGCAGCATGGTTCGTGCTCACAAGAACTAACCAGAAGGTCCTGGTGTATTGTGTTCTTTTACAGCCTCTTAGTTTGAGCCCAAGGCAGAAGAAGAGGTTTTGAAAGAAAGAGATATTCCTCAAAACTTGAAACAAACAATAAAAAAATCAAACAAACTCACCAAAGTGTTGTGTTTCCTTTTCTTAGAACCAGGAACTCTTTCACTGTACCCTCACCATTACACCTCCCGTTAGGACAAAGGGGGGAGGAAAAAACCAAACACAAAACAAAACCAAAATAACATGAAAAGAATATAAACAGCCCCACCCCAACCTCCCCATCCAGCTAAAGCATGGTTCCTAAGTGTACCCGCTGCCTCCTGCAAGCAACCACTGTCCTACACACACCACCAGCCCCTATCCCCCTACACACTTGTTGACCTGACAAAGGTTTAGCAGCTTTTGGCTGAAGGTTTTGGCCTTGCTGACCAGTCAGCTCTTACAGCTCTGTTATGGCAAGCTGCCATTAGGCTCTTGCTACTCAGCAAGCCCTTGAGGCAGGAGAAGCAGAGTCCCTCCCACCTGGAGAGAAGTGATGCAGCCTGCAAGCAGGAGGAAGCCTCACTAACCTCCCACCCACCCACGGGTGCAGCATGGTACAAGATGCTCATCCTCACCCTCTGCCTCCTTGGTAACACAAAACCAAAATATTTGCAAGGGGTGGCTTGTATTAATTAGACACAAAGTAACCACAATTAAGTGGTTGGCAGCTATTGTCCTTACACCACAACCTCCTAGATCCTGTGACCTGCTGATGCTTTCAGGCAGAGGGAGGAAAGGATTATTTGAAGACACTGATAACACTGGGCACTAGGGCCTTGCCCAGCCAACACTGAGATATACTGCTTGCACTTAAAGTAATCTTAATTATAAAGTAACCAGAGGAAACTCAGGGCTGCAGGGACCCCCTCGCCACCCCCACACTTAGCTATGACCAGCAGGAAAAAAAAAACAACCCACTCCTTTCCTCGCAGCTTAAGGCCACTTCCCTGCATCTATCCACACATACATGCACACCTCCCTGTCCCCATGCCTGATGGGCAACTTCAGCACCAGCAAGGACAAAACTCCCAGCTCCTGGTTGGATAGTGGACCATAACTACAGCAACACAGAAAAGCTGAGTCAAAGCCTCCTCTTCAAGGAATAAACAGCCATAGCTCACATGTGTCAAAGCCACAGGAGCCAACACTACAGCCCAACTGCTATTTTAGTGGCATTTTAGTTCAGGTAAATGGTGTTCTACTTCCAGTCTCTTCCTTCCCATATATTCTCTTCAAAAAGAATTACAGACCTCTTTATCCACTTGTTTTAACTGCCACTTGCTTTCCAAACAGATGCCAACTTCTCTCCCTTTATGAAATTACCTTTACAGACACCTCCAAGCATGTCTTTTTGTTTACATTTTATTAAAAATTTACATAAATGAACACACTCCAGCAACTGGGGTATGCAGATGTCCTAGGTTAAAAAAAAATATACAAAATCCCAAGCCCTCATGGGCAGGGCAGCAGCAGGTTAAAGCATGACCTCACTTCCTTTGGACAGTGGTGAAAGCTGGCATCTGAATGGGCTGGATTGAGTGGACTGGCTGAAAGACAGGCTTCTTCCGCATGTCGGAGAGTGTTTTCACAGAAGGGAGAAGCTGATTTCTCTTGATGATCTGCAGTGCCAGCTGTGTGTTACCTACAAGACAACTTCTGATTAAAAAAAAAAAAAAGTACCTTTGTATGACTTAACAAATGGCTGTTCTCAAAACACAGCTGACAAGTCAGCCCTGGGCCCAGGCCATGCACTCTAGCGGTCCTCCCAGTCAGTGAAATGTTGATGTGGACATGAAAAGTGTTAGACAAAAGTAAACTTGAATCAACAGTATTGTTTGATTCTACCTATTCTTAGCTGAAGACATCAAGATTTATCCTCAGAAATTTAAGATACCAGAGTAGCTAAAAGGCACTTCTCTCCTGTTTGCATAGCAATGCTCTGGATCTTGCTCAAAATGCCCTGTCAATGTGACATTACAGACAGTAATGCAAATGGCAAGGGTGTAGATAAAACATGTTTTTTAAAAAAAGAAACCTGATCTTGCCTATGGAGGTTAGCTGTAAATTCAAGGAAAAAAATTTTAAATGTTAAAATTACCAAGTTACGTTGAACATTGCAGCTTACATGTTAAATTAGGGGTGTTAGTGTTGGGAACAAAAATAAAAATCAATTACTTACCGTTCTGTAATTCAAGATACACAGCCAGCAGAATAGCCTCTGGAGGAATCTCTTTGGGGTGGATCAGTGAAGCAGCCTTATTGAAATGGAAAAGGGGAGAAAAGTGCTTAAGAAAAATGTTCAACTCAAAGAAAGTGATCCTTAACAAGACTATCATCTTGGCTAACAAAAATGAAAAAATATTCATAAACCAATATAAGATTTTTCAAACTAACACACTCAGGCTTATGCATGGAAGGAAAGACTGAAAGATTATCTGCCTTGCAAAATTGTTTCACACTAATTAGCAGCACCATCTGCTGTATACTCATGTAAATACGAGTCTACAACTCTTGGGCCAGACTACTGTGATTTTGTGGTGAGATGAGAGGTGAAGAAGGTGACCACCACCGCTCCAAAGTTCAGAATACAAAGTTAACATGGATCATTCATTAGCTTTCCTTATATAGATATTTTTCAGCTATTAAGTCAATTAATTTATTGTAGAAGCAGAGAACTAGAGCACTTTGCATCCACACATGGCCTTACACTTCTTTGGGCTTTACACATACTGCAGAGCTCAAGCCCAGACTCCTCCCCAGTCCTAAGAAGCCTTGGTAGGAAAAAGAACAGGCCAGCTGCCTTAAGCAGTTGAAAACTTTACAGACTTTGAACCTGTTCACCTATACAACTATTATGAAGTATTTTTGAAGACTGCTGTTTCAGTCTGCAGCTCAACAACAAATTTGAGTAGACAGGAATGGCTACAAAAAGGGACAAGTACCATAATTGAAAGAGATGGATCCCAGCCGTAAGAAAAATCAAATGACACAGGCTATGTGAAGAGGGAGTTTCAAAAGCAGTAACTGAGAATTCTTGAGACAAAAGGCAGGCAAGGAACTGCAGCAAGGAACTCCAGCAGAACTGCATTTTTTTTCTTACAGCCTTTAAGTCGATAGCTTAGATGGCAAGTTATTAACTGATTAGAGAGAAGTAAACTCAAGCCCCCAAGACTTTTCTCCTCTGAAATACAACTACTAGTGAACCATTAGAAAACCCACAAAACTTAAGAGTGAAAAGGCTTCCTAGTCATATTCCACTGTTTTGATAAGATCTAGAAAATACTTCACATAGTGATTCTGAACTATTTACACAAGCAAGAGCTTTGCAATATTTTATTTTATTTTACTAATATAGATTGGTTCATAAAGACACAAGAGAGCCATCATTTCATCAAAATCTGCAAATAAACCCAAGCTATGAAATCATCAGCATTTCCTGTGATCTGAAAGGCACCTTGAAGGAAGTTCATTTGACCCTAAAGCTGTCTTGAGATTTGTTCCTCGTACCTGATGAAGACACTTTCGAGCTTTGTCATATTCACTCCTCAAACAGTAAGCACTTCCAAGGTTAAACAACATCATTGTTCTTGCAGATGTGACTGAACTGGGATAACACTGTGGAGTCTGCTTGCCAGCTGCAATTAAAAAAAAATTTAAAATATTTTTATTCTTTTTTGCCCTTAAACCTTTATTCTAAGCTAGCCAAGTTCCTGTACTCTGCTGAATACAGCGACTGGTACTTACAAGATTCCATAGCTTCATTCTCTCCTTTGTCAGACCCTGCAAAGAAAAAACAAACAAACAAAAAAATGCTCATGTCTTTTATTTCAAAAATAACATAAAGATACAAACTTGCTTGCTTCTTTAATGTTTTGCTTTTAGATGTGCAGATGTACACAGAACACACACTCCCAACTGGGAGGAAGCACTGCAAACCTGTTAAGGTACATATTACTTAAATGCTCCCCATTCCTGTTTCTCACTAAATGCAATAAGTACTCCAAAGCCTGGTTCAGGGACTAAAAAGCTGGAAGGGAAGGTATGGAGCCCAAACTTAACCATAATAGCACATTTAACAAAAGCAGTTTTTCAAACAAGGCAGAATGCTACAATATACGGTTGTAATTACGTTACAGAACAATCCATTTCTAATGTATGACAAACACAAAAAAAAGACAAATCAAACACAAACTAGGAAGAGAAGCCAGGAAAACAAAAATGCAACAACAAAACCACAAACAAAAAAACCCCAAACAATCTAAGGTCTTAGAAAAATGTCTTAATCATCATATTTGTATATAGAAAGTTACAGAGGGAAGGCAGCTGAAAGCATAACCAGTTCTAATGAAGTGTGGATTAATTAACCTTGATCCTGCTCATTTGAAGAGATCCCGAGGGAAACATCAGTGACATTCTCAGGGTTCAAGTGAGTGATGGCATCAGATATTCTGTCTAGAGAGATGAGAGCTTCAGCTGCATACAAATGCCCAAGAAACCTACAACAGCAAAGGGTTAGGTAGAAATGTCAGCATAACAACCCCCACAATTTGTTATGTGAGAAAAACTGAAGCCAGTTTTTTAATGAGAATACATGAAAACTATTCTGCCATTTACTGCTTCCAGGCACTGATGTGAAAAAATCTGTGCCTGAGTAAGGACAATTCATTGATGCACAGGAATTGTCATTCCAAAAATCATTGGTACCTTGGCATGGCTTTGAAAATTAGAACAGGAATCCTTAAAGCAACACCCCAGGATATTGATACATCTACAATTTGAAGTGTTGTGACTTTACATGCAATTTAAAAAAAAAAAAAAAAAAAAAAAAAAAAAAAGTTACATGAGCTGCATTTTTAAGGACAGCAACCATACAGACCTGTCCAGTGCCCAGGAGGCACAAACACCTTTCCAAACACAAGTTTTGCAAAAGAATTAAGCAACCCTGATGTTTGAAACTTAACAGTTCAGCTTAGCTAACCAGCAGAATTCCAGAAAGAGTTCTGTCAATCCAGCAAGTGGTTGGTTTGCAATATTTAATCAAACAAAAGATGAGAAAAAAAGTTCGTGCTTATTCCATGCAGCTGCATGCAGTACACTCCAAACTGACAGTATAGTCAGTTGTAATGAATTACAAAATATCAAGTAAAATATCAGTCATCCAAAGTAACTTTTGTAATAACTGATACAGTAAACATAACTTTCTACATGCCATTTATTTTTACTTAATAGAACAGTTCAGTGTTCCAAATCTGCTCAAAAACCTTGTTTCCTGGGACATACATGGCTCCTCTTCTTTGCAAAAACCTGTCAGCTAGTATTTCTTGCATTACACTGCCTTCTGCAAAGTAATGTGTTATTACCTTGCAAATTCCTCTAGAATCTTGCTTACAGAATGACTGCAAAAAGATGAACTTTTGCAATACTCTGAAGTGTAAGAGCCAGAGAATTTAATTGGCATGGACCACTTTAGAACATGCTGCCAGCATTTAAAGTATGCACAAGTTTGCTTGCTTTCTGCAAGTACACTACCAGTTTTAAAAAGACTATCATTATTAAATTATCATTTTAACTATCATTAAAACCTCTGCTATATTTTATTCTGTGTATGACATAGGAATTAAGTGCACAAACAAGGTCAGAAGGATGGAGTAAAAGCTGCCTTTTTTGAGTTTGCAGAGATGTATGAGAACTGGTGAGTAGAAACAGAATGAGATTTGAATATATTCCCAAAAATACTGTGCTAAATGAGAACTGGAAAAGAGAAACTGAAGAATGGAACCTATATAAGCAATGGTAGAAGGTGAGGTGACAGTCCTGCACATCCAAGAGCAGTACCCTACTGACTGAGCAAACCTTCCCCCTCAGAGGCTGTAGTTTCAGAAGTGAGCTTTCAGCAGCATGCTGGCTTAAGCTGAAGTTGTCCATCCCTAGCTGCACATTCCTGCCCCTTGTGCTGTGCCAACACGAGCACATGCAGCCCCACAATGAATCAGGACAGGCACCTGATGGCCCTGCCACACTATGGGACCCATGGCTGGAGATTTACAAATAGCAAGAAGAGCAGTGATAGATTCTGAATTGCATGGGATTCATACACAAATGGGGAGAACTCAATTTCCTGTGTGTCAATGAGCATTTAGTCAGTGCTTCAACAAGAACAGAAGCAAGACAAGCAATTCTTTGCATCATGTACAGAATTGGCAAGCAGCTACAGACATTGGAAGCTTCAACCCAGAACTCTCCAGCAAAAAGCAGGGCTGAGAAAGTAGAAATGGCCACATCCAACTTACTTAAGAGACCCTGACAGCTTTGGTTGCTGAAGAAGTTTATCTGCGTGATTCAATGCCATAAGGTTATCACCCAAAGCCAGAGCCACGTAAGCACTACAGGCAAGTATTGAGCACCTGGAAGGAAAAAGGAGAAAAAAAAAAAAAAAAAAAGGGGAGTGGGGGGGGAAAAAGCCAATATATTAAATGGAGAATGTGGTGATTCCAAATATAGCTGTAAGGTGCATTTCTTGTTAAGTGCTGAAAAAAAAAATTATAAATTTTCAGTAGTGTCTTTGCATCAAACTATGAAGGACACAGTGTTTTTAACATCTGTAGTCATGTTCTCTAAAGATTAGGAGATATTTACATTGCATTCTATCAGTATAAACTAAGGACCACCACTGCATGCTGCAAGATTTTGAAATTTTGACCATAAATAACAGATTAAAAAAAGATGGACCTCATTATACCTCAGTTTCTCTTTCTGTCTCTCTTTTTATTCGTTTTTCCTTGGACTCTAATTTATACTTCCCTGCCCTCCCCTGCTGCTGCAGCAAAGGGTAGCTGGTTTGTAGATACAGACACATACAATCTATAGACACAAAGGAGCAATCAATTAGGTTCTAACATATTTCACTCTTGTATTGTAGAACAGTTGCACACAAAGTGGCAATAAACACTGGAGAATTTGGCATTTCTGGTTTGGCGTTCAACTGAGAGTTGTCATCTGTTACCAAGACTCTGATTGATACATGGCAATTTTGTGGCTGTCACTGACTTTCTTATTTGTCTAAACTCACAAAATTTCTTGACAGTTTCTGTAACGAACCCTGAGCTACTTGCGTTTTCCATCTTCAAACAATAACCCCACATCAGGATGCCATCATCAGGCCAAGCTTCACACTTGGTAACAACCTCCCTGCCTCTCCAAATGCAGCATTTGGGGATATTTTCCACTTTGTAAGACATCATGCAGCACAGGCTGCCTTGCCCTCCAGCCTCTGCCTGCCACAGGCTGCAACGTTTTGCTCTGAGCCCAGACTGGGTCCTTCTCTGGGGAGGGAGAACAGATCCACTGAGCGGGGTCTCACATTAGGAGCGATGGGAGAGGAGCCTTCGACTCTCCCGCCGGTTGCTGGGCTATTACCACGCCAACCTTCTGGCAACTGTCAAGCCCACTTTTGGTCCAGCACTAAGTCATGTAATTCGTGGCAGGACCTGGGGTGCCTTTATTCCCCTTTCCCAGGAGGCATGCTCCTTAATTATGCACAAGCAGGATAAGCAACTTCGCCAGTGTTTCTCCCTACCCCCCACTTCCTCTTCACTGTGCCCAGATGTCACATCAAATCTGAACACATACAAAAGCCTGAGAGAGGGAGAGGAAAGCTTCCCCAGCTCAAGTCCCAAACCTAAAATATTTCTGAAAGGTTGCAACTGGGGGAGGGGGAGGGAATGGGGAAGAAAGGATCTGTAAGAAGGGCCTGCTTCTAACTAGCCTCTTTTTGCCTCTGCCTCAAGGAAGCACAGCTTTTAAACCAGCAGAGATGCTGTCAACAGCTAAATACCCTCGGATACAAGTCAAAGCCCTGCGAGTTGGTTGCTTCTGCAGAGCTGGTTGATACTGCCCTTTACACCACTATGTGTCTCCTACTTCCCACACTTTTTAAAGCTTATTTTTATTTCTGAAGGTGTAAATTCAAACACAAGGTGAATTCCAGTCACACAATAGCTAAGTCCAGCAAAACTGTAACTAACTACTGTAACTCTAAGGACAAATCAGTGTTTAATTCACATAAGAGCTGGCAAGATTCTTCAGCAACCATCACCTAGAGAAGAGGAAAATATTCAAGGTTTTCTCCCCTGCAGTACTGTTCTCCTGCACTCAGATCCATTGTTGAGCTGGTTAAACCAAACACTCAGGAGACCTGACAGCTAATCGGAGCAGAAGAATTGTACCACAAGGGAAAAGACAAACTAGTTTTTCACCCCAGTCAGGATTCTGACAAAACTCCACAGGTCGCCTTTGAGCACCGCAGACTTCCAGCATCACTGAGCCTCTGCATGCCCTAAATAAAACTGCCTTTGCACTAGGAAAAAGAAAAATGTTTTTTTAAACTGCCAGATTATGTCAAACATCCTCTTGTGTAGGTCTAGGCAACAAGATTTGTCAGCCCACACTGACTGCAAGTTTACAGAACCCAAACTCCGCATCTGACTTGGCTTATTTCTCAGGCAAAGGGTGAGCCCAGAGCAAATCCAGTTGTTCAAAACTTACTGTCAAGGCACAAAAAATTACACTTCTAAACCATTTAGAGAATATCACAAATGTGAAATAACTTAAAATAACTAACTAAGCACAATAGTGGGTGTAACCTAGCTACTTCTGTTTGAGTACAGACAAAACAATCCAAAACATGAAGAAATGCAGTGGGGAAAGTCAGCACCAATTGAGGGGAAACAGGGGACAACAATGGCTGACAGTGAGGAAGAAGAGGGTGAAACAGCTTTGGGTGATAATAATGTTAAGTTTGCAGTATTGAGACCAAACAGACCACTGCAATCTTTTAAATGTACAAATGAGGCAAGGCAAGGTATACTGGTGGGCAATGGTGGTCCTTACAGTATTACCTGTGATATTATAAGCAGTGTTAGTGATGTGGTTGGAAATACTAGGATATGCAAATTTCAAAAATATATAATTAAATAAAATCAATAAAGCAGAATGATGATGGACTGGAGACGGCCAATGGGAGAGTCCAAAGAAAGAAAATATGGTAAAATTGCTCACATGCCTTATAGCAAGGACTTGCAGTTCAAATCTAGTCAGGACAAAGCAGCTGATCAAACAATTCCTTTAGCTGTAGCTGCTTTGAAGAGGAAAATTAGTATTTTAACACAAAGTTGTTCCACCTATGGAATAAAAGGCTAGGACAAGGCCTGGTGCTAATCATATCAATTTTTACAATAAAATCTGCAAGATTTTCCAAATGTAGCACCGTGATGCTTTTCTTTTCCTAATATGATGTTCTTTACCAGAAGAGGTGTAATTCTATCTAAACTGGCAAGTTTTTCCTAACACCTTGTCAGGTTTCCTCAGTAGATAACAATGGCTGACTATAAAAGAAAAGACTACCTATTAAAAAAAATTTTTTTAAATCACAGTGTGACACCATGCAATTTTGACATGTGACAACCACATTTTCAGCATTTTCAGAAAGAAAAAACAACCACAACCAAGCCACATAACTGTTTTAATGCTTTCTAATGCTGTAACAATGCTTTCTATTTCCAGTAGCACCCTTTTCTTACCACTTCAGAATAAGTAATCAAGGTCTTGGTTATGTCTCCTCACAGACTCCTGCCACATTGCTTTTAAATGAATACAAGTATATTTGCTACACATAGTGGAACAAAGTAAAGGTTAAGCTTGTCATTATAAAACACAGGCTACCTGGGGTTAGGTTGGAACAGAGTGTTTACCCACAAGTTTAAGTGGGAAATTACTGTTTTCTTTGTCCATAACAGAAACTTAAAACAGATTTTTCTAAACAGGTGCAAGCTTCAGAGGAAGCAAGATATTCAAGGGGCTGTCAGCCACCTGAAATAATTAACATTGCCAGAAAATTATAATCTTGTTGGGGAAAAGCAAAGAGGTTCCAGATAATATGATACTTATTTAGACTCATGGGAGTCATTCTATTTGGAGAGCACTTAAGGAACTTTGAGAACACAAAAAAAGTCTACAGTCAAATTTTACCTATGTTCTTCCATGGGAGCCAAATGCTGGGAGAGAGGCAATTTTATGCAAATTATGGGTATACTCATGCTGAAAGGAGCACCATTCTTATTTGCAAGCAGCATAGTTGTTTTTACCACTTCCATTTTTTATTTCTCATCAAACAAACATATAATGTCGTGGGGGCTGAATTCCAAACTATCCTTTATCAATGCCTTAAAGGGAAAATGTACATATAGCAATTTCCAACCCTTCCATCAATCACATTGCCCATTGTTGGGTTTTTAGCTTTGTCATTTATGTGACTTAGTTTTCTCAGTTTTGCTCAATATCTAATGCCAAGCCTCTAAAAGTGAGATCAGACTGATCTACCTTCTGAATTGAAAATCTTGGTGGTTTCTACTTGTTCAGACTCAAAGCCCAGAACAAAGGAAGCATATGCATTTGAAAAAAAGGCATTCTTAGATTAACAGTTTCAATTAAATGTTGCAAGTGCCTAAAACCAGAGAGAAGCTAGCAATGACTCCAGAATCACAGTGCAGTTTACAAGAGGGCTTATTTAGTGATGGGTATTTTATGTTATTTACTTGCCTTAAATTTTCTAATTCCTGTTTCTTCAAAGGTGAAGAAGGTGGAGCTGCAATGAATTTATCCCCTTCATGACTTTTATTGCTAGAACAAAACCAATGTATTAATTATAGAGAGTGTCTGTAAATAATTAAAAAATTATCAGTGTAAAAATCAATGTTATTTATTCACTCTATTTAAAAGAACAGCAAATTCTACAGCCTACAAAACAGGGAAATAAAAATGCAAAAATGAAGGCAAATGCTCTTATCCTAACAGTTCTTGAGAAGAAAGGGAGCATTTGCTGGGAAGGATTTGACTGACAGACCAAACAAACCACACCATTTTCCACAGTTTCAAGCTAATTTGGAAGTTTAGTGTAGGACACGAACTTAAAACTGGAGAACTGCATAACTTGGTGCTTTTGTAGCCTTTCTTCTTTTAGCCTATCAGAATAGCCGTATTCTCTTCCTAGAAATCTTAAAATCTGGTTGCATAAATATTCTAGAAAGATAACCCACAAAGTTCTACAGCTTCCTTTAGACTTCTACCTGCCTTTTATTTTTATTACTTAAAGATGCCTTTAAAACAAAAATTCACTTTCTTAAAGTGACATTTGGCTCTTTGGGGGGACCAAGCATTTGCTCCATTCTAAAAGTATGTAATTTAGCTCTCCAGTAAGGTGAAAGACAATCTCCTTCTGGAACAAGAATTGAAGATAGGGTTAACAGCTGCAGCTTGGTGGGGAGACTAAGATTTCGAACACAGAACTAAACATTAAGGTTTGGAAACAACAGATTAAAAACTGGAATTGAAGTGAGTCTGTCCACCTAACTAGAACTTTTTCATTGATGTATTTATATATCTATTTATTACAAACAGGTAAGATAACTCTTAGACTTTCAAAAGAGATAGCAACAGAATGCAAGGGGATGTGTACTCAGCACTGCTGTAGTGAATGCCTTTGCCAAAAATTAAATTTAAAAAATATCCTTAACCACTGTTTCTTTTGAATAGCAGAAGAATCTGTCTCAGAGTCAGCCTGATCAGTCAGTGGTATTTGCTTCAAAACCATCCTGTTCAATCAGTGTGACTTTCTTCAAATGCCTTATAGCTTTTACTGTCCTCTTACAGAGAGGGTCCCTTCTTGTCAGAAGGAACAAAGCCTTGGAAAACCTTTCAGAATGTGACACACAAATTCAAGAACAGCCTGCTTTGTTGCTGGATATTTTGAAATTGGCAAAGACCACTGGAATATATGAGAGAGACTTTTCCAATTTTTTTTTTTTTTTTAAGTTAAAGGGAGGTCTCACCTGAGTAAGTGCCACCATTCTGTTGACATCACTGCCACTCAGTGGGCCCCATAAGATTAAAATAGAAGTCA
Source organism: Phaethornis superciliosus (assembly GCA_023637945.1). Classification (NCBI taxonomy): domain Eukaryota; kingdom Metazoa; phylum Chordata; class Aves; order Apodiformes; family Trochilidae; genus Phaethornis; species Phaethornis superciliosus. The sequence continues at coordinate 108,206,995 of JAJQWJ010000002.1, forward strand.
CAATTAAACCAGAGGAGCTTCATCTCAATGGGCTGCATGACACGTGCCAGCGGAAGTTAGTTCACAACCTCCAACCTCAGCAAGCAAAAAAGAAAACACTTCCCTCCCACTTGAAGTTTATAAATCATTTGGTCACTTGACAGGAAAGATTGTCATTGTGAATAATAGGGTTACAGAGACCAGCCTTCAAATATTATTGTAGTGGTAGCAGCCACTGGCTCCCAGCCCAAGTCTACCCCCCAGGGCAACCTGGGAATACATGGGGATGCACCTCGTGCCCACGGAACACAGGATATATGCAGTAAATCCTGACATGTGACAAATGGATCTTATCTTCTTAACATTTATCTGTACTAGGATCTGACAAAAACATGTGTGGTTTTTGGTTTTTTTTTCCTCTTTAAGTAATTCAAGTTCTAACATAGCCACTTTTGCCAGATTGTAACTCTTCCCTTCTCAAAATGGTCATCAATAGAAGTGCAGGCTGTGGCCAAAGTTACTCTTCAAAAAGGAAGTATGGAATCCATCAGGATCAATGCAAAAAATTAAAACACTTTCCTGCTATTTAACATTTGACATACATTGACCACAAGCTACTTTTTCTGAAGTTTCGAGGAAAAAAATTTTTCTTAAACTGTTTTTTGTAAAATACAATTTATTAAGCAAAGCTTTAAGCTGCTTTTCTACTTATCTTGTTTCCCATTTCCAATTTGTTTAAAACAAACACAACAAAGCTTACTAGGGCTGATGAATGTCAAACCTAATCATGGGGAAATGTTTACAAATGAGTTGCTAGACATCTATATATTGAATCAAGTACATGGTACACGTGCATTCACACACAAAATCCCTGTAACGTGTGAAACTTCACTTACAATTAGAGAAATACCAATGTGCACTGCAGGAGGGTGTGGGAAAATGTAACATTTGCAGCACAGAAAATAAGGTGGACAGTGAAAAAAATTATGTCACTGCCTAATTTATTAAAGTTGTTAGGAATGAAAGGAATAAGCCCAGTATTTTATTCCTGAGTTAGCAATCAAAACAACAAGCAGCTAAACAGTTTTCCTTGGAAAACTGTTTCCCAACAGTGCTAAGAGACTTTTCAAAGTTAATTTTTTCTGCTGGCCAAACAGGATAAGTAGCAGACACAGAGTGCCAGCCAATAGTTACTCTGGACAAAATGAAAGGCTTATATGAAATTCTGTTTACCTGCATGCTTCACTGCTTTCACTGTTTTCTGTATTTCCTCCCAGCTGACTACTAGTTTTAGATCCATTTTCCTGCTTTGGCTCCTGCTGATCTTCTGGCAGTAGTAGCAAGGCATTTCGTAGACAAATTGCTGCAAATTCCATACTGGCTACAGGTATTGCGGAGGACTGCCCATCACTTAAAGAGACACAGAAGTTAGCTGGTGAGTAGCAATCCTACTAAATTAAAAAAAAAAACAAACACACACACAAAAAAACCTCAGAGCTCCAGAAAGATCTGAACGCAATGGAAACTTTATCTTAAAAAAAGTTAAATCATGTTCTGATACAAGACATTTCATTTATGATGAAGTCTGCATCTTGCTCTTCTTAAAAATGAAAAGTACAGCACAATGCCCAAATACTCAGCAGATTCAACTACAAATAGTTTTTCTTTGCTTTCTTAAGTTTTATGACAGAGCAACTATATTCTTCCTGCACTTTTCTAAAGTGGATTACCGAAAAAAAGATACATTTTTAAGTGAGAAAAAAGGACAGATTTAGCTAACTTGAAATACAAATTTCAGATAGATCAATTTAAAGCTTTAACGGCCTTCTTACTTACGATGAATACACAGCTATGCCCTCTGCTGGCCATCTTAGAGAAGGCAGCCAAATGATGTTGAAGACTCACCAAGAATTTTATTTAGCATTCCTCTCTCTTCACTACATTAATAATTCCAAAACGAAGAGCTATACCGAGACAATTTTAAAAACTCACGATAAACAGGTACATATCCTTAACAAAGCTTTGATAAGAAAAAAAAGAGCCTTTCAGAAAACATACTTACTTATAAACAACATTCTGTATTGACTGGGATGCTAGGACTATCTTACGGTGGTAGCCTTGACCTACAATAGATTGCACAATTCCCTTTTTGCTGGGAAGACCTTTAGTCTCTTGTTCTGATGTCTGAAAGGAAAAAAATAGAAATTAGACAAGAAGGAGGATTAAAACATCAAGGATGTCAAATGAGAGCTTGACAAATTGTGAAAGCTGGAAGAGGTCTTTGTACACTGCTAAAATGTAGGAATATATAGTTCATATGAGAACAGTTATAAATATTAAGTACCACGAAGGATCAGGGGCCTTCTATTGTCTTTGTGTTGCAGAGAAATTTTAATGCACACAGTGTAACCACAGATTAGTTCTGACAGCTTGTCTGATAGCCTACTGACCTAGTTTCTCCTGTGTTTTGAAAGCAAAAGAACAATGAACCAATTTGTATTAAGAGAACCACAAGGAAATCTATAAAGAAATCATACGATCAGCCAAATAATACTGAGAATTGGCACTGTAATGCTTGCCACCTTCTCTCTGCTTTCATGCTACTCAGAACACATTCTGAAAAAGCTCCTCTCAAACTGTTCCATAGGGAGCATGAAGCTGAATTACAATATATGTAAAGTTACATTAAATTAACCTGTTCAACAGATTTTTTAGTATGTAGATATTCTGGGGGTGAAATGAACTGAAAGCAACCTAATTGCCAGTCCCAAGAATTACCTCTACACTAGGGCTTGTTTGCTTTACTATAAGACATTTAACAACTTGGTTGGTAAGTAAAGTTAGCGATCAAGAGTTGTAAGGAAAAAAAATATCTGAAATTCATATTTTAAAAATCTATCACTGTGAAGTAGAAATAATGGGGAAAAAAAAAACAAACCAACCCAAAACCCAAAAAACCCCAAACAAACAAAACCTAATGAAACCATATGGTTAGTTTGGACACAAAGAATACATTTTGAAAACTGCATTTTAGAAAGTGCAGAAAAGGAATCATCTTCCATCTATATTTTGTAAACTAAAATACTAAAGCAGGTAAAAGTTAGTTTCAATGAAATTACTTTTCTGCATGGTATTCAGAGTGTAAATATGAATCCATACTTAGATACCAGGGAATACTATTGCAAATTGAGTTACAAGGTCAAATTAAACACACTATTGATTTTAGGGCCTCACTTGCCATCTTGCAAATTATAATTTAAAGATACCTCTCCTTTGCCTTTAATAATAACAGCATCCAGATTACATTTTTTCCTCAAGATTACAAAGTTAGGAAACAAGTTGTTTTCATGACACAAATTCAAGCACTCTTATACACCACAGAACATCACAACTGTAGGAGGAAGAAACCTAAACTTCAGGAGCCTGGCATGATCTACTGTTAGTCTGCAGTAAATAAAGAAGTGCTCCACAAGGGTCTGTATTTCCCTTTTCCAGGCTGCTAAATACTCTCCTCATAAACAGAATCCCAGCTTTGTCTTTTGCCACAAAACCTATGCTAATCCAGTCTCCTATACCCAGCTTTCTACTAGAGATGATCAGCTGTATCTTCTTTATCTATATGTGACCTGTAACCAGTAAGATCTTAAGGCAGAGAAAATTGCAAAATCAGCATGAAGCAAGCTGTTCTTCCTGCACTTATTGTGCTATATGAAATTAAATACTCATAACTTTCTGATAACAGCTAGCACAGCCAATGCATTTTTGACCCAGCACTCATGAAGCTTCAATGCTGTGCCTGTGAAAAGGGGATATAGGCAAACCTCCCCTATGAAACTGTATCTTAAATTTTCTGAAATAGAGGAAAGTAATGATCACCATTGAAATTTCAAAGGAAAAGTTACAAATTTTGTATTTGGAAGGATTTAGATAGTGTGTAATTCATAATGGTGCAGAGGCCACCCAGAGAGGGAAAACAGATAATTCAAAGAGGGTAGGGGGGAACAGAGTGAATACAGTATCAGAGAATAACAGAATGGTTTGGGTTTGAAGGAACCTTCAAAGATCATCTAGTTCCAAACCCTCTGCCGAGCAAAGACTTCAGTGGAAATCAGAGCACATCTTGTTATCTACATCCACCTTAAATGAATCCTCCTCCATCCTATAAAATGAAGCCAAGTTTGAATTAGAATAGTGGATTTACAGCAGACAGAATTCAACAAGAAGTGTCTAAGGAGTTTATATTACTTGAACATCAAGAAAACTGCAAATATCAATTGAGAACATCCCATGAAGGAAGCTTCTCTATAACCAAATACCATTAGTAGACCTCTATAAGTAGAGTCTTTGCATCTTCTAGTAACTTTCTAGGACATCTGTATTTTGCTTTTAAACAAGATAATTCCTCAGTCTGATCCAATCACCATATTTGAGAAAAAAAAAACCAAAACAACTAACCTTACTGTCTCTTAAAATGGTAACAACATACTTTCAGTCATACCTTTTACACACTAGTATCTAGCCTTAAAGGAGAGAGAAAGCACCTCAAATAAACAGTTGTATGTTTTCTCCTAGTACTTCAGCTAAAACTTAAGATAGACCTTCCTTGTTTCAGGGGCTGTAATGCATTTCCTAGAGTCTAAACATAAACATCTATGATGATTCTATGATTTCATAAATGATCTATGATTTCAGTCCAAAAAATTCCCCGTAAAGAAAAAGAACCCTTCTTTCTCAAAGCATCAGCAACAAAAGTTATCACAATTGTTTCAGTGCATCACGCCTCAATACTGATGTCAAAAATAGAAGATCAGCCATGAAAATTTTCCTTCCTTGCATACTAGAATAGGTCACTGACTCCAGTCCCATGTTGCCTTTTCTGCAACCCAGGAATGGAAATCCTTGGAACCACAGAACTTAGTACAGAGAAAAGACCTTGTGCAAGTTTAATTCCTCTGCTCACACAAGAGAGACAGAATTATCAGTGGGATTTTTTTTTTGTTGGTTGGTTTTATCATATATCTGTGTAAACACATTTATTTTTATATATAGACAAAATATATTAACCCAACTATTTTTCAAGCAAGAAGCATGGAAAGCTGGGACATCATAAAATAAACATAAATAGTAGGTAAAACTGTACATATATTTTAAATAGAGAGCTATGTTTATTTCTAAAATTATTTCTAGACAAAGTAAAGTAAACCAATGGGTGTCTTTTCAAAATCTAAAGCACTCCAAACAAATTCAGTTTTACCCATTCAGGTTCAGAGTTGGAATGCCAAAGGGATCTGATGGCAAATTGCCAAAATAAAATTATGTTTAACCAGTGTGTCCAGCAAAAAACTTGTAACTTATTGAAGAACTTTAACAGGCACTTGAATGCTTTCTTGTGCCAATATTTTGAAGAGCATACTCAAATTCTTCTGATCTTAGAAAAGTCAAATAAACATTGGGTTTCAAAACACTTCTGTGGTAGTCTTCCTCCTTCTGTTGCAGCTTCGGATTAAACATGAAACATGTTTAAAAACATGAAACTTAAAAAGAACGAATCTGGATATAACACAGTGATGCAACATGAGGTCTTTAAAATGCATACTCAAGATATTATTTCTTCCTTTCTGTGATCAGATGTATATTTCAACTACAATCAAAATAAGGAATCTGCAAAGCTACTTACCCCCTTATTGGCAGCAATGCAGCATTCTGCTATTCTCAGCCAAAGACGAGGGTTTGAGTGATAAACCTGGACTGCCTCAATCAGGCATTCAAAGGCAGCTAAGGGCCTCCCAATATGCAGGAGCTGAATTCCACAATTGTAGAGTAACTCGTACCGTTTGTTAGTCAGTAGTGTACACATGGGTCTCCCTGAAAATTTTTTACCTGCAGAAAAGTATAACATAATATTGGAATTGAGAATCAGGAGAGTTCGAAACATAACTCAGGGAAAAAAAGGGAAGCTGGGGGAAATGCCCGTAAACTTTTTTACAAAAAACTTTTATCACAGAAAATCTCTTGCCTCCCTCTGTAATACATTCCTCAAACATCAAAGCTGATACCAAAGACAAATTAACTGTATCGTTAATAAAAGCTGAAGTATATTAAATGCTAACCACTTATGTTCCTTGTCACTCAAGGTACATGTTATATAATACTACTGAAATAATAATAGTCTTAAAAGTCTTACCTGGATCTGAACTACCCGTTCCTAGCTGGGCACAAGCATTGTCATTTTCTTGCAAAGCTTTTTTAAAGTAAAAAATTCCTAAATTGTGCTTTCCCATTGCAAAGTGGATGCAGCCAAGATTGTTCCAGAACATACACCTTAAGCATTCACCTGAGAGAATAGCAAAAGACCATTTTTATAAAATGAAAATGTCCTTCAGCCCACAAAATGCTCCCACCACTCTTCTTGTGGAAGAAGATCATAAAGTACTGTGTAGAAACATTGTACTGTGTAGAAAAGCTACTGCAAAAGTTATACAAAAATGTTTAAGTTTTATGAGAATTCCAGAAAACAGTTACAAAACCAACTCTGAACATAAAACCTGTCAAAAACATAATTTACAGTAAATTCTAAAAGAAGTGTCAAAATATGCCAGAACAGGCATTATGCCAAATATTTTAATGTTTTCCACTAAACTTATTTGTAAATACAGAAGTACAATACAAAATACACTCAGTCTTGTGATTCACAGGGTCAGCTCTAGGACTTGTATAATCTAATTGCAAATCTATGCAGCAATATCTACTAGATAAAGGATCTTACAGCACAAGAAATTAAGAGTGTTATCTCAAGAACATCACTGAACTAAGCAGTAAAGAAATTAGGTGGATTTACATTGTAACTAATATGTGAAATTCTAAATCTCCACTTCCACAGGCCAGCTTGCTTTCTGGATTTTTCAACCAATGTGTAAGCAGTCAACTAAAATCTCAACTATATTTAAATATCATACACAGTGAGTATATACATATGTAGCATATATAAGTAACTTTTTATATCTAAAAAAGTATACACATGCATGTAAACTTATAGTCTCTGTATGCATACACATACATACTTTCTAGATATAAAAATAACTTTAAAATGGCGTACAATAGAAGTCAAACCCTAATACTTCATGAAACATTTACACTTCCCCCAAATAATCATTCTAAGTGCTACCATCTCCTCTTTGAGTACAATCTGAAACCTCAGTTCTAGATCTGGCACATTGCCTTTTGTTTCACAACTTGATTTAGAGATGCAAAAAAAGCCTGGCAAATACTAGACTTACACCTTCACAAATCTGTTTTCTTAGACAACCACTGCATTGTCTAAAAGAATGTTCAGTGAAAAACACAACAGGTGTTAGGTGAAGAAGCACAACAAGGAAGACGAAAATATATCTAGCAGATAAACCTATGATATTCAGGGCCCTTAAGTAATCATTCATTTGCTTAAAATTAATATCAATTAGTAGTGCAACTATACTACATATTTACATACTTGCAGGAGTAAGGATTTTACCTGTTTTCATGAAGCCTGGATGTTCAGCAATGTTTGCACTGTTTAGAAGTTTCACTGCTTTACGGTAATTGCCCCTCAAATATTCAAAATTACTTTTAAGAAAGAGAGAAGGAGCTGACTGTGAAGGAGAAAACAATAGTTAATTAACTCTTGTTTTATGATTTCTACTGCTCATGTTAAATCACTTGATAAACAACTTGCCCCTGCTGCCATTTTAAAAATACATTGGCTTAGCCCTTAACATAGCATTTCTTTCTTGAGCATGTGATTAACACCTCCTGCAGACTACAAAACTGTGCATAGCCTTTGTTACTGCTCAAAAACCCAACATCATTCTAGAAAACTCTGTCATGGCAATGACTAAATGAAGAGGATCTTTTTTTTCAAGAGGATCTTTATCCAACCTGCCTTCTAGTACACTCCTCCCCACGTTTCCCTCCCTCCGGAGTTCAACAACTTCCTCCTGGGCTGTGATCTTCCTGGTCTGACAACAGAGACCTCATGATCCAGAAGGATTTCTGTCAAACTAGCAGCTGTTGAGACTGGCAACAAAAGGGAAGTGCTCTCCTCCCATTCCCTGCTCCTCAGTTAATGTAGATTTTATCTGGGATGGTGGACGCAATTCTGAGTTGAGAAATCCTACATAAAAAAAGAAACTGCTTTCTAGCAAGAGGTAAGCCTCCAAAAATTTCAATAAAAAAACCCTGCATATCCCAGAATTAATCTCTTATGAACCATTTAAAATAAAAAATTACATCAGAAGTTTGTAATACTCTTTACATTTATAGTAAACTAAAACATATTTTGCACTGCTTAAATTATCAAAAAAGAAACTCTCTATTGTATGGCGTTTTGATGTTATTTTGTCATCATTAGAGTGCATTTTTCTGAACAACTGAAAACAGTGCAAATAAGAAAATTCTACACTTGCAGAAGAGATTACAAATTCATCTGACTTCATAAAGCATTATTTCAGATATCTACCCTCAATAAGACCTTTCTTGGTTAAGTAAGTTACCAAATTCAGTTTTAAAAGAAAGAACAGATCCAGATCACAAAACCCAATAGCCTTAAGAATACTCACATTCCCAGCTGTATTCATAACAGACTTGATCTCTCTCTTGCAAGCTTTTAGTGACTTCATCTGGATATAGGCTCTAACCTTATACTGTTAAAAAAAACATTTGTTAAATAAAAAGCAGTAACATGTGCAGGTTTGTAAGATGAGTCATATTTAGAGATTTATTACCAAATACTTCATATACATCTTAAAAATAGGTAGTGAAAAGCTGTTTAAAAAGAAAAATGCAATTCTATTCCAACTAGGTCATTTTTTCCTGCACACGTGTCTTAGCAAAAGAAAGACTTAGCTAAATTAATTCTTTTGTTTTATAATATAAAATTAGAGACAAGAGTATCACAATTCAAGCCTAACTAGATTTGAAGCAGATGGTACTCATTTTTAAGAAAAACTTGAACTGATGTTCTTGTATATATCATATGGAGACACTTACCTGATGTATTTTAGATTTAGCAACTTCTATTAAAGTTCCACCTTCAGCTTTTTGATTAGAGGAGTCTTTATTTGTATTATTACCTGACTGTCAAACAAACAAACAAACAAAAGTGTTAGTAACAGCCGTGTTTTAAATTCAGCTTAAAAGATTCTTTCATAATCTAGTTTTATCAAGACCATATTAAGAAGAAAAATAAGTATTTAACAGTCAAAATTACACATTCCACCAAATACTGTCACTTGAGGTTAATAATAAATATCCAAGAACAATCACACCAGCTAAGAGAATAATCTTATATTAAGATTAGCGTTACACTGTGTTGCTCTGCAGTTGAATATTTTAAGAATTCTCTTACCCAGATGGATGATATGCACATTCTAGAGTCTCTCTAACTTTTTCTTCAGTAAAATTGCTGTATACTTAAAATTAAAACGTTTTATCTTAAGTGTGACATTCTATCAAAAGGAAAAGACAAACATGTCCTCTTTTCACTTATATGCCACTACTCATTCAACGGATTTTTCCAAGACAGATACCAAAGATTTCATTTCAAAGTATGCCTCATACTTCTAGATACAATGTAAAAAAAACTACTTGATTTCTCATGCTATGGTCACACAATTGCAATTCCTCTCTCATACCAACTATATTTTCATCATCCAAGATGCATGATAGAAATGAACAAGAAAAAAATGCATATCTGACCCTGAAGAATACTATCTTTCCAATGCAAGTCTCTGACTTGAAAAACACTTGTTAGCCCCCTGAGAGTAAGAGAAAAGGGTAGAAGAACACTACATATAATATAAATAGCTGTTGTATGCAATTAACTCAGTTACTCACATGTATAAATTTCTGTCTGAAGTTACAGGTGATCTAACACAGTTTTATAATTCCAAAACATTTTTTAAAATTCTGGACTGAGTTAAAGCATACTTCTGGTAAAGATTTAGTGGCATTCATTCAATTTTAAACTTACCTCATTTTTTCCATTCTTGCTGTTATTGTTGCCCTGTGAAATCATTTTTTCCAGAACAGCAAGTAGATGCAAGGCTTTCTCAGCTTGGTAAGTTAGCAGGTATAAGTCTACAAGCAAGAAGCACACAGCCTGGGCAAACTTCTCTTCTGTATGAAGCAAAGTAATAACAATTACTTTACAGCTCTAACACCAATCCTTCAAAATATGACTGAAGAAAATATTTATTATACATTGTATGTATGCAACATTAGGAGAAAAATAAGCATAAAAGCATAGCCTAAAGACAGCTTAACATGTATTCTATGTTTGCTGATTTTTGAGAATTGCTCTAAGCACATCAGCATCAAAGAGTCAGTGTCTAAAAGATGCATGGTGCTACATGCATGCATAGAAACCCAAAGAACTTGAAAGAATTCCATACAAATACATCTCTACTTGGCTGGCTTCACAAAATTAATCCCAAATAGACATAGTGAAAATTGGGAGGAACTGAAGGAAAAACACCATAGTGTTTACCTAATTTATTGAGACACACACCCACCCCTCAGCTTTATCACATCTAAAATTCAAGTAGGATTATGAAGATTCTTCCTACAAGTATGGCGATTCCACTACATACAGTGCCATAGCTCATAAAAGCTGTGGGCCTTCTATTCAGGTAAGAGCACATACCATTATGTATGACCTAATGCATGTATTCAAAAAAGTGGGTACCCTGACAAATATACATCCACTTACAAAGTTGTATGATGCCTGAAAAGAATAGATTTTAAGTAATTTAATTAGCTTGTACGTTTTACATAGTTAATTATTGTCAAGCTATCAAAAATCCTTTTCAGCTTCATTTTATTTGTCTGCTAAATGTCTCTGAAGTGCCTTCCCCCAAAACTCTATTGTTGGTCTTGATATAAGTAAAACATTGTCTTCGTTCCAAAGCCTATCTATTTTTTTAGAACCATATTAGGCAATTTACAAATTACTTGTCTAATAGTGAGAATGACTGAATGATCTTTCTATAGTTATTGCATGAACAAATTTCTTTTTTTTTTCTACATACCAAAAGGCTCTATAAACTGGTACAGCTTCTCCCCAACTGAAATAGCTTCAGTGTACTGACGCAGGTGATACAAAATAACAGCTTGATTGTAATACAGCATACTATTTTCCACATCATCTAAACCATCCATTTCTTCAACAGCTGAGTGAACCTGAAAAAAAAACCACCTTGTTTCATTAAACTTTCAATACCTATGATTTTAAAAGTGTCAAATATTTTACAAAATTAATCCAAAGGTATCAATCCACCTAAAGATAGGTCAGTAAGAGTAATAAGGTAATAAAGTTTATTCTTATTCAACATCAAGCTAGTAAAAAAGTAAAAAAAAAATGTAAAGCTGTCCCTTGTCTAGTAAAGTAACATTTTCCTTTTTTATTTTGTATGAAATTACAAATTATTTGAGGTTTATGAGCTTCCTATTGAAAGAAAACAGCAGGTCTTTCTACAGTTATAATCTCTGGAGAGTGTAACCTTTGGATCAATTTCAGTAATAACTAAAACCAGAACTATAAAAGCAGTGTCTTAAATGATTAAACAGATTCAGAGGTTTAAAAGTATTGTTACTTTCTTATTCCTTTATCAAATCTAGGAGAAAAGGAGCATAAGTTTTCTTCCTATTTCACTGGAGGTTCTCATCATCATTAACAGTATTCAAAATGAGGAACCATGTCAATAAGTTTGCATTACCTGGTTCTTCAGCTGGTTAAGGGTTTGTCTGAAATTATCTGTTGTAGTCTGGTTACTTTTACAGAACTCTGCAACTGCAGTATTCAAAGTTATTTTGTAGTCATCTTTGTTGATGTCTTGAAGACTATTTAGGTGTTGTAAACAAGCATCATAATTTCCAGCCTGGAAATGGCACACATATCAGAAATATGAATTAGAAGATACAAGGTTTAAACTCAGTTTTAATGAAAGTGTCCTCTGTTAAGTTTAGAGAGCAAAGCAATATTTCCATCAGCAGCAGCAAGTAAAGCAAACTATATGTCTACTTCATTATTTATGCGGATTATAGGTATGAAATGTCAGCCTAAAACTTGAGTTCACACCCAAACTTCAAAAAGAATTTTGCAGAGGAAGGACAAATGGATTATTCTAAAACGCCATCCCAATGAAGAGTGTTATTCTCATTTCTCTGCATCATATTGAGTTCCAAGATTGTTTATTTCCTCAGTTTTCATAATCTTTTCCAGTAACAAGTACATTGAACAGCTGCAGTTGCTTAAGCAAATCCCAGCCGATCCATACTTCATCTGGAGAAACTGAGCTACAATTTAGTCTGTGGAATTCAGCAACAAGATAGGTTGGAAAAGGAGGGTGTGTTATTTCCCTGGTGTAGATTTAAATAATACTTTTAATACTTTCAATATTGTAGAATGAAGCATTCAGTCATCCAGGCATGCCTAAACAGTAGCTAGGACCCAAGCATGATGCTCCTCTGAGCTGCAATTTAACCAAGAAATGCCTTCTTTCAAAAAGAAGCAAGGCCTTAGGAATGGCTCACCTCTTTTCAGTTTTAGTCTTTTCTGTGTTGGTGCAAGGAGGAACTTAGTGGCATTGGAGAATGAAGAGAAATGATCCTTCACATTTTACTGTTTGATTCCTATAGAGGAATAATCACCATCACCTCTTCTCTATTTGGGTTACTTCCAATCTGGCCTGTCAGATACGCAGATTTGTTTCCACCTTTCTCAGTGCTTCACAACCAAAAGCTATGCTCTCGAGTACCACATCCACTCTCCACTTCCTCCTCTTTAAAGTGCTCTTCCATAGATTCTCTTGGGCTCCTGTCCAACTACCTCAGTTAAGGAAAGAATTACACCAGAGAAAGGCTCTGTGGTGCCTCTGCTCTTCCCAAGGAAGCTGCCATTCTGTGGCTACACTTAACAGAACCATACCAGTTCCTGCAGTCTCCTCTGAAAGTCCAGTTATCCAATTTAGAGAGATCAAGTGGGACATACACACAGTACTTCTGCCACTCTGAATCTCAACAGCATGGATTGCCTAGTGGTCATGTTCATAAACATGGGGACTTACAAATCAAGTGCTGTCATGCTCTTTAGCTGAGCCCGTTCATCTCCCAGTTATTTTCTTTATGTATTTATACTCAGAGCTTCTCTTCAAAATTAATAGCTTTCAGACCACAGCAACAAGGCTTCTTACTACAGTTGGACTAAAAACCTTGAACCCCTAAATGCTCAACTAAATGAAAAGTAAGATTTTAAAAAAGAAAACTGGTTCTATCTTAGCTTGAACAAGGACATCTTGTGATGCTTTTCCTCAGCTAACAGGATCTAGAATGTAATATACAATTATAGTAATTCTATCAGGACTGAAATTGGAAGTGAAATATGATAAAGCAGCATTCATGGCAGTCCACAAAGCTATTTACAGCAACTCAATAGCAAGCAAAACTGGCAGACAAGGCACCAGACTAATTCTGATGACGTGTCACCACCTCACAACTCTGTCATATTAATGAGTTCTTAAAGCAAGAAAAAAATGAGATAATAAAGATACACTGGAGCAGTTTAAAACTAAAGATGAAGTCGCCAGCAGAATGAAAGTATTGAAGGCATGCAGATCTGTGGGCAAGGTGGAAAACAGATAATCCTTTCCTGTGTCTTCAGTTCTCAGGACGAAATGCCAACAAGCAAAAAGCTGGCATTCACATAGCTGGTAAAAGAGTAATTGAGCTAGAAAGCAGTCAAAAGACATCAGTGAACATCAGCTGTAGAAATTTTAAGGCCTAGCTCAGTGAACATCAGCTGTAGTAATTTTAAGGCCCAGCTACATGCACTTTATGTAACAACATTCCAGACAAAATAGAAGTAATGAGTGAAACATAGAAGCAGGAATCTCAAAATACAGTATTTAAATTTCTTCCCTGTTGTATTTAACAAATCCAGGACTGAATTATGCAAGGCATTGTGGAGACAAAGATACAACAACTGAAAGGAACAGCAATTACAATTCCTGTAACTTGTTACACTAAATAATATTAGGAGACGACACAAATAAAAAGTAAACTGGTATCTGAATTTTAACACACAAAAAGAAATATTTAAAGAAACACAAAACAGGTAGCAAACACTGCCTAGAGAATATGTTTTGACTTAGTGGCAGAACAGTTCATAATGATTTTTGTGACCAAATACAGCAAGATATTAAAATGAAAAAGGTTTGTTTGGTTGCTGTTTTTCACACACATGGGGTTCCTCTAAACCTTTTAACACAACATTTTTAGCATGAAGCAATAAATTCTTCAGAATGAGCATGCATTTCCAACGCTGATACTGAATAGCAGCCAGCTTCTTCTAATTAACTCATCATACAGCTTTTAAGACTACTAAATTTTGATAATCAAAATAAAATGTGCTTTTGCACATTTCATTCTAGTGTTCCCCATCATTCCCCTAACATCAGAGCAGACAGAAAATATATGTGCTGCCTTTTTAACAACACAACCAGTGATACTTCAGATACAATATCCCATTAATATTTCTGCAACTGTGCTAAGAAAATGGGAAAAAAATAAGACCAATTAACAGTTATGTGGCAAATTAGAAATCTCAGAGCTTGTCTTAGTCTCACCAGAAAAGCTTGCAATGCACTGCTTGACAATTCCTTCTCCTGATCAGTAATCCCAGAAGTATTCGCTCCTTCATGTTTCTCTGTACCTTGATCTGTAAAGTGGAGATAACAAGAAAGTTTTCAAATATGATGCCAGCTAAATTTCCACATAACTGCAGCACTGTCTCCCTACTGGACTGAAATACCTGAAGTTATGCTATGCTCCTAGTGAATTCCTTTTCATTAAATGTAGATGTAATAATCCTAGCTAAATTGCTGTGCTCAATCAATAACTCAAGTCCTGCAAGTTAACTGACATTTTAGATTTCTCTTTAAAGCTGCAGCCATACACGAGGATTACCTTTATTTGCAGTGAAGGCAACACATCATAAAGTAAATGCCACACTGGGTTAGATAAAAAAACCCTGTATGCTGTTTCTTAAACAGCAAGCAAAGGATGCTTTAGGGAACAGCATAAAAAACAGAGCAAATACTGGAACTGCCACCCAGCTCCCTGCTTTGTAAGTCTCCCTAAATAAGAGGCTGCAATTGGACTATCATTGTTAAGACTGCCAGACCTGATAAGTTTTTTTTAAAAACTCTTCATGCTTTTGCACTCTTCAATATACTCCATTAAATGCTTTCTAGAGATTATACTGCAAGACACAATCAAATGCTGCCTATTCACTTTTTCAGCCTCACTCCCAATCTTACAATTCTTCCTTTGAATCTTCCCTTCATAGGTGAGTAGCACAGGCTATTCAGCATCTTCCTCACGTGTTAGTTTTCCCCTGACCCTTCTCCAGTTCTACTATATATTTTTCCAGATTAAGAAGACAAGAACAGCATGTAGCAATTATGATGGTGACCTCTTCGAGAATTTATATAGCATTATAATGAGGTTCCAATCATCTTCAATTTCTTTCACATACAATTCCTAACATTTTACCTTTCAGTCACTATAAATATATTTTCTAGAAAGAAGTCTACATTTCTAATAATGTAATTAAGAATTTAGTGAATTTGCATTGCATGTCCAAGAAGATGCAAAGAAACCCACCAAACCCTTCTTTGTACTGAACACAAACTACCAGAGATAAAAATCCAACACAAACCACCACACAACCACCACACCAGCTTATTTTTAGATGCAATAACTCATGTGCTAGAACACGCAAAAATAATTTAATGTTTTTGAAACAAAGATTATATAAACCAGCAATGGTTTCCACTTTTGCAGAAAATTATTTCTTGAATTTCACAGTGGAAGCTTTGCTGTAACCTATGTTTTGCTAACCTAATAGGCTAGGTAGGCTTTATAAATGCAATGTGTTCTTTCTCTTCCCTAGAATTCCCACATGTAATGAAATCTCTGATAATCTTATTTTCATTTGGAAAAAATTTTGCAACTCTACTGCAAAATCCATTTTCCAACACCACCAACAAATCTGGATCACCAAGATGCCAATGAGATTAAAATCTCACCGATGTCACACCCACAAGTTAAAGTAACCCACTGTGATTCAGACAAAATTCAGGATTCAGAAGTTTCAGTACTCTGGAGGGATGGAACTTCAGAGGGCTACAGAACTGGATGCACCTGCTGCAAAATCTGACTGTGCCTAAGGGACTGATTTACACCACTTGCACTGCCTTTTCCTTTAAAGGGAAAGGCAGGAGAGAAAATTAAAACACAGAAAAAGATCAGAAAAATTTTGATGATGCCAGGTTTTCTGCAGCAAAAGAGAAGTACCTCTCTCCTTCAAGCTAAATATATCATAGGTCTGATTCCTGCTCTAAATCTTGTGGTTGTACAACTGAACAGAAAGCTGTCACCCTCCAAGAATCTCTAGAACAGCAATGAACAAGCAAACGCTTTTTGCCCGAGTTGTATAATAAAAGCCATCACCTACATAGATGTGTGATGCCACTTCCTAGGAAAAGAATCAGGACAGGTTTACAGATTTCACTGTCTTTAAGTCTGTTGGTACGTTAAAAAAACCCAACCAAGTGACTAAAAGCAACCTACAACCTGGGGACTGCTTTAAGCAATACCACTGCTGTCCCTTTTCCCATAAAGTTAGTTTTATGACTGTAATTTTATTAACTGCACCTAGTACAACTCAGTAAACAAAGCAAGTTTGCAAAACCTGACCTGGAACCCTTTTTACCCTAACACATTTGAAACCTGTTAAAAGAGCTTGTAATCTACTGTAATCATGTCACTCTTATTTAGACCAGGATCTATTGCTTTTGTTCATCTTTATTATCAAGAGACTTCACAGGCAGGAGCCCACCTAAAAGCTGGCTAGCCCAAGATTCCAAAAATACCCTGCAGCTCCACTTCGTGGGGGGGAGGAAAAATAGTATTCTTGCTCTTTTGGTTGCAAATGGCTACCAAGTGCTTGCAAATAAAACTATTTCCATTTTTCCTGAGGCATTTGAAAATTAAACAGGTGGGTGCAATGGACCCTGGCAAAATATAACAGTGTGCCACTGTGATCATCTAATGATCTTTGGCACTCGTGCAGAAGCACATGGTGTGGGTAACACATGGCACACCAGTCACTACTGACATGCTCCTGTCCATACAGTAGCTACAATTATCAGCTGAAATAGCTCAAACTGTCAGATTCTCTGTTTTACAAGTGACAGAACTTGATTTATCTCTGTAAATTGTGTTTACACACAGACACTTGCAGTTTTGTCCAACTTTCACAAGTACAGAGCAACTCTAAAGCTAATACATGCCAGGTTAGTGATAGGGAGCAAAAGGGGCAACCTGAAAACAAATGTCAAAATCAACAGCTCAGATTTTGATCTGAAGAAAGCCGCTCCACTGAGTTTGAAGTTACAGGAAGAAGTCGGGAAAATTCTCTTCCCATGTAGCAAACCTGGGGCTGAGCAGCAGAAACATTGTGTCACTGAGGTTTGTTTGCTTTGCCAGAGCCGACAGCTCTTCCGACTGGAGAGGTTACATTGCGGCGGGTACCAGAACTTGGGGAAAAGAGGGGAGGAGAACGATGATAACCATGAAACTGCCACACAAAATGGGAGATTACCCTCCTCATTGACTCGCTGCCACAACACCACATGAGCCACGTCTCCCACATACAGGTACCCGAAGACACCTCGAGAGGGACATCAGTCATTACCCTTTTCATAGAATCATAGAATCGGCTGGGTTGGAAGGGACCTCAGAGATCATCAGGTCCAACCCTTCATCCACTACTGCTGTGATTACCAGCCCATGGCACTGAGTGCCACATCCAGTCTCTTTTTAAATATCTCCAGGGACGGAGAATCCACTGCTTCCCTGGGCAGCCCATTACAATGCCTGATCACCCTCTCCGTAAAGAAATTCTTTCTAATATCCAACCTAACTATCAACTATCATAACTATCGGCTGCATCACCAAGGGCTGCTGCTCCTGAGCCCTCACCTGAGTTCCTCAGCTGTTCAAGTTACATTTTGCATGAACTGTGCTGTTGACTACCAGAGCATCTCTGGAATTTCTTTTTTTTCCCTAAACTCTACAGGCAGGGGGATAATCTCTTCCTTGTAAGGGGAGGAATCTGTCACATGACTTGCTCCAATAGCATTTTGAAGGGCATTAAGACCAGCCAGCGTGTTCAGCCTTTTTAAGAAAATAATGACAGTGGCACCAGAATTACATTTATTTATAAAACACTGCACAGTAGTATAAACATTAACTGACTTCTTCAATGCTGTACTATAGAAAACACAGACTTGTGGAAAATTATTTGTAACTCGCTGCTATGAAAAAGTAGAGTATGTAGAATGCCTTGCCCACATCTCATGTCTTTGATTAATTGAGGCACATACTTTCCTTTTAAGCAAGCACAACAAAAAAAAAGGACCTTCAATACTTCAGATAGCTTAGTACACATCACTCAGTAAAGTACACTCATTTTTCCCACAGTCTTTTTCAGATACTGAGGAGTTTTGTATTCAACACCCAGAGAAAAAACGCTGGAGGCTTTTTAAAATAGCCAACTTTTTAATAAAACCAAGTGAAAAAGTAGATCCCTTTGGCTTTTTTCCACATCGCCCTCTTCCCTGTCCCCAGCAAGCTGCCAGCCGAGGGAAGGTCCTTTCCTGTGATTTCTTCCATGTAGGGTGGTCTAACAGGAGATGGACGAGCAGTAGCTTATTACTGCCAATGAGCTACACTGCAACTGTACTTGAGATTTATTTCGAGTGTTTACCAGAAGATTATTTATTTATTAATCTCGGTGATTTCTCTCTACGGTGTCTTTTCAGGCCTGAGTTTAGGGCAGACCCATTCATCCCTGCTGCCAGAGTGGCAATTCAGAAGGCATCAGGCTGCAGTCCAGAGGTGAAGTGGCCACATTGAACCGTTCAAACCTCTCCAGAAAGCGCAGCTTCTGTACTGGTTATGGAGCTCTGGCAGACACACAGCTCCGAGGATACCTCCATAACACCTCCCCCCCTTCCCCGAGCCCTTAGAGGCCAGGAAGGTGCAACACCTCAGCACCGAGAGGCCCGTTCCCTCCGGACACAGGCCCACAGGCGGCGAGCCTGGCCGACACCTCACACCGCCCACATCCGCCGCCGCGGGGGTACTACTTCCTCGGCGGAAGGACAAACCGCGACCGCAATTTTAACACGGTTTGTCCTTCCGCCCGGGACGTACGGTCACTCACCGCCCCTCGCGCCAGCGCGTATCCCTCCGCGCCAGGCGGCCCGGGCCCAAGGCAGACACCCGCGGCCGCTGCCCTCGCACTCACCCGCAGCCTTGTCCGCCGCCATCTCCCCTGACGCGCAGTGCGGCCGCGCAGCCCGAGCTCGCCGATAGGTGCGGGGCTCCCCTCCTTGCGCCGGGCGCTGATCGCACCACACACACACACTCACACTCACACAGACTCACACCCAAACGCTCCCCCCCGGGACTACTTTGCCGCCGCCCTCCGAGCCCGCCTCGCTGCCTGCGCCGCTCGCTCCTATTCGCCCGCCGCTTCCGGGTTCCCCGCGGCCTCGCGACGTCCGGCCGTTGCCGGGGGAACCGCGCACCTGACGTCAGGACGCCGCAGCGCTTCCCCAGCGAGGGGAGGGGGATGGCTGCAGGGTGAGGAGGCGCATGCGCCGTGCGCCCCGTCCCGGTGCCGCCGGCGCCATGTTCCGGCCGTGGGAACGCCAGAAGGGCTGGAGCCGGTGGCGGAGCTCTGCGGCTGCTTCCCGGGATTTCCGCGGCGCCGAGTCGATTGGCGAGCGTCGGCCGCTGTCTAGAACGTGTTTGGGTGTTTTTTTTGTCTTTACTCCCCGGTGTCTTGAGCAGCCGGTGCCGGTAGCGGTGACCCCCGGAGGAGGAAACCCTTGAAATACTCGCTGATTGGTGTGGTTTTCATAGAATCATAGAATCGGCTGGGTTGGAAGGGACCTCAGAGATCATCAAGTCCAACCCTTGACCCATCGCTGCGGTGCTAGACTATGGCACTGAGTGCCACATCCAGTCTCTTTTTAAATATCTCCAGGGACAGAGAATCCACTACCTCACCGGGCAGACCATTCCAGTGCCTGATCACTCTCTCTGTAAAGAAATTCTTTCTAATATCCAACTTAAACCTCCCCTGGCACAACTTAAGACTGTGTCCTCTTGTCTTGTTGAAAGTCGTCTGGGAGAAGAGCCCAACCCCCCCTGGCTCCAGCCTCCTTTCAGGGAGTTGTAGAGAGCGATGAGGTCTCCCCTGAGCCTCCTCTTCTCCAGGCTGAACACCCCCAGCTCCCTCAGCCTCTCTTTTATGTGGGATTCATCAGCCTGACTAACTTAAGTGTTGTTCAAGTGTCTGTCGCCGTAGCAATGAGTGCAGATAAGGCGGCGTTGTGTCCGCACCCTAAATTCGTCTTTAAATGGGGGTTTAAATACAGGAGGCCCCGTGGGTCTGGAGCGTCCTCGGTGCAGCGGGCGTCAGAGTGACCCTCACCGGGCTGAGGATCACAGTTACCATTTGGTACTCTGGTCATTACCTTTGCCCTTGAAGTACCCGCCATGCGATAAATTACATTTACAGCGTCGTAAATATCCAAGTGTCTGGAATGTGACGCCTTCTCTTGTTCACCCGTTGTTATAGACTGCGGGAGGGGGGGTGAGGTAAGGAGAAAGTGCCTCAGGGATGTCCCCTTTCGGGCACTAAAAGGCTCCCTCTGTTTCTGTCCCGTGGGCTCAAGCTCCACAGCGCCTTACCCTTCATTGGCATTCTGTGAATATGAGTTTCTATCAGAGTTTCTCTTTGTCCTTCCTCTGTGTCTCAGCGGGGTTCCTGTAAGACCTGGATTCCATAATTTTTTTTAATTTGCTAATAAAGGAAGGCTTTTTTCTGTTATTTCCCCAGATGTGGTTCTCCAACACTCCCTCCCTTCCTCATTTATTCCTATTAAATATCAACTTGTTTTTCTACTTGTGACAGTAAGTGTAGAGACGCCCGATTCTGATTAACACATTCTGCTTGACATGATTTTGATCTTGTTGCAAAGTGGACAAGACTTGTCAAGAAAGACGAGATTTGAGGATGAAATTTGTCCTCGGTGAAGTCTATAGCAAAAGTGATGTAGTGGTGCCAAGGTTTCCTCTGGCTGGTGTTAAGGTAGGCCTCCAGCTACAACAGTTTTCCTTAATTTACTGTCTTAATTTCCCTAATTTCCTTAATTTCCTACAGTTTTCCTTAATTTGCTGTCTGGCACCCCAGGGAGATGAGGATTGCAAGGAGCGGTGATACTTTGTTTAACAGAGGGATACACTTGGAAACAAAGAAACAGGCTTTTAGACACACCAGCTCTGAACACCTTTAAGTCAATACAGCTTTTAATGAGCCTGGCTCTGTGAAATGAAAGATTTTGAAAACATTGTTTCAGGAATATCAAGAGCGTGATGGTTCTTTTTATTTTATAATTGGTACTCTGAATATTCCAAATTATGTTTAAATACTTCCACTAATCATAATTTCTCCAATTCTTCTTCACTAAACACTGATCTTCAGACTTTTAGACCTATATGAGAGAATCCTGCAATCCTTATTGCCAAGTATCTTATTCTAAGCCCCTGAGTTTATCTTCTTTTGTAAGACAGCTGCTGGCCCAGACTATTAGGCAGTATCCATGCTAGAGAATATCTGCCAACAGTGTTGTAATAGCAAGCACTCTTAATGTATATATGTATTTGCTAGAGTCTTATCTGTCTTAAAAGTCTTATCTTTTATCAAAAAAAGAAAGTCACAAAAAAGTGAGTGACAAAGCAAGAATGCCTAATGTGGACCTAATCTCAATGTACATCTCCCTCAGGCTTGGTACAGTGATTACCACCAGAATCTAAGTGGTAGGCTGCTTGTTGCACAGCATGCCACATCAGGATGGGCACCAAAGTGACTCTAGTTCCCTGTTCTAGCTTTTCTTTCACACTCTTGTGAGTATGGCAGCCTTGGTATTCAGCTTCCATTCTTCTACATCTACATATCTAGAGGATATGTGTAAGAGTTCACCTTATCCACCATGCCATGATTTTACCACAGGGCTTGTTTACCTGAGCGGTGCTCACAGCAAACTTTGGTATATCTTCCAGCATCATTTTGCCATGTTTCGTGGCCTGTAGTTCCAAAATAATTTTTTTCCCCAGTTCTCAGGCACAGACAGAGCTATTTTTTGTTAGCTGGTGTTTCTCTTCAGTGTGGATTATTGCAAAAATGAACTTAATATGAAAAGACAAAGTCTTTTCCTGTTCTTATTAATAAAATCCTAATTGCTTGTGTGTGTGTGTGTGTGTAGAATACTGAAGGAAGGGAAGACACACATACCCTTTATTAGCATTACAATTCAAGCACACAAGCAGGCAGTCAAAAATATTATTGACGTTTTCCCTTGAAAAGTATTGTGAAAGTATCACTACCTTCCTCTAAGAACAAGGGAAAGATTTTCTTGACTACATGTATGCATAATTTGCATTCTGCCCGAGATACAGTAGCTCTTGCTAAGTGAGAAGATCACAGAAAAAGTCAGTGCTCACAGTGAGGCAGGCACGCCATCTGCTGTGGAAGACACAGAATAAAATCAAATCCCATTTCAGAGAACTAAAACAAATGCATGAAGAAAACACTTCTAAAACAGTACCTCTCCTGTTGTTTTGGTAGTTCAGCAAATAAACTACCACAGTTCAGGCCTTTAGACCAGAACTGAGTTTGTAACAACAAACACGGTACAGAGATGGGCAGATTTTTTTTTAGGCTTCTTTTGCCCATTTCTAGGCTACAGCAAAAGGAGCCAAAAGGAGTCGTGTCATCTGTAACATGCAAGGGGGATGCAGGAGTTTCAGGAGAAATAAAGTATACCTGCTCACGGAGTGTAGTCCCAGCATCTCATTCCTCCCTTGTACAGGACCTTCTTTCAGTAGAATACATTAGCTAGCTTCAGACCAGCATTTCCTCTCTGATTTTGGACTGACAAAGCAAATTTTTTCAAGGCTCTGAGTTCTTGCAGACTCAAAGGCAGCAAGACAGAAACTAATTGGCCTTACAACAGTAGATGTAGATACCCTCAGCACTGATCACATGAGCAAGACCTGGTTGATAGAGAAGAAAATCAGGATTTGCAACATCCCAAAGCACTGCCTGAGTATGAAAGAGGAGAAGAGCATGGCCAGCTCCAAAGAGAACTGTGAAATTTACAATTCTTTTGCCACATACTACAGTATGGAAATTTAATCAACAATTTTTTTGCCCAGTAAATTCCAAAATATAAATTATACAAGAAATACTTTATCTGCTATTAACAGGCCTTCCTAACCTTTGCCACTCTAAAGTTTGAAAGCACTTAACCCCTAGGTGGCACTATCTAATGAAGTAAGGTGCGTTTCAGTACCATTTTCCCCCTACAGCTGCAGTTTTAATTTAAAATGTAAACTAGTGTAAATCCACGTATGTTGAATGCAGCTATTAGTCTCAGCCTGCCAATCCTCTTCTTCTGAATCTGTCTCTCAAAGTCAATAAAATATACTGCTGTGAATCTCATTAAAATACAGTATTTTTTCTTTCAGAGTGCTATGGAAGGTATTTTCCTGGAAAATTATGGTGCCTCACAAACGATTACAGTTTTTCTTCTGTTTGTGAGCAGTGAATAAACCAACATAGGCTGTGTTTACTTTAGCAATTCACTTGGAGCAGCACGAGTAGATTGACAGCAGTAAACAGCTGGTGTGATGTTCCTCACATCTCCACTGTGTTCTCACCCAGAGGTTATTTTGCACCAGGTATAAACCCACATCTCTGTGACACATTCTGAAACTCTGAAGTAAAGCTCTCTCACAAAACCTCCTCAACCACAGGACTCCTAGGAAGCAGCAAGTTCCCCTTTCACCTGTCTCAGGCAGATAGAGTTGACACCAGCCCCCACTGTCTACATAAAAGCTTTGCAGGTAGAAGGAAGCCCTCTAATTTTTCTCCCTCCTATGGTTTCTGAGTGACAGTGTTTTACTTGTTCTGATCCTGCTCTTCACTGATGCTGGAACACACACTGCTTGGTGGTGGAGGGGAGGACCAGTAACCTTCACCCCGTAGCCACAGTATCACTGGCACAAAAACATCATGAGCGATCCCTTCTCACCTAGATTCACAAATAAAAAAGAGAGGCAGAATATCTTTCTGGCAATGCTTATCACTCAAACAGCTTTGCTCACAGTCAAATAGAGATCCTGAGCCTGGCTGACAAGCTTAGACAGACAGGACCTCTTCATCACTTGTTTGTGGGAAGAGAAGAAGCAGGTGCAAAACTTCTGAGTACTGAAGGTACCACTGAGAAACAGAACAATGTAGCATAAAGGATTCTTGAGGAATGAATCCACAAAATCATCAGTAAATTTCTCATTCCTCTTTTGAAAAGAGGTGTTCAACTTTTCCTCACATTATAGTACCTGATCATAATTAATTCATAGCATCATGTACCTTCCCCTTTCCTCATCCTGTATCTTCTCTGGTTTTGCTTGTGTATGGTCATTATATATTTTTTTCTCCATTTTGCTCTTAGGATAAATCCGTATCTTTTTCTATTAATGGGTTTAAAGTCCAGGGATCTCCCGAACTGTGCATTGTTTTAAGGCTTTCCAAGGATAAGAAACAAATTATTTTACATCATCTTTGTAATTTTTCCTTTCTGGCATCATCCCAAAAAAATTTGCACACATGATTACAGTTACACTGGAAATCAAGGCAGTTGTTGAAAGGAAATCTATACACATATCACTATACATTTCAGGTTGTTTACTTTGCTACAGAAAAGTCTCACCTAAAGCTTATGAAACATTGGCTTCCACTTAAAAGCTCAGATTAAAAGAAAAAAAACTTATTTAAGAGAAGTCTAATAAGGCTTAATTTGCAGGTCAGATAAAATTTCCAGTGTTGCGTAGTTAAGAGCAAAAGGATCAGGACTCTAAAACTTTTTTGTGATTACAACAGTGCCTTTTAGCCCAAGCAAGTACTGATCTATGTATGTCTGCATGCCATATGTGTTCGTATCTAAGTCATCAAGAACTACTTTGTGACCTCCTACACTGCAGAACATTTCGACCCCTTCTAAGATGCATAAAGTGACTGTACCTGTGTCATGTCAGTGGCTTTGAGTAAGCATTAGCTCTTTCATCCCAGTGTTAAGAAACCTTCCTGTGCCAGCCTAAGCTCATACCTACACTTTGTAGGGAAGTTCTAACACTTGATGTCCTTGGTATCTCAAGAGTTAGGAAGCTGGAGTTTATTGAAAAATTATGTCATGCCTCCAGGCAGGAATATTCTATAAATCAGAAAATACAGCTACATTCTAATTCCCTGATTATGGTAGTTATTATTCTCAGTTTCTCCAGACATTCAGAAAGAGATGGTTTCTTGAGAGAAGTTTAAAGCCATTCTTCTTTTCCCTAAAGAAACAGATTAAGTATTTTGCTGATAAAGTCTATGTGAGATGTTGCAAAACCTAAACAATGTAATTATAGTTTTTCTACTTTCTCACAAAAGTAAAATTTTTGTGTATGGTCTTATTATGCTTCCTTTTTTAAAAGTTCTTACAGGCATTTGTCAATGTAAAATATTTTTTCCTTCAAAAGTTTTAGCAATTTAAGAATATGAGATTTGTGCATCACACAATTTGCTGGAAGATATTAGGACTATTCTGATGGACTTACTTTCTTAAGATACAGGAGGGGCTTTTTTTATCTTTTACTTTCCTAAAATAGTATGCCTCTGTAAAACTTGCATCTAAATGCTTTCATACTGCACATCTGCAGATCAAAGGAAGATACCAAATTGTATTTTGTTGGAAAAAACGATGGGAAATATCCTGTTGGCAGCCACCATTGTTCTCAGTGTGAGACTGTAAGGTTCTGACTCAGGTAGTTTCAAGTTCAAGTAAAAACCCCAGTATTTAATGATACATGGATAAATACAAAGCTTTTTGTTTGTTGGTTTGGGGTTTTTTTGTTGTGTTTTTTTGTTGTTTTTTTTAAACTACATTTTAATTTGCCATGTTACCTACCGCAAATATTTTATACAATTCTGTTTGAATCCAGGACAACAATCCCAATGAGATAATGCTTTCTTTACTTACAAAGATCAATGTAGATTTTTTTTTTCAATAGTTCATGTTGTCTCTTCAAGTTTCAGATATATTTGACTCTAGTAGTAAGCTCCAAAAACTATGTTAGCTTTTTTTCTGTCAGTTCTTTCCCCTTAATCTAAGTCAGTTGTAAATGAATAGGGTTTCAAAATGAGGAAAAAATATAAAGAAAATCTTTACATATTCTGAAATGTTGAAAAGATGAAAGCTATTTAAAGAACAAAAAGTGTCTCAGGAGCTAGAGAATCTCTGTGGATTGACATATGGTAATCACATCAGCATATGCCCCAGCTGCATAGATCCACTTCCTAAATTGTATCCAAAGTTGTAGCAAGAAGATTAAGTTTCAATCCAGTTTGAAAAATGTAAAGCCATGGTAATATGTTTATTTTTTAATTTTCTGCAGAAGCAATCTTACACATTATTTGTTCTTTCCCTGCACCTTTCCCTGACCTCTGAGGCCATCCTGAGAGTTATAATAAATTTACCCATCTCACCCTGTATTAAAAAGGAAAAATGGGACTGACACTAAGATTAACTATAAAAACAGGCACTACAGACTTTCTGAAGTTTTGACTTCTTTTGGCTTCTATGCAAGAACAAAAGCCCAATCTCTTCAAATTGCCGGGTGAAAAGATTCAAAAAGATGCAGTGCATACAAACACATGGAATTAGGAAACGGGAAACAGTTTCACCTCCCTACTCCAGATCTAATATTTTAATAATGTAACTACTGAGTCATTATATGTATCTACTTCTGGTTTCTAGACCAGAATCCTATTCTACACCTGAGACATTTCCCTTTGAAATATCTTGCTGAAGTTAATACTATTTTAGTTACAATCAAATGGAAATAAGGAAAGTGTTGGGAAATTTCCACAGCTAGTAAGCTAAAAACTGGCTATGACATATGAGCTAACAGAAATTCTCATGTTTCCCAAAGAAGCAGTCCTTCCTCCATCCCAAAGTTGAGGACAGCTGTTTGTTCCAGTTCTAGGGTCCATATTGGAGCTAATAAACTATAGGCTTGACTACACTGGCAAGTAGAAAAGTAGCTTATTATGGGCTGGAAATAGCATCAATGATTAATAACAATAAAAGTGAATGTTGTGTAGTATTTGATGAGTCCAAAATTTCTTCCATTAGTCAAGTGTAAACAAAAAGTGAGCATTTTGCATGAGGGTACTGAATGACTGAGAAGTGGGTTTGAGTGAGAAGAGAGACAGAGATGAGGAACTTCTAAGTATAACACAGTGTTGAGTTACATAGGTAAATTAAGTGGAATCTGTACTCCTTTCTATGCAGAAACACATTGTTAAGAACTTCTATTTCTAGGCAGAAGGTGAGAGAACGGATTCTTCCCTCAAGGTAAAGCCAAAATAATTTTGCCAAAAGTGTGTCCCTAGATTGACACTGCTATACTCAGGATGAGAAATCCACCCACATTTTTGTGTCTCAAGCATGAATGAACGCAGCAGACCAGTAAAGCAATCATTTCGTTATTCAGTTTTGTTAAATGGGACACAGAGTAAGAACATGTGTCAGGACCTAGAAAAAGGAAAGATACTTTTAATATGCATAGATCCTGGGATTAGAGGGTCACCAAATTTCTGCCCAAGCATTGTTGCATAGACCATTGAGGGTTCCATAACCAAACCTGGTGGCAGAGGAGAAGCTGTGTGATGTTAACAGCAGTTTCTACTTCACTGCATTATCTTGCAATGACATTAGCACATATTTTACATTCTACCAGGCAAATACTTCCCTCCTCTCTGCCACTTAGAAACAGTGAAGAGATGAGATCTGACACCTGAAAATGCTATAGTGTTGTGACCTCATCAGGGTATAGGATAGCCTCAGTGTATGCAGAAAATTCAGCTGCCCAGAGTATTGTTGCTTTCTCTGGCTGATGTTCTACCATCTCCGGTAGGATCTAAAATACAAAGCTGCTTCCAGACAGCATTGCTTTGTTATTCACTTGGCTTTCCGAGCCTTGTCAGAGTTAATTGGATTTGTCACAAGGTCAGATGTTTATTTCTTTATTCTCTTGTCCCTTACCTTACAGGAAACATATGCCAGGGGAAACTACAGCACATCTAGCAAACACAAAAAATACAAAGAGATACATGGACATCCTATCAACACTTTTAAGAAGTGAAACTGAAGACAACACATGCTTAAAATATGTTTTAATTCTAATTTATGCCAATATTGTCATTTAGTTCCTGATTTATCACGATGATTAGCGTAGTTACAAATATTTTTATTTAAATATATCCATAGCTCTTTAACCAGTCTAATACCACACTGATTAGTTTGGTCAGGCATAAATGGGTAATTAATCTCATTGCAGATGAATTTGCATTTTGGAGAAGAATGCACATAAATCACAGAAATATACTATTACTCTTCCAGTAAAATCCCCTTGTTTAAGTATTAGAAAAACATATACTGATTATTAAAACCACTGCCTACTGCCATAATTTTATTACAGTCTCACTTGTGTAATAACTTCTAAATTTTGTATGACAGTCTCAGACACAAGCTATTCTCTTGTGCAATTCACTGTCTAAATCTTTGCTACTGCTAGTAATGTAATAAAGCATGACTTTGGGAGCAGATTCACTAGAAAGACTGCTTTTCATAATGAATCATACCTGATTACAGAAGTTCTGGATAGACAAAAGGGCCGCTACATCACCTCTGAGAGCAGATACACACAGACACATGCTCACACCCAGAGCATACATACAAGGAAGTCACAGCAATTCATATAATAGCTTCTCCTTTGGTCTTGGAACAAGATTAAATCAATCACATTTTTGGGGTACAAGGAACATACTAAACATTTATTCATATGTTGGCATGAGCGAAATTTCATGGGCATGATATTAAGAGCAACAGGGAAGGCAGACAGAGACAGATTGAGAAAGCAGCTAAGCATGGGCTTAACTTTAAGTTTGTGTCTAAATCCTCATGAAGTCAACAGCTATGCAGGGGGACCTATGCCAGTATGTAGCTGAAGATATGATCACCATAGTCTATTTTCTATATATGTGTGCCGTTATTAAGTTGGTAAGGAGAAATGGAGTTGGGCAACTACTTTAATCTGTAAATGTTGTGAAAAACACGTTAGCAGAATTTTTATGTTGACTGGCACAAAAGAAAAATAAAGAAGATAACTAGCACAGAGGCAAATCAATTGAGATTGGTTTAATTTTGGATATCTCATTGGAAGCATCTACTAAATGCACAGTTTCATTGAGGGTAATTATGAAAACATCTCCAGGAAATAGCTAACAAAATATCTGGTGTATCATAATTGCTTCATTACTTTAATGTTACTTCCAATATAATTTTTAAACTTCATCAGAATAGATATTTATTTATTTATATGGTATCTATTATAAACCTACAAGCAATACCTAGAGCATAAAAAGTAGCTCTTTTACAATGCCTATTATTGACAAAATGACATTTTTGGAGCAGAGCTCTGTTAGGAAAGGTAAGTTTTCTAACTATCTATTTAAAAGGCAGTGAATTGTTAAAGAACAATCAGTAAAAAGAAGCAAAGTTGCTTTATGTGATTTTATTATTTATTAACCTTTATTATTTCTATTATTTTAAAAATTATTATTTTTTATACAAAAGTATAGTTACAATCTCAAAGATTTCACTAGCATTGCTCTGCGCTATTAAAATTGTACTGTTCTCAGCACTAAAGACAGGGGAAAAAATGTTATTGTCAGCATCCATGTCCATATAAAATAAATCTTACAAGCTTTTATTATCACAGTCCTTCTACAGTAATTTATTAATACCAAGGATGTATCAGCTATCATGAATATCTAAATGATTTAAAAATAGCATGTTAGTCCACAAGATGCTGCTGTGGTCTGATCAAATCTAAAATAAGATTAAATATGTTTAAGAGAAACAAGAAAGTCTGATACAATAAAAAAACCAAAACAAAACCAACCCAAATCCCAATGCTCTAACCTAATGCTCTGTCAGAAGCCAAATTCCAACCTAAAAAGAAACATTCCTTTAGACATGCTGTTGCATTTTGTGTAATTTCTACCAGAACCTTGGAAGTGGGAGTGTTACAAAGTGATGTGTTAAATGCATACTCCCCTCTTTTCAGATGCAAGGTCTTCCTTAGTGACAAGAATGAGATACCCACTTAAAAACAATTTCTTAGAAAACTACTAAAAGCTTCCACAAGAGAAAAAAGTGTCCAGACCTGAAAAGTTCCTTAGCCTACCACCCTGCTGGGAGGCCATCTGCACAGTACATCACATCACAACGATGGGGACCTTTTGGGTGGCACCTGAGAGGGAAGTCCATCTGGTCACCCGCTCTGGAGCCTGCAGCCCTGGAAGTGCTGCCATCCTTGATGCAGAGGCAGCTGCAGCTTTTGGAAGGCTGGGCAACCTGCCAAGTGAATGGGTAGATGAGCTGGCAGGGAATCAGCAAGTTCCTGGCAAAAATCTGACAAGCTTGGGTTCCACAAGATTTCTTATTTAAAACGTAAGAATGCTATTTCACACTCACACCAAAGCATTAAGTATTTTATATTAGAAAGTGCATTTTTGTAAAAGTCCATTTTCTCTCACCAAAATACACAATGAGTAAAATTTAACCTGATAGTTTTTCATGAAGTTCAGATAAAAACACATAGTAAGCAATACATGCCTAACTAAAAAAGATAGCATTAAAATAAGTAGAACCATATAAGCTACCTGTTAATCTATTGCCTGCAGAGTGCAATGTAGTACATTGTAGAAATTCTGAAACTAGTTCTAAGAGACATTGCTGAAATATTCACAAGCAATGAAGCTGCCTGTGAACCACAGCACTTCCTTAAGTAGGTAAGGGCCATGCATGACTATAAAAATGGTTTAAAATCTTATCACTCTCCCAAATTTTTGTTGTCTTCCCTTTGCTAGAATTACTAAAAAGTGTAACATGATCTTCTGGTTTAGCTCAGTACGAAGTTGTCTTAGTACAAACTTTAATTGGTCTCCAAAATTATTAATGACATAATGTAGCAGATATTAATGTTAATGGAATTATTTTACTTATTGTACCCAAGCTAGATCCTTCAGCGTGGATTGTGCAGTTTGCTTACATACTTAGGAAAGCAGGAAAACCTACAGTCCTTCTATTGCCAAACATCATAATTATAAAGGAATAAAGTAACAACTACTTGGCTGTTGGAGTAGCTAAATTCTAAAAAAGCTCAGCAGCCTTTTTGTTTAAAATATTATTTGGGGACTGAAGGCTGAATCCATGCTGATGAATCCAATTTTCCTTCTGCAGTTGTGCCAATGCTTTACACTTTGACCAGATGACTATCAAAGTTATCACCTGTTATCACCCAAGTACCTAATTCTTTACAGTCAGGAGTTTGTGACAAGGAATTCTGACAGTTCTCCCCGTGAGTACCTACATCTCTCTGCATTTGGTTTACAATATTCCTCTTCCTTATTCATCATCCCCGAACAAACGCAGGATTCATGCACTCACCTAAGCATTATTTAGCCTAAGGTATAACACTTAGGAGCAATGTAGCTTTATGCCACATTATGCTCCTTCACCTCTTAAATTGCTAGAACCAGTTTCATCTGTTATGTATACTCTAACTTATGATTTTTTTTAAAAAAATTGTTAAGAAAGGTAGGAATCACTATATCAAAGAACGATCCATATCAGGTATTCTGTCCTTTGCCAACAAGAATATACCAGCATGTATGATAACTTTTTGCAACTCTGAAATTCTGTTGTACCAGTACAAGACATCAGAGAGAAAATACCTGGCAAAAGACAATGAAAAGTGAAAAGCTTGTTTCAAAGTTTCCATATTCCACAATTTAACCTCTTTAACCAAGCAGAAGGTGAAGGCCAACTCTTCTTCCCTGATTGCCAGCAGGAATCATAGATCATAGGAGTTGGTACAGATTTTAACATACTGCTGTGTCATCCACTCTCTGGAGCACCAAAAGGAAGTGTGCATTCCTTGTAAGGTTTCCACTGTTGAGAAGATGGTGACTCTCATTACTAGGAAGGGAGCCAAGCAGATATCTGCAGCATACATGCACATACCGTATCAGAATATAATGATAATTCTGTAAATCTGGAAAAGATCCACGTTTTCTGAAGTCAATGACTGCAGATAGAAAAAGCTGTATCATAAAGGACTGAACTGCAGGAATGGATCAGAGCACCTTGTGTTAGTAATGGCCTTTTTCTAGAGAAGGATACCTTTATTTCATGCATTGGTTTAAGCTGAATTTCTTTTTCTACCTTGTATGTCCTTGGACCCTGGTATTTTTAATGAAAAAAAGCAAATTCTGATTCTCTATGGGCAGTAAGGGAAAACAGCTGCTAGTTATAAAACGAGTTTCTAGAGCACTTGGTCAACCTGAATCTTCACAGAAGGTTTAAGTACCTCCAGACTGTATTCCATCTGTCAAAGCAGCAGCAAATACAATATAAAATGTAGAATAGGTCCAATTTTTAGTGTGTCAGTAGAATCAGCCTGCAGTTATTTTTAACTGCCTTGGAAAGCTTAGCAGGCAGATGCACTTAATCCTTTAAAGGATTTGCAGGTATTCATAGCTTAATAAGTAAGCATAGTGGATTAAACCAATGGAAGATTGTAGACAAAAACCTTTTACATGCTAACATTCAAAAATGAAACAACAGTTTCTGTCATATACTTTCTCCTGACCATCACTCTCAACTGTTAGTATGTTCCAGAATCCCATACTCTGATGAACAAAAATGTTAGAGACATTAAACTCAACATGTGTGACAATTAAATGATCAAATAAGCAGTGGATTTTTGTTGTCTTGTTTTCTCATTATCCTATGAATGCTTTGAAAAGCAGAACTACATACTAAAAATTAATTAAAAATGCTTCTACTTATGCAATAAATAAACAATGAAACTAAAACAGTATAAATTTGTCTTAGGAAGAGGAAAAAAAAAGGATGAGTAATTTTTTTATAAGTCAGATTTTAGATTGCTTGTATTATTTTCTTCTTAAAGAAATATTCACAGGATTCAGAATTTACTGATACAGGCTCATCTGATATCTAGGTCCGTCAATATATTCATAAATTATGTGGAAACGTACAGTATAATAAGAAAAAGAAAAAACTCAGGTGACACTAAACTATTACGCTGAGGAATTCTAAATCTGTCTATGAAAAGCTTCAGAGGATGGTTCAATACTGAGTGGGAGATAAAATGCCAGAGGCAGAGGCTATTTAGTGTCAGTAAGTGTAACACACATCAAGAGAGGAAGATAAAATACACATATACATGGGTTGCCAGTCATTATCACTGGGAAAGAAATCTGAAAACATCTGGTACTTGCAGAAGCAAAAAAAGAATCTTAAGAATAATTTAAAAATTAACAGAGAACAAACAGAAAAAATCTGCCCTGTAAACATTCAGGCCATAGACACATTATGAATACTGTATGCACTTGAAGTCATTCCATTATCAAAAAGATTATGGTAGCATTAGAAAAATATCTGGGGAAGGATATGATAGAGATGTATTAAATAATTTTATGGAAAAGGTAAGCTGGAAACAGTCATTCACTAGTTTTCACAATATATACACAGGAAGACTTGTACATTTCTTTAGTAATAAACTCATTTTTGTTAGATACTACAAAGCCCAAACTGTACAAGGATCCAAAAAATTAATTGTGACTTCATGCAGTTCATTCAGTAGGTCAGCAGTAAGTATTAAACAAAAGAGTCTCTTAGCCACTGAAGGCTAGAAGAGCACAATGGAAAAATCACTGTACGCATGACTGCTTCTGTACAGTTTTTCCATAAGTATTTACTTACTAAGACAGGATACTAGGTTGGGTGGACTTTTCATCTGACTGAATTCACAAATTCTCATTACTAGAATGAACATTACTGAAATGCATGATGTATTCATTTGGCACATTTTTACAAGAGATGTGACTAGGACCTACCTACTTCCCTCACTGTTATTTTACAACTTTGCTTCATTAACTGTACAGCTACACAATTTTCAAACCCCTGGTATCAGAGAAACCACCCCTTTCATCCCTCTGTTCTGTTAAATGAAATATATAGAGGGATACAATAGTTTAAATATATGTACAAACATAAGAACAGATGACTACTTCACAAGGTTATAACTAGGACCCTGCTCTTCCCAGATTATTCAATAGTGAGACTTACTGTAGACTCTGCCACTTGAGCAGAGCTGTGAGACACAAGAACATAAGACTAGAAGGAAACTCCTGAATCACTGCAAATGATCCATGCTTATACTTGCAGCCATATCACTTAATTCCTTTCAGTAACCAAACAAATCTCCTTTTATAGCTACTCAATCAGATGGCAGTCCCAAAGCATCTCTATCCTGGCAGAAAATTCTTTTTTGATTTTCAGACTCACTGTATTCCTAGCCAGTCAATGACTTATGCTCTTTGACCAACACTGTCCCTCAGCAGCTTTTACCTCTCTGGGAGTACATACCAGCAAGAAACCTTATCTTCTGTTAATACTCATTATACCTGGCTAATCAAGTCAAGCTCTTTTGCAACACATTTATCTTACAATACACTATGCAATATGAAGAGGTTCAGTCCAATTGGGACACCTTGCCAGCCAGAGCAACTGCAGATGCTATACCCACATGCTCCTGTTTCCAAGAGCTCTGTACAAGTGTTAGAACATTCCTTTCCAGACAGTGTGCCCTGTCACCAAGACAGCCAGTCTTTCTCAACATGTATTTAATGCCAAACAAAATTAGATGTACTAATTAGCTTCTGAAAATAGTTCAGTGGTGGTAAAATCAATTACTTCTATACCATACTTCACTGTGTAGTGCAATTATGCTCCTAATCTCATACTATACACTTCTTATCCCATGAATCACTGTACTCGTTCTTCTAATTATTTGCTTTTCTAGAATGCAGAATTCCTATTAAAGAAACTAATTTTTTCACACTCTATGATAATCTTTGACAAGCAAACTGAAAAGATTTTCAGAGTTTGTACTGACATTTTTGCTGGAATGCTTAGCTCTGTGACTCCAAAGCTTAGTGATGTCTCTAAGAATTACAACACTTCCTATAATTTTGAAAGAAATGTCTTTGTAATATAGTGATGGCAGATGACTGTTATCATCACCAAGTTCCTAAGAGATGCCTAAGAAGAAATGCAGTTAAAACCATAAGAAAATAAGATTGACAGAACACTTGGAAATGGTTTTGTATTTATTTTTCCTTTTAAAGAAGTCTATCCTAATTCCTCACACCTTCCAATCTTCCCCCTAAACAATCCAGATTGCTTACCTATCCTGGACAGCTTTCATTCCCCATGGTTTCTTTGGCTCTGTTCCACACTGCAGATTTTTTTACTGCAAGTCACCTTACTGCACAAAGAACACAGTTCCAGGAAGTCTACCACTTATCTGTCTGAATGCTTCACTGTCATATTAGTTAGCACTCCTTTTGCACTGAGGAAGGGAATGGGAATGAGAGCAAGTGGACTCTAACCTGACACAAGCAAGAAGACCAGCACAAAGATAAATATAAATCTTAAAAAAGGATTTGAGAACAGAAAATAGTTCCAAAACACAGGGATGTTGCATAATCACAAGCAAAAAACATAAGCACCAGAACCCTAATGGCTCAGAGTGACTTGGTGGACAAGAAGATAAGAAGCATCCAAGTTTTATATATTATTTCAAAAGGGTGAAAGGAAAAGGGCTATGAAAGACACAGTGAATTAGTAGCAAATACATACTGAAAAACATTTAAAATGGAGATTTTTTTTTCAAAATGGGTGGTCTTCTGCACAAATTTAGCTTCAGTTTTTGAATGCAGACACATATATAGATATATATATAGTGTATACAAAAATAGGTGTGTATATACATATAATAGGTATATATGCATATTTATTCTTATGAAAGCAATGCAAGTATTACTCAAGTTGAATATGCAGACTATACGTATTTACTGCAATATGAAACCACAGAATGTTTAATTTCTAATGGTTAAAACTTGCAGGCTTTAACATAAATTTTTAAAATCTATAACATATCTGCAACCAGACTATGTAATTAGTGAGAGACCTTTACTTGCTTAGCAGAGGAAGCAGGGCATGGGCACTTCCTCATTCTCTTTCTGCCATCATGATCAATATCCTATTGGCAGTGTACTTGGCTTCTGTGTTCCTCATGTGTATGACATGAATAAATAACAGGAAACAGCCTGCAAAAGGTCTCTGTGCTTGACTATCCTTTCACATCCATTTTGTGTTGCTGCAATACCTCTGGCTTAAGAGAGGTTTCACTTGATTCGGTTTGATTTCACTTGATTCAAATCAAGGGAAGAATCAGCCCCACCATGTGCCTCAGCACCCCTGAGTCCCTATAGCTATGCAGCAAGCTTTAATGTTCCTGATGTGCACTTTGCTCCCCTGTCCAAAGGCAAAGCAATCAGAGATTTCAGATGCAATCTGAATGTGATGTGAGCCAGACACATTTTTCAGTTGAAGAGACATTGTTAATACATCTGCAAAACAAGGAACATTGCATTAATAAAGATCAATACACATTTCAAAGCCTTCAGAGTATCTAGCTAATATACTTTTACTCTATTCCTATAGTCAAGGCTCAGCAATTTTCTATCATAAATCATCATCTTAAAGCCACATGCTAAATTGGCATTTTGCAAAGATTTGGAGGGAAAAATTCAAGCACACCCAGCAACCCCGAGAAAAACAGAAGGATGGACAAATATCAATAAACACTTTTTCTGACAAAAAAAAAAAAAAAAGAAAAAAGGAATTTCTTAAAAAATATTTGATGTTAAACAAAATAATCTTTTTTTCCTTTATTTTCCTTCGTACTCTTACTCTCTGTTATTCTTGAGGTGAATCTGTTTCTTAACATGGCACTTCTCTGAAAGTAAGATTTGATCCTTTTTCTTTACCTTGGAAATACACTAATGAGACATGTTTTTATCAGCTGTGAGGTACAAGATTTATTCCTTTATGATGATTAACAAATCTACCAAATATTCTGGTTTATTATTTCATATTATTTTTATTTTATTTTATTATAAAAGCCTGAGTCACATAATTTGAAATGTAGATAAAATAAAAATTAATTTAAAACACCAGTTAATCTTCAGATACATCCACAGACCTGCTCCAATCATACAGGGATTAAGAATTAAAAAGAGGTCTTTCTTTCATGTGAATGTAGTTTCACTGAGAAAAGGGCAGGGATAACAACCTGGGAGGGTGCTATGAACGGGACAAGAGCAGAGCATCTGTTTTTGTGTGGATTTTTCTGTCCTCCCACACGTTGAAGGGAGAGATGTAAACCAAGTGTGAACAGTGTTTATTTTTAGCCAGTCAGGCAAAGGGCCATCACATGGCCCTGTCCCATTACTCTTTATCTCAAGGACAGCTACAAATGGCTGGTGCTGAGATCTGATTTTCTCCAATCATTACTTGGCAACCCCTGTTCAGAAGAGCATGTTTACATAAATTACTGCAAGGAAGCCTGAGTACAGGTTTACACTTTTTTTAGCTACTCTGCAGTAGTTGTCTCTGTGAACACTTGTATCATGCAGAAAGTGGAAGATATCCTAATTCATACTGAAGACAGAGCAAACACAAATTTCTTCACAGATACCTAGAAGCAACATGCATGAAGTAGCTACCCCACACAGATCCTTCCTTGTTTTATGGTAATCTATCCAGGAATCCATACCATGACAACAAAAACCCCCAGTATACAGCAGAAGAGCTAGCTACTTCAGAAGTAGTCACTCAGCTCCCTGAGATAAAGCACTGACTAAAAGAACAGAATTGTAAATAACGCACAAGCAAGTGCTTGCTGCAGCAAATGGAGAAATTACTCATTCTTATACATTTTTTCCTGAATAGCATTGCATTTAAAAAAAAAACAAACCCAAAAAACCTAAGGCACTGCTCTCTTTGAGGAAATGATCCTGCTCTGAACAAAGGAACAATCATACATGTGGCCCTTTAAGGAGCTCAATGCCTGGAGAGGGGCTCTACCTGGCCTCACAATGGAAAGTAAGGGCCTTCACTTCTCAGCTGATCAGATCCTGCATAGTGATCTATAAATGCATAGCAAGCACATATTTTAAATTAGCAGCTAGACATGTAAAACACATTTCAAATCCCACTGATTCCAAGCAACTTTAAGGGTGTACTTAAACATACGTTTAAAGAGATCTGCTGCATCTGCTGCAGAATGGTAACAAATTTAAAGAAATAAAACATTATCCCTGTGAAATAAAACAGTCTTTGTCTCCTTTGCAGCAGGCCATAATACTCTGCTTCATAAAATTAGTTAGCCCTGCATATTCTTAAAAATTTGCAGTGCAATATGTAGAAAATAAATTTAGAAGCAAGTGATACATTGCTGTATGGCCTGGAGAGCTTATATTACCAAACCACAAAAAACTTTATTGGATGAATAGCAAGACTTACACTTGGTTAAATTAAAACCAGAAATGTGATACACAAAACTGGTCTTAGTTTAATATTTCTTATGGATTCATCCCACTAATTTTCCCAAGACTTGTTTTTTTAAGTAGTGTACATAGAGCTCATATAAACAAGTCTCAGCATACAGACTGAAACACTGTGTTGATATTAACCACTTTCAATTTGTCCTTGTCACCTATTCAGCTAAGTCACACAGTATTTTTTCATTTCCTGCCAAATGAACTTGAACTCAGTAAACTAAAATAATCAGTAACTCACTTTCAATAAGTTTCAGATGACTAGCTGCTAATACTACAAAAAAAAGACACTTTCAAAAATCACTACCATCTTCATAAATGTTTTGAATATTAATTGGGCAAACTCAGATCTAGAAATAATGGCAAATCATACTTGTCTCTCTTTTTAAGGCTTACTTTTGTACTTTTAAAAAAACTACAGACAAAGGCAACAAGAGATCTTGTTGGAAATTCTATGTATTCTGCTTCTTCATTGCTGCCTTCCCAAAGAGATGCTTTCTGCACAGTGAACTACTAGTATGTATTGAGCACTGTGACCTTTATGATTTTGCTTTCAACAATAAGGTCAAGGCTAAAGGCAAAATCTCTCTAACAAGCCAAAATGGATCTTTTAAATGTAATTGTACCATAACAATTCATTTCCATAGGCTTATGAAAAAGATGCCTTCTAAGTTCACAGCCAATTTTATAGTATTTGGCCACTGACAATACATGCAGATAGAGAAGCTGGCCCCTTACTTTTTGGATTTCATATAACACTATCTCAAAAAATTACGTGGATACTGCCATCAAGGAGCATCAAAAACAAGCAGAGGGATACAGAACACTCAAAACACATCAGGAACTGAAAAGGCACAGAACATGAAAGAAACAAAAAGACTGAAGTTATGGAGACTGCTAACCTGCCATGCACAGAAGGCACCTTTCCCTGTTGTCCTCTCCTTGGACAGAATGGCACAGCCAGCTCACAGCTACACCCGACTACCTATCAGGGTCTACACTTTGGCATCACAGGGTGGCTCACAGAGGGATGTAGATCTTGCCTATATTAGGAAATTATATACATATATCCTATATTAGGTTATTTTGCCAATGAAATAGCATCATAGTTTTTTCTTACATATGCATGTAGCCAAGATATTGGCAAAGTTTTTCCATTTAAAATTGTTGCTACCAACAAACAACTGAAACAGGGATTTACTTGAGAGAGTACAATAGAGTGCTACAAAGATGATTAAGGAATGACTGGAACACAGTGCCTTATGAAGAAAGGCTGAGAGACCTGGGGCTTTTTATTCTGAAGAGGAGAATGAGACAGGATCTAATAAATGTGTATAAATATATGAAGACTGGGCATGGAGAAGGAAGGGACTTCTCACTTGTGCCCTGTGAGAGGACAAGGGGCAATGGATTTAAGATCAAGCACAGGAAGTTCCACCTCAACATGAGGAAGAATTTCTTGAAGTGTTACAGAACAGGGTTCAAACAGAGAAGTTGTGCAGTCTCTGTCTCTGGAGGCTTTCAAGACCCGTCTGGATGCATTTCTGAGTGACCTTCCATAGTTGTGGTCCCACCCTGGCAAGGGGGTTGGACTTGATGATCTTCAGAGGTCCCTTCCAATTCCTGACTTTCTGTGATTCTGTGAAACAATGTCCTTTCTCATTATAATTGATAGACCTGATGATTCATTTCCTTCATTTGTCTTGTATGGCCATAACCACCTCTGCAGGTGTAACAGTGACTGGTAGTAAGATACTATCAAATATGAATAGTAGTTTTAAGTATGAAAACATACTTGAAACTTGTAACTTTAAACTTACAATTTGATAATCAGGGAAGACATTATATTTAATGTGTCTGGATAAACAAAGGTAGGAGCAAATTAAACTTTTATCTTTGCTGGGCATCATTAACAGCAGCTCCTGTTTAGTTAGCCTTTTGGAAAAGGCTGCATATAACAGTTATTCCCATACATTCACAAAATAATTTTGCCAGACAGAAACTTACTACACAGGAGAGGAAGGGAAATAATGTCTTACTGATCCTCCCCTTGCCTTTTCTACAGTTGCTTTATTCTCATTACAGGCTTTTCCTAAATTAGCTCTTCCTATCATGCTGCATAGCTAACTCTATGAATAATTTAATTAAGATATAGTATCAGCATACTGCACAGTTGATGAAGATTTGATTATCTCAACATTTTTGTTTCCATTCTGATTTTTTTTTAACTTAACCTGAGAGTGTGATGACCAAGCACTTTCATTTCCACCTTCTCTGCAGCTCCTGAGAGGGAAATAAAATGGAGAGGAGGCAGAATAGGAGGGAGGGATTGCTTCTGGTAAAGGTAGCAAATACATCACAATATTTATCATCAGAGCTGTCAGGTGTGGCAATCTGGTAGGTAAATCCTCAGAAAATCTTGGTTGTACACATCTCTTTCAAAGGTACAGTAAAATCCTCCATTACAAGAGGATGAGACAGCAAAAGCCACCTTAAAAAGACTCCAGAGTGAATGGATGTCAGAGAAAGGAGGCGGGGAAAAAGAAAAGAGGTGCTCTTTCACTCTGAATAATCTTTGGTACACGTACAATAAACAGATGTATTTTTTTTTTTCTCCAGCTAGCAATATTAGCCTCTCCCTAAAAGTAGAAGAGCAGGAAAACAGCACTCCTTCCAGAAAAGTCCTAGGGGAATATCCTTTACATACACCAATTTAACATAGTTCACATGCAAATAATATGACAAGGCACACCGTTTGAAGTAAGGAGCAACATAAATAAGTTTAACACTCTCACGATTTTCAGTGCCTTTGTAATGGAGGTCTTAAAAGCTAATTAATTGAATTTTTGAGATTTTTTCACTTTTTAATACAGCTTCATAAAAATCAAGGCCACACACCAGGATAAATAGAAACCTATTTGTCGAATTGTGTTAAAACCAATATTACCCCTTTTGATTGAAGTAGATTGCTGAAGTTTGGACTCTTGGAAGTTGTTTCAGTTAGGAAATGTATTACAGAATCTGTTGGGGGGTTTGTTTGCTTTTGTTTTTTTCCTCTCTTAGAACTGCACTTGACCTGCAGCTGATCTGATGAAACCATTTACTGCCAGTGAAAGGGCATTCCAGTCCCAATGCTTTCACAAACTCAGACTCCTTCCTTCTGATCTTACTCTCTGGTCAGTTTTGTTCCCGAGCCTTTGTTCTTGCTCTGCCACTCATAAAACCCCCTCCATAAGCTGATTCAACTCACTAAATTAGGAGAGTTCTTCCACCACCCTAGTAATGTTCTCTGCTGTTCTATTGCTTTAAACCAGCTGACCCAACAGTGATGAAAACCAAAGATAACAGAAGGGAATTCACAGCATGCCACATGGAGAAGGGGGAAGAGATGGGTGCAGAAACTTGCTCTTTCAACTGTGGGAAACTAATTTGCTTTGCTGTCTTGGGAGAACTTAGGGACAGGCAGCAAGTGTTTTGTCTTGAAGGCTTTTCAGCAGCATTCCTGTATTCAGTGGTCACTGCTTACTGGGCGATATCTCCACCAAAACTGTTCTGGTTTTCTGCATTCTGTCCACAACAACATACTGACCAATAACTGCATACAAGACTGGTATATATGACTGACCAATAACTTCTGACCATAATCTTTTTTGGCAAGTACATATAATTCAGTATATGATTACCACTGTTTTGCCTATTTGGTAACTAAAGAACTCTACTTCAATTTATTTTCATATATGGTGACCTACAAGTTTCAACACACCTCTATTAAAACAACACATGAAAGAGATGTCCACAGTTTGTGTTGCAAAGCAACAGAAAGCCAGGGAAAGAAACACATGGATAAAAAAAAAAAAAAGTTTTTTTCAGTTTTAAAAAACTATTTAAAGAGGACTCTTTCCTGAGAAAAATAAACACAGCAGCAAGAAAAAATTTCAGTAC
Organism: Phaethornis superciliosus; assembly: GCA_023637945.1. Classification (NCBI taxonomy): domain Eukaryota; kingdom Metazoa; phylum Chordata; class Aves; order Apodiformes; family Trochilidae; genus Phaethornis; species Phaethornis superciliosus. The sequence continues at coordinate 108,249,755 of JAJQWJ010000002.1, forward strand.
AAACTGCTGCCATGCATAAGTTGCTAATACTGCTACCACCTTTCTGCATATCCAGAGGCTCTGGAAATATAAACCTTTTGTTTGAAAAAGATATGTAATGAAATATCTCCTGTGTTAGGCTCTCCTTAAATAATATGGAAAAAACCCCTAATCCATTATATTTTTATAGAACTTAAGGCTGTTCATATGCTACCCTAACAAACATGTTACCTCTAAAAACATGAGGGGAAAAACATGCTTACTTCTTTCTTCTGGGACTTCTATCAAGCTGTGAACATGATTGGTATTTGACCCATTTTTAATTATTTTTTTTTTCCAACTCTAAAGCGATACTTACGAGAGAAGAGCAAGCACTGAGCAGGCCTGCCGTAGAAGACAAGACCACCGAGTCCCCCAACAGCAGCCATGTCCCGCCTACCAGCCGCACTTACTTTCCTTGGATGCAAGGTGCTTCCTTCAGGCCTGGGGCTGCCTAGAGGGGGTCAGCAGCAGCTCCAGGCAGCACCTCGCAGCAGGAACCGACACAAACCCATCCGACGGCCGCTTCACCTCACACCGGCGGGGCGGCCCTGACGGGGCGGAGCCGGGACCCGCGCTGCAGTCCCAGCGAAACCCACCTCGCTCTTCCCTCCCCATATCCCCCCTACCACACACTGCCTCCCTTCTCCTCTCCCGGGAAGGCTGACAGAGACCCGGGAGGGCGGCAGGAACCCTCGGTACCCCCTAAACCTCCGCCCCGGGACGGTGGGCGCCACTCCCCCCGGGAAAGGAGCGGCTGAGGCGGACGGGACCGGGACCCCAACGGGCGGCTCCGCGCGCGCGCCGGGACCGGACCCCGCCTCCTTCCCCCCCCCCCTTCCCTCCCCAGACCTCCCAACATCCGGGTTCCTGTCAGCCGCCGCGGCGCCGCCGCCCGCTCCGTGTCTCAGGGGGAGGCGGAGGGGCAGGGAGGAGGCGGCGGCGAAGATGGCGGCGGCGGTGGGGAGAGCCGGTTCTTTCGGCTCCTCATCGTCCGGGCTCGGTTCGGCTAGCGGTTTTTCTTCTTCTTCTTCTTCGTCGTCTGCTGTTACGGCCGCGACCAACAACAACAACAACGCGGAGCTGCGGGCAGGCGGTGATGAAGACGATGGGCAGAACCTCTGGTAACCGCCCGCCCCACCCCGCAGCCGGGGACCGGGGTGTGCACTGACCGTTACCGCCCTCCCAGCGACTCCTTACCCTCCGGGGGATTATGGGGGGGGGAGGAGGAGGCGAATCCCCCCCTCCGGGCGCTCAGTCCCTCTCAGTCAGCGGGCTGGGGGCGGAGGGGGGGGGGGGGTGGTGGGCTCCTCCCTTTGGCGCTGGCAATTCTTGCCCTGCCTCCCTTCCCCCCCCCCAGGACTCACAGAAGGTGGCGAGGGTGGGGGGCCGGGAGGCAGCGGATTCCCCCCCCGCCTTCTAAGCGTTGTCTTTTCTCCACGCCAGGTCCTGCATCCTCAGTGAGGTGTCCACACGCTCCCGCTCTAAGCTACCTTCGGGGAAGAACGTCCTCCTGCTGGGTGAGGAAAGCATTCTGACCCCGACCCCTTCCCTGCCGCACTCGGGCTCGCTCCTTAACCCTCTCCTGGGCGCCTGGAGCTTCTCGTGTTTAAAAGGGGTCGGTGGGGGCTTTGGTAGTGGCAAGGTGTTGGCTTAACGCTCGCTTCTTCCCTCCTATGTTATGGTTTCGCTTCATCCTGGTTACCTAATAGCCAGAGATACTTTAAATAGCCCCCTCATCTTAGGTCCCTCGCCAAAATACCCTTACTGTCCTTCTCCCACCCTATTTCCTTAGGTGGAGATGGCTTGGAAGGGTGTTTTTTATTGTCTCGCTCCCCCGATGAATCTTGACTTCGGGGTGCCTGGGGGTCCCTCAACCTCTTCTGCCTCCTCCGTGCAACCGGTGCTGCTCGCTGGTCCTTATGGTGTGTCACACAAACACAGAAATAGCTTCCCTGGCCCCTACGCTATCAATGACGGCTGCTCTCTGTTGGCCGGAGGGCGGGGTAGGCTCCATGGGCGTGTTGGCTCTCTCCTGCCCACATGCACCAAGCTTGTCAGCAGCAATATCATCAGCAAGTTGTGCAGCAGCAGTGGCATCCTTCGCTGCTTGCTGCCTTGCATTGTGTTCTCTTATCTCCACCCCGTGCATTAGCCCAGCCTCGCGTTTGGCAAGGATTAGGAGTTAGGGGATGAGACTTTGATAGGGTGATAATGAGAGACCCAGCTGTTAATTTGGTGTTGAGGGAGAGGGAAGAAAAATTATGTCAAGCAAAATAAAAAACTTCAGTGGGGGAGGGGGAGAAATGCTCTCAAATGGGTGTGTGTATTTTATTTTATTGTGATTAATGTGGATTTTTGACTGAAAGACTATTAAATACCTTTACCTGTAGATAATTTAATAGTTCTTAGTGGATGGATTTGTTAACTACCTGTGGCTTCCCTCCTTTGACAACCTCCCTGTCTCCAGAAAGAACTGAGTTACTATTTGGCAACATGGTTAAAACCCAGTAAAAATATTCATGTGGACTCGTTGCACGTTATGATTCTGTGTAGTCTTGTGGTTTGTAAAGTTAGGATTTTTTCCCCATAATCCCAAAGTAATCACTGTGACCCTTTCTTCCTGTTTTGATGATTGAGTTGTGATTTAAAACTGGCTATGAAGGAGAAGACTGTGTAAAGGTGATGGGGGGTCTGCTAGACCCGCTTCAAGATCTTAATTTTGTTGTTTTTTTGTGTTATATATTTAAGTAAGTTATTAAGAGTGGAAGTTCTATTGATATTAAAGAAAAGAAAGATTTCATAATGGTTGACAGCTTTTTCTGTGATATTTTGAAACTAAATTGGATGATTTGTCCTTGTTGAAGTTGGAAAATTCTTCAAGCTGTGATCTTTGTCAAGAGGCTTATGCTCTTGTTTTTCCTCTCTCTTTGTAGACAGGCAATCCTTAGTACACACTAATTGTAGACTGTGCTTCCTCAGAATTAGAGAGTGCACCACAGAATGCTTCCAAATGCTTGTTTAGGTTTGAATGTTTAATCTGTTGCATTGAAATTTTCTTCTTGCCTGTTATAGAGCTTATAGAATGACTTTTTTTTTTTTTTTCCTTTTTGGCTGATGCTTTTCTAGAAAGATGTGCAGATTTGTAGAAGACACGCTAGTCCTTTCTTAGGAGTTGTGTTTTCCAGAAGGCCATGGTACAAGAAAAAATAAGTCATCTTGTATTTAGGAAAAATAGCATCAGATCTGAGAACTGGCCAGTGAGGACCATGGCTCTGTTCTTTATGAGCATACCTAATCCATGTATTAGACTTCACTGTTCACTTGCAAGTCATGATGCTGCTCCTGAAGCAAACTGGCACAGGAAAAGGAGAGGTCTTATGTATGGGACTGGATGCAGCATGTGGAGTTCTGTCTCTTTTGGTTCTCAAGCTGTGTCTTTGCAGTTTCTCTGTTAAGTCACATTTCCTCTATTTTTAAGTTTTGTTCCTTTAAATAATTTTGTACTGGGTTTTGTTATTAATACAGATGACTTCTTGCCACGACTATTTTCTTATCATAATCTTCAAATACCTTGTAAGCATGGGTTATAAAGTTGATGAAGGTCTTGATGATTTTCACTCATTTTGTGTAGGCAAATATTTTCAGTACAAACAGTATGTTGGTCAAAGCTTCCTAGCTGAAACATGATACATAGTGACAAATCAATGCTTATTTTCAATACAAACTCCATTTATAAAAAAAAAAAAAAATAATTAAAAATGCCCATAGTCTTTAACCCCTGATTGCCAGCCTCCCTGTTCTGAAAAAAAAAATACACTCAAAGAAACCAGAAAAACACAGCACTTAGTGCTCTTACTTTGCTAGGACAAGTTTTCTAATTTGCCTGAAGCATTTGTATTTTTCAAGCACTGTGTATACTTGAATGCCTAGTTTTCTGGGAACCTGGCTATGTCTGGCATGCTAATTCTGTTATTTCAGTATTTATTTTTAGTTGTGTTAACATCTCATTTTTAAGAACCCAGAAAGCAGTTTAAGACACCACAGAAATAACTAAAGGAAAGAAACTGGAGTGCCAGGTGTTAATCTCTAGATAGGGCACATGTTTCTGTGAAGTGAAGGTAAACATATAATATTAGTAATTCTCTGCTCAAAATCAGCAAACAAATTGGATTACCATACAGTTTTACTTCCAAATTGTTTCACTTACAGATGCTTTTTCAATTGCTGTTTCTCTGAGAAGACTTTAAACTTTGATTGGCACCACATGGAGTATAAAAGCAATTATCTGTTCTTGTATTAGCAAATTCTATAAATGTAAGTTTTCCTGAAAGTTTCTGTAAAGCAAGTATGCTCTGATTCCTTGGCAGTTCCATATCTCACTTAGCAAACTCTATCAGCAGAAAACATAAAATGTCTCCGCTTTCTTAAGGATATTGGGTACTCTCAGTGACATTTCTAGCCACGTTTTGCAGATAGCCAGAGGAGTGTGATTTTATTGTTTATTGGACTTGCTGGATTTGGTTTTTTTGTTGTTGGGTTGGGGTTTTTTTATTCCTGAGCTGTCTCTTCTTGTGTACTAGAGGTAGCTGATCAGAGGAGATGCCTTTTGTTGAGTGTGATGACAAAACTGATGTTTATAACTGGGAGCTCTCTCGTTCATTTCCTTCCTGATATAATTCTATCTGAACCAGCAAATGGAATAGAGGGAGCATCTAAGTCCCTCTTGCAGGTTATGGATGGAATCCATAGTGCTACAGAAGGCTTGGATTCAAAGGCTCAAACTAACCAATAATAAATTTAATAAATGTATAAATAATAATATTTAAATAAATTACGATGGCATTATAATTTAAATATTATATTTAGTAAATAATAATAATAATATTGGTAAAATAAATTTAACTTCAGCAGGCATTCAACCAGGGATGTTCAAAGTCATTCCAGGATGCACAAGATGACAGGCTCCCAGCTTGCAAGGGAACCAAATAGCTGCTTTCTGTCTTTGCATTTCATACATGCCCCCTGTCTCCGAAGCACAGCAAATTCTCTGCCTGCTATGCTAATGATGTCAAACCACCCGGTGACACGCATACACCTGACTCCAAGTGTTTGTACTGCACACTTATGCTTTTACTGATTCACCAGTGCTTTTATTTTCCTTATGCATTTTTCTTCACTTGATGATAAAGGCTTTGAGTTTAGTGGGCAGTGAGTGTTCAGCTGCCATGTGTCCACATTTTCTCTTTACCCCAGACATCTCACTTTTCAGGGCCAGGCCTGTTTGTTTGAATCTTTGACCTCTGCTCCTGTCCAGTGGCTGTCAGGATGCTTGAGAAGAAGCTTTCACAGTCTGCAGCTCATTTACAGGTACACTTTTCTGTGTGTACATGTATTGGGAATGGCTGTTAATTTAGAACATGGTACGTCTTGAAGAGCAGTTTTAGCTTTCTACTTTCTTTTTGTGTACCCATGGAATATGGTGACCTGTAAAATTAATTTCTGATATAGCAAGTTGTCATGAGAGTATACATAGAGTCAAAATAAAATCTGCCTACTTTAATTTATACTCAACACTATAAATATTATTTCTCCACTTTATTTTTTCCTATTCAAATAGCTGAAGGTTGTGATCATTTTGTCATTACAGATGATGAAATACTCCTTGTTTATAATGTCCTTATTGTTCATCTCAAATGTTTGTTAATTCTCTAGTGCTGCAGAAGTTATATCAGAGAGCTTCTTTTCCTCTACTTCTGGCAGGTTCCTCACCTTTTACAGGTGATGAAAGCCTTCCAAATGTAGCCAAGTTTGCTTTCAGTTAGCAAAGTTACACTTCCTAAGTGTCAGTTGTTTTGATGGGGCATTGACTTAGATAAATTTGTAATTACTTGTTTTGCAGCTAAATTTTAAAAACTAAGTAATACTTCTTTGTAGTGTCCTTCCTCTTAAAATATCTTTCCAAAAATCCAGAATTACATGGATGTTGTAAAGCTGATTTAGAACAGCACAGGAACTTCTGAAATTCTTGAATTTCATTTATTTTAATTTGTCTCTACTTCACCAGAGATGCAGCTGCTTGCTGGATCTATCTGTGAAATAGCCTCAAAAGCAAGGAACAGTAAAAGGAATTGGGCTTCTGGGTTTTCCAGGAAGATTAGTGGCAGGAATACCAATAAAGTTTTCCCTTTGGTAGTAACATGGGATTATTCTACTTCAGTAGTGAACCTGGGTAAAATACAGTAGATAACTGACTGACTGCTATATGAAAGCTTTGAGGAGGGTTGCACTAGAGATGTATTCTGTTCATATTCACTATAGAATTCTCTGCAGTATTCAGCTTTTTCTGGCTGTAGATTTCTCCTAGCATAAGTAACATTGTTACTCTGCTATCCCTTTCCACAGCCAGGCTATTTATTCTTGTGGTGCTGGACTGGATAAAAGGCATCCTGTAACAATTGTTCACAATCTACTTTCTGTTGCATTCTAGCACAGAAGTGCATTATGGTGCTCCTTAGAAAAAGTTATTTAATTTTTCACTGCTCACCAGGTGCCAAAATGGATCAAGGGGAAAGACTTATCAGGTGGAGTAGAACTACTTCAGAGGATGAAAGGTTTTTTGTCCATTGAGTGAATCATAATTGAGTGGCAAGTTATTTGTAGACTTAAAATGACCCACTTATGGTGAACTTCCATGTTGTTTTGAGGGATTGTAGAGAAGGATCTTATCAGCATGATTAATTTTATTCTTCAGTTTTCTAAAAGCAAACTAAATTTGGGTTACTCTGACTATTTTGGTCTTGTTCTTGAAAAGGCATTTTTCAAGTAGTGTAGTATGTGTAAACAAGTCTCTTCCACTAATATGCTGCTGTGGAAAAAGCAGTTAATATCTTATGAGAAGGATTTTGTCTTGAAAATTGTACAGATGTGCTTTCTTCTAGTAGGAAGACTGATACGTCTCCACTGCACTGTGTTAGAATTGAGACATTCCACAAGGTTTGAAATAGAGATTGTTCTGTGATTCTGGCAAGGCATCTTTGCTCTGCTTAGTAATGTAGGTTTGGGTTTGATGACTTTGTTTCATCATATTTAAATGAATATGGTTTTTTCCATTAATAAAAATACTCAATATTTTATGTTAGAAACACATTGGAAATAAAAGTTGTGAATTGTTCTACCCAGAACAACAGCTAAATGCTGTATTGTAGCAGAACACTAAGTAATACTCCATTTTCTGCTCAGTAAATGTGGTTTTTTGCCTAGAGTAGTGAGAAGAGCAGAGGCTGGGCAGGGTTTCATATTATGACTTCCTATACCTTTGAAGGCAAGAAGAAGGATGACTTCAAACTCCTTTCTCTAGACCCTGGAGTAGCACCTTGGACAGGGAAGCTGTAAAGAGCACAACCCCCAGCCTGAGGAGCTCATCAGAGGAATGGAGTGTAGCAGTGTGGGGGTAAAAACAAAAGAGCTTTTGTTTGATTGAGTATAAGGCTTTCCATTTTGCTAACGAGATGGTGAAATACTGTGTGGAAGCAGATTGGTTTGGCTTTGTTTCAGCTGCTTCCTACCCTGACTTTTCTGCAGAATTAAATCTGTTGTGCCTCTTGTGTTCAGCCTTGGTGTATAGTGCTGCTGGTGGCATCACTTCTGTTTCCTCACTGTAGTATTGCAGCTTAAGGAAATGGAGAATTTTCATTAGGATTTACTGTGGAGTAGGAGGACCATTTATATTATTAGCAAAAGAAGGATGCAAAAGCCTTACATTTGCAACAATCTACTTGATTTTTATTTTACCGTCTAATTAATTATATATTGAGACTTGTGTGTCGGAAATGTCTTGCTTACGTGTGGAGGACAGTTGTTAATTTTATTATCACACAAACAGAAATAAAGAAGATGTTAAGGGTTTTTTCAAAATTTTGGAGAGGAGGAGGATGATGATGACTCTTTTTGAAAATGCATGAGGCTCTGTTTTTAATCTTACTTCAGCAGAACTTTAAACAAGATACTTGTTTCATAGTATAGATATGCAGTGGTGTTTAAATCTTAGGAATGTGAAATTCCTCTTTTGCTTGAAACTGAACAGCATTACTTTTTCATATACTTTAGAGATACCCAGAGACAACAAAAAATAAATATGCTTAATTGTCTTAGGGTTTTTAATTTCAGATGCCAAATTGTGTGTGTGTAGGTATTCTTCTTGAGAATGGCTGAGGTTTTTTTAAAGCATATATATTTTTATCTATGTGCCTGGTAGTACATAAAGCTAATTGCATTATTATGCTGTACATTATCCCTTACATCTGAAATGGCTAATAGACTTTTTTCCTCACACATTTTTCACCCCCTCTTCTGATGGAGAGAAGTTTCTGTGTATACTAAAGCATAATAATAAAATGTTTGAGCCTTGAGAAGTCCTAAAAGCTAGCATTGCATGCATTAGAATTAATTTGCTAATGAGATTTGTAATGGCTGTTTGGGAGATTTAGATAAGCACTGGTTTCAGATTGATTTGTATTTTGATATTCTTGCTGAAGAGTAACTACAGAGCAAAAGTATACTGCTGCTCTTTCCCAGTATAATTAGATTTATTCAAAGTGTGTTGACCTTTCAGGTGTTTTGCATTTAATTTTTCAAACCTAAAGTCTTCAATTAATAACAAGGATAAAAATACATTAGCAGCTAACGCAATTTTAAAAGGAATGTGTAACATATTAAAAATAGAAAGTAGAGGTAGATGAAAACTCACATCTTAGTATGTTTTCTTGGCCATGGCAGTCATCTTTTTCTAACTTTTTATGATTCTGTGGGCAAAAGGGAGGAATTCTGTATATCATATACGATTGGTCCCCAGTTTACTTTCTGATAGCTTTTTCTGTAATATTGACACGAATGTGGCTTAAGTCTGTTGAGAACTCTGTATACCCTGTGGAGTAGGGCACATCTGGCTATGCTGCTATCTTGTATCCTTTCAAGGGAGTCATTCTATTTGTGCACCATTTTGTTTATGCGTTGCTAACTTGTTTTGGACCACTTGTCAGTATTTCTTCTAACCCTTTTGTCCACAGATATTCTGGTTTCTCATATACCATTTGCAAACTGTAGTATTCTCTTCATTTTCTGCAAGTAATTAATGTATAAAAAAATAGTACTGGTGCCTTCAACCTTCACCAGTGCATCATTCTGGCTTTCCAGTGAACCATGGGCACTGCTCTCTGCATGCAGTAACTTGCATGGTACAGTTATTTATGTCAGTGATCCACCTATTTGATCTTGGTGTTTTGAAATGGGTGGGTATTGCTAAGAAAAAGGGAGGAGAGAATCTTTTTCACAGAACAGATTAGATTAAAGTAATTCTGTGATGGACGGGTGAAATGACTACTGTGTGTGCATACTTTACACTTATTTTACATCAAATCAACTTGTCCTGTGCTGTACTGATAAAGTTTCTTTGTGTAGAGTCTGAAGATAATTACTGGAAAACTTGAGGTGGGAAAACAGAATTTCAGCTCTTATTTTGACATACTACTTTGATACTGCTGAACTTAAGTTTACTTCAGGCATCTGAAAATATGAGGGGTGAGGAGGAAATAACACAACACACAGCTATGATAAGTAAGGGACTTGTGGAACGTATGTTTCAAGTTTTTCTGTATTGTTTCACATGAGCTTTTTCAAGAAATCAGTTTGCATAGATACTGGCATTTGTGTGGTTTACACACAAACTGTTTCAGCTTAACTTTTGCCACACCTAGAGCTTTTCATAACCACAGACGCTTCTTAGACTTAAGTTGCAGCCACTTTTGTTACAAACTGGCTGGCGTACTTTGTAGAAGATGCTAAACTCTCCCAGTGCAAAGAAATTATCATCTTTATTTCCACTCTGTAGAACAAGCTGGTGTGCAAGAAAACTTAGCTACAGTTTCTCACCTGTTCAAGAAACCAGGCCTTTAAATGCAACCCCTCTTTAAAGGAGCAACAAGTTTTGTTTTGTCTTACCTTTTGAGCCTTCTGCTGGCACAAATTAACTGAAGCTGCCTGTTCTAAAAGGTAAAATAACAGAATGAATCATACAGAAATTGTTGGCAAAAGCAACAGCAACTTCAGCTGCATAACATGTCAGTGCAGCTGTTCTTATGAAGTCTCCCCAGTTATTTGTAGATGACGAATTTAAGAAGCTTGGACGAGTACTTGTGTGAGAGTAGAGGAGGGATGGTAATTTCTCCTTGTGAGAAAGCTTGTACTCTTCTTCTTGGGCATAATTTTTATTTAAAAGAATATTCTCACAAGAGGAAAAGCTTAGTGTAAGAATAGAAAATAGCTGTGCTTTCTGATGTTTATACAAAATTAAGGATACTTGTTCTCTTAGGTGCATGTTGGTTTATTATAGTTAAGGAACTAGCAAACAAACTCTTATGTGTTGAAAAAGTTAAACTGATACACGTTCGTTTTAACTTCTTTATACTTAACCAGATCTTACCCTTCCGTTCTGGTCTTACTTCTCCCTCTCTCCCTTGTTTAATTTTTTGGTGGTCTTTTTATGTTTGCTTGTTTTAATGGCTTTTAATTTTGTTGATTAAAATCCACCAGAATACTTAGAATAAACAAGTTTTGCACTTTCTGGTACCTTTTAGACTATTAGAGAAATCTGAAAATAAAGTTGGACTCTAAATTAAAGACTTCTGTGGCCATCTTAGGAATGGTTTGTTGAGTAAATTCAAATCCTTCTATAAAATTATGATTTTTTTCTCCTCTTTTCTGTGGTTATATCTGTAGTCTTTTTAATGTGTCCATAATATGGTCTGTAAGGTCACGATCAGTTCCTTTTAAAGGGAAAACCTAATTTTGTTTAGCACTGAAAGTTACTGTCCTTGATCTCTTTTCCTTGTTATGTAGTTAAAAGCAAGTGTTTATATTCTCCCTGTGTAGGAGAGACTTGGAAATAAAACGTTCTGTTTGACATAAAACTTACAAGGTACTTTTTGGGAACTTGGTCTTAATTTTATAACCTGTGAGTGACTTCTAAGAATTTTCTAATGCCCAGGTGTTTTGTGCCCATCATACTGCCAAGTTAGAGTAACTAAACACAACTTGGTGTCCAAATTCACCATGGTTACTCTTTCTAATTGGAAGAACTGCACATGGAGTTTTCCAGCTCTGAGATGTATGGTTAGAAACAGAAGTTTTTCAATAAGGGTCTCTTGGCAATAGTTGAGGTGTTCACACTGTGCTTAGGCTGCAAGGCTCCCTGGTTACCTGAGCTGTCTTTGGAGGGGAGAGAACAGGAGTGAATATTTCTGGATTGCAGGTTTGTCACTGTGAACCTACTTGCATACACATCCATTGTAAGGCAATGGCTTAGTGTTTGTCACCTTTTTTAAGGTTTCTTTAGACCTGTAATAGAGAAAAGATTCAAAGAAACCAACCCATAAAAGCTAAAGAAACAGATTTGCCTTACTGAGTGAGGCTGCTGGTGTGTGCTGCTTGATATGGGTCATATTCTGATTGTAAGATGTGCTTGCTGTGACTTAAATTCTACTTCAGAAGTACTTTGTTACCTCTGGCTGCAATTCCAAGAGTGAAATTGTTTGAGGCATTGGGCTACTCCTTTAAGGTATCTTTTCAAAGATCAGTGTAAGAGCCTATTTCAGATACAATAGTTAATATCGTATTAATCACAAATTAGAAATAATTTTGAAGTTGAGGCGTTTACTTTGAATAGATGGGTGAGCTGGGCAAAGGCCACTAGATTTCTAAACTTAATTGAGCTTGGTCATCTTCTTAGTAAATGCTTTCCTTCTTGCCCCAAGTGGTTTTTTAGTCTGTAACTGTGATTAAAGATTGAGTGGTATCTAATTTCTGTCTCTTTAGGTGAAGATGGAGCAGGTAAAACTAGCTTAATAGGAAAAATTCAAGGAATAGAGGAATACAAAAAAGGAAGAGGAATGGAGTATTTGTATTTAAATGTGCATGATGAAGATCGAGATGGTAAGTTTGTGTTTCTAATAATATCTTAAACCACTTCGAAAGCAGTTGCTCAGTAGTGTGATATTTGGAATGACAGTGGAATGTTTTTCATTCTTGATTAATTTGCAGGAGTCCAACTTAGGCCATGAGCAATTCACATCATGAGGAAGTTTCTCAGGGTAGTTTCTTTAGTAGCCCAAACCAGGACAAGAAGATACCACGAATGACCACCTAAGTGGTAGAGGAGGAAAGGAACCTGTCAAAAGAAAAGGATGAAAAGACCAGGGAAAGCAGTCTTAAAGCTATAACATTCTGAATGGATGGTAGGCAAAAGTGCATTCTTCAGGCCTAGAGGGAAAGGTGCCTTGGCTGTTGTCTTGCATGTCAATTATTGTAGCAAGTATTTATCTTTTTTGACATATAGAGAAACCTTTGTCTTGGTGGTATCGGAATCTGCAAGACTGCAGATCATGTATTGATGGGTAAGAAAATATGAACAATGATGAATAAAATTTTAAAAGCAAACCAACAACACTAAAAAACCCAAGCCACCAACCCAAAAATTTGGAAGAGGGAGAAAATTAATAAGAAGCTGTATTTCAGCTGGCTTGAGTTGAATTAGAGCTAGAAGGTAAAGATGATGTTTAATATCCAGACCCCAAATACCTGCATTTATGGAATAGGTAAATGATGCTTATATGCAGGGAACAAGGAAAGGAGTATGACTGTGCAATGTAGAGGTCTGGTGAATTATCTCGAGGCACTACTTAGAGGGAGTGAGGTTTGGAAAGGACATACAGGGAGCTGTGGGGAAAAATGGGAACTGTTGTCCATGCTATAAGAACAAACCCAGCAGATAAACAGAAGAAATTCGCCTCCTTTTTTTCTGAAATCACCTGCTTCCCTGACTTCCATGTCTGGCTGTTGGTCTCAAAGATGACTTAATCAAGGTTAAAAGGATTTGGGTCTAAATGTCTTCCTCAGAACTTCTGTAACAAGTAATAAAAACTTGCTAAACAAAAAACCCAAAAAACTAACTAATTCTACCATAAATGAAGAGCTAGAGATTCAGAAGTGTTTCTGAACATTAGAGTATGGGGAAAAAAGCAGTGAGATGGTGTATTTGTAGGGTGATTGTCCTGCAGACCTGAATAATAACTTCCTTGTCTGCTAAGTCCATCTAGATTTTAAAACTTGCAGTTCTGCCCCAGTTTTCTGAAGGGCCAAGGTACACAATCTGTATTATAAGAGTTATATAGGCATATCACATCAGAGTTTTGAAGGGGAGATTGCAGTCCCTGAGACCTAAGCAAACCAAGGGCTGAGAAAGGATGGCTGAATTCACCCAATTCACCCCTTCTAAGTTGCATCTTGAATAAAATATTTTCCCTTTCTAAAACAGTGAACATTAGTTTTGGAATGTTGAATGTGTTATCTAGAATGTCCACAAGCTGCAGTGTGCTCTATGGTTACATAAGTTCTAGTAACTGATAAAACATGTAATCTGCTTTCTTCCTTGTATTTTACATATCTAAAGAAGATTTCATTGCCATTACATAGTGGACTGTTTCAAGTAAGTCTCAAAGTGTTTTCCTTCTTTTGTAGATCAAACAAGATGTAATGTATGGATTTTGGATGGTGACCTGTATCACAAAGGTCTTCTTAAATTTGCTATGGAGGCAAGCTCTCTAAAGGACACTCTAATTATGTTGGTAGTAGACATGTCTAGGCCTTGGACTGCACTGGATTCTTTACAAAAATGGGCAAGTGTTGTAAGAGAACATATTGACAAGTTAAAAATTCCTCCAGAAGAAATGAAAGAAATGGAACAAAAGTGTGAGTATTCTGCATATATGTATAAATCCATTTAATTCAGCTCCGCTTAATGCTTTATGCACCATTTAATCCCTCCATCGCAGTTTTTTTCGTTCTTTGGAAATGTTACTTAAAATTGGGAGTTATCAAGCATGTCAAGCTTCAGATAAGATTCAGGTAGCAATATGAACAATATTAGTATTTCTTTCTAACAGAAATACCTTAATTTAAGGGGGAGGGAAACCTTTAGAATGAGCACAGCTAGGTTACGTTTACAGTCTTGCTTCTAACAGGTTTTTCTAGGTAAGATTGCCTAAGAGAAAAAACTCTTTGGCCTTCGGTTTTTAATTTTATTTATTTTAAAGGCAAATCTTTGCATCCGCTTCTTACCTGCTCCTATAATTAGTCAATCTGGAGAATATGCAACCTGCTCCCAGCATACCAAAAGTATAAATGATGAAAGGATTCATGACAGCATGGTAATGTCTGGGTCCTTTCTACTTGAAAAGTTTTATAATTATAATTGACAGTAATGTAGCTATATCTTTGTTTTGGCGTGGATATGATATAGCAATGTTTTGTCTTTTGTTTTACACATGCAGAACAGATTTTGTAGGATTCCTCAAATTAGCTGACTGAATTCACTGTCGTCATAGCTCCATGTTCCTTTTGTGTAGCTTTCTCATAGTCTTTCCTATTCATCTCTCAGTGAATTACAGACAGCTGTGTGTCAGGATCAAATAGCTTGATTAAACTTTGTTTATAAGACTGAAGTTGTGCTCTGGAACTGCACATGGAACTGGTATGTTCTTGACCAAGTGACTGCCAGATTGCTGAATGACTTTTTCAGCAATGTGTGTTGCAGGCTGTAGCCATGCTGTGATAAAGTAGCCCATCAGGTGACAATTACTGATTTTCTGTTTATTCTTTTAAGAGAGGTATTTTTTTAAGGGAAGTATCATCCTTGGGAATTGTGTCATCCTCAAGAATCCTGTTTTCCACAACAGGAACTTGTTTAGGAGGGAGGAGTTGAGCTCTTTTGGGTGTGGCTTTGTTTTCTGGTATTTGGGGGAGCTGTTTGTGTATATATGGATTAAACATCCCCCCCAAAAGCGGTGTCAGGGTAGGATTTTACAAGATGAAAGTAGTAAGGACTCAATAGCTCTGTTAAAAATGTGCAAGCTGATAGTTTTGCTTCTTTACTGAGTGAACAGATCAGTGGAAACTACAAAATCTAGAAATTTCAGTGAGGAAGCAACTCATGAAAAGCAGCTACTCATTAGAAGTTTTGTCTGCTCTCTTGTTCTTTTATCATTTGGTTTAATTCTTATAGATATTGGTAGTCTGCATGTTGAGCATAATAGAAGCTCTGGATACAATCCAGATGCTACTGGAAGCTGTAATTGTTTTGAACCTTGTGTGATGTGGCTTCATGCATTACTGGGCAGTACTGCCAAAAGGAGGAGGGAGGAATCTTGCTTGCCTGACTTTTGGCTACAGGATCCTACTTAATTCTTGTGTCAGTGCCTTAGTGCTCCTGAGAGGCTCCTGCAAGCTGATTGAACTCACTAACAGGATTGAAATCAACTGAGAGTTTGTGTGTATAGTTTTCTGCAGGTGTGCTGCTGTGTTTGTCTTCAAATTCTAGCAATTTACCTCTGCTTAGACAGACCCTGTGAGGACAAAAACTGGTTTGGGAAGGCATTAGGGGATGCATAGCAGCTGTTTGTGAAGGGTTGGAATAACTCTTCCTGTTACTGCACTCAGCTGTGTCTAATGAAGCCATGTGCCCTGGTCATTGTAATTGCTTCTCTAAGGAAGACCAGAGATTATATTCCACAGTCTACATAAATCCCCCTGTCTACAGTCTTTGAGCTATGATATGCTACACAAATCCTCCGTTTTCTGTTCTTGTATAAAGATTAATATGTTATCGTCAAACAAGGGGAATTTTAGGAATCCGCTGGAGGATTTCTAGCACTGGAGTAGTGTGATTTTTATTTTAGTATGCAGTTATCCCAAAACAGACAGGATACTGTGTAGGAAAGACTCCCTTGAGTCACTGGCATACCTTGGTGAGAACTCCATGTTTAAAATACGATCAGTTTGGGAGGCTCTTGGAAGCTCTCAGGAAAGACTGAAGTAGCAGCATTCCCTGAGTAAGAGCCTGAGCTGACTGACTGTTTGATTGAGTTGACTGTAAATAGAGATTATAATCTGTGAGTGGTTTTTTTGTTGTGAGCTCCCAAAATCTGTAGAAAAATTGAATAAACTTGGCCTAGTACATCATTTTCTCTGGGGTGTTGAAATCAGTCTTGCTCTGGTAATTCAGTTATGCTTTTCTGGGTGTAAACTCAGAGGGCTTCAATCAGTTTAGTGGAGGTAGGGGTGGATTAACATAAATCAGGGCAAATCAGTGAGAATATACTGGAGTAGTTAGTTTCTAGTGTGCATGAGTCAGCTAAATTGTTCTGCTGCCTGATTTCTTGGCTGCATCGGGATGTGTTACTCATGGAAAAGTAATCAGTGGTGGGTTTTGGTACAGTCATGTTTCTGCTGTGTGAAACAGGATGTGATGTGAAAGGCACAGACACTTTATGCCTAATATTGCATCCCTGATTGTAGGAGTAGTAAGTGACCACGTCATTAGGATTTTCAGTGTATGCATCAGAACCTGATGAGAGTTACAAATTTCACTTTATTATTTTCTAATTCTGGTTATATTCTGACTTATCCTCATTGCTATATTTTAAAGTTGTAGCTGATCTATTGTAGACACATACCAAGTATTAAATATCCTATTAATTAATTGTAAACCTAGTTAATAACTAATGATGGTATTCTATTTGCTTATTACCACTGTAGATTCACTGTACAGAGAGAGCAAGCAATACATATTAATCAATAATATTTAATAGCAACTGCCTAATGGTTCCACAATGATAAAATAAAAATGGGTTAATCCTGTCCTTATGGACAGTTTCATCTGCTCATGTTCTGGCTGCTGATAAAGCAGATTTCAAACTTACCAGTTCTCTGTTGTACTGCATAAAGCAAACAAATAGTCAACACTCTGTGCATGTTCAATTTTTCAACATAAAGAAGCAGAATACTAGGTAATTGACAGTGCTAGACATTAATGGTGGTGGAAATCATTATTGAAATAATAAAGTAGCTGATCTTTTAATCTAACTTTTTTTACTTTCAGTGGTAAGAGACTTCCAGGAATATATAGAACCAGGCGAGGATTTTCCAGCTTCTCCACAGAGAAGAAATACTTCATTACAGGAAGACAAAGATGACAGTGTGATTTTACCCCTGGGTGCAGATACACTAACATGTAACTTAGGCATTCCAGTAGTAGTAGTTTGTACAAAGGTTTGTTTCACGTTTTAGGTTTTTTGCTTATTTTATTTAAGGAACTGTTGATTGTGGATTTGGGGTGGGAAGCACATGGTTCTGAAGTCATTCTGAATACTATGCATAAGAATTTTTTAAAATGTTTAATGCTGAAGGTTGGTTATATTCTGGAAGAACTCATTGCATGCCATTCTGGTATTAGTTTTTCCTTTAGTTCTACCAGTTTTCAAGGAATTGAGGAATACCTCAGACCTGGTTTTGCTCATAGAAGTGAGCTAGTCAAGTAAGAATCTAGAATTCCTCTTGATCTACCCAGTCTTCCTTATTCTACAAGTAGTGTTCTGGTAGGGTTTTTTAATATTTCTGATCTTCTTCTGAAGATAAATATACTTGGGGGTTCTAGTTAGTAAAGTGCTGCTCTATTAACTTTCCCCAGTTCTTAGGATGTTTCTGTGATCTGTTTTGGTTTCTGTAACCCTGTTCTTAGTCTAAAGAAAAGAATAGTGTGCTTCTCATTTGGGGTTTGTTTTTTTGTTTGTTGTGTTTTGTGGGGGGTGTTTTGGGGTTTGTTTGTTTGTTTGTTTTTTGAGGGGTTTGGTTTGGTTTTCTTTTTTCCTTTTACCCTGGCTCTTCCGTTTTCATTGGCATTAAGTATACTGCATCCACAGTCACTGCTAGCCCACAGTGAAAGAATAAACACTTTGATGCATGTGCTGTTCCTTCACTGGAAGGGCAGTCCTCTCATTTCAGAAGCACCTTTTTCTCACCAGCTGCCTGTTACACTTCTCACCCCCCACCCCTTTTTTTTCTGCTTCCACATTTCTTGCTTTTGCCTCCCTTAGCAAAGGACTAGTTAGATAAAAAACACTGTGTCCTGTAATACCACAATGTTTAAAACCATATTAGGGAGAAAGTGGTGGTGTCACTCAGTGGGTCAGTCTTCAACAGACACTTTAAATTACAGCAGTGGGGGTGGGAAGGAGAATGAAAGTGTCAATCACTTTAGCTCCCAAGTTAGTAATGACCACAGGACATTCACGTCGAGTTATATATTATTAAAAAACAATAATAATGGTTCAGTTATGCTTCTAAATTACCTTAGCAGGTTTTTGGGTTTCTTTGCATCACCCACCCCACTTTACCCGCCTTGCCCAGTTGTGAACTGGATGTGTAGCAGCACTACTATTTCAACAGAAAACTGAAAGAGGTGTATTAATGTTGTGTTTATTTTGACAGTGTGATGCCATCAGTGTTCTGGAAAAAGAGCATGACTACAGAGATGAACACTTTGACTTCATTCAGTCACATATCAGACGGTTTTGCTTACAGTGTATCCTTTAACATGTCGTAAATACTATAATGATTCAATTAAATCTTTGACTATAAGTATAAAATAACAATTGCGTCTCTATCAAAGTAGGAAGCAACTCCTTCACTCTATCTGGTAGTCTGCTTTGGCTCCCCCTAAAGGCAGTGTCGAATTAAATTTTTCTGTTTTTTCTTTTTTATTTTTTTTTTTTTCCCAGAGCTGTAAGAATCTAGCATGTCCCCTTACTGTGAATTTATCTACTTGTCTTCATTTCCATATTTAGGAGTCAGTGTGCAAATCAACACTCATATCTTAAATTACAAGGTTTTTAAAATCATAACACAATACAGTTCATCCAAGTATGATCTTGGTTCAGATCCACATAAGGCATGTTATTAATTTTTAAGCAAATATGCAGTCTCTTCAGTGTTCAGTTATTGCACAGGATGAAGTGATGAGAGGAGGAAAGTAGTGTGAATTGCAAAAGATCCACTGGCTTCTATGTGCTGGTACAAAGACAATGCACATAAGATGTTATTGTGCTATTATTATTATTATTATTATTGAACTTTTTTTTTTTTTTAAAGAAGAAGTGTATGAAGTAGTTTTTAGTACTATTTAGTCTGCTTGACATGCTGAAATCTAGATTTTAAGGTGCCAGCAACATGCTATCTTATGTGCTGTGGTAAAGGGAAGTTAAAATGCTTATTGGAGAGACAGGAGGTGGAAAAATTATTTCAAGAACCTGAGACTTCAGCTGGGGAACAAGATGGCACTTCCTTCAAAGGGCTTCCAAGATGTAATTTTCCAAAATGGAACTATGGATAATTGTTGTACATTTTGGATGGAGAGAGAATACAAATATTAGTAGGAATTAGTCTCTGTGATTTTATATGCCAGATACAACTTGGAATTCAAGTCTAAACATCACAGAATGGGAATCGGATCCCATTATATAACTTTCTTCTGTAATTTGAATTGTATGCATGTAGAAATAAATTAGAGGTGTTAGCATTTTTATAATCTCAAAGTAAGAATTGCTTAAAGCTTCTTTGGCTGCTTTTATCAATCCGGTGCATAAGCTGTGTTGATTTCATGCTGAACCATGCTAGAATACTAAGCACTCTCTTGGTTTTTTAGTAACTGATATACAGCACAACTCGTTTGTCTTCATTTCCTTCAAAAGCAGATCACTATAATGTAAGAACTTGCTCCCCTAATTTAAAAATTCAGTTGGGAAGTGGAAGATGTTTGGCACTTTTGAAGCTACCAGTGTTCATGCTGTGGTGTCTGTTTTGCAGGATGGCATAATGACAAGATACAAGGATATGAAATTTTTGTTCACTAAAAGCAGAAGACAGTTTTGAACACATGAAAGTGAAACTTGATATTTTGGCTTAGAGAGTGAAAAGAGCCTATACTTTACTGTAAAAGCAATAGCTGAGTTGCCCTGAAACATGCAGAAAGAAAGATTCAAATTACTAAGTAGCTTGTTTTAAAAATTGTGTTGGAAGTTGTTTGACCTATATGATTTTTGGTATTTGTCCTCTAGATTCTATAAAGGAGATAACCTTTAAAGTAACATAAAAAAGTCACTTTAGTATCTCTCACTAGCTCCTAAAATGAGTTTTCTTTAACAAGTTGATTCAGATGGGGCAGCACTTATTTACACTTCAGTAAAGGAGAACAAGAACATTGATTTAGTGTATAAATACATAGTCCAGAAGTTGTATGGATTTCCTTTCAATGTTCCAGCTGTTGTTGTGGAAAAAGATGCAGTATTTATGTAAGTTACCTGCATTATTATGTGTCTGTGACTACAAAATGTACTTTTGCAAGACCCAAACTGTCATTTACAGCCTTTTTAATTAACCCTTTCTGAAGTTCTATGTAACATTCTCAGGAGCTGGGAGTTTGGTGAGTGCCAGTGGATTGCAATTACAAATACTTGATGCCCCAAAGTGAAATTTTAAACCTAGAGATTTTGCCCTTCTGTTTCAGTGAACCAAACTAGTTGCACTAGTCAATGGCTAGTTTGCACAGGAGAATGGCAGCTATGACAACTTTCCTGTCTTTCAGTTCTGTGCAGTTTAGGATTGTATGCAAGAATTACCTGAAGTAACCATAGAATTTAAAGCCAAATAATCCTTTATCTAGTCCTGCAGGCTGGGATAATGACAAGAAGATAGGAATATTGCACGAGAACTTTCAGACACTAAAAGCAGAAGACAGTTTTGAAGATATCATCACAAAACCACCAGTCAGAAAGGTAAATTGAGATGACTGGGCATTCAGCTTCTTACCTATTATTTATTTACCTGTCAGTTTTTTGCCTGTTTCTCTTTCTTTGAAACTTTGCTTCCAGATTATTGTGTGATAAACTGTGTGGGTTTTTTCCTTGTTTTTTTTTTTTATTTTGTTCTTAAAGTTATTCTTTAGTTATCAGAAACTCTTTTAAGGTCAGGTTGAATGAAGCCTTGTGCAGCCTGGTCTAGTGGGAGGTGTCCCTGCCCATGCAGGGGGGTTGGATCTTGATGATCTTTAAGGTTCCTTTCAACCCAAACCATTCTATGATTCTACAACTATGTATTTCTGTTCTGTACAGCTCTTCTCCAGCTTAAACTGTTGTTTTGGGTTGGTTTTTTCTGCCACCATTACATTGGCCGAGACTACAAATATAATTGGTTTATGTTTAATACATATTTGATACTCAAAAGTCTTAAATGTCATTTTACTGTTGGTCAGGTTGAGCTGGTATATTTTCAAAGCACTCCATTTTGCACCAGGTTGCTCATAACTTGATAAAGCTTTTTGTTTCTATTGGAATACTTAAAATAAGAAAGCTTGAGATGGTGCAAAAATCATAAACATATGAAAACAGGTTCTTCATATATTTAAAATACTTTCTCTCTTGTACTGTTTAACAAAAGCCTTTTACAGAACTACCTGAAAACACATGTGGGGCTGCTAAACAAAATGCCAGCAGCTGTGGGCCCCATGTGTACAGAAGTAATTGAGAGAAAGTGCAGAGTCACTTTTGCCATAGTTGTCTATAAAATAGGACCAAGACTGGGCCTTGATAAGTACCCAGAGACATGAGCATGCTGCAGAGTATGTGCATCCATAAACATTTCTTACAGATCCAGAGATCTGTTTCACTTCCAATTAATTTATCTTAAATGGAATAATGAGGTAGCAGTCTTAAATATAGAAAACGGGGCCTGCAGTCAACACTGGACTTCATTACAGTGCACATCACACATTTATTTCTTTGTTGAATGCCTTGGTCATATTCACAGGGAAGTGTAAAAGGAAATATATTTATTTCTTTTAGACACAATCATGTTAATGTTTTTGTATTGCAGTTTGTTCATGAAAAAGAAATTGTAGCAGAAGATGACCAAGTGTTTCTTATGAAGCAACAGGTAATTTTTTTTGTTCCTTGAAACCATTTTATTTAACAACATTCTCAATCTAAATTTGGCATTGTATTCTTAGTTACTGTAATATCTAACACTACATGGGTCTGTTTATTTTTTGCAGTCACAGTTGGCGAAACAACCACCTACTGCTGCAGGAAGGCCAGTGGTTCGTAATAAAAATTTTAAATATCACATTAAAGTGATTCATTTCACTATATTTAGAGACTTGCTTGTTTTATTTGCACCATCAATTATTTTTTGATCTTTGATTTTTTTTAACTGCATAGTGTTTCAAATCTACATTATATACCACTCTAAAATTCTGACACTTCTTCACAGCTAGTCATGACAACTGGTATTGAAAGCAAGAGCCAAATGTCCTGGGTTTACTTTTCGTACATTAGAATGCTATAAACCAGTTAGTTTGAGTCCTCTTTCTGTGGGGGGACTGAGTGGGACAGGGAGCAAACTATTTTGGATTAATTGTCTTCCTGAATTTTATTTCTTAAATTTGGCACTGTCTTGGAATATAACGAACAAATTAAAACTATGATGCCATCTACATTTAAAATACAAATAAAATAACCAAAAGGTAGCACAAGCTTCATGGAAAGCATGTGGTTTTATAAAGGTAGTTTTACTTTCTAGGTGAGCTGCAGTTTTGCAGAAACATGACTTGTTGTCCTTGAATTAATAATATGTTTCCCCCAAGACAACATGTAGTCCTTTCCACGACATGGGGGTATTTGATGTCATTCCAAGAAATTTGGTGTAGCTTTTTTTGTGATGTAATCAGTACAGTTTTCATTATGGTCAGAGGCATAACTGAGTAACAGGTGGATTTTCAAGTTTCTTACTGATGAGAAATGAAAAGCTTCACTACTGCTTTAGTTGCACTAAATTTAATATTTGTAAGAATGTTATGTGTGTGTAAAAAACTTGTACACAATGATCAAAATCTAATCCCATGTCATTTCAGTTGCATGTGATACTGTGTTATAGAAAAAAATATTAGGAACTGTGAGAACAGAATGCTTCATTCCATGTACTTTTACACTGCTTGATTTAAATCTGTAGGAGATTGACTAGCTCTGGTTTGAAGTTTTTTTTTCCATGCATAGGATGCCTCTCCAAGAGTTCCTGGAGGATCTCCTAGGACACCAAATAGATCCGTAACATCAAACGTTGCCAGTGTTACACCTATCCCTACTGGTTCAAAAAAAATTGATCCAAATATGAAAGGTACCTTTTCTTCTGAGGGCACAAATACAGTTCGGAAAGTAAAAGATCTGCTTTGCCTGCTTTCTCTAATATGCTTATTTAGATTGACTAACACACAAAATCAGTATTTACTTAGAAAATCTGTTTTGTTTTTCATTTTGTGTTGTTGTGGATTTTTTTCCCCCCTCTCTTTGTTTGTAGCTGGAGCTACTAGTGAAGGAGTCCTGGCTAACTTCTTCAATAGTCTCCTGAGCAAGAAAACTGGTTCTCCTGGGAGCCCTGGTGGTGTTGGTGGCAGTCCGGGAGGAGGTGGCACTGGAGGTCCTGGCAGCAACTTACCACCATCAGCAAAAAAGTCAGGTATGATAATGATAAAATAATAACCATACTGACAGGAATGATCCACCACACACAATTTAGATGGAATTTATCAGAAGTATGAACACTACTATAGTTAACTGAATGTTTTATCGGATATGGGTTTTGCTTTGTTTTCACAGCAGTTTAGTATTATTTTTTTATAGCTCTCACTGGATCAAAGAAAAACCTCTCATGTTTTAAGCATGAATGGTTAAGAACATGAGTTCTTAATTTTTCCTTTGCTCCGCACATTCCCTATACATTGCTTATGCTTTAAGCCATTTTTAATATTCAGATATATTGGTACTTAATTTCGGGTTGCTTTTTTTGTTGTGTTTGTTTTGGTTTTACAATACTGAAAGGTGTTAATGAACTTTAAATTGTCTTTTGCTAGTGATCCTCCTCTGATGTGATGAAGGTTTTGCTTCATGGAGTTTGGTGGCACCCTATAAGAGTGCTTACGTATTTTCTGTCGGTAGCCTTTTTATGTGATGTGATTAGTTGTTAGTATTAATCTAAAAATGTCTAAGTGACTGCTCTAAATCTAGACACAAGACTACTCTGGTGCTTCTTGCTATTCCAGCTTATAATGTTTTTGTACTACTGGGAGGTAATTACTGGTATTCTGTATTACTGGGAGGTGTCCCTGCCTATGCAGAGGGGTTGGATGATGTTTAAAGTCCTTTACAACCCAAACCACTCTGTGATTCTACTTAAGAACATACCTATACAGACATCTTCCCTCCCTGCTTCCCCAGAGATCAGTAACGTTAAGCTTAAATGAGAATGCTGGTGTTTCATTGGTACTTGACATTAGTATTTACTTTTATGTAGTAACAGGATAAAAAAAGAAAAACCCACTTGCTTCCCACTAGCACTTTCTGCAGACTGACCCTGAATTATTTTTTTTATGAGTGCACTTCCCTGTTTTAAATGCAGAGCTCAGTTGGCTGGGCAAAGTTTACAAGTACTTCCTTCCTACAGTCTGCTGCAGACAAAGTCAGCAGTGCTAATTTGAACAGTTCATGGAAATATAGAAGAATGTGAATTTCTCTCTACTACTTCCTTTTTATTTCTTTTGGGTTTTGGCCTTATGCCTTTACACTCAAAGTTTTTAAGATTTGTCCAATGCAAAATCTATGTTTTTTCATTTTTTGCTTTATTTGACATCTCTTTCTTGAAAATTAAAGTTACTATAGGCTTTCCCAAGACTGTTTCCTGAACATGGCTAAATGTTACTTATTTCTTTTGTAGGTCAAAAGCCAGTTTTAACAGATGTTCAGGCAGAATTGGACAGAATTTCACGAAAACCTGAAATGGTCTCTCCTACAACACCTACATCTCCAACAGAAGGCGAAGCATCTTGAAGAAACCAAATAAAACCAATTGTTCAGTTTTCTGGGATAATTCAAACTTGCCTCTGCCTCTTCCTTCAGTGACTGGAACTAAAGAACTGAAATATCTTTCAGAACACAAACAGTTGATGTCTGTCTTTCTTTCATATGGGTTGCCCAGCTTTACAAAAGGGAGCTGTACAGATGGATAATGGTTATCACATCATGTAGAAATACTGTTCACAGTGCAAGAATAGTAAATTAAGGTTTTTTCTGGGTTTTGTTGAAAAATCAGTGTAATTCTGTAAAATTACAATTATGTCCACTTAAGTGATAGGGGCTGCTTAGTGCAGGAAAACTGATACACACCACAGGCACTTAATTTATGTTGATTTCCCAACCTGTTAGGCAAGTTTTAATACCACTTTAAACAGATGAACCTCTACTGGAGAGAAGTACAGTTATTTGGAACAGAAGATTAATTGCACAAAACAATAACAAAACCAAACTCCAGTTACACTTGAACATTTGGAGTATGGATAAAGAATATCAGTCTGATCTCCTCAGACATGTACACTTCATTCAAGAACCCATACGAAAATTCATTCCAGATGTAACACAAAATTAGTGGCCAGCTTTTTTTCTCTTTGATTAATTTCAGGCACTGAATAAAAGATGTATAAAGAAAAAGCAGAGGTTAAATGTACAGATTATCAGTATCCAGATTTGTCTATATATATATATGGCTCAGCCTTAATGTTCCCCACTATGTTTTCCACATCAGTTACGGTTTAAAATTGGTCATCAAAACTGTAATCAGTTAATAAAGTATTCTCTGCATTCAAATTTAAAGAACTTTCATTGAAGCCATGGTTTTCTTGCTTGTTTACAGTAAAATCTAAGGATGTGCTGTAAAACGTCCTAAAACATGTTTCTGCATTTTATCACTCAGTGAATAATATCATTGGTAGATACTTAAACTTCCTTAAAACACTGGTTTTGGAAGGAAGTGGATAAGTCTGCAGTGTTTGTTCCTAGGAGTAAAACCAGCTTATTTGACTTCAGTGGTTTCTGCTGTATGCTGCAGTATGTTACACTAAAGATTCTACTGATGACTCCAGTATAATATCTGAGAAGTGGTTGGCCAAGGTTAGGACTTTACTTAAGCTTTCAGTACACACATGCTGAGCATCACCTTACTGTTCTGTTCAGTTTATTAAATCAGCAAAGATTATGTTAATTTCTCTATTTAGAAAACTTCTGAAACACTGAAGAAAAAATCCTTTTAATTTTGAGCATGATGGTACTGTGTCTTACAGTTCCTGAATTTTGTAGTGGTTCTAGTGAATCAAAATACATAAATTTACTTAAGACCAACATGTATATTGTTGCATGTTGCATCCCTAAAGTTAACAGAGTTATGAAAATTGACTCAGAATATTGAATTGCGGACTACACAAGTTTCAGAGTTGAGTTCAGAGTTAAGAGGTTATTAACTATGGATCAATTCCTCAGACTAGAGTCTTTAAAATTTTGCTTATGGCCGTCATTCAGTGAAGGTGGCACATGGAGAAGGAATGCATGACCTGCTGATGAACACCTGTATAGAATAAATCATGTCTTGAAGAAAAAACATGGTTAAGCTTTAAATTGTAGATGCATGGCATGTATCAGTATCACAACAGTTCTATGTAAATTTCCTGAAACAGAACTTTAAATGTGCTTGAAAGAATAGCTTCTGCTTGTATCACCACCAGTACACTTCCTTGTACAGCTGCAGAGCTGTGTATAGATGCAGTGAAACTTCGGATTTTAGGGCAAAGTCTTAAACTAGTTGGCACTGTTCAGATTTTTAAAAGAAAACTTTCCTCCCTTCAGTCTACATTTTAGTTCATTTGAGCATCTCTCAAAGCACAATACCCTTTCCAGAGCTGGAAAACTAGGCATGTAGTATATTAAGAGCTATTGCACTAGGTGCCCTTTTTGTGTGGGGGCTGGGACAAGGGAAACTAACGACCCAAAGTTGGCAGAACATCACTTTGGCATATTTAAAGCTTCTACATGCATTTCTTTCCCAAACCCTGATAACTGTTTTTGGGGTGGTTTTTAATTTTTATCTGAAAATTATTATTTACAAAAATGCTAAGTAAGAACTTGTATCTCTCCACTGTGCCTTTTCATTCTGTAAGACTAAAGTAGCCTGATTCCCTCCTTAAATTTCAAATTCTTATAATACTGCTGTCACAATCTATCTACAGCCTGCTGATTCTGATTGGGAAACTGTAACTTCAAGACATCTAAAGGAAAACATCTCAAAATATGTTTCTGTGTAACCTGATGGGCTTGACTTCTTGTTCCCCTCTGATGAGACCATTGAGGTGATTGCTTTGTCCTCTTGAGTTGCAATTCCCCTTACTACTACTTTGGTGAGAGTAGATAATGCAAAATGATTTTCTGTGACTGAAGGCCCTTTTCACAAAATGTAGTGCCAGTGAATCCTTCTCCCTGTTTTCCTTCCTTTACTTTTAAGTCAGACACTAAAGTTAAATAAAAAATAAATTGGGTAAAACAATGAAGCTAATTTAGCAACAAAACTTCTGCATAATCCTTTATTGTGCTTTCATGCCTTAAGACGTAGATGTGTTAGGTTTGTGATGACTCCCAATTTATAAGGAATAACAACATTAATAAATTTCATTTTGCTTCTGATAACGCTGTGTGCCTTTAATATTTCACTTTCATTTGGTACAAAGTTTATCTAGCACACAAGTTGCAGAAAGCAAAGAGGTAATGCAAGAGCCACAGGAGATGATTTTTGATTAAAAGAAAACCCAATACTTGTAAAATGCTTTTTAGTATGAAACTGCAAAAACACTACAAAATAAGTAAGCCAAATAAATTCCTTTGGAATTTCAGGTCTAGTTCTGTGTGAACAAGGAACTGAGTAGTCTCAAACTAAACTGTTTTGGGGGAATTTTTCTAATCTCTTCCTCTCTACCACATTCATATGTCAGTTATTTGAGTAAACTGGTTGTAATAAAGCTGTCCTGCAGATTTTAAGGTTTAAAATTTTGAGTAAATGGCCAGTTTATTTCCAGACAGCTTGTATTTTTCTGCTGAAAACAGCAGTCCTGGAAATCTATATATGACAGGTTATATGGGTCTAGGTTATAGCTACTGTGCTAACAGATTTGTAGTGGTACATCTGATGTGCAAGTACCAGCCTGTTGGGCTGCAGTTTCTTTCTGGGGAGCACACTTAATTTGCAGTAGGACACCTGCAGCTGCAGAACTGTTGGTACCTGACATGGTTTCTCTGTTCCATGCAGATGGACACAGAAAACCACTGACAAGAGTTGGCCTAACCCTGCATTTGGGAAGTGTGGAGAGTTGAGGTTTTTTCTCTTGTGCTATAAGGGATACTCAGAAATAGCTGTTAAAATGCTAATTCTTCATCTTCACGTTCAAAAATCACACATTCTAGCATGTTAGTGTGGTGATCAGGGTTTGTGAAGCTCAGCTGCAATATTGAGCCCAAAAATGGAGCCTTGAGCTGAAGATGCAACATGTTCAAGTCTTTTCTGATGTTTTTTTCAGTACTTGGTATATTTCGTTTGCTCGCTAGTCATCCTCTATTTACTTCATTTAATGCACAGGCTACAGTCTGAGCATTAAACAAAAAGCTGTTGAGATGTCCGTGAGGGAACACCAGAACAAAGAACAGGGAGAGTGCTGTGCCTCTTGACTGGCTGATTTCAGTGGAACTCCCCAAGCTGTGCAGCAGCAATAAACCTCACCACCCTTCAAATGAACCTAAGTCCAGCTCCTTCAGTGGTTTGGGCTCTTAGAGCTGCTTTCCCATTCCTCTACTTCCTCCTCCCTCACTATCCAAGAAGAAAAATAAATAAATAAATCCCAACAAGTGCATTTATGAGCATGGGAATAGGAGAATATTCATTAGGAAGGAGTCAGATCAGTGGATCACTGCTGCAAACTCTGAGCAGGAGGCATTTAGGCTTTAACATTGTCCTGTAACACAGCACAAAGCTAGTCCCTAAGAGCTACCAAGCCATCACTTCATGAAAACAGTGATGCAGCCCTGGCCTGTATCCACCTTGTTCCAGTGGCTAGCATTTACTCAACTGCTTGAAGGAGCTCCAGTCACACTTTTTTGTAAATTATTTCAACATCAGCAGCAACGAGTGGTAAATGTGCCATTCAGCTATGCTGTGTACACTGTAATCTTCCCTAATGAGGTGGCTTTCTCAACTTAATTGGAAGTGCTTTTTGGTCACCATGGTGGGTATCTATGGAGAAGATGTAATGAGGGAGAAAAACAGGTCACTCATCACTAATCTGCTGCCACCCATCTCCCACTCTCTGCCTGGCTGACTGGTGATGTTACTGTTGCTCAGGATCTAACTCCAGGGCTGCTTCTCTGCCTTTAGCTCTGGTCCTGCTATTCCAGGCTGGAGAGGTGTGTGTGTGTGAAATAAAAAGAATTTTCCTTTTAGAAAACAGTCAGGTGTAGCACATAAACAGAAGGAAATAAATAGATGTGCATCTGGAATGGGATTTCCATTACATCACAGCCAGCTAATTACACTTATTTGCATTCAACAGGCTTATTATTTATCATAACTGTTGTTTTGATTTGCATTCTCTCTTTAAAGGAAAGATACTGTATTTGAAAGACAGTTCTGAGGAAAATGGAAGGAATAACAGCAGTATGTGTGGATAGTAGCATATGTATGTTTTAATATAATGCCTGAAGTATTTTCAAGCTATCAG
This sequence comes from Phaethornis superciliosus, assembly GCA_023637945.1. Classification (NCBI taxonomy): domain Eukaryota; kingdom Metazoa; phylum Chordata; class Aves; order Apodiformes; family Trochilidae; genus Phaethornis; species Phaethornis superciliosus. The sequence continues at coordinate 108,279,351 of JAJQWJ010000002.1, forward strand.
GTCCTAGGCTGTTGTCCAGTTTTCATTTCTTCTCTGCCACATAATCTTATGGTTCCTGTTGTTTTACTTCCATGCACCTCCTTATAAATAAATAAAGTGGCCTAAATAAGGCTTTCAATGGCAAGCTAACCTTTATAATTCATGCATCATTGGCATGTATTTCCAGGAGAAGGCTTGAACAGGAAAAACAACTCTTAAAGACAGCAATAACTTGGAAAAGGTTGTCATATATTTTACCTTTTGTAGGCTTGTGTTTCTGCAACTCCTTTAAACATGCTTTCTCCTCAAGACAGTTGTCTTCAATACTAACATAATAATCTATTATGATAATCTAGCAATGCTGCATTAAGACACTGGTAAAGATTCACAAGGGAACTACTGCAAAATAGGTTTAGATGCTACTGAGCACATTAAAAAGGGAACTGACTTCATTCTGTCTCTGTTAAGTCCTGTCTTGCTCAGAACACAGCATAACCTAGTCACATAATTTGTGGCTTTAGAGTCATTCAGCCACTTTTGAGATATTATCAAGGAAGAAAGCAAAACAAAAAGGGAATTTCCTTCAGAAGAGAGATGTCAGCTTCTGTAATGTAATCTTACTTAAACATACTCACGTGGGGGGGGAAAAAATGCAAGGAAGGCACTGGAGAGTCGTAAGTGGTAACAGTAAATGTTACTGGCTACACCTACTTGCTTAGTCCTGCAGGCTGGGATGCTGCCAGGAGAGCTGTGTTAGACCCATCCCAACCCCAAGCAGAAGCTAGGGCGCACCCAGGGCGATACCTTACTTATTTTAGGGGAAACACCCATGCCTTGAGAATTATGGGACTTGCCATACTCATTTGCCTTCCTGCAGCTCAATATCCTTTAGGGCACAGACAAATCTGTACCACCTTGCCTGGGAACCCCAAAATGCTCCCCTGGCTTGTGCTATCTTACTGGGAAAGGACAATGGAAAGGTCAAGACTTACAGCCTCCTGGTAGGCATTAAGCATGGAGCATGGCCATGCTGCTTTTGCCTGGCCCATACTGTCCAGATAATGGCAGCCTTTGGTGGAGTGAAAAACCAGCACCTGCCTCATGTGTCCCTGTAGCACACATCCTTCCTCTTCGTTGTGTGGCTGAGAGAGGCAGTGTCTGAGCAACCTTCTCTGTTTCCCTAAATGCATGTACAGCTAAGGTTAAGCACGCAAATCACCGTCTTTTCTGACAGTGGATCACGTCTGACTGAGTTTAAGTAAGCGAAGTATACGTGAACCTGATTATGAACGACTGTAACAGTTCTGTTACAGTTCTGTGGACACCACATTAAAAATAATATAACAGTGAATATAACATACCTTTCTTTACATACAAGGGGCTTGCATCTACTCTTATGTAGGCACCAAAAGCTGTAGCTTCTTTCGAAAGCTGATCTGGGCAAAGGTATAGCAGCAGAGTCTCAGAGACAGCAGTGTTTTCTCCCAGTGACAAGGAACTTAGGCAGGGCACGCTTTAGCTGAAGGAAACCCTTCTGATACCGTGATCTAGAGAGGCAACAGGGAAGTAAATAACCTCGTAAACTCTTCTCAGTGAGCACCCCCCACAAAACTAAGAACAGCCCCAAGCCTGAGGCCACCCTTGAACGACTACAGACCCAGCCCCTGCCTGCCCCCCGTCTCTCCCCAGGCAGCCGGGCTCTGGGGGCCCTGAGGCGGTGAGTGCGGGGCAATGGCGCTCACAGCAGGAGGCGCCTTTGTTCTGCCGGGTCCGGGCGGTCCCCGCCTTCCCTTTGGCCCTCCCCGCCCCTCCTGATGCCGCCCTTTTGCTTTCGCTTTCCCGCAGCAGGCAGCCGGTGCCGGTGGCTGCAGAGCTATGGAGAACGGCACCGTCTACAACCCCACCACCGAGCCTCAGGCCAAGGCATCCCGCCGCCCCTTCGGCTGCACCCTCAGGCACCTGCGCGGATGGCGGCTGCCGTTCAAGGCGCTCCAAGCCGTGAGTCCCCTCCTCTCCCTCCTCTCCCTCCTCTCCCTCCTCTCCCTCCTCTCCCTCCTCTCCCTCCTCTCCCTCCTCTCCCTCCTCTCCCTCCTCCTCCTCCTCCTCCTCTCCCTCCTCTCCCTCCTCTCCCTCCTCTCCCTCCTCTCCCTCCTCTCCCTCCTCTCCCTCCTCTCCCTCCTCTCCCTCCTCTCCCTCCTCTCCCTCCTTTCCCTCCTCTCCCTCTCCTCAGGCTGGCCAGGGCGGGAGGTTTCCGCATCAGCGGCCGTGCCCCCCTCCGCACCCCCGAGGCTGGGGACGTTCCGAGTCTGGCGCGGAGCGAGCCCCGGCTGGCAGAATGGCGTCCCGGGGAGAAGCCCAAAGTCTCACCGAGGTGGCCTCCGGGCTGAGACCGGCGGGGTGAGGGTGAGGAGCGGGAGCCGCGGCTCCGGCTGGGCCTCTGCTTGCCGTGCCAGCGGTTGCCGCCCGCCTGCTTTCCAGGTGTTCCCGCTGGCCAGGAGGCAGAGAAATGAGGGTGTTGTGGTGACCTCCGGATTGAGGGCAACCCTCCCGCCGCTCGGAAATTAAACTCTTCACTCTGGCAAAGCGAGGGCTGGAGGCAGTGGTCGTAGCAGGAGTAGGGCGCTTTACATGGCTGTGTAGTGAGAGGACAAGGGGAAATGGTTTAAAACGTGAAAAGGGGAGATTTAGGTTAGACATAAGGAAGAAATTCTTCCCTGTGAGGGTGGTGAGACACTGGCACAGGTTGCCCAGAGAAGTTGTGGCTGTCCCCTCCTTGGAAGTGTTCAAGGCCAGGTTGGATGGGGCACTCAGCAACCTGGACTGGTGGGAGGTGTCCCTGCCCATGCAGGGGGTTGGAACTGGATGAGCTTTAAGGTCCCTTCCAACCCAAACCGTTCTGTGGTTCTATAAGGCATCAAGGGCATTATTTGTGTGGGTCAGGAAGGAGTTCCCCCACACCAGAGAACCAGCCTGCAAGCATAACAGAGGCACAGCCACCTTTGCTGTAGGTCACTAAAGCAGCACAGAGGTGTAACTCGGATGGAAAGCTGGCATAGTGTCTTACAATGCCCTCATCTCTACAAGTTCAGATTATTTTGTGGTGGGGAGGTAGCAGGCTTGTTCCTCTCTCACGCTCCAGCTATAGGAGCAGGTGCTGATGTTGCATTCACTGTGCAACAGGTTTGGTGCTGGGGCCAGCATGAGTCAGAGGTGAACCTCACAGGAAACTTAGTGTTTTCTTCTGAGGACTTCTTGGATGACAAGAGGAGGGCAGAGGCTTTTGCTTGTACCTCTGGGTAGGGCATTGAAACTGGGAAGGGCTTGCATGAGCGTCAGATCTGGAGCTCCCACTCCTGCAGCCCATTTTTTAGGGTTATCACACTGCCCTGGCCGTACTAAAGTGAGGGCACTCATTTCTTCCATGACTCATGGGAGAAAACCACAGCAGAAGCGTGCAGTGTTGGTGGCCTGTTCTATGAGATGTCACCAACACTTGCTGTTGGGCAGATGCTTGCTTTTTGTTACATGTGATTGTTATTCCTGAATGCATCCAGTTGTTGGGCACCTGTTTCAGACTCCTGTTTGTTCTGTGCTCGGCTGTGGACTCTTCAGAAATGTGCCAGTGTGACTGTGCTGATAAGGATGCCAAGAGCATCATTCTTAAGTGTTGTCAGGGCGGTAGTGAAACTGACAGGGAGAAAGGGCAGCCAAGCCTGAATGTGTGTAAGGGTACTTTTTCTAACCAGCAAAGTGACTTTTTAGTCAGATGTCTCATGTTCTTGGGAATTCCTGGTGATTTCCAGCCCTTTCTCATTACTTCACCCTTGCAGAAAGAGGACAGATGCTTGGTTTCTAAGGTTTGTCTCGTGCACAGTCAAAACCCTCAAACATTCTCGAGTGCTTGAGTAAAGGTAAAGCTGCCAAAAGAAATGTTTTCTAGGTCTGTACAAGCAACCTGGTCTAGTGGGAGGTGTCTCTGCCCATGCAGGGGGTTTGAAACTAGATGGTCTTTGAGGTCCAAGCAGATCATTTATATGTCAGTTCACATACAAACTAATACATATGCAGATTTACTACTGTACCAAAGTCTTAAACTGTGTATCTGGACAAAAGTATTATTTTAAAGGCTTTCTAGATAGGAAAAAGGAAAATTATGATTATCCTAAATAGGATAGACAGCTGCTTTATATTTTCCTAAAGAATTATCAGTTTGTGGCATGTACCTTTCCTTCAGCAAGAGTTACAGTCACTCATCCTCCTAGTTTCCAACATTTTTCCCCCTCTCTTTCTATATCCCTTTGTCAAAATGCACAGATCTTGGAGTTCTTGGTAAAAATGCTTTAAGCAAACCCCCAAAATTTGCAAAGATGGAAGCCTTAGTATCTGCAGTAAGAAAAACATTCCTGGTTTTGGGAACCATTGATTTGTGGAAATGCTGGTGATGCTAATGATCATTTACATCTATTATGCTTGTGTTACAGTTGTGGTTGTTACTGAGATTACACACTGATAATCACATGGACTGCTAAACAGGGTATGGGCTTAGAAAATCAGCTGTCTTTATTATAGAAATAATCAAGTATTTTACCAGGTACTGTGAAGTCACCTGCAGAAAACTGGTTTATGGGCCTTAAAAATGCTTTTCTTCTGATTAATAAGGGTATGCATTGTAATCCTAGTCTATGTTTTAAAGCTCTTTAGGCAAATGAAATAATTAAAATTAAAATGACTGCCAAAAGGATGCTGGGAGGCATGCTTATTTTATGGGTGTGTGTATGTGTGTATATATGTGTATATATATATACACACACATATATACACATATATGTAATATACAAGTGGAATGTTTTTGTTAGTCCATGACTAGTTCAAATTCTGCACAAAGGTAAATGGCATAGCACATATTGTGCTAAGGTTGAGATAGAAATGGATTTGTATCTCAAACAGAAATACTTATCATCAACTATTGTTTGACTTTAACAAAAATGCCATAACTGGAAAGGAAAATTTTAATTCAGCCTTAAGCATCTGTTCTTTTTCTGAGCCATTCACTTCCTGTAGTAGCCCTGACTGGAGAACTATTATGTGCACCCATCTGAACTAGAAGATTTTGTATTGGTAAAAGCACTGCTCAGCATTTTCACAGGCCTCTTAGGAAGTTCATTGAGCTGCTTCATTTTTGTGGTATTATTTTGTAGTCTTTAACTTATTAAATCTACTTTAGAGACTTGACACTCTTGTAGAAGTTACTAACAGTAATATCAGTATCAATGAATAACTTCTTGCTGGCAAGAGAATGTGCTGGTTTTGACTAGGACAGTTAATTTTTTTCCATAGTAGCTGCTATGGGGCTATGTTTCGGATTTGTGCTGGGAAGTGATGATAATGCAGAGATGTTTTGGTTACTGCTGAGCAGAGCCCACACAGCACCAAGGCCTTTTCTGCTCCTCACCCCACCCCACCAGTGAGTAGGCTGGGAGTGCACCAGTAGTTGGGATGGGTCACAGGTGGGACAGCTGAGCATAGCTGACCAGAGGGATATTCCATACCATATGACATCAGACTCAGCAATGTAAAGCTGGGGATGTAAGGAGGAATTGGGCACCTTCACAATGATTGTGTTTGTCTTCCCAAGTAACTGTTAGGGGAACTGGCTTTCCTGGAGATGGCTGAGCACCTGCCTGATGATGAAAAATAGTGAATTAATTCCTTGTTTTGCTTCACTTGTGCACGTGGCTTTTGCTTGAGCTGTTAAACTCTTTTTCTCTCAACCCATAAGTTCTCCTCACTTTTAGTCTTCTGATTCTCCTGGGAAGAGTGGGAGAGCACTTGTGTGGTGCTTATTTGCTGGTTGGGGTTAAACCACAGCAGGGGTAGATGAAGTTGTTTAATTTCTGGTGTGCATACAGACAGCTAGGACTTATATTTTTCTTTTAAAAAAGAAAATTTGTCTCCAACAATGCTTTTCCCTTTACAGCACATGGGAAAGCAAGCAGTGGAATTTTTCTGCAGGAAGCAGGGGGCCTGATACCTGCCTGTGTCCCTGTGCACCTCTCCACAGCCCATGGAGAGGGCTCCAAAACTATGGAGATTTGGCTGCTTTCTGTAAACCTGTAGAGGTCTGAACTCATCCTAGGAGGAATGCTGATGGATGAAGGTAGATCTCCAGCAGAACAGTTATTGGGAAACTGAATGGATTGTGGAATGTCCTGGCTTGTTTAAAGCATCTTGTGTGTTTATACTGTATTTAATAGGGATATTTTACTAAAATACAGATGGATTACAGGGATGATAATCTAGAAAATTGTAGAAAAAACTCCTTGATATGTTATGTAGCTGTAACTACATAAACTGAAGTTAGGAACTAGTCTTTAGTGGTATTTAAAACTTTCTGTACTAGGACAACAGAGTAATCCCTTTTGTTTCTTATAATGATATCAAGAAGCAAGTCAAGAAACCTAAGAAGATCTCTGTGGTAGCTTATAAATGTGCTGCTGATACACTACTTTAAACAGAGTTCTTCAAGCCAAAGAAAGCTTTTTTAATTATGGACTTTATTTTGTTATTCAGTTCATTAATAAAAAATTGAATATTGGCTTGGATAAGTCCCACACAGGACTCCACTTGGTAAATCTCACTTATTTGTCACTGACCCCCCTATAGCTACTCTTTGATGGGGATTTTTTTCTACTTTGTACACTCAGCAGAGAGGGGCTTTTTCAGTTATTTAAATAATATTATGGTTATTTGGGCTTATAAATTCTTTTAAGGGTAGGTTTCAGTGCTGATAAAAAGAGCTACAACTATACATGAAAATGTATCCCAGCACTCTGGCTGGCCTTATGACAAATGTGAAATTGAAAGTCACGGAACACAGCTGTAAGCAAATCTTTTAAAATGCAAAAAACCCCAACCCCAAACCTTGAAAACTGGAAATTCAGAGTTCACAACATTTCTCTGACAGCCACTGTAGTCTCTGTTTTAGGTGTGAGGGCTGCTGAGAAGTTTTCCTTGCCAGCCCCTGTGGGAGAGAAGGGAAGTATGTGGAGGCCTGATAGTAATACTGCGGTTTCCCAGCTTGAGTTCTTTCCCTTTCTGAGATCCTGTTTACATTTATATGATTGCAGGTTATGGAGAACACAGTGCTTTGAAATGCCCTTCTAAGATCTGGCATAGCAGGGGGAGTTTACAGTTCCCACGTGCTCAATTGCAGTTCTATTTTTACTGTCAGAAAACTGAAACCAAAGAATAAGGTGCAGGTGAAACATCTGAAGTTGCTAATAACTGGAAAAGTAAAAATCATGAGTTTTAGAATTTGCTTTGTTTTGTTTTTAAAGAGCTGTCAACCCTGTTATTGCCCATACTCTCATGAAAGATAGGCTTATCATCTTCTATCAGTCTCAGCAACCAAGTCTGACGCCTACTAATGGTTTTGTTTCATTGTGGTGAAATCCTTACTACAAGGATCTATAATCCTGTGTCAGCTTTATAGGATGAAGGAAACTAGCAAGAAGTAGGCAGAATGAGAGGGCATTTAAATAAAACCATATTTTTTCATGTACAATAAAATAGTAGCAGCAGATCTGTGGTTCTTGTGCAGGAATTAACTTGTGTTTGTTCCTCAAAACATGCCGTGGCAGGAAGGTGAAGCTTCTTTATCTAAGCTTCTGCACAGGTAAAATACTATCTAACGTGTCTTAAACCTAAAGTTTTGGTTCCTAGAGGTACAGCTGAGCTCTGTCATTACCTGGTCATAAGCATGTGAGTTATTAGCTGCATGTCTTACGTTTATCAAGGGAAGCAGTATCAGCTATAAGTTTTCAGGGAGGCTGCTGATTGTGTCTATAACATCCAGATTTCCCCCTCCACCCTGAACCCAAATGCATTTAAAATTATGTGTAGTTATAAGCAATAGCATCATTGCTTGTTCTGAGTGGGATGTGTGCTCACCACCCTCTGTGCCCCCGTTTGCTCCTGACTGGCAATTGCACAAAACAACAAATTGGGATTCTTGACTGTCTAATCAAGAAGCTGGCATCCAGCAGTGTGTGCTCAGATTACCTGAGTGTAGTTTATTGACCAGCATTTAACAGCAGGTGTAAACTGTGTCACTGTGTAATTTTAACAGCCTGTAAGAAAATAGTGCAGAATGTTACCAGGGTCATTGTACCCTGAGAATTTTCCTTACAGCTGTGTTTGCTAATGTTCATATCAGAGATATGTATTTGCTGAAGATATTAGAGACTTGATCCAACTCAAACATGTTACTTGTTTGCAGATTCTCTCTCTTTTGGCAGTTATTTGTGAGGAGATTGTGGAGAAGTGTATCAAGTGTGGCGGACTTTACTTCTTTGAATTCACAAGCTGCAGTGCCTTCTTTCTGAGCCTCCTGATCCTCTGTGTGTATTGCACTGATGTATATGAAACATTTGGGGAAGATAAAGTGCAGAGAGTGGTAAGGAAAGTTTATTTTAAAACCAGATAATTTCTTCTAAGCGCTGAAAGATTATTGTGGAGAAAAAGACTGCAGAAAGTATATCCTTTTCTTCTGCATTTAAAGGGTAGATTAAAGTAGCTTATAGTTGAAAAATGAGTCAACTTTGAGAGAGGCTTTTATATTGAATATTTATATGTTAGAATTTGCTTTGTTTTGTTTTAAAAAAAAATGTCAACCTTGTTATTGCCCATACTCTCATGAAAAATAGGGTCATCATCTTTCTGTCAGTCAGTCTCAGTGACCAAGATTGATTCCTACTAACAGTTTTGTTTTAATGTGGTGAATATCCAAACTTTTCTGCAGGATTTTAGGAATCGTGTGAAAGGCTTTACTGCAGACTAACACTACTGCATAGATATTGCATGTATGTATGCATATGGATCACAGCTTACTGTGTAGTGCAATACTTGTAATTTGCCTATGTACTCTATGTATTTTCCTACTTGGTGTAGCCTACCTCATTTTTTATAATAATCCTACTGTTGCAGTTTATGCTTTTATATTTTGGAAGATAAAGCAGTGGCACAGTGTTGCTCTGTAAAGTCACTAAAAATATAGTGCCTTGTGAGCATCCCTTTGTCTTTGTCTTCAGGGGAAACAAAAGGGTTTTTTTATGTGAAGGTACAGATAAGGGAGTAGAGAGATTTGTACATCCCTGTCTACAGATAAGGGATGTAGTAAGAGATTTGAATGAGAACATTTACTTACAGGTTTCTGGTTTCCTAGATGCCTTCCATAGGGGATAATGCTAGCATGGTTGACCTGAGCCTGAATTGGATTGTGAAAGAAGTGAGGCAAAATGAATGAAATACTTAAGAAAGACAAAACCAGGAGAATATGTAATGCAGACTCTTTTAAATAGTTGATAATGTTGAATGTTGTTTGGAATATAGCTGTAAAATACATTTGCTGAAGATCCCATTAGCATCAAAGTTTCAAAGCATAAATTCACTTGCAGACTAACTCAGCTGCTGTTACAATGCTTTTTCATTTTCAGGTAGTATATCTACAATTCTATAACATTCTCTTTTTTTATGCTTGCAGAATTTTTGGGCCATGCTAGCCATAGGTGTCTTTTTTCTGATAGCATCAATAGTGTTTGCTACCACCAGTTCTGGGTCTGTTGAAGCAGCTGCATATGTAAGTCTTAAAATTGCATAATTAACTTTGCATTTACTGCGCATGTTAATTTCTCTAACATCTAAATCTCATGCAATTTGCAGGGAAAAGACTGAGCAGGGAACAGAATTCAGTGCATTGCTGTGTTTCAGGAGAAGTTACCTATTTCAGGCCTTCCAGGAACTTACCATAGGAAATCCAAAGCCCAGGCATTCCTTGGGACTGCTGGAAGGCTCTGTGTGCACTTGCAGCTCCCCAGCATTTGTGGCTTGCTGCACTGCCTTGGCTCCACATTATTCCCTGTCATCTGTCACCATTTTGATGTTGCCCCCTCTCACAGCTTCCCCACTTCTCTTACACCCTAGCTCTGACATGCCTGCTTTTTTCCTCAATTGTCCTTTTATAATGCCACTTTCTCACAAAGTCAACAAGAAAATATGACTTTTGCCCATGTGGAGAATACTGACTTGTAAAGGCTGCAGTAAGAGCAGCAGTTTCCTCAGTGACAGAAATAGAAGAGCAACAGGGCGTGCATCTCTCAGGGAACACTGAAGAGGCTCAGGGCAAGACATTGAAGAGAATTTGGGATGCTGTGGATGTCATAGTTCCTCATTCATTTGGGTCTTCTTTAGAATAACTTTGGAGTTGTGACTATGTGAGTTTAAAAGATCAAATTCTGATTTTATTCTTGAATGAGACAAAGGGTGGGTGCAAGGAAGATGGAGACAGACTCTTCTCAGTAGTTCCCAGGACAGGATGAGGGGCACTGAGCACAAGTTGGAGCATAAGAAGTTCCATTTAAATATAAGAAAAAACTTCTTTACTGTGAGGGTGACAAGGCACTGGAACAGGCTGCCCAGGGAGGCTGTGGAGTTCCCATGTCTGGAGATACTCAAAACCCACCTGGGTAATGTGCTCTGAGAGATCCTGCTTTAGTGGAAGAGTTGGACTGGATGATCTCTAGAGGTCCCTTCCAATACTAATGATTCTCTGAGTTAGAAAAGAAAGCAAAATAATACTGTTTCAAAGGTAGCATGAGCTATTGGAGATACTTTTGTGTAGTCATTTTCTGTGATGTTGATATATTCAGACCTAGTGGTTTGAGTAGAAAGTCTTTCAGTTTTTTCTTTCTGGTGCTGAAAAAAACCAAACCAAAACAATTTTGACTTAAGACTTAATAGTGTTAAATTGGCAAGCCAATTGTGTAAAACTGAGGTAAAAGTTAGAGCAATGCATGTGTTCCCTTGTTTGAAAGAAGCTGCTCAAACCAACCTTTTCCTTATTGCTATTTTGCCATGACTAAGAATGAAATGTCATTAACAAAATGTCATTTAATCCCACCTTTGCTGACCCAGCAAGGACTTGCTTAGGCCCTGCAGATTTTATCTCCCTTCATCTTCCACATGTTAACTCTTCTTCACTTAGTCTCTTGAGCAGCACCCAACTCTTGGGTAAATACTCTGCTATACCACTAGTGCCATGCTTCTTTAATAACTTGTTTTTGCAATAAAATAAATTTACTTTTACTATTAAAGGCTGTTTAGAACATATTGTATGGTTCAAGCTTGATTAAGAGAATGACAACTGTACATGTGCTAGAATTATGATTTCTGATCTCTTTGTTTAAATACAACAACCAATTTAAGGAGGACTGTAATCTTAATACATAAGCATAAATAACATATGTAAATAGTCCAGCAAATGCCACCAAACAGTGTTAGACTACTGTTAATGTTTGTACATTTTAAAATAATATATTCCTTTCATTTTCACAGGTGTTTGGATTTCTTGCAAGCGGTGCATTTTTGGCAGAAATTGGTGTAGAGTATTTCCACAGTCAGAAACAGAAGGTTGACAAACGCTCTGAAAATCCTGGCAACCCTCTGAGTGTCACAGAAAACCAGCCACTTAATAAACAAACCTAACCTTCTGGAATTATTTAATTGTTTTCTTCAATGGAGCAAACTTAATGAACTTTCAGTGCACTCTAGGTGACAACTTCTGTCTTTTCTTTCTAATCAATTTTGTACGCAATGCTCATTGCAAATTTTTATAGATCCTTAGGTCAGGTAATGGCATCCTGAGCATCATGTTCAAAGGTAACTGGTTCAGCTTAATAATTGGCTCCTGCTACCTGTCCAGGTGACAGACACTAAAAAAAAAAAAAAAAGGTGTCTAATTGGAATAACTTGAGGACAACAGTGTACTGATTTGATTTTGACAGAGGTGACTACTAACGGTTAATGTGTGGTGCATAAATTCTGACCTATATCCTAAAGATACTATCTGTATAAATGGACCAGATACTTCTGTTACAAGTTATAAATTAGTACATCAGAATTCATTCTTCTACTTACTGGTCAAACTGTGAAGGAAAAAGGGATACCTAAGTGTAGTCTTACAGAAATATCTACCCTTAACATCAAGGTTTTTGTTTTGACTATTCATATGTCTCGGTTCTGTCTGTGGAGATCAGTTTAGAGGAACAGCAAGTGTCGGGGTTTCATGGAGAGAGTAACATAAAGGTAAATTAAGGATACAGTTTTGCAGCCCATGGTCATCAAAGTTTGGACTTACTTGTATGCCAGAAATTTCGTTCAGATTGTTTTGAAAGCTATAAAAGTTGCAGGAAGAGACTTGAAAAGCCAGCTGTGAGAGGAAAAAGATGGCCAAATATTTTCACAAAGTAACCAAGCGACAATCTGAGCATCAATGGGAAAAATGTTGCAGCATATTGGTACTCTCCTGGTGAATATCACTTGGAAGGTTAATACCATATGCAGCTTGTTTATGCATAGTAAATGGGGAGTTTTGCCAGAATGGTTATGAACCCCCCATTTTCTTTGTTTATAAATAAGGCACCAGCTTGAGACTTCTTGCTACTGACTAGGTCAGCTGGTAAACAGATCAATAAGCCCTTGTACCTTTGATTTGTCTTAAAGGCAACAGACAAGGGACACTACTGATACAACATGTATCTGACAAGTGACAGACATATCAGACCAGATGTTGATGGTCAAAAGAAATGAAGTGGTGAAAAGGTATTTTTCAGATGTCTGAGGTAGAAGCAAGCCTGCGAGACCTCACTTAAGGGAAAAGCCTTCAAAAGTAGGGCAAATAGTCCAGGAGATGTTGCAAAATACCAAAGCAAATGAAAAAAAGCTGATTATGCAAAAGCATTTCTTGTTTTAACAAGTTGAGTTTTCACACAGTTGACGTGTCTTCCAGGCATTAATTCCATTTCATCAATACCCTTGTCTGACAGATTTTATAGTCCTGTAAGCTGTTGTGGCAGCATTGAGACCAAACCCTCCAGAAATTGGCTGAGCAATCTGTATCTGCAGAAGGATGAGGAAACTGTTGAAAGACAAGGGACTGTAAAAGAAGGTCCAAGTTTTTTTCCAATGCTGCCACTTTCTGATGAATAGGAGTTTGTGATGTTCTCTCTCTAAGGTCTGAGACCTAAACCTAACACTACACTTAGCTTGGAGGATGTAAAATTTTGACAGGTAATGGGAAGTATCAAGTTTAATCTGTATATCTTGGTTTCAGAGTCATTCATAAAAGACATACTTTATGTCCCAGAATTTCCTGCTTTTTGAAGAAATCCTTGGCCTGGCTTTTTTCCCCTTGTATCTATTAGTGTCCATTTGCACTAAAGCCTGATCTCAGTCTAGTTGCAGAGGGCTTGTTATAGCTGTCTCTGAAAATTGGGTAGATTAGAGATGGTTTTTTTACACATCATATTACTGGTGATAGAAAATGTGCCATAATGAGAAATACCTCTGTTATTATTTGCAATGTCTTACCTTGGGGATTGTGTCCATATCTATGATTAATAATCTAATATGTTTTTCTTTTTTTATCACCCAGGATACTACTGAATTTAATTTCACATCAAAATGTCTGTAATCTTGAATCTTGATCTATAATTAAAAGCTGTAAATATACTGAAAGAGTAACGCTGTGCTGCTGATACATATTAAGCAATGCAGCACCATTTTTTTGAGATAATTTCCCCTGCAAATTTTCTTAGCTTGAAAATATGTGAATAGAATGATGGGTTTTAGTTGCTTTTTCTATAGAATTTTCCCCCTCTAAGTGCACTGCTATTGGTGTCCATTCCTGAACTGGAGATTCGGATCCCAAAAGGGATCTGTAAAGTCATCTCTCTGGCTCAGCCTCCTAATTATATCTACTACACAGAGGAACTGAAATGCAGAGCAAGTTATTTGTTAGGAAAAGGAGTCCATGGCAGAAGAAACTGGGTCTGACCAAGGTCTCTTGAGTCCCATGAGCAGACCATAAAGCCTTTTGAAGCAAACACTGCCAACCTTTGCAGAATGGTTTGATAGATTGCCCTACCACATACCTGCTGGCATCCCTGTCTTGCTTCAGGTTGTTAGAATGAGGGGCTTCTGGCATGGTTTTTGTTTTCATTTTAGCTGTTCCAGGTAGGTAGTTTATACCCATTCTCTCACCAACTGACTGATTCATGTACAGATTTGAGGATCAGACTGTATGAAATGAAAACTACTGACCCATGCTTCCCATATGGCACAGGAGTTTACTAATAGTAAGAGTCCTGTTATTCTTTACAACATGCCAGATACTGTCTAGCTGGCATTCATCTGTCACGTAGCAGTTACATACTAGGAGCATATGAGCCACATAATGGTTATGGGTTCAAGGTAATTGCTGAATTGTTGCTTCCCAGCTGGTTCTTGGCTAACAAAGCAGTTTCTGCATGGTGGTGCTATTAATCCTAGGCTTATAAGTATAAGGTGTTCCTTTTGTTCTGTTTTAAAATAGTTGAAAAGTAGGTTTGCTGGTGTGTGTGCTGTTCTCTGCTTCTGCTAGGTGATTTCCTTAAGTGTTTCATCAGCTTCTGAAGATAAAGGGGCAGGCCTGTGTCCCTCCTAGCCCCTCTGCCCTCAGAGACTAAGTGGGTGAGACTTTCTTGCTGCAATGGGTGAGCAGGCTGGTATCCTGTAGTCTTAACATGCCCCCTTCTTTGCTTCTGGTGTTGGATGCAGGTTTTGGGTGTCTTGCCTTTTAATTAGACTGATCCCAGGGAATGGTACTGGAGCTGCATCAAACACCTCTTTTTGCAGGAGCTCAGTATGTGTGGCTGGATGTCTCTTACTCCTCCCATGCTCTGTCAGCAAAGCAGTCTGCTTGTTTCCCAGCCTGCTTCTGATGAAATCAGCCTACTTTATTTAAACCAGCCATTTAAATTGCTTACATTAAGGTGCCTTATTTTGACTGAAGTGAATTAGGGATTGTTCAGGAAAGTGGTGAGAGCTCTGGCAGAAGTGCTGTTACAAGCAACTCTCTTAAATTTTGTCTTTGTCACTGCAAAGTAACCATCTCTGTACAACCTCAATGGTAGTAGAACTTGTGGAAAGAAGCAACTGGCCCAGTGAGTCTACCTGGGGACTGGCATCTCCCCTTTTCACCACAGTGCTTGGCAGTGGTGTTGCGAGCCTGTTCAGGCATAAAAAGCTTTTGTCTTTTCTGTTGAGCCCATCCAAAAATTATGTAAGGGCTCTGGACCCACATTTAGGCTTTGTTTACAGTGCCTTGAGAGTTAGAGCAGAGGATTCTTCAGGACTTGTGAAGACTTGTTGCTAAGTGGCTGGCCTGTGAGTTTCTGCTCTGAGAATGTGCACGTGCATTGTGTAGAAGGTGAATGTTAATTTTTGTGTTTGATGTTTAGTCCACATTAAAAGCACAATGCTACAGGTGCCCTTTGGGTTCTAAATATGCCAAAGTATTGTGCCTTACTGCTTGCACTTGGTCCTTAAAAATAGCAGGAAAGGGTTGTGGTGTGTTAAGCTGAGCTCTACCTTTGCACTCTGCAACTTGAAAAAGCAGCGAGTTATCTCACCCAGTTCTCAGGGCTCTGCACAAGGTGTTTTTGCAGAAAGGCCATCGTGGTGATCCCCATTCAAATTGGTGCAATAAAAATACCAAGCTTTCTACACTGATGGGAAATACTTTGTGAAATTTTTGAAGGGTTTTATAAAATTGTAACAGATCAAAAAGCTGACAGTGCCTTTAAGATGGAAATTCATCTTTGTCATAGTGTATTGCTGTAAACATAAGCAATTCTCTAGATATTAAATTTTATGCTGTTCAGAAATATTTGTCACTTTTAATACCGTTGAGAGTCTAAGTAACTTTTAAATTATTATTAAATCAGGAAGATAGTACAGTAGTTGTATATATATAATAAAAATTTTATACAGTTTTGTTGCCCAGGTTGCCTTGAATTTCCATTTAAATAATTTTGAAATGCATGAATATTTTTTACATTTTAAACCTGTGGTCTTTTTTAATGTTATTATGCTTTTTCAGTCTTAAGAACTTTCTAAAATATTTTGTAATTGTTTTTAAAATAAAGTATTAGTAAATTACTTCAGTGTTTCTCGTTTCTGCTGCTATGGTTTGGTGTCTCCGTGCAGCTCTCCCAGAGGCAACTGTAGGAAATAACATCATCCATTGTTCCTGGTTTGGAGGAAAGAGCTTGCATTGTGTTTGCCTGGTACTGGGGAAGCAGGTCCAACTTGCAAAGCTGGATGTTCTCACTGCAAGTTTCCAGGAGTGATGGTCTGATAAGGTCAATATTGCCTCATACCCAAGGGTCCAACCAAAGTAATTTGCAATAGACTTTACACCTACCATGTTACCATGATAAGCAGATTTCAAGTGCTGCTTTCCTATTCCCTTGATTAGTTGGAGCTGAAAAAATAAAGTGTCAGACTTTTTAAAGGAAGCAGCATAAGCTAACAAAAGGTGTCAAGAGCAAATAATTCTTATGGTGTAGAAGAATGCAGGTGACCAACTTGGTTGAGGGGGAGCTGCTGGATCCTTTGAAAATATTTGTCTGATTTTCAGTGACAGGGGTAAGGAGAAGGAAATTTATCTTCATGCTTTCTGGCAGGGGAGCTTTTCTGCTTCATAATCCTACAGGTTGCTGATTACCTGGTGGTGATAACTGCAAACAGGAGGTGAATGGCACTTTCTTCATCGTCAGCCCTGAATCTGGAATTCCACAGCATATTTGTCTTTATATTGTAACATTAAAGGCAAAATTGCCTTTGAAGTTGCCAGAGATGAGTGTAACCATAAAGATTCATAAGGGAAAAAGATCTCCAATGCTTTTAATTAAATTTGAAAACTAGATGCAAGGAAACATTTGAGTCAAAAAGTTACATTAAAAGGGTACGCCAGTGGTGGATTTACAGAACATCAGAAAATGACTCAGAAGTCCAAAGAAAGATTTCATAATTTGGAGCATGACCACACAGTTTAAGCCCTGTTACTGCTAGAATCGTGACCCCCTCCTTTCTCAGGAGCATCACCCAAGTTAGTTGGCTGTGAATTCCCAGCATAGGGCAGCAGGGGGAGAGAAAAGGCTGCTGCTCTGCAGCTTTGCTTTGTGAGTGCACAGGCACCACCAGCTCCCTGCTGCTGTCTCTGCATCCCTTCTTGATCCTTGCTTTTGGGTGGGCTTTAACTTCCAGCCAGGAGCA
Source organism: Phaethornis superciliosus (assembly GCA_023637945.1). Taxonomy (NCBI): domain Eukaryota; kingdom Metazoa; phylum Chordata; class Aves; order Apodiformes; family Trochilidae; genus Phaethornis; species Phaethornis superciliosus. The sequence continues at coordinate 108,296,484 of JAJQWJ010000002.1, forward strand.
CCACCTGCTTTATCACACAGCCTCCTCGGTGCTTTCTCCCAGGAACCAAAAGGGCAAGCTGGAGTCTTTGGCTGGGTTCTGGGTTTGATTTCTCTTTGGATTCAGAATAGCTGTTCCTTGCCTGCTAAAGACAGGAGGGGTGGCGATGGGTTTTAAATTGGGTTTGTGCCACGGTGCAGTTGTCTGCACAGAAAGCCGCCGAGAAGCTGCAGGAGAGAAGTTTGCCCACAAGAGGGCAAAGATGATCCTGCGATTGAAATTATTTGGAGGATTTAGCCATCCTCCTACCTGTATTTTCACTGGACTTGAAGCCTGGCCTGCACTCTTTTGTCAGTGTGGCTATAAACTGAACTGTGCATTTTAGTGATATTGTTTCCAGTAATTTGCTTGAAGGTTTTTTATCGTCTAATCTGATCTATATTGTCCTAAGGAGCTACTTTACCTAAGCAGTTTAAAAGTTTTACTTTTATTCCTATTGTCTTGTAACCTGTCAAGAAATTATTTTGGTTTTAATTACTAATTTTTATTACAAAGTCAAGCTTCAGCTGCATGACTTTACCTGCACTTGTGACACTGTACTGCAGCTTGGAAGATTTTCATAGTCAGTACAACGCTGTGGTTTGCAATAAAAGGAGTGTAGATGATGGGTGGGAGAAGAAAGGAGTAGGGAGTACCTGAGCATTTCCTGGACTCTCAGGAAGTTCAATGAGAGAACCTTATTATCAAGAAAAAAAATGCAAAATATGCATGCTGGAAAAAATTCAGTGGCCACAAAGAGCAATCTTGGCAAACATAGTTGTACTGCATGCCAGACAGGGCTTGCGATTCCGGTCCTCTCCAGGCACCCCAGCGAAACTTTCTTTGACCATCCCATGTGTCCTAATCACTCATTCAGTTTGTTTCTTGTGACCTATTATCTCTTGGATGAATATTAGAAGGGAACTTGGAAAATAAAACAGTCTTGCTTGCTTTGAAGTAGGCAAGTCCTGAGGTGTGAGTCAGGGCTTCAGAAGGAGGTGACAGCATAAGCACATTCTTTTGTAGCATGATTGATGTGCAGCCAAAAGAGGACAGCAATAGCAAATATCTAGTCAGGTATCTGTTGCTAGAGGTGCTGCATGAAAGCATGTAGTATACTGCAGTGCTAAGTCTGATGTGTACTTCAGAACTCCTTTTTTCAGCCCTCACTTGGATTTACCAAAAGCATAATGTTGCAATACAAAAGCATGTTGAGGATTTTTATTACCAAATGCCCTACCCTTGCTTAGAGGGTGGTGGAATGCTGCTCAGAATAATGCAAGTCTGCACTACAGCCCTCATTTTAAGTACTTCCTTTACACCTTTGCTTCCAAAATGTAGACACTATTCTGGAATGCTTGTTCATTTTGACCTCTGGGTAAGGAAGGAACAGTTATTTAATAGTTCTGTAGTCTCTGCACACCACTGACCAAAGACATGGAGCTGCTACCCTGCTGTGAGCAACAAGGCACACTCAGAAGGGAGGACAGACTCCCATAATTTCTATTTTTATTAATTAACACCCATTTTCACTCCCCTATGCCTGTCTGCTGTTTCAAGGGCTGCAGGTCACTGGTTATTGATACTTATATTGCTCAAGCCCGGCTTCCCATTTCTTTCTCTCAAACCTAAACTAAACCTCCCTGTCAGTGCAATCTATAGCTACAAGAGCTTTTGCTAAAGGTCTGCCTGCTGGTTTCTCAAAACAGCTGGGATAAAATGGCTGGGGTTATCTATCTGAGGGGGGTATAGTACAAATCTAGAAACAACTGTCTTGTTAACGTAAGCCTGTCTGTTTTCTGCCTCATGGTCTTCTTGCTCAGAAAGGCCTGTTTTATGAATGAACAAATGGTGTCCTAGACTTGATACAGCTTTTTAATTGTAAATGCTTGTTTCTGGCAATTGTGCCTCTCATTTAAGGGTAACAAGAGCATAATTATTCAACTCTCATGCATCACAAACTGCTGAGCATGAGGTATTAATGGAGTGCTTTGCTGCCACCATAGCTTAATAGCTCCAGCTGCAGCATTGTGCTCTTGTTTGGCTGGGGTTCATGAAAAAGGGGGACACAGATCATTAAGTTTTGTGTTAAGAGTGATTTACAGATGGAAAAATAACAGTAGACCATGCTAGATGGACAAAGCACTTCTGATTTAAAAGGACCTATTATACCAGCAGAGCTGTGATTTGTTCTTGTGGTGGTACAAAGCCACCAGCACTGGTCCTCCTCCCAGTAACCTCAATAAAAGATAGTTGTGTTTGTATAACTGCACATGCTGGCCAGGCTGTACTGGGGGAGGGGAGAAATCATACACTACCATCACAGCTGCCTAGCAGATGTAATAAAAGGAAGTTGCAAATGGATGCTTTTGGCTTCCTACCCACTTTGAGGTGATAGAGAGCTCCTAGCCAGGTCTCTTCCCATCCACATCCACCCAGCTATTGCACTAGCTCAGTTAAGTGCTGAGATGCAAGTGCTGGAATTAAGAGCTGAGTGGGCACTCAGACTGTTCCTTTTCTTCTGTGCTATCCCCTCCTTTCCCCAGGAGCTTGGTTTGCCACACAGCTGCCTGGTCCCAGCCTGTGGGCACACATCTTCAGTCCCAGGCAGGAGAAGCTCAGGAGGTGATGTACATGGAAGTGCCCCCTCCTGTGCACCAGGACAGGGATGAAAGTATTTTAGGTCCAGTCAGAATAAACTGGGGGGGTTGTATGACAGAACATTGGCACCAGGACACCTGGTACCTTTCTGTGTTACTTCACAGTGCTGGCTGAATTTGCTGTCACCATGAGAAGGGCAGGACTGCTGCTCTTTTGCTAATGCTTTAGAGATTCCAGTTTATTCCCTTCAAATTGTTGCTTTGTGCACCACTGTTATTCTGGGTCTGTAAGCATCAAAAGAGACATCTATGAAATCTACACCACCTTGGGCATTTTGAATTTAACTCAATTCAAGCCAGGATGCAAGAATTCACTTTAATTGTAGTAATTTTATCTGTGTCCTAATCCTTTCCTCTGCTCTGAAAGCTCTGGGCTTCATGTCTGGCTGCTGCTCTGGAGGATGCGCTCTACTCAAGAACAGGTCTCACCTGAGAGCTGGTTAGCACTTACCCAGTGACAAAACTGTTTTTGAAAATATTTATCTTGTGTGCCTTTCTATAAAGCTGTAATTCAGCAGTATGCAAAAAACAGGTGCTGCTGGAGGTCATATCATGTTCAGGAAGTGGTATAAAAAAAAAACTTAACCTGAGGAACAGGGACTGTTCTGAGCTGCTCACTCAGGAAATGTCAGGTCGTGCTGTTACTCTGCTGTGGCCCTCCTTCTTCCCCTGCCCACCCCAAAGTCAAGGTTCCTCTCAGCTTTCTTGCTATGAACCCACCCTATCATACTACTCCCTCCCTCCCAGCACATACTAAGCAGCCACAATATCATGCCTTTGGCTACTCAACACTGGCTTGTTAAAGCCAAGCTTTCCCAGCGCTATGCCAGACCAATGCCAAAGGTTTCGGTATCTCAGTTCTGCCTCCATGTAAAACCAAAAGCTTGTTCTGGCAGCCACCTCACCCTTGAGGCAGGAAACTCCTGTGCTGCTGCTGCAGCACTTTTTTTTAAATTTCTTTTTTTTCATTTTCAAGCTTCCTACCTGTGAGAAGGGCTGCTTCTGTGCATGGCCAGACAGCTTCGATTTCACTGTCAGAGCAGCTCAGGCAGAAGTTTGGTAGAGGGCAAAAAGCAGACAGATTTTTAGGGTTCTTTTGCCAACTGCTCAAAGGCAAAGGGGGTGTTCTGGTCAGGTGGCAAAAGCTTGTTTGATACTTAAGAAATAGACAAGTCATTAATGTAAGCTTCTGGATGGTGGGAACCCACTGGACACTGGTGAGTCCCTAGTAACAAGAGTGTGCACTTACCACAGTGGCTGTGAGAAACCAGAGTCCTGACCCAGGGGACTGACTGATTGACAAGCAGTACTGAAGCAAACTGTGGAGTTGCCAGCTGTGGGACATCAGTGACCCTTAGAAGGGACAAGCATAGCAAGGAGCAGCCAACAACCCTTACTGTTTTTCCTGTTTTCCATCTGCTTTTGTGCTGGGAAAAAAGTTCACGTTTCTCCAAGGGAGAAAGATGAAAAGCACCCGTGCAGCTTTTGACTTGCTGCCATGTAGTGGGGTTAAACAAACTCTGGGAGCAGGGACTGAAACCAAGTTCCCAGTGGGATGGCCTCACAAGTGTGCTGTCTGGGGCCTCTGCAGAGGAGCACAAGGTGAGCCAAGGGCCCAGCATCTGCACCTCAGCTCCAAGATGAAAACTGCAAGGGCCTGAACAGGCGAGGGGCTGAACAACTCCCTGGAGCTCTGTGGTGAGGATTCTCTCCTGCCACCTGGGTGTAAATCTCTGCAGGCAGAAAGAACAGGACACTGGGCCTCCCACAGGCCCTTTCTCTGGTCCCTGCTTCTCCCCACCTCACACAACCAGCAGCACCAGCCCAGCAATAGCTCTGGCTTTCAGGTGACACTCATTTTAACAGCAGGTCTGTACTTTTGCTCCTAGCTGGAGGGTTGGCCAAGGCCACAGCCTCTCATGCTCAGCAGCAGCACTCTGCTCCATGCTCTCTCTGAGAATAGTAGGGTTTTGAGCAATTTTAAGCTAAACATGTGGCAACTTGATGCCATGCTCTGCAGCCCCTGGGTCAGGTTCAGTGCATCATCCTACAGCTTCAGCAGAATGTGAAAATCCCAGATGCAGGGTTTGAAGTGTAAATAGCAGGCAAGCAGAAACTTTTCAGACTTTTCTATCACTCCAGGCATGTCTCCCCTTTAGGTACTGATACACCCAGGAACTGTTGATATCTGCCAGCACTTCAATTATTGTATAATGTACTCACATTAGTTCCTCCCCTCATAAGCTTTCTATTAATGTTTGCACCTGCTTTTCCTTGTTCCCTGCTCCTTTGTGTGCTAATAAGCTCCTAGTCCTCTTCCCTGGAGCATCACTCAACATCCCTGCCCTGCCCTATCCCTCCCCTGTCTCCCCACCTACCCTTAGTAATAATTAGGTTATCCTTCTCCTAGTGTCCCACATATTCCACATGCTGATGTGTTCCTAAAGCATTTTAGGAGAAAAAGAACCCATCACTTCACAGTTCACACAATGCCAAACACAACCATTTCAAAGCAACAGAAACTGTGCAAGCCATCAGATAACCTGCAGTATCTTCACCTAGCACTGTGGTCCTCAAGCTTTTCAAAGCCACCCTTCACCTGTTTTTAAAAAAAAAAGTTTCATTTCCCCTTCTGATCTTCCCAGTTTCTACCCAACAAAAGCACTATTCATACACTAACTCATTTCAAACACCAAGAGGTGAAACATCAGGAGTGGTTTTTTTGGCAGTATGAAACAGGTTGTGCTACCTATTTCCTTCTTCCAACTGATACATTTTAAGAGGATGCACAGCTTGTGGGTGGGATAGTCAGAGACCAGCATGCCTACACACAAGGGCAGGGGAACAGTCTTTTCTGGTTTTTACCTCCTATTCCTCCAGTTCCAGGATGTATTCTGACACTCCCCAGGGAGAAAGTCGCTCCTTTAGTGGAGGAAGGAACAAAAATGAGCAAGGCAACACTCTGATTCTCAGAGCTATTACATCATCCAAGTAGTGAGCATAGTTTATTTTTAAAACAGCTGGAATCCTGTATTTGACAAAGTTGCAGACAGATGGAGCTTTCAGAACCAGGTTGACACTGAAGGAAACTTGAAACGCCTTTGCTGGCAGAATTACAGTAGTGAGGTGCCAAAGTCCCTGCCAGACAGAGCTGTCATTCATAGAGCCCCAGCAGAGCTGGTGATACCAGCAAAACCTGTGCTTTTCTTGGTAGACATGTTTCACAAGGAGGATTTGGGGGAACTGAGGAAGCTTTGGCAGCAGAGATATCAGTTTTCCAGCCTGAAACCACTAAGAGCATCTGCTGAATCTACGCACCCAGCACTGTCACAACAGCAAAAGCTGCAGGCATTCTTTAGACCTGTCAACAAGCACAAAACCCAAAAGGGAACTTGTAATTTACTTCTCTTGATCCAGTATAAACATGTGCACTCACAGCAGAATGTATCCTTTGATCACAGGGTACAGTTCAGAAATTCTTCGGCTGTCAGACTGCATGATATTGCCTCTAAAGGTTTGGGGTTTTTTTTCTCCACACATTGACAAGTGACAGAGTGAGATGGGAGGATGGAAAAAAAATATTCTAGTGCCAGGAGAAGTGGTACAATTCCATCAGAGAGTGGAGACAGCCTTTTCTTCAGAGCAAACTCAGGCTCCAGTCCCAATCCTTATCAGGTTCTTCTCCCCATGGCCACCACAGTGCTGAGGGCTCAGCTGCACTCCTGCTGTCTGCAGGAGAATGTTGGTTTCCAACAGGGTTCCCAAGAGGGGTTAAAGCATGTAGGAAGGTGCCTACTGTCCATCTGAAGTAATAACCCAGGAGATGGAGACACCAGCAGAAATAGAGCACTTCTCTTTCCTCTGGGGAAAGAGAAGGGGTTGTATCCTTAAATAACTACTCTGTCAGTCCAAATTAAAGTCAGGGTGCTGGTTTCCAAAAACTGTGGTTAAGCCAGTCTTGGCAAAACTAATGATAAACAAAAAAAGACACATACATACACACACACACACACACACACGTTTTCTGCACCTTTTACTGCAGGTGTTTTCACTCAAGGTGCCCAGAATGAAATCCCATCTGGTGTATGTCCTTTAAACTGGTCTTGTGCTGGCAGGGCAAGGAAGCCTGAACCATCACTGACCCAGCTGATAGAGGATTTCTTCCTGAAAAGGATGTCTGTTCTCTGAAGCCAGAGAGCCTTTGAGGCATGATCAGTTCAGATTGTTAAAAAGATAAAAGTCATCAGTTTCCGACCAAACACGAAATATATTATCTGAAGGTATGGGGTAGAAAATCAGGCCAATGTTGGATGTTATAAATAAATAAATAATAATCATTATAAAATAACATTTAATTGTCTGGGTTTTTTTTATTTGAATAATGCTCTATATTAACATCAAATCAATTTATCTTGGAATGAATATACATATCTTAATCCACAAAGAGCAGATTTCTGTGCTTTCAAATTGCTTCCAACTCTGTGTTGCTACGCATAGGGCACTTATGAAAAAGAAAAGCAAGAAGAATCCATGCACCATGAGGAGGGGGATTTCTAGCTTTCCAGTTTATCCATTTAGCTATTTTTATTTACTTACTCAAAATTTTTGACAGTTTAGCAGTTGGCCAATTTCTTGTCAAAGAATGAAAAAACTAAATCCAAGTAAAGGCACCTTTGTTAGGATGAGAGAAAAAAGTAAGGTGGCAACAAATGGCAAAGTATGATGGCTTGCTATAAGGCACAGAAAGAATTTTCTGAGAAGACCATTAAAGTACTTAGCAGTATTAATGAAGAATTTCAGGCAAAGAGAAAAATGCATAGCAGATCAGAAAATGCTTTTTTTCCTGCAGAGTGAACTTGGTAAGCTTGGATAATTGAACTTGGATAATTTCTATTTATTCTATTTTTTCAGAAACCTGCTGTAGACAGTTGTCCTGACAAAAGAGACCAATTTTTAAATACAAGACATGCTTCACAACTAGACATGAAAGAGGACAGCACCGAAGAGAAGGGGCATCTGCTTCCCTTTTTTTCTGCAGAGAAATTCCAGCTCACCAGAGAGATTACAAAAGGACAGAAAGGCAGAGATGCCAAGAAAGCATTGTCTAAGACTCAAAGTTACATAGAATTTGATGACAAGACCAGGCTGGACAAAACTGAACTGTTCTGCCTGTCCAGGCCCTGGGCAGTCTCCAAAAGCACGGATCCCAGCAGCAGCAGAGGAAGGCACAAACTGCATGTGAGAGAGAGAGAAAAGCACATTGTTGCCTCTCATGATGGGCTTTCCATAAATATTGTTAGACTCCAAAGAGAATAAGTTATAGGAAGCACACTGAATATTTCTACAGACCCCATTTTACAGAAGAGTGTTTGTGAAAACAATAGGCAAGACATTAAACACATATTCTTGTATAATATTTTCCTGTATTGGGCAGAGGGAAATTTTTAAGAATAATTTTCGATTGTTAATAGCCTGTTAAAATTCCTGGACACAAAACCTGATTTCATTATGTACTGTTGGGATTAGGATTCTGTGTTTGCAGTGATGTATTGGAGTTGCAGTTAATAATTTTATATGCTGGCTGAGCTGATAGTAAAAGAAGTCCATGGTTCTCATAGAAAGAGGTATCAAAGACTTAGCCACCTTGTCCGGGCACAAATCAGTTTGTAACAGTTCCTTTGTTAAACAAATCACGCTTGGAAGTTAAGAATCAGGTAGGAATTTGCAGCATTTCCCTTTTGTAAACAGACAGAGGAAACCAGAAGAAATTGTTCCATCCCTCTGAAAGAAGAACCAAATGACTCTCCAAATTAGTTTTCAATGCACTTATTGCAAGTAGCTGGAAAAAAACACAGCCCAGCTCATGAGACAGAAGTTGTCTTTCTCTGTAAAGTTCCAAAAAGCAGGTTCTCCATTACAACTTTCCATTATAAACTTTGGCTCATGGCATGGTTTTGTATAGGCATTCAAGTAGATCTCTGAAAGCTACCAGTTGTCCAGGCTCATAACAGAATACCCATGCTCTCTCCTCAGTAGTGGACACTTCTCTTTGGTATCCTATTTTGTAAGGCAGGTGTCTTGTGGAGGTGAAGGAGTCATACAGATGCATCTTTGGAAAGGAAGAAAAGTGTCACTTGTGTTGGTGTAAACAAATTGATATAGTTGATTAAGGAACACATAGCAAAGCTTCTTTTGGCAGAGGGTGGGGGAAGACAAAGCACTGATACATTCATTACTTGCCAGAAGCAAGCTATTTTGCTCTAGTAGTTAGTTGTTAACAGCTGTCAGTAGCTGTAATACATCTGTGTTGACAGAAAATACAGAATTACTTCTTTGTGAGTAGTTTTGAGTAACAAGGAACAGGAGGTTAATACATTCTACCAAGCAGACACTGCCCTGTGGCAGAAAATGTAAATATTCATTTTGGGAAGCATTCAGGCATTTACTAAGCATAATACTTACTTGTGGACTGCGTGATGCACGAAACCTTGTAGGATGACCACATGCTTAAAACACAAAGAATGGTAGCTAGGAACCCGAAAGTCTGGATGAGAAAACAAACAAACCACAAATACTTACAGCATATTAGATGACACATACTCTGTGAATGTATAGACACTCTTGTATCTCCACTTACATATTTTATGGCACTAACAGACCCAAAAAAGTTATTTTTTTTAATGTCTTTCTGCCAATACATTTTAAAAAAATGATTTCCGCAGTATATTAACAGCTTATGTCATATCAAAACAGGGACAGAAAGACAGACTGAGAGTCATATACAAGGAGGGAGAAGCTGGACACAGCAGAGTCTCACCTTCTAAATGTCTCACTAGGATTCTACAACAAATAAAAGACTTCTCCATCACATCTGATTACTGCTCTTTCACTGCCCCAGGTAAATAAGTCTTTCCCTGCCATCTGCCAAATACTCCTCATGAGGTAAATCAGGTAAGTCTTCTAGTCCATTTGCATCATCAGGACTATGTTTATTAAAACCATTCTTTATTCTAGAGGAGCTGTATTTCAGGTCCTGCTGTTGTGAAAATGCTTTTGCCCACACTCAGAAGTCATCCCTCTCTCTATAAAGCCTTCCAGCCAGCAGAAGCAGATTGTATCTTCCAGTAAGTGAGCCTGGGACCCCAGTGGGTTTATCTCAGGAGAAATTATCTTGAAGAGGTGTCTGTTCAGAAGCAGGAGGCACCAAAAGCCAAAGACAGGGGTAAAATCCTTTAGGTAACTTCTACCTGCTACGACAGCCATTTGTAAAAACTGACTTATCTTAATTCTTTCCCTAAACACAGTTAGAGCATGAAACCTTTAGTTTCAGCTCTCTGACAGGACAAATACCTACTTCAGTGGTGAGTCTCACAACAAAAATATTTTTGTTGGCATTCACTGACATGAGCTAGAAGGTAGTTCACCCAACCAAGACACAAGAAACGCAAGTCTGTAATAAAATAAAATTACAAGTAATAGATTTCCAATGCCCTACTTAATATATATTGCAATTAAGTGTCAAGATTAATAAACAGTCTTACTGCTCCAGCCACAAGTCCAGTCAAATTGTAACTCTTGGATGCTGCTACAATCGATGCAATGAGAAGCAGAATCGTACCAATTAAATAATGAAGAAACTCCTGTAAAGAAAAGCACAGCCTGCATCAGAAATAAAACTTACCAGGAAAGCATTTCAATATTTCTCAGAATGAAAACAAGTTGGCCAAAATTACTGATACCCAGAGAATAACACGCCAGTTTAAAAAAATAAGAGAAGTAAATAAAAAAATTAAAACCCCCTCTTCTGAGTTGGTTTTGTACCATACCTGATTTTCTATTCCAACTGGGACAGAGGGACAGTCTTCAAGTCTACTAGTGTCACTGGAATAAAATCTACTTATGGGGTCTGGGCACAATCCATTCAATTCAACACCACACATTACTGAGGGTGAAGCACTTATCTTTTTTGCACCAAGTATGCAACTTACTTAAAGAGACAGCTCTGGAGGAATAAAGAAGCCTTAGTGCCATATTTCATTGGCTTATAAAGGATTACAATAAATGGCAGCAAATAATGTAAGTGGAAAACCAATTCCTTCTACATCTGATAGTTTTAGAAATTAAGCAGTGGATTTACTGCTGGATTTACTAACAATTTACATCAACCAAGACTGGAAACAACAAGAAGCACAATACACAGATGCTCCTAACCAACACCCAGACTCCTAATTCTGTAAGGGTGGCTGCAGCTGTCCTGCACTAAAACATTTTCTTTCTGAGAGCACAGAAATACTGCATTTATGCTCTTCTTCAGTGTGATGACAATCAGCCCAGGAGTCAATGTAACTTACTGTAAGCAGGGGTTATCTCTGGATTTAGATTTTGGATCCTTACAAAGCTCATGGCAACCAATATCAGTATTTCCAAGCCCAACACTGGTTGTTTCTTTTTTATGGTCAGGTGAGCAGGAGGGCATCTGCTTACTTTATCTGCAGTGCCACCACCAGCATGAATCAAGCAACTGCCTTATATAAAGGAGAGGAGAAATTCCATTTCAAACAAACAAAAAAAAGGATATAGACCCAAAAGGAAATTGTTCTAGGAACGCCCAGAAGATAAAGTCATCACACCATACCAGTTTCCCCCTGCTTAGGTGTTTAAAACAGCTGAGAAGGATCTTCGATGTAAAGTTGTCTCTGAGACTGCAATTTACTTTTGTAAATTTACTTTGTAACCTTGTTTTAGATAAGAATCTCAATGGTTGCTTTTGCTAGAATAAATTATTTCCATGGGGAGGCTCCTCTGGCTAGTTCATGATGCAGCAGGTAAATTAGGCAAATAAAGCAGTATACACAGGCCAGTACTTCAGAGGAATCCGAGGGATGGGCAAAAGTGCAAAATGAGTGCTAAATTAGGTGGAGAACCAACCCCTGTCAGGGCCAGAAGAATGCTCCTCTGCAGACATGCTTTCCAGCTTTGAAAGGTGTCAGTGCTGAACAACCTCTTGAACCATTGCAGCTTTACTGACTGCAAATCACACCCCTGACTGCAATGTAGAGATCCTGCCAGGGAACTCAGCCAAACACTAGCTGTAGTTTCCCAAAGTCTCTTACAAACCTTCCTATTTTGTCATAAAGGTACTTAAATATGTTGGTTTGAACATGAAAAAGAGGTTGGTTGTAAAAGAGCTGCAATGGTCAAGCATCATATCCTATAAAGATACCTGAAGCTAAGCAGCCACATATGGCAGTGCCTTAAACTCACTAATGACTCTGGAACATTTAGGAATGATCAAATACAAAACAAAACCAAAAGCAGCCTATGCAGAGGACAAAATGGCATAGTGCTGCTACAGCAATGCACACACAAAATGCTGCTTTGCAGTAAACTATCATTTAATAATTTATTTCGATCCCTTATTTCAACTCCTGTATCTGTATTATCTCGAGATGAAACAATAATTTCTAGAGGCAGAACATGGTGGCACACAATAAAAAAATAAAAAGAGGTGCAAGTCTAACCATATTCTTCAGCTAAGAAGATGTCATTAGAAAATTCTTTTTTTCTCTCTGGTTAAAAGCTGATTGATGGACAAACTGTTATTTCTGATCTGTAAACTACTTGCATAACTTCCATTAAACACCATCCAACCCCTTCTTGGATTTCAAAATCCCATCCCTTTGGTCCTTCCTCTGTGGAGCTAACATGTCAGTATGTGTAAGGCAGACATGTTCTAAGATGTTATTAAAATCAGTCTTCCTATACTGGGACACAGGATTCTTCTGTTAGCTGACCTGACCCAGTGCTGCTGCTGAGGAAGTTCAGGTCTCACATTTTCTGTGCTGCTTGTTGGTTCTCTGCTAGAATCTGAGAGATGGACGTGCAGGGGAAATGTGGGAATGAGGCAGGAACATCCTGCAGGATATCCCAGGAATGGCCAGACTGTGGCAATCAGGCTGAGGCACCTATTTCTTGCTATTGTTTAAGTTGCCTAAAACCATACCAAAAAGGGACACATTTGACTTAAATAGCGCTTGTAGACTTTATTTTGGGACAGGATGTAGTACATGAATTCTAATGTTTACATTTGTTACAATTTGCTATTCTAGCAATCCCTGAGCTGCTATAAATGACCTAAACTAGGTAAGGCTTAGTGATCAGTAGCTTCTTTTGAATTGTCTCAGAATAACATGATTGCCTTCCCAGGAGTAAAGCTGGGTTTCTATCTGAGTGGAGGAAGGGCAAGATCAGATCCAAATCAGGTAAAAACAATTACAGCATCTGCTGAATTGAATACTAATAGCAAAAGCAACCAAAGGATTTGTGTACAAGGTCAAAAAAAAAAAAAAAAAAAAAAAAAAAAAGTGAAGGGTAACCTATCATTGTATGATAGCACAAGAAAATGAACTGAGTAATGGAGACTTCAACCTACAAGAGAGGCAAGGAACCCAGACTTACCGCAAGTGGCCAGCTAACACAAGTCAGCTTCCTGTAGATTTTAAATACGTAGATAATGTAGAAGACTAAAATCATAACCAAGTCGCACATGCTGACAATCTGAAAGTAGCTGTATGCACTGTAATCTGTCCATGGAGAATTATTTACACTTATGAATCCAATCAGCAGTGAGATCTGAAAGACAAAAGGTACATCAAAGATTTTTACGATGGTGCTCAGAGGGCTATGGAGATGATTTCATACGCTACAAAATGGCACTTAGAAGTGGGGTGTCTAACATAAAATGGGATGGTCCCAGCAAAATGGAGGACAAAATAATGAGCATGCTAACAATGTTTTAAAATTTGCTGCTAAATGAGGTAAACCAAGCCCTAAGAGTGGAGGAAGAGCCAACTGCTGGAAGGAAAGCAACAGTTCCAGCCTCAAGAATCCAACCAGAAGAAGTCTCTACGTATAACATAAGAGGTCTCAAATAGAGAAGAGGCACTGAATGCCTGGAGTTGCACCAGCAACTGGAACATGGACTTTCCAAAGGAAGTTACTGAAATATATAGAAATGAAGGTCCCCATGAACACATGCACCTTTATTTCCACTTAGCAAGAGTTCTCTCATGCAAAATTGGAGGATCTGGCTGCATCTGAGCTAACAGTTTGACCCTCCCTTTTCTACCATCTACAGAGGAGAAGTATTAGCAGACTATAAGGTAGAATCATTCAAAGTCATAAACATTTGGAGGAACTGATTAATTCACCACACCCACAATACAGTAGTTACAAAGCTTTAATACCTTAATATTGTCACATAAAACTATAAAGCATTATTGTACAACTTTCAGTTGCAGACCTGCAAAGGACAAAAGCTTTTATTTTTGGTTTGTTTTTTTTTAATCTGAAACTACTTGTTTATTTTACTAATCTCAATGATTCTACCAGCCTGGCTAGGTGACAAAAATAAATCGACAGAGGATATACTTGACTGTTTTCTTATTACAGACTTTGTCAATGCATGCTTTCAGTCACTGTAATTTTTGGTTCATTCAAAGCCAGCCAGAAGCAGCAATGATTCACATTTCTCCAAGACATTAAAAAACTGAGGAAGCCAGCACTTCAAGACTGCACACTCATCTTCCAAGCTCCTAACCAACTGCATCCATTATCAGAATAATTTCCTGAAGATTAAAAGGGGAAAACAAGCAAACAACACCCAAACAACATAGCTTAGCTGCTTCCTGCTGTAGTTTTAATTGAGCTTCATCTACTCAGTTCTAAGCAGACAGGCAAGTCCAATCACAGGCAGTTGCAATCAACAGCTTTATACACAGAAAACAACTTCACAAAAACTTGCATCTTAGCCCAACTCCAGCCAAAGAAGCACAACGATGTTGTGACCGTGAAACACCTCCAAAAGGTGGCTCCACAGAGAAAATTCAGTGCTCTGAGATCCCTGCCCACACAAGTGGGACTTTGTACAAAGTCTACCTATTGTTAGGTCTGGTCCAGCTTTACTGCTTCTACTGCAGTAGTCCAAGTAGTTGATATTAGCATTGTAAGTGATGTTTGGTCCAAGTAAGCACCTCTCCTCCCACCTTGGAAATAAATGTAGTGTTGGACAGGCAGGACTTCAGGGTGCAGGGCTGTATCAAGCTCAGTGCTTCTCAAAAACGGAGGTTATATATGCCTTTGAAAATCATGGTATTGCTCAGCCCCTGTCTCCCTGGTTTGGGAGTGTAATGCCATGGCAGCATCCTGCACTTTCAGTGCTTCTGTCTGTACCATGCCTGTTCTCTGGGTCTCACAGCCTAGCCCCTGGGGAATCCTAAATGCACAACAACTTGCATCTTGTGCATGGCAGAGCTTTCTGAGATGCGACATTGCCTAGGAGAAAACAAAGCAATCCTCCCCACAATTCAGCATCTAAATATTCCTGG
Source organism: Phaethornis superciliosus (assembly GCA_023637945.1). Taxonomy (NCBI): domain Eukaryota; kingdom Metazoa; phylum Chordata; class Aves; order Apodiformes; family Trochilidae; genus Phaethornis; species Phaethornis superciliosus. Next base: position 108,311,548 of record JAJQWJ010000002.1, read on the forward strand.
TCCATTTCTTCAATTCTGAGATAATTTTAATGAGGTTTTGTCTGATTTATGTCTACATACACCAGGTCTAGATTAAACAATGGTATCACGAGGGGTCATGGCCTTTGTCAGCTTCTCCTTCCTACTCTGATTTTGGTCCCTGTCATGCACTGGCTCCTCCACTCATCTGTGCTGAGCCACCTCAGTGTAAGAAGCCAGCAGAAAAGTGAATTACTAAAAAAAAAGGAAAAAGCTTTCCTCTCCTTCTGCCACCCACACAAGGTCAGGTGAGCAAAGGAGTGTGAGAGAAAAGCTGTGACTCCAAGGGAAAGGACAGGAAGGACAAAGCAGGCAGGAAGGCAGCAGTCAGTAACCATGCTAGCTCAGGCTGCCACAGAAAATCTAGGTTCTAGGTTCTTTTCACCTAGAAATCTAGGTTCTTAGAATATTAATGTCAGTTAAGTGAAGAGTTATCTGATTTAGCCATGGAATAACTTAAGCAGTCAGAAGGAGACCAGCAGGCCATTTAGTTATGCCATTTAGTTAGGCCATTTAGTATTGCCACACTGTATTGCCTGCATGGCTAACAGGTACTGTCAAGAGTTTAACACTCACATGTGGAAGAAGAATGCTAACAAATGTAGGAAATAGAGCCACATAATAGTATTGCCCTTTAGAAGTGACAAATAACAAAGCTCCTTCACCAAATATCAGTTTATCATGATATAGAGAGTGATGACTGCTTTTGTTTTTTTTTTTCCCCTACAGAATTCCTGTTTCCAGAGAACTTGAAATTAAGTGATAAAATGATTAATATGTAAGCTGACTGGCATACAGTTCAACATATATCTTAGGAGTCTGCTTGCAGTGCAGAGAGAGAAACAAATGGCAAAGTACTGAAATGATCAAATATTACAAGTGTTCTTCTTGCACCTTTTCTCAGGGACCAGGTTAATACATCTTGAAAATAAAAAACTAAAGGCACAAAAAATTAGGGCACTGTCATTTCCATTTCAGTGGAGTTTCATATAGACTGTGAGAGCAGCAGACATGTAACCCATTAGCAGCAAGCCAGTCAGACCAGAAGTACAGGTCAAATGATGGTTGGTCTTGTTAGAAGATTTCAATTTGCTCAACAAAATATATCCAGGCTTCAGACCTATATTGCAAAAGGGGTGGGGGACACATTGAAGCACACTACTACTTAAGTGGTTTCTGAAAGGCAAAACAAAGAACACATGCATTTTTGGATTTTCATGGAAGGTGACTGGCTTACATTAATCCACTGCTTGATTTTCAATTGGAGCAGATATTTTAGTGAGTGAGGAAGTGAGTTTAGGGACACCAGTATGTGTCAGGAACTATCTTCCAGTAAAGCCAACAAGAGCTAAAGGCAGTCAGCAATTGCCAGGAGGAACTCAACACTTTACTAGGCAGAATAGATATCACAAAACAAAGATGGTAAGAGTCAGCATTCTATTCTCTATTTTGAGCTGGAGACAAGGCAACCATATCTTCTCCAAGGGACATGGGAAGGGAGGTCTGGTATCAAAGAAGTGTTAAGCTGCTGCTGCTGCCTTTAAATGATGAGGCCAAGGCTCTAGATCCTTTTCCTCCTGTGCTATGATACCACTCCCTCAACATTTACCAAGCTAGTCACCTCATTACAGAAGACAGTAAGACTGGTCAAGCATGAATTCCTCTTTGTAAATCCATGCTAACTACATTCTTGTCTTTCATGTGTTTGGAAATGCTTTCCAGGAGGATTTTCTTCATCACATTTTGAGGGACTGAGGTGAAGCTGACCAATCTGTAGTCCCTGGATCTTCCTTCCTGCTCAAAGGGATGACATAAATCTGTTCAGAATAGCATACTTTCCTTCTTTATCTCTCCGGCTCTAAAGGATAGGGAAAAACTGGATAAGAGCAGTAAATTCTCTTTCCTTCTGCTATAAAATGCCTCTTAAACTGTTCCCTGGAAATGCCATTTCTTTGTAAAACAGCTGTTTTTCCCCCGTGTTTCTTCTTGTCCCTGTCAAGGAATGAGCACTCACAGTTAAAAAAACCAAAAACAAAACCAAAAGGAAGATGAGTATCAAGACTTCAAAGAAGTCAATCTTCCACTGCAGGAAAATTCAATACCTTCTTAAGAAAAGGAGAGAAGTCATGCCCTTGTATTACGAAGGGGTTATATACAGGAGAGGATTCAACTTTCAATTACTCTCAAGGCAAATGCACACTGGAGAAAAGGCCCCTGGCATTAAGCCCAGATACTGTTGTATTACCAATCTCAGATGGTTTGATTTCCACCTAACTCCCTACACATGCTCTTGGTTTGTTGTAGTCCCGTAGATGCAATTTTGTTACAGAGAAAGCTCATCTCCAAGCATCTTAGCTTCAGAGGGATGGACTGGATATGCTGCTGGGACCAAGAGCAATCCAGCAACACAGTTCTTGGCCTCTCTGGTGGCCAGACACTCCTGTGGCTTCCAGTCCTCTTTGCCAGTCACATGGGCCACTGTGAAACTGCCCAAGTGCTGCCCACATCTGAGGAATAATAGGCTGGACTTCCCTTTATTCTAAATACAGAGTATACCAGTATAAATATAGAGTACACCAGTAAAGATGGAAGAATTTAGACAGAGGTTCAATGCAACTTAACAGATAATCACCTGCTCCCAGGAAGGGGCAGGAAGGTGAGACTACAGGTACAGTTTTCCTCTCTAGTGCCCTGAGGGTAACAAAGCAACCACAACAAAGTACTCTTTTTGCCCTCCCTGCATGCACAGGCTAGCTGGCACCACTGAGCTTTTCCTGATCATGTGGTAGAAGACCACAGTTTGTCTGACCACAGAACAACTTTATAACCTGGGAATCAATCTCTGCAAGTGCTTTCTATCATCTTTTTCTACTGTCCTGCTTTAGTGGATGTAATAAAAAAAGCTATGGCTTTATTACCAATACTTAATTATTTTGTAACATTTGGAGAGAACTAAATTTTCTTTAGACACAGCTACCTGCACAAACATTAATCCAGCATGATCTCCAATATTGACAAGAACCTCAGAAAGCCTGAGCTTCTGGGCATTAGAGATGCACTTCCACAGACAAACATTGACATCAAGGAAGAATTTAATGTCACTGCCTCCTGAATTCTGACCCTAGTTTTGCAAACATCTCCCTGTCTGAACTGCAGTAAATCACATATTTTTGCTAGATCAGCTGCCCCACTCACCATTGAAGGCTAATAAAGACTGCATATGGCCTCTGCTGAAGTTTTTCACCTTCAAAACTCTTAAGGCATGTGGAATAAGACAAAATGTTGAGCACTGCTAATAAACCCTGAGGTCAAGATGACCACTTTCCTTTATATTATGAATGAGAACAGATATCCACTAAAACCAACCAACATACCCACAACACCCTCTGCCTCCCTAAAAGAAAAATAATTAAAAAATAGGTCCAAATCAACAGTTCACAGATGTAATAAACAAACATGAGTGAAAATGTGTGTGAAAATTACTCTAAAACACTGAAGGAGGGAGCCACAGAACATGTAAGGCAGTACGGAAAGGTTGGTCTTCTGGGAGTGGCCTTCTGGTTGATTTGTTGCCACTACATGAGATGAACAAAAATGAGAGCCTTAGCTCACTGTAAAATGGGAATTAGTATCTATTTCCTGACTGTCACCTATTTACATAATCATACACTTTGTTATCGTGTGTCACAAAAAAAAAAAAAAAAAAAAGCAGCAGGAGCAGCAGGCACTGGGACACTGCAAATAAATTGTTTCCTAACTGGAAGTCTAGTCTGTAACATGAAAGCTGCTTTACTATTCATCTTCTTTACCTATGGTCTGTGGTGCTTTGTGTTTGTGGTTAGAACAGTGCTGAACACACATCAGAGTTTGGGCTGCTGCTGAAGGGCTCTTGGACAGCAAGGCCCTCTCTTTTCTCTCTCCCCTCATCCCAAAGCAAGCAAGTGGGCAAAATGTTGGGAAGGGGAACAGCCAGCTGACCAGAAGTTTACTCCAGACCACATGATGCTGTGTTCAGTGATAAAATCCCACAAAAATATACAGGGAAATATTTGAGGCTATGACATTTGTCTTCCCAAGCAACCATTAGATATGCTGAGGTTCTGATTTTCACCAAGTGGCCAAACACCTGCCTGATGATGGGGAGGAGTGAATTAATTCCTCTTTTTGCTTTGCTCGTGTGTGCAGCTTTTGCTTTCATTATAAACTTGTCATCATCTCTATCCATGGTTTTCCCCTTCCTTCTGTTTTTTCCTTATCCTGCAGGAGAGGGGAGTGAGTGAGAGGCTGGGTGGGTATTTGGCTGCTGGCTGGGGTTAACCTCCTGCAGGTGGCCCACTCCTTCCCTGGAAATTCTAGCTGCTGCAGTAGTATAAAGAACAATATTTAAAATCTTCATTGCAGAAAAGAACTGAATGTGGTTTTTGTAAATACCAAGATCATATCCTGAACTGCTGAAATTGCTGTCTTACTGTGTAACTTTTAACTATGGACAATAATTTTCTCTTTCTATACAGACATAAGGTGTGAAGTGCCAGGAAAACTGCAGGGAGGAAAGATAACGTCAATAAGAAGCAAAATTGCCTCAAGGAACCCAGTTCTAGAGAAACACTATAGCTCTTACCTCAAAGGTTTACCATAATATTGCAACAAAGACATTGTCACATATAATCTACACAGCACTGCATTAGCTTTTATCTCAATTATTTTGCCATGCCATGTAGAACCACATTCTTGCTCTTCTTGGAATATTTTATTTTCTTTCTTGACTATACTTCCCTCTGCTACACTCTCCCATAAGAAGCTGAACTCTTTTTGTCTCAGTGTTTCCTTTCCTTTTTTTCTGCTCTGTATTCCCCTTTCCTCTACCTCCCCAACACTACACTCCGTATTTCTTCTTTATATCTCTCATTCTCTCCCATCCAAATTTCCCTCTATACATGTGAATGCACCACAGTTCCCTCTTTTAATGTTTCCTAGCTATCTTCCCCATTCCCATGCATCAGGACAGGCATTTCCATTAACTAACTAAAAATTAGCACTGTCCAGGGAAAAAAGACAGAGGACAGGATACAACACAGTACTACACCTGCACAAAGGCTGTAGGCAGCAACTCTGGTTCACCAGTCTCCATTTCCTAGCTGGCAATTCCTGAAAGAACTTTCCTTTTCCATCATTCTCTGACAATTCAACACCCTAGAAGAAAGAAATACCTCCTCTCCCCTGTGCTCTCCATCTCCTTGGATGATGTAAAACAGCACTGAGAGGAGAGCTTCTCTACTGCACTTGCTGGAGCACTGATGAACCTTTGTGCTGCTTTAAGGTCCTTCTTCCTTAGTCTGAAAAGAGGATGACCCTGAGAACTATTCATTAAATTGATAAAAACTCATTGCTTTCCATTCTCTTAAAATATACCCAAGTTCCAGTACAAGTAGAGAAACCATCTGCCTACAGATTTGGAGCAAAAGACAGCACTGACTCATATCCAGTATTATTACAGCCTTTTAAAAAAACAATAAGAGCTAAATATTTTTTTGCATTTGTACAAAAAAAGTCAAAGTTTCCAGCTTGTGACACCAGCCAGGATAGAAAGTGGAATTTTCCATCTCTAAACAAGCCAATCAGTGTAGCCATGCCCTGGAGAAATGTCACCGGCCAGAGCTGTATATTTCCAAATGTTACACTTCAACACAGTGAAGCAATACCCATATATTATTAAGTACATATTTCTGGACAGAATAAAACTATTTTTTTTAACAGCTCCCTCGAAAAAAAAAAAATTAAAGCAAAACACATGCCAAGGTTACAGTTGTAGCTCATGCAAGAGTGGTTCAGCTAATTTAAGCAACAATCTTGGCTGCTGCTGTAATCAAGATTTCCTTCTTCCATGGCAGTGTTGGAAAAGTGAGCTACAAGAGACAAACCCCTGCTAAAAAAGAAGATAAAAACCCCAGTCCACTTGAAACTTCACTAATGACAGATGACATAATCTGCCTTCAAGTTCAGGGTTCTGTAAAGCAGGCAGTCTTTGGTTGCACAATAATCTCTCAGCCCCTGTGTCTGGGTAGATTTCCTTCTTGTCTGGCTGCTTTGCTAAAATAAGGAGGCTCCCTGGCCTCTGGTAAGGGACTTCTTTTGTGCACCACTATCCACAGCCTATTTATTGAAGATAAAAATAGTGTGAGAAAAGGCAATATAATCTTAATCAGTCCTTCAACTCAGTAAGAGGACAATTCTAAGTACATGGAGGTGGTATTCTTTATTAGTAAGAAGTTACTATTACTATTATTAGTAAGAAGTTATCTACCTGCCCAGGCCCCAGTGGGTAGAAATAGATGTGGAGTAATCCCAGAACCAGCATGTGAATTACATTATTAAAGAGCCCTTGTTAAATAGTATTAGCCATGACAATTAAAAGAGCAATGATTTGTAATGAGAAGCTACAATTAAGTGCTGCCACCACTGATCACAGTGTATGCAGTACTTTGGTCCCACCACTGTCATCTTAACCAGCTCCCTTGCCTTGGTCCTCACAGGTGCCTACACCACCACTGTACCACACTGAAAGACATCACACAATCCTGTACATTATTAATTAAAGCTGAGGACTTAGTCAGTTTTATGGCAAAGAATATACTATATTCTTGTCAGTCACTGAATTAAAAAACACACAAGCTTCTTATCAACAACAATCTCATGATTCTATTTCTTTTCTCTCAAATCCAATGCTAACATATTTGTTTTTAAAAACAACCTAAATTTAAAACACTTCACCTGTAAAAAGTTTTTTCCAATTTACACAAAAGATGCACACACAACACTCAAAACACTGCAGCAAAGTAAGTGATATTTGAGTAACATTGCACAAGTGCCATATTTGAGTCACTAACAATTCCCAAAACACATAAAACTGTATTAATGGTATGGATGATTTTTAGCATGTCTGCAAAGGATAGGAACAAAATTTCAAAGTCAGCAAACACCCTAGCAGGGTTTTAACTCTGGGAGACACAGTTACATTCTCTCTAACCCTCAGAGAGGAGCTTATGTCTTTCTAGACACCTGGAATGACTGAGGGCACTACATACAAGGTGCTTCTGAGGCAAGAAAGTGAAAAGGACCAGGAAAGAAGAGAACTGTAAGCCAACAAAAGTGGGTTTGGTAGAACCTAAGAATTGAGAGGTTTGAGCTGTATTAAGAGACAATGGCATAAAAGTCATTCTGGAGAGCAGAAACAAGTCCAACAATGATGTACAGGGACATATATGTCCACTGAGGTACAAAGTCACCTAAGGTATGTAAACATTGATAAAGAACTTCATCCTTTGAAGTTGTTGGTGCAAAAGCAGAAAAAGAGTTCTCCGGATCAGGGCCTGGAGAAGAACCCGTCCTTGGGAGCAGGAGATGGCTGACTTTACCTGCCAAACTTCTTTTATATACAACTTTTAGTTGGCTGGGAGAAAAAGCTCCTTGTAGGAGCAGGGCACCTCTGAAACCAGTACTCTAAACATCCTCAGCATATTTTGTTTGGGTTGTTTGTACTGTTTAACCTTTAAATAGTGAATAAAGCCCCATATTATCAGTACTATAAAATACAGAAAGAGCTTAATCCTTACTTGTGAGCTATAGAGCTCTTGTATGTAAAGTTCATGGGTGTCTAAAAGTTGATTCACCGACCATGCATGGCAATACCACCTACAGAGAAGGAGCCTACACTGTCTGACCAGCCAAGCCTGGCTGGCTTCTTGAAGCCCAGGATACACTGTTTGTTATTAACAAACACCCACAAACTCTGCACAGCAAGCTGCAAAGTTTCCTCCTTGACTTGGAGACCAAATACATATCTCGCAGCATACAGCTACTTAAAAGTAAGAATACATAGCATAAAACCAGTACCTCGTGGCAATGACCTGGTAAGCGAGGTTTGTAAAGAATAAAAAGCTTTCATCTTCCTGAAAGTAGTCACTGAGATAAGGAGCACCTTGCAAACCCCTCACTGAAGTCCCAGTGCCTATGCCTGCTAAGCCTCAGCCAGCAACCTGTTCCTCACTTGCCCTTACAGATGCTGCTCACAACACAACCCATTCTCATTGTCTGAGAGACAATAATAAATGAGAGACAATAAATGTGAGGTATTTATTGCTTGACTGATTCAAGCCTTCAGTTAACACCTGCCATATCTCTGCCTGCCCCAGAGACCACACTGACACCTGGCAGCCTCACAGACAGCAGTTAAAAAGTTCATATCTGTCATCCCCAGCAAAGGCTTTGCCAGCCATGGCAATGGAGCCCTGAGTGAGGTCTCCTCAAATAAGAGAAGGACTTGTTTCCATCATCATAGCCCATGTTAGCTGTGCCAGAGCATCATAATTTTTATCAGGAAGAAAAACAGGTGAGAATTCCCCAAAATGCCTAACAACATGAGATTTTCCAAAGCAACCAGTATCATCACAACCTGGCTGCTGGATCAGAACACAAACGAACAACACTAAGTGCTAACACTTGATGCTTGGCAAGGTGCCAGAGAAGTGACGGTCAAGGAATAAGGGGAAGGGAGGTGGGTGGAAATAAGAAGATAGGAGAATCCCCAGTGGCACTGTGGCAGCTGACAGCTTTCAGTGACTGCCTGAGACTGGCAGGCCTCTCAGACATGCTGGGACAGCACTCCTGCTTCTACTAGGAAGCTTCACTCAAGCAATCTACAACAGGCTCAATTAGGCAGCAGGTGACAAGCATCAAACTGGGGAGAATGTTTTTCCCAAATAGGTAAGAGCTTTTGAAGTGGCCTTCTTAAAGCAGGGTTACAGACTTGCAGGAAAGTATGCTAAGTCTTTCTGTAGTTCTGCAGCTGATGCTGGTCACCTCAGGTTAACAGCATACTTCTCTCTCAGCAGTCAGTATTTGTTTCTTGAACTTACTATGGCATTTGCAAAAAAAACCAACCAACCAAACAAAAAAACAAACCCCAAAAGCATTCTAAGAAAATCCCCCTTGAAGCAGCTTCTCAATCTTGTCATCATCCCATTTCAGTTTTCCTTGATGGAAGCTGTGAGCTTGAGAGGAAGCCCTCTCAAGTGTTACAGCTGCTTCTAGTTGCAAGAAGAGCAACCAAATCTGCTTCAGCTGTGAAAGCCACCAGCTTTGGCCAGTCAGACACATCTGTATTCATCATTACAGGCATCAAATTATGAACATTGCAGCGCAGGGAGTTGTTGCAGCTGTGATGCTTCCTTAAGAATCTGAGTTATGAAAAAAAAAAAAAAAAAAAAGAGGCTCACAGGTGGGCTAAAAGAAAATCACAGCAATTTCAGAGTTTGGTCTCCACACAAAGTAGCAATTTCTGGCTGCCCTATACTTTATATCTGACCACAAAATAGGAGGACAAGGCCACAGCACACATGATGTGACAATAGCACAAAGGAGACAACTCAGCCATGGTACTGAGAAAATACCTCCCAAGGACTCCCCAGGGAGGAGAGCAGAGGAAATGCTCACTCATAGTAAGCAAACACTGTCTGGCTTTGAGGAACAACACTCCATTACACCAGTAATGCAGAGCCTCAGGGTCAGGTATACTGCCCTCATGGTGGCATGACAAAGGCTCTGCTAGACCACAGTGAGACACAACAAATTGTTCCAGCATCTGCAGCCATGGAACCCAGTGAAGGATGCTTGACAAAATGTTCCTTAGCGTTTATAGGCTATGAGATGATGGAGGTGGCCCTTGGAAAGAACAGAGCCCCTGGTCTTTCTCTCTCTCTGACAGAAGAGGATGTTCAAAGGGACACAAAAGACAGTGAATACAGGGAATACACCATATTTGCATGTCTTACAGGAAAGTCACAGAGCAGTAGGAATCCATGCTTTTTGCTACATCTTATCCACAGACACCATGTACACTTGATTAAGATTTTTAAACAGCATCTGCAAATCTGATTTCCTGTAAAACAAGTGTGCCAGGAAACCACTGACAATACTTCACTCTGCTCTCTTAAGCATACAAAACACGTCTCAGGTGATGTGGGTTCTAGGCTTCATTTCCTTTTTTTTGTTGTTGTTCAATCACCTCTATACAAAGAGCACAACATGCATTCAGGTTGCTACATGTATTGCAACATAGCCTACTGGATGGGTCAAATGAGCAATGAGAGGTAGCTCCAACTTCATGCTTTTAAGAAGCTTCTTTTAGAATACCAATAAAACATTCACTGACATGTTCAGAACAGAGATTGTCTGGTGTTTAACAATGACTTCAATTGCCTTTCTTACAAAATGTACTAGAGTTCATTTTTCAGCTTTCTTGAGCAGTTTCAACATCTGAAAAATTACTAGTTTCTTTTTTTGATGAAAAAGATAGAAATGAAAACAGGTGGTAGAAAACCTTCCTCTGCCGAAGAAAAAAAAGGAAAAGGACTACATTTTCAGCTTGTAGTTTGAAGCACATGGAACCACTTCAGGCTTATGCAGTTCCTGTTCTCATATGCCAGACACTTGCTCTTGCTGACAGTAGTCTCTATGGCTGCACTGTTCTCTAAAAAGTCATACAGAAAAAAAGAAAACCAAAGGAGAGGTGAAGCAAAGCTACATCAGTTCCCTGGTTTGGTTTAATGTATAACCTGGAGAACAGCTGCATCACTGCAGCTGAGAATGGCTGCATGGAGGTGAGACAGAAAGGGAAAAATCCTTAAACTGGTGTTGCTTGGGAAGTTTTGTCTCATCAAATAAAACTATGTCAAATGACCACACTACCAAGCACTCCCTGGTTAACACACAGAGAACACACTGTTTGATCACAGCTCTTACGCAAATACCTGGGCAGAAATTGTAAAATGGCCACCCAGAGCAGAAGCATGGAAAAAATACAACTGGCTAAGCCAGCCTGTTTCAGTGATCTCACAGTGGAAATAACAAGACTTCCTAGGCTTATTGGCTTTAATTACTAGGCTTGGACATTCCTCACTCAAGTGCTTCTGCTTACTTTGGAGCCACCTAAGATTTGGATGTTTTTTTTCCTCTCTTCGCCAGCATGCCATGCAAGGTTTTTTTACTGCAGCTTCTAGCAGAACAACAAAAATAATCAGCAGCAACAACTCATAGCTCTGACCTTGGCCTGGAGGAAAATTTGCTGCTGAAAAAACATCTCCCATTTCTTATTGCGTAGCCAGTAGTCTATCACACAGTTGCAGATTGAAGAAACCTGCACATTCTTAGGGCCAGTTTTCCTCAGTTATTATTTTTGCAAACATAAAATGCCTCCTGCATGCTTCAAAATATGACTTTATACATAATATGTCACGAAAACACTGATAACTATTACAGCACTATTTGTCATGTTTTCTATTATCAGCCAGATGAAAAGTCAAGCAGAAAACAGAATTGTTTGAATCTAAGCTTTACAGGTTAGCATCTGGCAACTTTGGTCAAGCTTGTTAATTCTGGCCATTATTTTCCTTTGGAAGAGCTATAGACAGAGTTGACAGTAGGGGAAAGTTGAACATAGAGTCTTCACAGGACCCAGAGACAGGTTTACAATTTCAGCATCTCTGCCTATCACCAGAATCCCTCTCTTCCAACTGAGCAGCTTTACAGCCATACAGGCAAAATCACACATCTCTGACACAATGCTGCAAAGAATTAGATGATTTATTTCAATCACCTCCATAGACAGAAAGATGTTTCAGGCTCGAGATCAAGTTAGAAAATTTAGTAGCTCTCAAATCACTTCAAAACTCATTTGCTTTTGTGAATTTTCTTTTCCTGTGTCAATGCTTTTGATTAGGAATTGATGTCTCCCAGTAACAAATTTTGCTTTCTTTTCAAATTTTAATGTCTGAATTTACTCGCTTACCAGTATTTGTCTGATACTACCCAACACATTCAGAAGTTGATCTTGACTCTAGTGACCAAAACACCAAACACATTCTAGCTTTCAGTGTTAGATGTATTCATATTTTCTTGAATACTTTATTCAACTGAATGTTAGTGTAATAACAACCTAGAGAGGTTTCAGTACACTTCAAAGTCACTCAGAATTACAGATTGTGTTGTGGCCATTCACATGTCAAGTATGTAACTTCTTTTGTTGAGATACACTTTGGAAATTCAAACAGATACTCAGCAGCAAAGGTTCAAATATGTCCTTAGCATTTCTAACAAATTAAAGTTATGCTAAATCACCTTTTATTTAGTTTATCCTTTTTTACCTTGAAATTGTTTACCAAACTTTTCCTCAGCCTTGACAGGATAATACTGGAAGTCTTTTATCTGATGAAACTGCTCTTTCAGATTGAGCTGAAGGAATCAGCACTGGTAGTAGCTTAAAGCACCCTGTATACAGAACCTGTGTTAACTGTGCCAAAACTATTGTCCTCTCCAACAGCATTATTGTGGAAACAATCTCACCTTGGGTCTAAACTGTCCCTAAAGCTAACTTGGCCCAACCTGAAGGAGGTGAAAGAAAGGCCACCTCCCTGCCTCTCAGGGTCCAGAAGCAAGGAAGAGTTTGAGAAACCCGAGAGACCTACACAAGCACAAGCTGTGCCATGATGGCTTTCCTGCACGTGGGTTCTCAACACTTCTATTCTCTCTTCAGTCTGTCCTGGTCACACTCTTGCAAATCTCTCCATCAGAAACTTTGGAGAGGTGACACAATCACAGCCATTCCCACCAGCCAACTGCCTAAGATGATGGGATGCCTATATAGGTTACATTGTCAAGCATGGGCTGTGCTGAAAGCAGGACCTAGTCCAGTGCAGTGTCTGTGGCATCCTTCAGACTTCAGCTGTAAAAATACAAAAGCCACCTAAGGGCTCCACAAGAAATTCTGCTGAATCGGACTTGTTTCAATCTATGAAACACTATGAAGTCACTTGAGCCACCTTGGTGACAACATGGATGCAAGTTTTCCACACTGTCTCTAATGGCACAGGATGCCTCAAAGGCTTCCAAGAAGCCACCTCCTGAGAACTCACCAAACTAACACAGGTTCCTAGAGAGTCTCACAATAAAACAACCCAGCAGTAGCAGGGACACAGAGCAAACATGCTTCAAATAAATCAGCACAGTTACTGCTGTGTACTGAAGACTGCCACTTGTGTCAATCTTGCCAGACTGGCTAAAATTCTGTTATTTTCTCTGCTATGAAGTGTACTGTGCACATTGATACACATCCACTTGCACACTTACTTAGTACACTGGTACTATAGAGCCAAGGTGACCACAGTGTGATCCTGCATGTATCTTTGGGAATATAAAAAATCCCAGCAAAACTGGAAATACAAAGAAAAAGTTTAAAAAAAAAGGGGGGGGGAAAGATGAAAGAAAAAGCAGAATCTGTATGAATCATCATTGAGATAAACCAGTTGAAGTCAGTTCAATGTTGAAGATAACGCCCTGTTAAAACAAGAGCATCAATTCAGACTGGATTTTGAAAACTGAGCCCCTACTAACATCAGTAATACTCATCCACAAAAAACAGGTTTCAAATTGTCTTACTGCCACATAAAACACAAAAGTCACAGAACTATGTTTCCTACTCTATTTTATTTATAAAATGTTTTCAGACCATTCCCTAAATATTAAAATGTCAGGAACACAATTAACAAATTGCATTACCTTTTCAAAGCTATAATCACTCTGCAAGTTTAAAGAAAACCTCTAGAAAAATTTAAAAAAAAAATTTTTTTTTTAATTGTGTAAGATTACAAGCCAGAAACACATTTCTTTATTGCTTAACTTCCTAAACACTGCAGCACCCAGAATTTGCAAAGAAAGCACTGGTAACATGTAGACAGTAGCAACAACTAGTAATGATCAGGTTGCTGCACAATCTCTTCATCTTGTCAAAGACTGTAGAGTTTTATTCTTTGTATTATCTTCCTTACAGATCAGCTTTAACATTATCTTCTACTTCCCTTCTATAATTTCCACAGCTTCTTGATATATTCTAATAGAAATGTTTCATACACATACACAATTTTAATATTTTTTTTTTAACTTGCTAGCACTGCAAACAGCCCTTAACATTGCTGTAAAGAATGAAATGTTTCTTTCTTGTTCTCTGTTATCTTTTACTTCTTGGTAGAAGGGATTGAGGAAGAAAGAGAAAACAGAAACAGTAACGTTCCCCCTTTGCAATCAAAACCATTCAGAGGCCCAGTAGGGTATTTAGTGTGATATAACCACAGGACCTTATGTTTGTCCTCTGGTTCTCCTTCTTAGTAAGGCCATGGTCTCACCAGTCACATTAACACTGATACAGGAATGTTTATAGATTTAAAATCAAGAATTCTTTTCCAAGAAGGATACTGCACTTCTTACTAGAATGATTGAACGCCAATACAATTGGCTCCATGGATAACATGGAAATACCCTCCAAGAAGAGAGATAAAGCAGATTTGTGAATACATTTAGGTCTCTGTATTTTACTTGGTGAAGGATATAATCTGGAACAAACCTATCTTAGTTATTTCTACACATTGCAGCACAAACATTTAGTTTTCTTAGGGAATTATTCGAGAAGAAGACAGTATTGTGGTATCATATTAAAAGTTCATCCAAAGCTGTTACTAATTTTATCAACAGGCAAGTTGGAAAAGCACAAAAATGAAAGAGGCAAAGTTGAAGGAACTCCATTTACGTAACTTTAACTTGTATTAAAGTAACCACAGAAAACCACTAGGTGATGAATGTGATACTGAGCAGCACTGCTGAAGTATTACTTTATGTAAAGTATGTGAAGTATTACATAAAATTACACAATTTACATAAATTACATAAATTACATAAAATATGTAAAGTATGTAAAGTACACACGCACACTTTACATAAAAATATGTAAGGTATGTAAAGTATACACGGACTCTTTACATGTGCACCATAACTGAAATTTCAGTACAAAGCAGCACGCCTGTGCTAGCTGTAAATGACAGCACACTTGGGTGGAGAGCAGAGAGGACCAGGTACTTCTAGTCCATGAAAAGAACTCTTCTTTCCACAGTGTTGAAAGCAAAAGGATAAACAGACTTTCAGTTGATCAGCAAAGCACAAACCCATCGTTTTAGGACTACAGGTTCATTTGTAACATAGACACATGCTCAAAAGGATGCAATTTGTCTCCTGAGAAGATATTCTAGATCCATGTAGTGGTCTGGGAACAATCCAAACCAAGAGAATGCAGCAGAAAACTGTGTGTATTCCTGCTGAGCAGAATTCCCAGTAAGGGGTGACTCTGAGGTCTCAAGAGTGCAGTACAAGCTCTCAGCAGGTGTAGGTAGCCATGCCCAGTCATATCCAATTAAGTCTCTTGCCACTGAGGCTCATTTCTAAAGGCAGCTGAAGGTTATTAATGCACTGGAAGAAATTAGGTGCATTTTGAATAGAAGCTTGAGGATCTGATGTTGCTCCACTGTAACCTAGAGCAAAATGACTCCTAATTTCTAATATTAATTTAGGACGCTATGGTGCTAATAACTTAGAGATTAAAAAAAAAAAAAAAAAAGACTAGACAAATATATGCAGGGCATAACAGGGGGAAGGGGTTGAGGAATACCAAAGACGAAGGCAACAACTCCACCATAAACTGCTGTCAAGGTAGAGTGTTTTTCCAGGATAAAACTACGTGAGGAGGTGTTGCCACGTGTTGTCTTTCACACTTTTTCTGATCCATCTGTCACTATTCATTGCCATTACTGGAATTAAGCCAGCAACTCACTCCATGGACTAAGAATAATTATGTGCCATAGAAATGAGAAAGAGTTTATCCATCTGTTAAACCTCTCCTTGTCTGGATGGAGCAAGGTTTCCTGCACTGAGCCAAGTGAAGACACCAGCTCCCACCCCGGCATCTCTCAGCTGTCATTTTATTTTGCATTTCTGCTTTTCAGCCCCACAGCTCCCATATACCTCCCTGGGTCTCTGGGGCACTTTCTGAAGGTTTCTGACACCCAGGACATGGATCCAGCTGGACCAGTGGCCTCAGCCGTGGTGTCCACCCTCACAAGCCCACTGCTGCTGCTGGCACTCGGTCCTGCTTTCTCCCAAAAACTTACCCAGGCTGAGGGACGAGGTGTTCTACTGGGGCCTGATCTGCCTTGCCATCACGGTGTTACCATTATTATTAACGGCAATAAGTTGTTAATACTAATAATTACCAGTCACCGAAACACCACCACGCAGTACTCGGAGCAAGCGGTGCTCCCGCACACCAGAAATGAGAGAGGAGAAGTGGGCACTGCTGCCTTCCCAAGAGGCAAAAGCGGCTCCTGACAGACTCCAACACTTCTCTTTGCCAGAGGAACCGGGACTTTTTTTTCTTCTTTTCCGCGATCTGCGAGAGCTGAGGAGTAAAATCGCAGCGGCCACAGCGGGCAACCCACCCTCCCAGCACCCCCCGACGACAGACCCCCCCAAACAACACCCAGCAGGGGGGGAAGACCCCCAAGAGCCACCCCCCTACCCAGCTCGCCCCTTACCATCTGGGCCACCTTCAGCATGCCGACGCAGGAGCGGAAATAGGCGCCGTCCACCAGCTCCCCGTCCGAACCCGCCGAGGAGGCGGTGGAGATGGACGGCGGGGCCGCTGCCACCCCCCCGCTGCTCACCCCGGTGCGGATCACTCGGACTCCGTGAGACATGGCTCCCTCCCGGGCTCCCTTCGCAGAAACCGGACCCGGGACAAGGGGTAGAGGATAAGAAGGGACAGGGCGGGCCGGTCAGGGACCGGGCGGGGCGGCCAGAAATCGGGCGGGGCCTCCCTCCGTTCCTCCATCCCTCCCTCGCTCCCCAGCCGGCGGGGCCACGGGGCTGAGGCCGAGGAGAAGCCGTGGGGAAGGTTTCCCCCGTGGCAGAGGAAGCGGGGCCCCGGGACACAGCGGGGGCAGGTGGGCACAAGAGCCCCGCTGGGGAAGGCTCCCACCCCCCGCTTCCCCCGCCCCGTTCCGGGCCGTCAGCCGCAGTGGGAGGCCCGGCCCGACCCCCTTTTGCAGCTGGGTTGCGTGGAGATAAAGAGGTCGAACCGAACCAAGGAGAGAGGGAGAGGCCTGGCTGTACGTTCTGACCGACACGTCGCGTTGGAGCTTTGCTCCGTGGGGAAAAGACCACTCGGGGTGTCAGAAAGTTCTGCCGGCGATGTTCCTGGAGGGGAGATGCTCTGATGCTTCCTTGGGGAGGTGGCAGCAGTTGGGAACAGCCTCTTCCCATCACAACATTTATTCCCACTCGAATCCCCCCACTCACACCCCCCCTGTCCCCATACCTTCAGATTCATCATCACATAGAAGACGAAGCATTAAGCAGGCAGCTACAGGCAAAATTGTAATCACTGCTGAAATGTCTCAACCCTGTAGTATGAGTTAAAGCCACGCAGAGGTACTAACAAAACTCAGCAAAGGAAGCTAAGTATTTCTTCAAGTTTAAAAATAACTGGTTTTACTTTTTAGGGTAACAGGGGGCCTCTGAGCTAGGCATATGCCAGTTTTTATGCTCAGGAGGATAGAAGACCCCATCTGCTGCTTTGTTCTGCTGTTAGCATACACATTCTCTTTATATTTGGGACTTAATAGTCCCTTCAGTAACTAAAATTGTCTTAAGAGGGGTGACAGGTAAGATCAGATGTTCTCCAACACAAATAAAGGGCTAACATAAGTAATCTACATGAACAAGGCAGGGTTTGCCAGTGTAAGCAATGGTCTGTACTTGTCAAAGCCAGGTTTGGGCTTATGTTAACCCATTTAGTAATGGCAGTAAAAGTTAATAACCTGTCCTACCAAACTTTATCTCATTTCTTTAGATAGCAAAGATACAACATTGACAATTTACACAAGAGTAAAATGCTAGCTGCAGAGAGCTTTTTTTAAAAAAACAGCTGTTTTTTTGTTGTGGGCTTTTCTGTGTTTTTCTTCCCATTTTCCTTTCCAGCACATTTAGAAACTTCTTGAAAGCTGTGAGGAGGAAGGTTCTAGTAACTTCTGTATTTCCTATAAGTTTTTGTTTTGTTTTGTTTTCTTTCTTTCTTACCCTCTGATTCAGCTTCTTGAGTTCTTAACTTCTTTTGGAAGTCTGTATATGACTGGGGTCCTGCTGACCTGAGTTCAGCCAGGAGAAACAGAAATAACTTTAAATTAATAAAAGTAGAGTAACAGTCATATCATAACCAATATTGTTTTAATTGTTATATGATAAACCCCAGTGGCTTGGTTTTGTTTTGTTTGGTTTTTTGTTTGTTTGTTTTTTTTATCAGTAGTAGAATATACAAAGACTTAAGTCATAGTTTGCAAATCAGTATTTAAAACCAACGTGCCAGAAGAAGCAGGTAATATTTTTGGGTACTTAGGGCTTTCTTTTGGCCTAAAATAGAAGGAATGAACTTCAGACACAATTCTCAGCCTGCAGTGACTCCCCCAGTTTTAAGTAGATATTCAGAACACTTGAAAAACACACAGCTGGTACCTAGGGACGATATAAGAAATGAGACAGATGGCAAAGAGCATGGAAAGTAAGAAAATGATCTTTCTAAAAGCAAAGAGCAAGGTTGGTATGTTATGGTATATGAAAAAAAAAGCAAGGCAAAAAATTCTGCCTAGTACAAATTTTTTAAAATTCTGAATTAATGATTCAACTCACAGATTGGCATTTGGGAAGTCATTTTCTCTTGAGGATCAGCATGGAAGTCTGAAGGAGGTTTGCCAGAACAAGTCCTTATCTGGTAACAATGTTTTTATCCTTCATTACTGTTTTGTTTCTGAAATGTAACTTAGTTTCCATGACAGTTTTTGGTATACTACATGAAACATATTATCCCTCTCACTATGTCTGTCCACAACTGTTTTCTTGGTTATGACTTTAGACAATGAAACATTTGTGCAAACACAGGCACATTCTTTAGATCTAAGGCAATATATGTGTGTATGTATATATATATATATAAAATAAGTATATAAAATATAACTTAAGAAAGAATTTCTATTGTCATGAAAGCATTTTTACTGATGAGAAATCACTGATATTTTAGTTCTGGCTATATTTCTATTCTCATTTTATCAGCTGACATTTTAATGCATTTTTTTCCAGCAATGGAAAAGAGCACATGGGATTTAAATGGCATATTTTATCTGTGTAGATAACATATATAGTTGATAGCCCTTCTTCCTTCTCACAACTGGATAATTTTAGTGAGCACCAAACAGCCTGATCTTTGCTGTGCAGGCCAGATGCAATCTGCACACAAATACAGGTTTTTAAGTAATATCTTGGCTTCCATTACACTGCAATCCTGTGACTCCAACAGATAATCAAGAACAAAACAATGTGATCAGAAGAGA
Organism: Phaethornis superciliosus; assembly: GCA_023637945.1. Classification (NCBI taxonomy): domain Eukaryota; kingdom Metazoa; phylum Chordata; class Aves; order Apodiformes; family Trochilidae; genus Phaethornis; species Phaethornis superciliosus. The sequence goes on from JAJQWJ010000002.1 coordinate 108,330,882, forward strand.
ACTAGCTGGTTGCTGATAAATCTTCTTTGCTGCAGGGCACATAGAAGTATGCACACACCATTTAGTTACAGGGAGAAATAAAGTAGTTTTTTTTAAGCAGTAAGATTTTTCTACTACCATATATAATTGCCCAACTAAGTTTGGACTCTTCTCCAGCCTTCAAAAGTCGTCTTAATTCAGGAATAAACGTTTTACTGGTAGTTTTAGGTGAGAAAAACTTTAAATAATATCACAAAATAATCTTGACCTTACACTACTTACATAATTCCTGGAAAAAAATCCTTAGGGAATTTGTATTTGAAAGTCATTTTAAAACATATCTGTTTCGAAAGTCATTGATCTATCATTCTCCTGTTTAGCTCAAAGGTAATGAGCATTAAATTAAAACTTCATTTATTAAACCAACAACTCACAGATGATGCCAGCAGACTGGGAAGGAGGAAGGAAATTCTTTGTTTCTAGTACTGACATCTTGACAATTAAGTCTATGAATTTAATCTTTATATCATTTAATAGGATTTAGAAGCCCAGATTTTTGTTAGGACAGATTAATGGTCTAATCTGAGGAGAAAAGAGAAAAACACAGTTCCCTGAGAAAAACATAATCCCTTGAGTAGGTGTTTTGTGGTATTTTGAGTAGGTTAAACACTGAGCACTAAAGGATTGTTGTCTAGACATATGTGTTGGAGCCTGCTGGATTTAAGAAACCTGTTGAGATGATGTGTTTCAGGTGCAATGCTCCTCAGCAAGCTTCAGACCTACAGTAACAGGTTCCAAAAGCGATCTCATGATTGTGAGTAGCTGTTAGAATATGCAAACTGACCAGATCATCAGAATTCTCAGTCATGTATACTTTACTCTGAAATAGAACCTTCTACTCCCACCTTACAAAACATGCACAGTTGTGTCAATTATTTATTAATTTTTACAGTTTAAGGGGTTTTCTGTTGTTGTTGTTTCTTTTTCCTCCTGGGAAAATGTCACATAATAACGAGACAATAACAATCTTAGTTTTGATTTGTAGTATTCAGTATCAAAAGTATGTACATGTAACATTAAAAAGTTACATTTACAAAATTGGCACACTGAGTAAGATTTATTAAAGCTTTAGTAACAACACTACACAATGTCTAGAAAAATACCATGTTATTTTTAAAAGAACCAGTATGACATTTTACTATACAGTACAAAGTTGGTGTTAAATGTCTCTAAAGATGATATGGTGTTATAAATAACCATTTTAATCTCAGCTTAAAATATACTGTCAATTCTAAAAAATGTTCAGAAAGACATCTTGCCTCTTCCAAGCTTTTGTCAAATGGGTACAATCCTCAAGGTATTTTATACTACAGCATTCATTTTAGAAAAATATTTACTGCAAAGTTCGTGATCGCCAAGATATAAAACTAAAATACGTATTTCCAGCATAGCAGGAGGTAACCACGAAGGCAAAGAACTGTAGAGAGAGGGAGAAAAAAATCATTAGGAAAAACTATGTATTTTAGAGCACTGCCATTTGTATTTAAAAAAAAAATAGCCAAGGGATTTGGAAAAAGGAGAAGTATCAGGTTGACTAAAATGCCACTCTTACATCTCCTTGTACTTGTGCGGTCATCACAGTCAATACTGTGTAAGCTTATATTTATATGTAGAAATATGGGCCCAGAAGCAGACAAAACATGGCATGTTTCACTTCACACCTCCACCATGGATCTTACAGGTTGCTGTTTTCAACATCAGCTGCTGGTACAGGCCACGGGGACAGCGTGAGTTCCAAGTTAACACTCCTGCACTGCTGTGTTCCAGGAATCACCTACAGCCCACCTGTACCTCACTGTGCCACACTGCATCAGAGGAAGTTTGGATTCAAATGCAGGCCCAGCCATGTTCTCAAACAGCAGTACCAATTGGGTTACCAGTTCCAGAGGTCCTCTACTAATCACAGAAGATCATCTTTAATATCATCAAGTCTAGCCATTAACCTATCTCTAAAGAGTTGAGTGCTGAAACCACATTCCTAAGCACCTACATCTTTTAAACACCTCCAGGGATGGTGATTCAACCACCCCCCTGGGCAGCCTATTGCAGTGTTAAATTACTCTTTCAGCGAAGAAGGTGCTTCTAATATCTAAACCTCCCCTTGTGCCATTTGAGACCATTTCCTCTTGTCCTGTTACCAGGGAGAAGAGACCAACCACCACCTTGCTGAGTCAGGGAATTCCACAGAGCAAGTAACAGTGACATCAGCCATGCTGAGATATCACTACTTTGTCAGAAAATGATTACAGAATAAGCCTTCTGTAGCAGGCTAGATTTATTTTATGTTTAAAGATTATGTACTACACTGTATCAGTGGCACTGTTTCTGCTGTCTTTGCAGCACACACACACAGAAACCCAAGAACAGCTGTGAACTATTTCAGTTGTACTGATAAAGTCCAATTCAGTGCTAGTGTTAAACCCCTGTCAGTCACTGCATGTTGTTCAAAATAGCCAATGTTCAAAATGGTCTTATGATAAGGCCAGAATGTCTTGTGCTGGCAACTGAGCCAAATAAAGCTGACACTGCAAATAGGATTAACACTACTTTTCTTGGAAGAGAGCAGTGATAGGAGAAGAGGGAACAGACCTTCCAGTACCTACAGGGGGCCTACAGGAAAGCTTGTAGTGATAGGATGAGGGACAATGTTTTTAAATTAGAGAAGAGCAGATTTAGACTGGATGTCAGGAAAAAGCTCTTTACCATGAGGGTAGTGGACAAATGGAACAGGTTTCCCAGGAAGGTAGTTGAAGCCTTATTCCTGGAAATATTCAAGGTGAGGCTTGATGAGGCTCGGAGCAACCTGATCCAGTTGAGGATGTCCCTGCTTACTGCAGTGGGGTTGGACTAGGTGACCTTTAAAGGTCCCTTCCAACCCAAATTATTCTATGATGCTATGAAAAGCAAGTGACAATAAAGGAAATTTAGAAAATTGGATACTAGGGGGGAAAAGTTACAGTAAGAGTAATCTAACATGGAAGTAGAGGTGTTGTAGAATAGCTATCCTTGGAAATAATCAAAATTCAAAGGTACTAGGCCCTGGTAGTCTGATATGAGTTAGCCCTGCTTTAAGATGAGACAGAGTAGGACCAGGTGACCTCCTTACTTCCATACCATCACTGGCCTAAGGTAGGCACTTCAGCTCGAGGGAAGGGCACTAGTAAACATGCATACAGGCAGTAACTCTAAGACCTCCAATATCTTGATGAGTCTTGCCTATACAGAAATTTAATCACAGACCCCCATAACTGTAGATTATGATGTAAAATATTGTTATATTATTGTATTTCTATTATATTACATTATTATAAATTACATATATCCATCTTATTTTTCAATAATTTAATTTCTTATGAAATAAAAGCTTCATCTAAAATCTTTCTGATGGAGAACAGCTAAGGGATAGAAGGGATAGAAGATTTGCTGAAGTCTCACAAACATTAATCCATGAAACCTTTAATGGTTCCAGAAAGCAAGAATCTACATTTAATAGTTTATTTAGACAGTGCATTAGAAAAACATATTAGGAGGTATTAGAACAGAGTCCAAACACCCCATGAGACACTAAGCATTCATGCATTTACATAAAACCTACATCAGCATGAAAGATTATCTAACAGCAAGCAAGTTCCTGTCAACAGCAGTGGCTGAGTAACAGATCAATAGTTCAGAACTGCAAAGAGAAGATTTTGACCAGCACTGAAGTGACAGGGTTACCCAACTACCAAGTCAAAAACAGAGCAGGTGTTCATGGCCATGAACACTAAGCTTAAGACATAAGACAGGATTTTTTAATAGTTTGGAGAAGACAACAGCAGAGTAGCTGTAATTCAGAATTCCTTGATATAACTGAGTTTTTCCACTGTTGCCACAACAGGAAAGAAGTCCTTTCACAACTTCCTTGACTTAGACAACATGTTCACCTACTCAGAAATTGACAAGACTCTTTAAAATTAATTATTTGCATCCACATTAAAATACTGAGAAGTGATAGGATTTTTTCAGACATTGCCTACCTAACTTCAAGGAAAGATTATCAAAAGTTCAGTTGGTAACAGGAAGATTGCTGTGGAAACAATGATACAGTGAGCCTTCCCAAAGGTGCTGGGTATTTGTACAAAAATCCACAAAAATCTGAATGCACCTTATGCACGTGTGCAATGTTAGCTGAGTTAAGCTGCTTTTGAAGTTGTCCAAGCACACTGAGGTGACTTGGTGCTCACTCAGACCATTTTGTTTACTCTGATGTGCAGGCTATGACCTAGTAATTAATTTAAATTATAAATTACTACATAATTATAAATTATTTACAAATTAAATAATAAATTACTAGAGCTAGTAACTAACAGGGACATAGGTGGGAAAAGCAGCATAATTTTGAAAGTATTACAGCCTTTCCTGATGCTACTGTCATCTCCTGGTGGAATTTCTAGTCGCTTCAAAAAACTATGAGCTAAATACAGCTACCTATAGATTTGTGTATGAGCTTCTACAACTGTCTGCAGCTTCCAGTGAGACTTCTTCTTTTGATATAAATTTATTGGACATAAAACTGATTCAAAAACAAACAAAAACAAAAAAAAACCCCAACAACTCACTGAAGAAGCTGCCCAGCTGTTGTAATTGTGACTGTCCAGTTCTTTGGTAACTGAAGATGCATCTACAATGGCAGCAATGAGGTACAAAATGAAGGCACTCCCATTAAAACACAGGCCCTGTTGAAAAAACAGACAACATAATTAATATGCACATGCATTTGTTTCCATTTTCTATTCCAACACTACAAAACTATCCACTGAAATGTAATGTACACATGAATTATAATTCTTAACTATCTTCCAAGTCTTCCAAGTTGTTCTCCGTCAAACTAAAATGTAACTGCTTATTCCAAAAAAGACATAGTTTGATTATGACAATCTAAGTGATGAGCAGTAAGAATATGATACTACATGAAAAAGAACAAGGAAACAAACCAACACTGCAATATGATTATTTTCTAATCTACACAATAGTACACTGTTGGAATCAAAAGACTTGTGGCATATATAAAAAAAATATTCTTAAAGCTTCCAAAACTTTGTTTTTCCCCACTTTTGAAAAGAGGATGTAATTTTTTTTCAGTCATACTCCTCTACCTTTCAGTACATTTCCCTCCTGCCTGTTTTGGAGAGGAGAAAGAAACAGATGAAATCAAAGAGGAGAACAGTGTGAATGGACTACATGGGCCATCAAGATGGCAGATGCTGCACTTTCTCTTCCAAGGAGCTAAGTTAACTTCTCAGGGTACCTATGTTCATTACTAAGAAAGATGCAAAGCAGATAAATTCATTTCACATGACAAACAAGAACAGTTTGCCTGGGTTTGGCATGTAACAAAGAACAGGAAAGGTGGGGAAACAGAACTCCGAGAAGATGAGAGATCAAAAGGTATGAGGGTTTTTTTAAAAGTACATAGTTTTAGTACTTTGTCCTTTACTTACTAATTGGTCACGGCTATAGGAAGCTTATACTATTTTTTTTAAACACTGAGGGTTCCAAACTTTCTGAAGGGAAGCCATTCCCCAAACAGATCCTTTCTGAAGTTCAGATCCTTCCAGAGGGCAGCATGCTGTGCTGTCATTTCTCAACATGACAGTCTCCACATCCACATGAAAAACCTTCTTAAGAGTTTTCTGAGCAGGTTGAAGGGTATGCACGTTCTCCCACAGTTCCTATGTCCTTGCAATTTCGGGGCATTTGGGAAAGCCACTTACTCACCTTTCTGCCAGGAACTGTAGGCAGTGCTTCAGCACGCTGGTGGAGTCCAGGGCTTGGCACTTGAGGTTTGATTCAGGGACTTATTTATAAGTGAGGTTTATCTCACCTATATCAGTTATCTGATAAAAAGCGATTGTCTCTATCTACAGATCTCACCTCTCTTGTTTTATCTGGGCATTACAGTAATAATATCTAAAACTATCAATTTTAGGCTAGGATGCCAACAACTGACAGGTTCAGGTGAACTTCTGTGAGGCACTGATTTTCAAACTCCAGATTTGATTGCCAAGAGTTTTTGTTCTTTTAATTTTTGGATTTCCCATTCCAAAAAGACTCAATTACCCTGGTAAGCTACAAATCCCTGTGATATCTTGTCACGTAGAAAAGAAAAAAAAGCACATAATTTTTGAGAAGTGCTGCTCTGGGAAATTACACTGTTGGGGGAGACAGAATGCAATGCAAGATGATTGGGCCTTTACTGCCAATATATTACTCAAACCAAATGGTTCATGCTAAATTACCATCTGCTTCTTAAATTCAAATTTACCAGATTTTAAAAGCTTCCATTGATTGCTTTAGCAAAGAACTTGCAATGTTAAGGAGAGTCAGTGCTTCATGTTTCAAGCATGTCCTTTGGGTTAATTTGCAGTAAAAGCAACCTCATCTTTAGCTATTTGGTAATGTGCTTAACCTGCAAAAAGTGGATTTATGACAGATGTGTCATAAATTTTAAATGCTGCATACAATAGGCACAATTTGAGCTGTTGCCTGTGGCCTATCTTAGTATCTAACAGAGACTGAAATTCAGGATACCTTAGAGAACAGGAGGAAGGTAGGCATAAACTCACTCAAAAAGGTGTGTGTCATGCTTTCTTGAATGAAGACATAAAAACCATCTCTCTGTAAAGACACCCAGCATCCCTCTTGTTGAACCAGGAGTGGCAGAGGCTCAATACAAAGGCTGTTCCCAAGAGCTCTTTTAATACTTCAGAGGAAAACAAGCTGGAATGCAAGCATCTTTTTTCTATTTTGCATTTATTTTCTCTTCATATTACCCTTTACTATAAAAAGAGACTACCCTTTGGACCTACATTAATTGATCTTATCTATAGTATGTTTGGAACTCAGAGCAAGACATGCACTCAATATGAAGCAGAAACAGATCAAGTTTTCCAGATTTTCTATTACACAGATCAGGGGCAACTCATTTACATGCAGCTGTTGTCTCATAATAATGTTAAACTGCTGAAAGAAGGTTAATGACTAAAGCTGTGTCCAAATGGGTACAAAAATGCCTTCTATTTAAATGTACTTTACTTACACCTAATGCAAAGGAAGGAAAAAAAACCAAAACTAAACCCAACAACAACAACAAACCCCACCACCACCACCTTTAAATGTTCCCAGACACATTGCAGCTGTAATTGAAATAATCCAACATTTCTATAGCAGTGTGATAGCCTTAATGGTAATTGCTTGTCATGAAACTTGAAAACAGTGAACCTATCTGAATGTATTCCTGGTTCTTATTAGTAATTGCTATGGTTGGCTATTTATTACAGCAGCAAATAGGAAGACAAAAATAGAGTATTCAATTTTAGTCACATACACAATATAGCTGATAACAAGATGTTTGCAACACAGAAATCAAATATATTTTATCATAAACAGAACAGAATTCTAGTCAATAATATTCAGCTAGTATAAATAAATAATAATAATTAAAAAGTATCTCACTGTACCAGACAAATGCAAAGCTGAAATTTATAATTCTTGGATGGGTCACAAATAGCCAGCTGGCTGAGATGTCAATGACTTTTAAGATCTATTACCCTGAAAACCAACCTGTTATGAAAATCATAGAGCTAGCCAAGTTTGTTAAAACCACAAAAACTGGATCTGAATTTTAAGTGACTGTGAAATTCTTCTGTAATTACATTAGGTGTTTATCTGATTTACATTAGGTCTTGAGCTATAAGCAAAGTATTACATGGTGGTTTACAAATATATAATTTTCAGCACCATTTCACAGTAGGCACGTTTTCACATATATAGACCGTTGCCACCTCTGAATGACCTTTGTTTTTACTTTAGCAGGGAAGAACTCATATTTTAAGAGCCAGGGTCCCACTTCCAACTCAGGTTGTTGATTCAAGTAGGGATTTCTGCTGTTTAAGCCATATGGCCAGGTCTGTTAGCTCAAAGGCAGCAACAGACTCATTTTTCATGGGATGTAATCACTACAAAGAGAGGCTACTGTGCATAAGTATCAGTCACACACATTATTAAAAATCAAGTCACTCCATCAACAGCTGAACAAAATGGTGAAACATCATAGGAAAAGTGTTTTAGAAGTGTCTGGGAAGTACAAAGGTTAAACAGTGCAGGTATATGGTCACAGAAAAATTAGGGAAAAATCTGCAAAAAGCAGAAGTGCAATTGGTTTACTACACCCACAGAAAGCATCAATATTTTATCCTTTTTGTTACCCAGCAAACCTGAAACAGCAAAGAATGGGGGTATTTACCACCGTGGTCCATGGCACTTGGGGAATCCTGGTGTAGGTCATTGTCATGTAGATGATCAGAAAGAAGATGGTGAGAACCCAGTAAAACACAGCTACAAACATCACCCAGCCAAAGGCTGGATAGAGGAAGTATTCTGTTCCAGCAATCAGCGTCCACACCAGCAGTCCCAACACCTGCAAAAGTCATGGAGAAGAAAGAAATCTGTTACCTAGTCTCAGACCTCATACATTTGTTCTAGTTTAAGGAACATCATTGCTGTCCACATAACCACTTGATGAGCTGAGCTGGGCTGCTGCACTGTCAGAATACTATTCTAACAAAAAAGATCACCACATCAAACTGGTTTTGCTGTGGCAGGGTGTCACAAAGGGGAAGGCAGAACAAGGTGTCTCAGTGTTGATTTAACTCAACCTTTAACTATCATGGAGCCATACTTGCAGTGGTTATACAGCTTGCTCTCAAAAGGATTGGTTATAATAGCCTACCAGCTTACCTGAACAAAGGTCAGTGCTACTATTTTGCAGTCACTGAAGTAATTTTAGAAACAGAAATCTGTGAAGGACCACGGGGATCTTCAGGTCCTATCTGCCACAGTCACAGGTAACTGAGTAGCAGTTCAAAATGTTCCACACCTGCTCTGGGGACTGGAAGGCATCACAGACACAAAACAACTCCTAAGACCTCATTATAAAAGTTAGTAGTAAAATATCAACAGCCACCTATGGTGGTAACATGGTGGTGAGCCAGAGCAGGTCAGGTTGGGAATGTCATTATATTCCACAGTTCTTAAAACATGTCCCAAGTGACCTGACCCTAAGTAGTAGACAAGAACTCACATTCAAGCAAAGTCCCCAAACAAACCAATCTGGGGGAAAAAACCCTCCCTCCTGATCCTGCAGCTGCGTATCTGTTCACATCTAAGACATGAAGAAATACATCAATCAGAGATTTTAATATACTCCAGTTTTCTCTAGTGTTAAGTGGCCTCCAATGGACAAAGAGGGATGAAGAGCAAACAAAATGGAAGTCACGTTATGTGCTGCAGGAAGAAAAGCTGAGTGTTTTGCAAATTGTTCAGCAATTAGAAAAACCTTACTTTTGAAAAAAGGGGATATGTTATACCTAAAAAACCTGCAACCAAACAAAGAAACCAAGCCCCAATACACACTCTACTGGAGTCAGACTTGGGAAGTAAAATTCTTTTATTTGAAACAAGGGTCTTCTCTTTCTGCTATCTGGACTATGGTGAAACTGCCCATCATTGAAAAATGGAAGGAAGAAAAAAATAAAGCAAATACTTTTCTATGGCAGGATTGAATATGTAAACATGTAATAATAAATCTCGAGATGTTACATACATGACAAAACAATATTGTTAAACCAAGGTTTATTCTAATAGGTTCTGTCAGTTTTCAGCCACCACCCGGTATCTGTTTATTTTGTCTTCAATTCATCTTCCAAATTGCCACTCAAACTTAACTGAGCTCTCAATTTGCTATCTTATGTGTTCTTAGTATATTTCTGTATATTATTTGTACATTCACTCACATCTGCACCATGCATACATAAAAATGTCTGTTCTACTTTTTCGATTTTTTTTTTAGTCTTGTAATAGCAAAGGCATATAATGGTCTTTTTAAAAGTACTGCCCCACCGTTTTCATCAATTCAGCCATTTTTCTTTAATAAGAACAGGAATTTTGCTCAGACTGGGATAAAATTTCTTACTTCCCTCAGCACACCAGGGGAGGGCAGCATTGCCTCATAAGAGCAGTTCAAATCGTATTAACTGTGCAGTTAAAAATACACACTGTTCTTTAATGCAAAGTTATCGGCTCAGCAATGCTTCCCATGGTTTATTTTAATTCCAGTTCCAACAACATTTTACTAATAGTAGCAATTCAGTTAATAATGCCTCAAATTGCACAACCTACCCATGATTAGATTAAAACCCAACTCAATTTTAGTGTAGCAACTGCTTTAAGGTTAAACAATTTTGATACCGTTTCAATAACAAAATCCCATTTTCCTAGAATACAAAATCGCTTTTCATTGTGCCCATCCACTTTAATCCAAATTTAAATTCATCATCTGGAAATTATGCCAATAAATAAGTGGTCTCATGCTTGATAAATAATTATTAAAGACGGATTTATCTTAGGTCTGAATACTTAGTAGAATACCAAGGATAGAAACTTCAAAGATGAAACAATAAAACCAAAGAAATTAAACATCACTGAACACCATAACCTCCTGACAACAGACTTGTTTTTTAGAAAGCTTTTAAATATAGAGGTAGACTTTTTCTTAAAAAGAACAAGACTATGAAAAATGCTTAAAACAAAATTCAACACCAAGAAGATAGATCATGACATCTCAGCATATACAGTGGTTTATTTCTGGAAAGAGTTAAAGCAGCTGTACATCTCACACCTATTTATTAAAAAATGCTTTTAATGCATGTTTTTAGCTAGCCCCTGCCAATAGCAGAACAAATTACCTAAGCAATTGAGATGCACCACGGATGTTACAGATTTATATTCTTAACCAGTTCTTGGTTCATACGCATTGTAACTTTGACGGGTTGCGCATTAGAGTGCATCTGACATTTTCAGTTAGATCCAGACACTCTCACTGAATATTACTCGAGCTGACAAGCTGAAATAATATTTCATATTTCTTGATTGGACCTGAAAAGGTCAGATCAGCTCATGGTCAACAATTCACTCTGTGTGTAGTTAAATGATATGGCAAATGGTTTTATTGCCTATGTAAACATACGCAATAAATTGATTTAAAGTTCACGGTGGCTATCAGCATCTACAAAATACCTACGGAGTCAAAGGAACACTGACATCTAGACAAGTCTTTCATGATTGTCTTCCCAGCATGTTAAATACTGAGATAACTTTTGCTGTGCTAGAAGCCCATCTAGTAATATTCTGACTATCCCTTACGTTACATGCTTGCTGTTCAACAGATCAGTACAAACTGGATGACACTTGTGCACCTGCTGGAGCCGAGAATTCCCCTTCTCCTGATGATTTGGTAACAAACCTCTCCGCTGGGAATAACTGAGCTATATTCAAATGCCATCTCAGTGAGCACCCGGTGCACAAAATCTGGCAAGTGAGTGATAGGTATGTGATTCCACACAGCAAAGATCAGCAACTCCAGCACCCGGGGAGTGCCCACAGGCATTCAGTGTGCACAGACAGAACCCAGCTACCCTCACTGCTTCAGATCACCTGTGAGACAAGGGAGAAAGCTCCACATAGGCACTGGGAAGTCCTCTACCTCACTGTAATCAGGTATGCCAGAGCATATCAGTAACAGCTAAGTATTTAATTTTAATTTATGACAATATTCAAATTATGTTTTTTAATTTTTAAGTCAGAATATGCTTATTTAGAATTATAGGAATATACTACAATCCTGCCAAAAATTACTTTGGGAAAGGGAGAAAAATCATCAAGAACACCAAAGAAAATCATCCATGTGGTAGTCGATGGAGGGGATACTGGGCCATAAGACTACAAGGCGCTCAAACTGGACCATCTGGGTCCAATTTTTCAAGTCAGAGGGGAGACAGGGATTTCACTATTCAGAACACAACAAAAGCAAGCAGTTTTCCCTTGTTTACTGCAGTCTCTGATATCACCTCAGACATGTCCATCTGGGTCCAATTTTTCAAGCCAGAGGGGAGACAGGGATTTCACTATTCAGAACACAACAAAAGCAAGCAGTTTTCCCTTGTTTACTGCAGTCTCTGATATCACCTCAGACATGTATTTTGTGATAATCTGGCCACTGCCTGATCAGGTACCTCCATTACCAGAATGCATTAATATGTCAAGAATGCATTAATGCATACTTCAGCAGTTGGCAAATACCATAAAAAGGAACTTTTGCTACAAAGTCCAATACTATTGACTGTGCAAGTTTAAAATTAGATGCTTAATTGCATATTCAAACTCTTAAATAAGTGCCATAATTTTTCTGCAGTACCGAGAATTTCAAAAGTATTGGACTATTTAGTCACTTAAAAAAAATAAAGCCTTTGTTGCCTAGGAGATGAGACCCATCTTGTCTCATGTTGCTAGTGCAAGTCAGCAGGTATGAAAGCAGGTGCAAGCTTGAATCCATGTACCCAGTTCTGCTTTTTGAAGCAGCTCAAAAACTGCAGAACAGAATTCATACTTGCAAACTGTATTTAAAAAGCCTATGATGTAGTAACTCCTCTCCAGTGACTCTAACGCTACAAATTCTGCAGCACTGATCTTGACCTGTTAACTCAGCAACACAGTTAAAAATGTTTATGCATCCCTTTCAAAGGAAAAAGAAATCTCATTGTGTCAGAACTGACGGGGGAAAAACCCAAGGGTCATCTACTTTCATGAAATAAAAACTGCAAAAAAATATTTGTCATGGTTGCCTAAAGCTTTTCCTATTCTTTATCCTAGACAAGCTTCCTAGGACCATTTCAGTTCTCTGTATGCATAATTACTATAGGATTTATACAGAGTTGCCAGTGGCACAGATGGAAATGGCAGCAGAAGGAGAACAGAAGAGTTGTTCATTTGCAGCAACAGTTCCATCTTGTATTCAGGCCACCTAAACATGGACAGGATTCAGAACAGAGCAAGTAGAAAGCAAGAAATCTTGCCTCTTCTTCCCAAGAATGGAGATTTACAACTAGAAGAGAGAGAGACCATTCTAAATTACTGCATGTCATTATTTCACTACTAAATCACATTAGGAGCCACCTCAGCAGCAGCAGCACAAGCAGCCTATGAATATCTCAGTCTCCATCCTTTCCTTCCCTTGGCTCCTCTGCAGGCAAAAAACAAAACAAAACAAAACAACCACCAAAAACAAAACCCAGGGAGTCTCCTGTGGGCAGGGAGAGCATAATCACTTTTCATGCCTTGTCCCCAGTGTCTTATCTCACCCTTTCGTGGTCCTTGGGGAAGACAAAGTTGGAAATGCAAAAGAGCCCTAAGGGCAGTCAGACCAGCAGTTCACCACCAGAGGAGCTGCCTTTATTCAATGTTGAGTTGTCAGCCATCCCTTGGGTGTTTGTAAGCATGCAGTAAGATTGACAAACATTTTTACAAACCTTTCATGACATGGATCACAACCCAAAATGCAGGATCTTATACTGTTAATCAAAATATTAGCGGGGGGGTGGGGGTATGTTATTTTAAGAGAGAAAAAAGAGTTCAGTCGTAAGAACAGGGAGGTTTAGTTGCCTCATATTTGACAGACACAGAATTAATTTTTTTTCTTCATGACGTGGTTAAATTGACTAAATGTTTTGCACTGCACTTAAATAATGTTTTTTCAAATGGAGGTTTTGTGCTCTCATATGAAGCCATACACATTTCGCCTTTTGCCACTAGAGAGCGCACAATCATTGCTTTTGTTTTGGTGAGCTTTTTTTGCGGGGGGGCTTTGGGTTTGGGGGTTTGTTGGGGTTTTTTTGGTTTGGGTTGGGTTGGGTTTTGTTGGGGTTTTTTTGGTGTTTTTTTGTTTTAAAAAAAAAAAAGCTTTATCAGGCGGCAAGATTCAGATGGCCAGCAGAAACATCAAAGGGACTATTTGCACACAGTGCCAATCCCCTGCAGATTGAAAGGGAACACCTTTCAAGAACAGAAACCTTTCACAAGGATTATCTGAAACTATCGTGTGTGCACAAAACAGCTTTGATAGGTTCACTTCCATACCTACATCAAATGTAGGTTTATGCACAAAAAAAAAAAAAAGGATTATTAATAATACTTTAAACAACCAAACAAAACCAATCACAAACACAAAATAAAACCCAAAACAAACCCCAGCCCAATCAAACAAAATGAAAATAAAAAACTCAAAACTCTTCCCTACTATTTAGAAAACTGTATTTTAATGTCCATGGAGGAAAAATGTCTAAGAAAAAATACAGAGGAAGCCTACAAGTACTGTAAAAACCAAAAAACAGCAATCCAGAGTAAAGTATAAAAATCTTGTTTGTGCTGCAGTAAGAGAACAGGTGATAAAGATTTAAAAACCTAGCTGGAGAAAAATGGAAGGATAAAAATTTAAATGGTATTTCTATTACACTGAGTAAAGATTCAGAGACAAGGAAACTACATTTTTTAGAGATAAAATATCCTTGTTTAAGTGTCTTTGAAATCACAAGGACCTTGCACACACACACTGTAAGAATCAATACACTGCCTTAGCCTAATACTTCTCTTTCCCAGCCCCCAACACATTTTTGTTAACACAAAACATGACAATGGGCTGACATCAGTCAACCACTACTGTCCCCCCTCCTCATTACCAACAGCTCTGTACACCACTTTTCCTCCATAAACATTTTGTGTTCTCAGCAGTTGGGAGAATTTATTTTGGTAAGAACTGCTGGGTGGAGGAATCCTTTGCGACTCACCCAGGGTATCTTCTGGCAAGGCAGCCCCACAGATGAGAACACAGGCTCTACTAAACAGCAAAAAAGCTAAATACTTTGATTTCTGCATGTTTTTGCAGGCTGTACACCAAATAAAAGACTATTGCCTTTGATGAGACTTTTCATGGCTTTGCTTTCCTAACAAAATTCAGAAATCTAGAGGGCTCACAGAAACATGCCAGTGATCATAATGGACATATCAGTGAAGTATTTTCTCATTTATACAGTGCAACTACTTGTGTCAAACTGAATAGCAGAGGCAGATCTCAAGCCTCTCCTACCTTTGAAAACATTTTGATTTGTAATAAAACTGTGCAAAAAAATAGTCTCTTCTGCTTTCACACCATTTCTGAAAACTGCCCGAATACCTTTCAGATTTTTTTTCAAGCAACCAGTTTCAGAACTAAATCTTCCCACATCTTCAAACTTTCTGTCATGCTTTTGGCGCTGTGGGGGTGCCAGGAAACACCTCTCACTACAGACCAAATGGGAAAGTTTGAAATAATGGCAATACTAACCATCCCTTCAGAAAACTCCCTGCACTTTTACACTCTTTGGGATAGATTTCTTAAGAGACAAAACTACTGGAAGCAGCAGGTGCCAAAATATGCTCCAGAAGCATGTCCTTACTAAGACAGAACTCCTGTACTCAAGAGTTTAGTCCAAATACTATTACAAGCCACACAGAAAAGCCTCCTGACCCAAGCTGGGAAAGGGCCAAGGCCCACTGGCAGACATTTCATTCAACAGGGAGCATGCCTGTTCTGGAGTCAGAATTCAGAACAAGCCCTTCAGCAGTGGACAGACCTCCAGTGCCTTTCCTACAGCTCCACAGAGCAGGGAAGTCCTCCCACACCTGTCCCAGTTCCTCAGGAAAGAATCCAAGAGCACCTTTCCTTCAAAAAATGAAAAAAAAAAAAAAAAAAATGGGGAGGGATCAGGCCTCCCCACACCTGAGCAAGCAAAGAAGGGCCAAGTCCTGATGTTCAGTCTGTGCCCCTCATTATCTGGGATCAGCCATGCAGTGAGGATGTACTGAACCAGCCAGAGCATGCTTGAACTTCACAAAAGGATTTACAAAGCCAGCTTGCAGGGGTGCCCAAGAAACCATAAAGTCTCAGTGGAAGAGCAGAGAGAGTGGAAGGCTGTCGGCCGCTGGCACGCAAGCGGGAAACTTGATTTCTGATCAGCGTGAGTGCTGCAGTGCTGCTCAGGCATAAAGACAAAGAGTTACCTGAGCAAAATGCTGTCTCACACCCCAGTTTCATGCTACCTTAATGAATCTACTGCTCACTAAAATGAATAAATCACAAAGGTATTCCTTCTCCTGGCCTCCACCGTGTACTGCACCGACCGCTCTGCGACTCACGCGGTGCTCCAGCTCGCTGCAGCTGACAGCTGAGAAAAATAACCCCAAGGATGGCAGAGAGCAAGGAAACTACTGTCCATCCCAGAAGTGTACTACAATGCTCAAACATTGTTTCACCGGAGAAATACGCATGGAATGTGTGAGAGAAGACCTAAAGCAAGTAACATGGAGCGAATGGAGGTAGCTGACATTAAAAAAAGCAAGGTAACGTTTTCAGGAAAACACAAGACTGTCCCATCTCCCATCAAAATTGTGAAATCACAACAAAAGAGTATATTTCTTACAGTTTCTCAGGAAGTTTTGTCTGAAAAAATAACTTAGGGTAGTGGATACTCAGGAGGTAAGTAAGAAATAAGATTGTTCTCGGATTGTATATTTTGTTCCATGTGATCAAAAAAAGCCACAATTGGAGATTATAAATTGCCAGAAAATTAATAAAGGACATATCACGGTGCTTTATAAAACAATGATGTACACATTTGTTCATTCCTTTCTCCCATTTGTAAAATGGGATTGTGAATGGATCCTGCACAAAAAGAAAGTTAAAATTTGAAAAAACATGAGTACAATTTTCTATTGAAGACTGAGGGAGGACATGACAGAAGTCTGCAGAATGGTGGGTCGCATAAAGAACAGAACAAGGACTGGATTAGGACTCTCAAAACAAGAAGCATCCCGCTAAGTTATGAGGCAAAAAGTTGAAAAGAAGAAGTCTTAGTTGAAAAAAAAACCCAAACCAAAGCATTAAGAAGAAAAAACAATACATAATTAAATCACAGAATTCACTGCCACCAGAAATATCATATACAATCATGGAAGACAGGTCAGACCTATCTTTATATATTGCCTACATACACAATAGTCAAGATGCGACCTTCAGCTCTGGAAATTCCTAAATGTGCAATTTGCTAGAAGCTAGGAAACTACAGCAGAGAAGGACCTTGCCATTATGTGCTCCTTCTTACACTCCTCCCTAAATTATCAGTATCAGTAATTATCAGAGACTGCATATCAGATTAAACAGACCACTGACCAGATACTTTACAACCACCAATACTAACTTCTGGTTACAATTTGCCTTATTTTCCTGCAGGACACCCTGGCAAGCAAGCAGTGAAAGCTGCAAAAGTGTTAATAGAATGGGATGACTACATGCCACATCGATATACCATTTGTTTCTAAAGCAGAATTATGAGGAATAATCTCAAGCAAGGCTAAAGAAACTGGCTTGAATTGTATCATCATAAAAATCTATCTTCTCAGCAGAGCAGTGGTTGATCATTAACAGGTCATTAAAATGTGTACAAAGCATAAAGATCGGTCCTTGTCCCAGGGCTCTTTCCACATTAAATGCTTTCAGGTTTTTCAGGGCTGCATTAAAGAGCACACTACTGTTGACTGATGCCTGTAAATCCTAACTTTAAATTTGTGTTTTGCCTGAGGATCTGCACACACTGAGACATTTATAGAGGTTACTGTGCACTACACACATACTGACTTACGCACCCTTGCTAACAAAGTGCTACCTGTCATTTTATCTACAGAGCCACAGCAGAAGATACAGCCTTATCTTTGTTCACGATGTTCTCTTACCTCACTAAAGCACCTCCATCATTCCAGATCAGTCAGGAGGAAGACTCACAAGCAGCCTCAGAGCTGCTGCAGCTGACCAGGAACACACTGGTTACTGCTATCAGTGGCTCCATCAGGGACACAGTTTAATGTAAAAATAACGAGGGGTGGTGCAAAACACCACAGAAGACAAACAGCCTGTCCTAAAAAGCACTTACCCCTCAGGAAGGACACCCAGTGAAACAGTTGGAAGGCAATGACCTCCAAAGCTCTTATTCTCCAAACAAGACCTTAACACAAGGAGACTGCCTAACTTCTTATCTAGCAACCTTGAGGGATGTGAATAAAAGAAACACTACTGCTCCCTTTTCCTTTCACTTCAGCAAGGTTTGCCTGCGGCAGGAGTTATTCCCACCACCTCACAGTACCCAAAAAGAAACAACTTGCTATTGAGCAGCAATGCTGTTGATTTCAAATTCACTGTCTCCACAGTTTCCTGACGGACTTGGGAGAGGTGGTAGTGCTATGGGAAACACCACAGTATCATAAAGCTGAGAATCACAGGAATACCTGCTATGCTTTGCTCTTCAGCAGCAAAAAAAGGAGAATATAAAGTTCATAGTATATTAGACCAAAACCCACTAAATAATCTGCTTTTTCAGTTACTTTCTCAGGGAATTTTCACTTGACACCACCTTTGAGTATGATTTTTGAAGCAGACAAAAAGCAGAGACACTCCACCGTGTGGTGGCACTAGATGTTTGTTTCCTAGTGGTAGCTTTTATCCAGCCTTAAAGATATACAGGTCTTTTTTAAAAACAAACGAACAAACAAAAAACCTGAAGATTTGGTACAAACACCTTCAGTTTTAAAAACAGCACATAAATTCTATGGTCTGATGATTTTTTCTTCTTAAAACATTCATTATAAATCATCAAGATAGGTGAAACTACAAGGTTACATAGTTTTTCATTTGACATTCAAACATTAATATATTTTAAGAGTTCTGAGTAAATGCTGTAGCTATTTTCATTGATAAGTAACATTCACAAATCAGTCCTTTAAACAGTCCTGTCCATGTACAGGGACTACAGAAGCAAGAATACATCCCATAACCCACATGAGTCATAGCAATGATTTATTGAGTCCTATTACCAAATTCCTGCAATGCCATATTTCATTGATTTCAATTTTAAAATATCTTCATGCTACAAAATTACATGCAGATTTGAGAGCTCATATTGGAAAGGAACATCAGCTACTTGGTGGAAGAACTTAAAAGGGCTTGCAATTTAAATTCAGTAAAAGGAAAAAAGACAGGAAAACATATTGACAAGCTATTTGAATTCTTATTTTGAAATCTGAAGCTGACATTTGGACAAAGGAAGACATTTCCTCTCCTCACATTTAAGAAGAATTTCTAGGCATGATGACTGTCACGCACCCCTTCTCAAGCCAGAATGGGTTTCAGGAGTGCAGCTGCAGTTGAACTTCAGGACTGTGTCTGGACCCTCCTGGCTCAGGGGGTTTGAGGAGTGTTTCTTGAGTGGGGCAGATGACAAGCTTTATCCTACCTCTTGTTTGAGCAGATGTAGTCACTGGTTCACAAATATATGGGACTTTTTCTAAGAAGGCTTTCAAGTCAAGCAGTCAAGACACATGTCTGGAGGTAAAGACCATGGTATAGCACTTGTGCTTTGAGTAAGAATTGTCCTTCATAAATCACACATGCAAACTCTTCAATGTGCTGCCTATTTAACCTTTGTTATAGCCACTGAATACGTCTGTCTTTGATACTTATGGAAGTGCATTGTGAGGAAATTATTCCTCTTGCACAGAAAAATTAGGAAAAAAGACTATTTGCTTCAGTCATCTCTAACTCGGTAATCTCCAGTAATCTGTTTTTACTTTTTCTTCTATTATTTAATGTGGGAAAGCTCAAAAGTGGATTCTGAGCTCAAAAGATAAAGGGTCATATGTCTCTGACTGAATGTGTGGTCCCCAGTCTGGCATTTATTACTATTTTTA
Source organism: Phaethornis superciliosus (assembly GCA_023637945.1). Classification (NCBI taxonomy): domain Eukaryota; kingdom Metazoa; phylum Chordata; class Aves; order Apodiformes; family Trochilidae; genus Phaethornis; species Phaethornis superciliosus. The sequence goes on from JAJQWJ010000002.1 coordinate 108,350,625, forward strand.
TTACTACAACTACTGTTGTTTCTTAATGGAATATGATGGTAGTAAGGGGTTGCTCTTCTGTTCTAATGATTTCATATAAGTGAAAACAGGTTTGAGTTACCTATGGCTTCTTCCACCTTTGTCTTGCCTGTTCAATCTACTTAAAATTCTTTTGAAATAAGTTTTATAGCTTCCTTTCTCTGATCTTCCCTGAAGGAACATAGTTTCTGAAGGTGGAAAACTACCAGCTTCTCAATAAATGGCAAATGATTTGTGCAAGTTACATTTAACATTTTAACACTGTAAGCTACTTTTAACATTTTAACATTGCATTTAACATTTCTATGTACATGTAAAATACACACAACCTCAAAGAAAGTGATTCTGCCACCATTTGTACATTAATAAAGTGAACTACTTCGAAAAGATCGTTCCTAGCAAAGTTTTCTTATGAATTATGACTGATTATTTATGCAGTCCACTTTGTTTAACTGGTGTCTACGTACTTAAAGAGAACAATACTGTATACAGCTGCTTTATTAATAATGTCACTGGCTCTTTGTTGCTATTTTTACATCTCTATCTTCCTGTTGGGCCATGTAAATAGAGATGCCTATAATTAGCGGCCACACAGTATTGTTTCACAAATCTTAGCTCTTACATTAAAATAGGAAGCTTCTTGGTTCTTTGGGAATAACTTCTATTTTGCCCTGTTGTTAAGATACACAGTCGTAAAGCCAGTAATGGTGCAACAGAAAAATCAAAGACAGTATCTACTAAAAAAGGCTGTTGCTGCATTCTATCTCCATTGAAACATTAGGAAAACATTAACTGCTCATTCAGAAAAAAAAAAAAAAAAAGATTATTTTCATTTTTATAATTAAGGTATCTTTCTATTTCCAGTTTAACATCACAGAACTTGTTGGTGTTCAGAATACAGAATTTTTGTTCTCTACGAGACAAGATCCTCTAGTCACCAAAAGTTTTAAGTTTCCTTCACCTGACAAACAGAAGACATGAGAAAATAAGTCTGCACCAGGATCTGTTGTTGTTTGCCTATTGAGAGGTTCATTGTACCTCTTGACTATTTCTATATTGATTCTTAAATATTAAGGTCCAAGCCCAACAGCTATTAATTAAGTTTTTAGGTAAAGATTAAGGATTTTAAAAAGATTGATCCACATGCTATAGAAGTGCCTCATAAAAAAAATTTTTTTTTCTTTGTCTGGCAAATTCGCTTTCTTTTCTGAATACATTTTACATTAGCAACATAGAACAGCATGCCTATAAATATTTAACACCTGCATATGTTTTTGTGGAGGCACTTGTGTTCACAGATAGAAAGGACTGTTTTGGCCATGTGGGCAGTGGTATAAAGATTTCAACCTACAACATGCTTTATGGAACGAGATTACATATTGGCACAGACACAGCAATGAATAGATTCATCTTGCCTCTAAATAAGCTGCCATAATGCTTAGTGCTCTCATTGTTAATAAACCTCAGCCCCACTTCTCATCAGAATTTGTCTGTTCCAGGCATGTCCTTTTCCAAAATCTTTACCTGTCACTGTTACAAAGATAATTTTGTACTAAACCATATTTTAAATTGTTCACAGGATACAAATCAACAAGAGATAATCATAAACACTAAAATTGCTTCTGACAACAAGTTAAATTCTTGGGTTTTTTTCTCCTCTTTTCCTTCTTTTTTCTTCTCACAGTAGTAGTAGAAAGAATTTACTTTGAACTTATCAGGAACAGCGAAAATCCAGAAATGTTTTTAACAGAGACCTATTTAAGAGTCATTACCACACTGTCCCACATCTCCAGAGAAGCTTAGGGTGCAAAAGCAACCTTAAAATTAAGAATTATATGCAAATACATTTTGCATTCCCCATTAATGCTGAAAGAAGAAAATAAATTGGCCAAATGTGTAAACAGACAATGTGAATCAGTCATGCCTTTAGGTAAGTCTTTGTTTACATGCTCCTTAACTTTCTTTCAAAGTCCTGAAGAAAAAAAGCCCACAAGCCTGAAGGACTTCCAACAGCCTGTCTGCTCTCCATAATAAATACACAAGTGGTACATGCAGCATAAGAGAACAAAGTAAAAAAGCTCTGTGGGATACCTGACACTCGAAATTCAAACTACTACTGTCATAAATTAAGTATATACGCCTGTGTGTCAGGCAGGGTATAAAGTTCTCCAACTGCTTCAATGGGCCTTGTGCAAACAAAGAACAGAATAACTGGCTACAAATACCAGTTTTCTCGTGCTAGGAAAAAATATCTCAAATCAAGAAGTATTTTAAGGCCTGAAATGTTTGTTACGCACATTTAAATAAGCAAGCAGAAATCATTTCAAGTCCTTCAGATACCTGCCCTGTTTTTCTGCCAGAAGTTGCTGCCTTGCAAGGGTGACTGCATACAAAGCTGCTCCTGATTTACCACACTCTGCTGACTGCCCAGATGATCTGACGTAAACAAATCATTGCTTTGGGTTAGCATCAGATGCAGAACTGTGGATACAGAGGCAGAGACCTTTTCAGCTGTGTGCTTCTAAGAGCTACTGGACCTTCTGTATTTACCTTCAGAAACTGTCCTGGTTTGGGCCAAAAGAAATACATAAACACGGGAAAGGCAAGAAGCAAGCAGGAACAAGTCCTTCATAGCTGTGGCTCTTGCTGCATGGCACCTTCCCCACATTCCAGTTATTAGATTTGGGTTTTTCAAGCATACTCAATTCTCTTTCTCCAAATCTGACTTTCCAATACAGTTCACCAATGGCAGAACTGTTGCAGACTACAGGGATTACTGTGGATCAGTAGATCCCTTAAAGGAAAGTGTTTAGAACGATTGCACTTCACAATGGGAAGGTATTCCCGATACACCCTCCTTCAAGCTTCTCTGTAGGTATTACACTTTCTTCTAGGAGACAAGCATGCTGCTAGCCTGAAAACTGGTACAGTCCAAAAGCCTATCTAGCCAAGTGTGCCAACAGTCTTAGCACAGGCTAGAATTTGGTCCTAAAATTCAGGCCAATCTCTTCAACAGGAGATAAAATATTGGTCTAAAATGTAAGCACTCTCCCTCCCATCCAATCTCCCACTCATTACAGAAGCTGAGTCAGAAATCAGGACACCAGCTCTGTCTCAGGGCATGTTCTCATGCACAGGCATAGAGCAAACTGTGAGAAGACAAGGCTACCACAGCATCAATCAGCCACTGGCAGATGAGCAAGGCAGATCTCTGGAGGGCAGTCACCTTGGCAGCCTGCAGCACCGAATTTGCAACTGCTTACCTGTCAACCACTTCTGCAGCATTCAGGCCGGGCTTTGAGGTGACAGGAACCGTGACTGGATCAGCTGCTGATCCAGTGGAGACAGCCATGACCTGACCTGACCTGTCAGGCAGCTGGCAGTAACAACATCCAAAAATGCAGCAGCAGACATTGTGGAAGGCTACCTGCATCTGTCCTGCAATTTATCACAGCACAGACTGATGCAGCATACACGGCAAGGTTATAAGGAGGAGAGTTCTAGGTAAGGAAACAGAAGCCAAGGAGCTGAGGTTTGCAGGCTGAGGGCATAGGGCATGCTCTGCCCTGCCAGGAGGCTCCCTTGCCACCCAAGGGGTTCTTCTAAAAACCCAAGCCTTTTCCTGTAGTTCTGTTTATATTACACCATCTCCAACATATACAACCTATTAAATTACATTTACTTAACTTCCACACCTTTTCCCTTTCTCTTTCCTCAGATTTGGGTCACAGCTTTCTTCTGCCCAGTGTTTTCTTCCCTAGAATGACAATGGAGCTGATACAATAAAGAGGTGGTACCAGTCTTTGTTTAAACTCTCTTTGTTCAGTATTTCAGCTATTTACCTCCTGCTCAGAAGTTCCTGTTTTCCCACTGAGGGGGGGAAGGGAAGGCTGTGCTGAAGGTGGCTTTTTGTTTAAAAGTCTGTGTGCAGATATTTAGTACAATTTCCCTTTAAACCATGGTGTTACTAGTTTCAAATCAAAGAAGGAAAATTCTTCAGAGAACTCAAAAAATCTGACTACGAAAGTAGTATTTTGCTGGTATCCCTTTCCTCATGTACCAACTCTTCCCATGTGAACATGCTCAGATCCACAGACACCAAAATCACTGCTTCCTATCACGAACCACTCACAAACACAGAGGCATGTAGTGTCACTTCCTACTGCAGACATTATTACAGGTCTCAGCAAGTAAAACCAAGAAAGCAGAAAGGAATTAGGCCACTGAAAGACACTGCTAGCTGGGAGCTTTGCTAGTTCACACCAAGGGAAAAAAAAGGAGGAATACAGCATGCATGGAAATTTTCCTTTGACACTTGAGTAGACATATGTTGTTTACTAATCCAGTGATAAGGCAGGAAAGCCATGGGAGACATTCATTTGTTGTACTGAAGAAACATGTTTAGATTGACATTTATGATGCTGAGCTGTTTTACATCTAAGAGTATCATAAGATTACAGGGAAGTGGATGTAACAAAATGATTAATGCTTCGTCAGGAAATAAGATACCTACTTGTACTGTGGAGTAGGTGACCACAGGGTCATTTTAATGTAAATTACCCATTTGGGTTATAAAAGGACATGTCTGAGGAATGGATTTGAATAGCCTCCTCTTCTATCATCTGTCAGCTACGCTGCTCAAGGCAAAGAAACTGCATGTATGAAATAGGTAAACAAAATGGTAACACACTGGGGGGAATATTGGTAGTAAGCGGGTTAACTGTGACTTTAATTTTCCCAAGGTCAGTTTTAGCACACTTGGTCAACACAAAAAAACAAAAAAATAAAACCAAAACAAACCCAAACAAAAATGTAAGAAGTGTTAATCAGGATCCTTCTAATCTCAGTATAATTTGACAGCAAGTGTTCCACATGGGGCAAACAGAGAAGAAAGGCCCTAAAAGAAGTGATGTCCTCTTAGTCTAAGCCACAGAGCTGGCAAATGAAACAAATGGGGAAAGCTTCTGGGTATACACTTTTCTTCAGCAGTGAAACGGAAGGAACAGAGCCGCCCCTTTACCAAAGATAGGAAATTACCATCGGAAAGGAGCTGCTGATCTTTAAGAGCCTGAGAAACGACAAACACTGTAAGGGCTGATTCGAGTATATAGCCTTTGCAGCAGGTAGGCTTTCATGGTTTTTTTATTCATGTGCCGGGATATTGGGATGACTGAAGTCAATGGGGAATTTGCAGAAGGTTTTAAAAGCATCAAAAATTGACTCATAACATTAGATTTTAGTCTGGTTTCATTCCCACTGGCTCATTTGGACTCTATTTGTACCCCTTCTCAGGGGCATTTTCTTGTTTGTGTACAGTCTAAGTAATTTTCCAGAAAGAACAAGCACCACAAGTCAAAATTATGTGTTCTTTTAAAATGCACTTCTCCACCACATTTTTTAACCTAAATTGAAGCAGCATTTTGAAATACAGCTCTGTTTTTAGCATGAAAATTACTACAGATGTAGGTGGGTTTGAATTTTTTCCAGTCTAGCATTCCACTGTTCAGCTCAATAAGAAAGTGTAAATTAGATGTAACCAACCTTAGAGAATTCCATTCTATTTATTGCTATGCACTCTGTTTAATTTTAACTTGAGTCAGTAAAACACTTTCTAAGAGACCCCATATCTCACCTTAGACACATTATCTTGACTTGCTTACTTCAGGCAAACATTTCCTATATAGTCCTCTGTTATTACATCAAGAGGATGTCAAGTTCTTTGGATGACTGTCTGGTCATGTGTCATGATTGCCAAAGTATAGAAAGAAATCCTGAGTTTGAACAAAGTATTTTAAAACCTTAGTCTCCTAGCTAAGATTCTTACCCTTTTTGCTGAGAATATAAAAAAGGAAAAAATCTTTGAATATACTGAATGGAATAATGAAGTTGTAATTAGTAACATAAAGAATTGTATAGCATTATTTCAGTCTTGGCAAATCTCATAATTCAATTACAGTTCTATAGATCTGTGTAATATATTCATAATTGGTTTTATACATCTTCAGATGAAGGTCATAATGCAAACAAAAAGCACACCTCTTCAAATAGGTCATTACTTTCCTCTTGCACACTGCCTTTTAAATTTAAATCTCATTACTGCAAGAATATACTCAAAATAATAAAATAAGGATTGTGGGTTTCCCGAACAAAAGACAGAAGTTTTCCAATGACAAATACCTTTCTGCTCAGTAGGAATTTTATATGGCATCCAAATTCTGACAATAGACAGAATCCTGTGCATTTGGAGAAGAAAATGAGAACACCAGTACTATATTAGTTTGTACTTGCTATATAATATCACAGGAAAGGAGGAATATTTTTGATCTTGGAGGTCAACCAGCAACCCACAATAGTAAATAACTGTAGTAACTGTACTGCACAGTTCAATGAGCATGGCTTACGCACATGGTGAGGCTTTGAAATATAAATCAGAAATCCCAGCAGAGATTCTGCTTTTCCATGTATCCTAGTTTTCTCATATTGAATAACTTTTCAGCCTTTTTGTAATAGCTTTCATTGAGGTCATCAGAAGGTCATACTGGTAGGTCTGACTGAAAAAAGTCCATCCAACATGCTCTATGGCTCAGGAAAAAAGCATTTGGTTATTTAAAATAAAACACCTGCCACAATGCAAGAACCAAATATGTCACAATAAGCACCAATAACCTTCTACATTACTGTATCACTGTGTCACTATTGTATCACTATACAATTTGAATATTCTTCTAAAATACTGCAGTATTTTTCATGGTTTTGTACTCCTACATCTTTATGAAGTGACAAAAGATAGATGTCTCATACTGAACAGGGCCTGTTCTTTCAGTTGCCTTCCATCTCCTTCTCAGAAGACCCCATTTTGCCAAGTTCTGATTCTTCTATGTTGTTTACTTGTGTCAAGCCTGGAGAGCAGTTTGGATGATGCAAAGGCCTTGTGCAAATTCCCTTGAGCTGTTGGGTAAGGAAGGCTTGAAGGCACAAAAAAACCCGAAAACAACCCTGCAACTAAAAAAAAAAAGTTGGAAATACAAGACTTGAGACAAAGAGGTAGAAGAGTACGCAAGAGAGAGACATCAAAAACCATGTTGAAATACTTTTTTGCTAAGTATGCAACAATGCTGGAAATAAAGTTCTTCACACACCTTCATTATATCATTAGTTAAGTACACATTATGGCAGAGCCTGTAATTACATGACCACAGACTTTCCCCTTTTCCACACCACCACCTGGCATGCAGCAACAGAAGGGAGAGTCTTCTTCAGAACACTTTCCACTCTTTTGCTTTCTCCTTGTTTACTTGTCTGACCTGCAGACTTGTTGCTGAAGTGCAGCTCTGGACTTTATATCCACATGGGCTCTTTAAAAATACTTCGTTATCTGAATTACCTCACAGGGCATTGGTAAACTATTAAACACATCTCTGTGAGATAAAGTAGCATGGTACCTACCCCAACTTTACAGACTGTACACTAAAATTAAGGTTAAAAAGTACCTGCAAATTTCACTGGAAAGCTCTTTTTGCCCGCAGCACTTCACACAGCACTGCATTCTGCCTTTTCAGAATACAGCTTCTACTGACTTCAGCTACAACCCAAATAATAATTTCTTTTGTATTTCAGATGCAAGGTGGGCGATGCAGAGCACAAGGAGAAAAGTGAGCACAGTGAAATGCCAGGCTGGCTGGCTTGCTTCATCTAGCATCCCACAGGAAAACTGTAGTGCAAGCAGAAGATAAAAATCAGGCTTTCCAAGGAAACAATTAGCCAGGAGACCACCCCTTCTCTTTGAATTATCCCTTTCCTTAACCTCTGACACGCCTTCTGTATGCACTGGCAGTCCCAAGAACTGGAAAAACTCTCCTGTGTAATGCCAGTGACAGACATTTCTTGATAAACATAATATGATCACACAGGTTTTGGCTGGGTTCCAGCATCTGCACACAATTCAATACCAGACCAACACTGCCAGGGTGAACACCAGTTCTGGCACTTCTTAATGTCCAAGGTGTTCAGCTATAATAATATTTTTAATGGCTTTGTATGTGCCTATGCATACACAAGCTCCTTGAAATAGCACACAATGTTACTGCAGGGTATCTCATGCTTTAGAAATTAAACCAAATCAATGCCCATGCTGTCATTTTTGGGTGCTGTGAGGTTGCTTTTCCCCTCTATCATGTATCACAGTTTATGTTTTTCAGTCACAGCCATAGCAGCCAGCATCCAAGCATGGATTGATCCTCCTCTCACCTGCTCCTTGTCAGAGTCTGCCCTACGGTAGCTGTTTCCAGTTGGAGACAAGGCTGATTTTATCACCTGGAGTGTCACTTTAAAGATACATTGCAGAAGTTTACTTTCTGCTGGAGGCTTTGGCTTTTTTGCCTGTTCCCCAAAGCTTAACTCCTGCCTGCACTGCTCTGCTCTGTGTGTTTCCATTTTTAAATTTCACCTGTAGTTTTGGTACTCCTCTCAAAACTGTGCTGCCACATTCAGCTATGACCTGCAGCTGCAGCCCTGGGAACAACATTACTGTTGAGTGAAGATAATGGATTCCAAAAATATATATTAAAGGTACTCTTTCATGTAATCACAACACACACACAAATAAAAACAAAAAAAAAGGGAGGGGAGGGGATGGGGGATGGCCTCTGTTAATGGCTGTACAGCTTCCAGGTTACATAGATGGAGTCTGTGCAAAACAGTATCACCTTCAATATATTTAAATTGAGGCCTGGATATAGCATTTAAAGCTGATGATACAAACCAGTCTTGTTTTCAGGTATGAAATGAGGTTTCTTGTCAGCTTTCCTTTCAAGCTATTTACATTGGGCCATCAGCTAAACACAAGCAGCAATTACTCAAGTAGGACCAGAGAAGCTGCTTTCCTGTCCTATCTAACATTTTTCAATATATTTATTCTTTGTAACAAGAATACAATATATCAAAAGACTGACAACACCTTGCACATCCCTGCCACACTTACTTAGTTCATCCCAGTTCTACAAAATCTGATTTTAGCACATCTCACATTGGACCAGAAGCATTGTGGGTTCCCAGGGCAAACTGCTGGAACAGCATCCCTCTAATGACACAAATTTGTCGAAATATTCTTTGTTTTGATTTGAAGATTTCTGTCTCCAGCAAACTTGTAGTTGCATCAGCATCATCTGCACACCCGTAACTTGCAAAAAAACAGTGTAAACACTCAATACTGTGCTCTAACTTGGCAAAAACACAGTGAACTGGCAAAGCCTGGATTTGGTATTAATGAATGTGGAACCAAGGCCCCAGCCTCTTTTAGTTCATCAGCAAAAGCTTAACGCCAAGCCTTCCTTGGGTCAGACTCATCTGTACTGAAAGTAAGAGCTTGATTCCTTCCTTACTCAGACTTTCCTCACCAGTCTTATACCTGAGCCACTGCTTTCAGAGGTGAATCAGTGCCAGCAGCTCCCATGGGAACTGGCTCAGGCCACACAAGCAGAACTCCCTTGCCAAAGGTTTTGATGGACACTAAAATCTATTTGCTATTTGACCCTAGAAAATAGGGCTTGGTCGTCTCTGCAAGGACACAGTTTCCACTGCTTTCCTGGAACTGAAACAGAAGCAAGTGCAGAAAACCAGTGTTACAGGATGTATTTCATCCAAAAGAAAAATGAAGCTAAAAAAAACCCTAAACGTATATTTTTACTTTTTTTTTTTTTTTTTTTTTTTTTTTTTAAATCAGAACTGAAACTGACTATATGGCACTATTATTCCCAGGAGAGAACAGGGAAGAACAATGCACTGAATAAGAAGGCTCTCACCAATCAAGGGCAGCACATTTTAATTCCCGGTACATTTCTCATTTACAAGGGCTCAGAGCCCCTGAGAGAATTTCTCTGTGGGCCTGAGAAGCCCATTTTTAAGAAGAGTCCTTGAGCCACCTCTGCTCTAACCCTGCTGGGTGTTGCTGTGCAGTCAGCACAGGACACAGGACAAAGAAAACACATCCACAGACTACACGGGGATGCAGGAATTCTCCAAGCATCCCAGGGCAGGGAGTGAAACACATCTGCTTTTGCTATAGAAGCAGCACTTTGTTAATGGATCAAATAAGTAGTCAGGAACTTGGGGGCCATTTATGATTTTGAAAGTGTCCTGTGTGACTCATAGTCAATTAACTGTTTTGCCTTCATTCTTTCTCTGCCTGCTCTCTTACTACATTGCCAGCAAATATACCTCTTCATCATATATGGCACAAAAAACTTGTTTTAGATAGGCATACACAACTTTAAGATCTTCTAATATGAGGTTTCAATAATGTGTAACAAATCACCCCAAGAAGAAGACAGGAAAATCAGGTCAGAAAGACGAAAAAAAAATTACATGAAGAGAGAAAACAAAAAAACCCTAAAAACAAAACTAACAATCACAAAGAAAAGGAACACAGACAAGTCCAGAGGTTTTATTCATTTAAAGACAAAATGCAGTATCTCCATCATTTGTTGTATCTCCCAACATCACTGACTTCACAAGCAATTCAGTTTCCAACAGTGCAATTATCCAAAGATGAGGCACTTCTGGGGAAAAAATAATATACATATGGTCTTCCATAGCTTCAGTAATGATTTTTATTGGACCAGCAGGTATAGCTGCAAAAAGGCAGTTTTCAGGGATGCAGTCCCAATCTCTTCCCAACTATACCATTAAACTTTGTCATCATAACACAATTGTTTGAGCCTCAGCAGTCATCCTCACGAGTCCCACACCCAGCCACAGCATCATGCTAAAGCTAAGCAAGAGCCTAGGAAGCTGCAGCTTTCCAATAGGACTAATGGGGGGGCTGCATGTTTCACCAACGTAAGGACACAGGGTTCTGAAGGCCAAAAAAATTATTTAAAATTACCTTTGGATTGCATAAGAATTTTTCTAAGTACAAAGGAAAGAAATTGTTTCCTAGAGTTTGGGAGGGGTGAGGGAGAAGGAACTATACTATATCCACTATCCACCCAAGAACAAAGTTTATGTTTAAGTATGTCTTCAAAGCATTCTTCTCATTAGGAGATGACATTTCATACACATTCCACGTTAACCTTGAGGTCTTGAGAATATTTAGCATTTTTTACCTTTTTAAAATGTCTGTGTTCAGTCTGAGTGGCATTTTCACCCTCTTAGCATGTCAGTCTTAACACTGCTTTCTGTCTGCACTTGGAGCACATTCCAGACAGCACTTTCCAAGGCTTCTGTTTTCTCGTGTCCTCCAAGAAGCTCTCTCTTCACAAGGAAACACCCTGATCTTGCCCAGGAAAACAAAGACCTTTAAGGAAGCAGAACTTTAAACAATGATACGATCCTGGAGGAAGATGGAAATAATATAGATGCATGTATCCACTACACTAAGGGTTAGCAATGGAACAACTGCACCTAAAAACAGGGAGAACAGAAACCTGACTTTGTATTGCCAGTTTTCTTATTCATGGACAGGAAGATAAAGCTACTGGATGAAGTGGCTGTCAAGTACAGGATACCTTTTTTTCATTCAGTAATTCAAAGGGAACTGTTTTAAGACACCTTTTCTAGGCAAAGAACTTGTTCAATCCATCAAAAGTTGTCTCAGTGTTGAAAGCCATATGCAGGATGTGCAGGAAGAGCATGGGATCTTTACACAAAAATCTCTGAACTGCAGTCAGAGAGGCCATAAGACTAAAAGAAAAAGCTAAGTGCAAGGAGAACTTAAAAAAAAATAATTTTTAGTTTTTAGCTTCTTCACAGTAGATGGTCTGTACTACTTCTGGTTTTCTTAACATTTATATGATTTTATTGCTAACGTAATTCAAAACCAGAATATCTGTAGAAGATTGTGATACAGCTCTTAATAAAAAAAAAAGAAAAAGAAAAAAGAAAAAAAAAGGGGGAAAAGCCTATTTAACAAATATTTGGACATGTACAGTTGTTCTGGGTTTGGTAACCTCAATATTTTAAATAATGTGAATTTTCAACATCTGTTTAGGATTTTGAGGGTCTCCACTTTACTAGAATAAACAAATTCAACAAGAATTTCTTTTCTCATCTAAGCCTTCAAAGGTCTTACATTTGAAGAATAATGAAATAAAATAGTGATCAAAATTACCAGAAATGTAATTTTGAACCATAATTTTATGTGGTGCAAATAACCACTTATCAGGCTTCTTTTTCAGTACATATCTTACTTTTAGCATTTTACTCGAAGAATAATCCGCATAGAATAGCATGAAGTAATGGAACTGTAATTACAATTTACTAGAATTTGCACCATCACAACCTTTTGCTTGCAGCAGCAACACAACAACCTTCTGAGGTATGCAATATGTGTTTTTGTCAAGAACAAATAGTCAATACAAGCCTTAAAATTAGCAGGGCAAGTTTCATGGGAGACTGTACCTAGCAACATAGTGGTGTGAAGCAACAGTCTGAAGAAATCAATGTCCTTCTGCTAGAGAGCAAATATTTTTATAACTACATCCATAGCAACCACAAAACTCTCCACTTTTGCAAAGTGATCCATAATGCTTGACTTCAGAAAATGATTTAAAGCTCTGAGAAGGTATCACTAGCTACCATTTATCTTGTCCATAAAATTCACAGGAAGACAAATATATGGTCTTTCTGGGCAATCATTATACAGAAAAGAAACACTTGAAAGACATCTCATGAAATTGCTATAGTTGCTGCTTTTGAAAATACAAATCCTCCTTGAGGATGGTTGATTACACTGTAGGACTAAGTAACAAATAGGTTACGTTTTTATTGCAGCGTCAACTCAAGTGATCCACAAGTGAATTGAAGACTTTATGTAACACCTCTTATACACTGTTTTTCACCAGTAGATCTCAGTGTGTCTTACAAAGATATGTATTCATATTCCATGAATGGAGAAGTCATTCAGTGAAGTTAGAGAGATGCAGATAAATTCAGTGTGAGTAGTTACTGGACATCTAAGGTCAGAGAATCCAGTTCTCCTGAGCCAGAAGCCCCTGTCCTATTCAGCAAGCACCATGACTTCTGTATAGAAGTAATTAAGGTAAGATTCCACACATCAAAGCTGTGCTTTATGCCAGTTGCCAAAAAGCTCTCTCAGAAATCCAGCGGCATTTCCTAGTTTGCTCTTTGCACAGAAATAAACTGACCCTGTTTCTTTCCAAGTAAGTGGGCAGGAAACCTTGCACACCCTCTGGTCATGCAGGCAGATGTCGAAGGCAATGGAAATCTGTCAGCACCAAGTAATTCAGCCTACACTTCATGCTGCAGCTCTGTGTTCATTCATACTAGATGTGTACAGTGCTCAGCCAAATGGCATTACAAAATAAAGCTGATCCAGGTGTGCGGGTCCATGACTCCATTACTGCTGAACACGCACAGTGAACCCCATCCCACATTTACGCTGGCTGTAAAGCAGATATGAGAAGGACAGATAATAGCTGATCCACCATAAGACCTGTCTTTATAAAGCTAACTCATTTTGAACAAATTGGAAGCAGCAGACTGAGTTAATAGCACACCAGTGCTTTGCAGAGAATCATTAAGTAGGAGCCACTAAGCTGAATTTACTGTGCCACTCAAGTACAGCCTCAGTGCAGAAGTAGACTGGTATGAAAGCAAACCCAAGAAAATCCACCCAGCAGTTAATTCATCTTTACAGCACACAAACTAGGGTGGCAAGAGCAAAACCTGATCACAATCCTTCAGTTAAGGGCCTACAAGATTTCACTGACATGTTAACTTTGTGCTTTCCCATTCTCTTTGGTTGAAGAATAACACAGATTTGCCCTTTGCCTGTTTCAGAGCCAGGAGTCACAGACTGCACTCCTCTTGCTGCACGCACATCCCTGACTGACAGCAGAAAGAATCAAATATTTATGCAGCCCCAGAGTGCAGACTCACAGAACATTTAGTGCTGCTCTTTAACACCTCTAGCTTAGCTTCCCAACAGTATCCCAAGAAACAGGGGGTCTGGCAGATAAGTAGCTGCAGTGAAAACAGATACTACTGAAAACAGTCCTCTTCCCTGTCCATCTCCCAGATGTCGCCAGAGCAGGGGCAGCAGCAGCAAAGGTATGCTCTTATCACAGCTGCTGTACTTCAGAGCTTGGTGCTTAGACAGAAAATTATCTGTCCGGGCTTCTGACTCCTGAGACTGAAACACAGACACACATTTGAGTTTGTCTCATTTACAGGTTTGCAAAAGGATTGTGCTGTGAGCTGGGGGATCAGTACTACAGGTCAGGAACATCATAAAGAGCTAATCTGTGCAGACAAGCCACAACTTTCATATACATAGGATGACTGGAACATGCAGTAACTCACTGATCTTGGGTACACAACTCCATTTTTGCTGAATATGAAAGGCCAATTTTGAAATAGAGATCTTGTGTAAAGCTAGTCATGCTCTTCTAAAGCACATTCTTTCTCAGAAGACAAAAAACCCCAACCCAAACATACAGAACTGCTGAAAAAGGTTTGACTGAAACCGAATGCCAAAAATAAACACACACATACACATGAAATCACTTACTTGATTTTAATAACTGGTTTTATTTCAGTTAATTCCACATCAAGGTATTCACTAGTATGTTCTTCTTTCTCTTTAATTTCACAGAAGAGCTACCCTATTTGCTTTAAAAGAAGTAAGGTTAAGAAGCAGAAATAAACTGCTTTATTGCTTTCAACTTGGTCCTAAACTGTCCTCCAGTCTCTCAGATACATCATCACAAACCAGCGTAAGTTCACCTGCATCACAGACTTCTGTCAGCTCCTTTCAGTTGGCCAGGAACTGTACATCTTGGCATTGTTGATCAATAAAAATACATACGTGGAAGCCTGTAGTGCAGAAACAACTCTATAATAGCCTACAAAGTCAGGATACACTGAGGTTCTCTCTGGCGCTGGTAAACATGTTCTCAAGTACTTATGAAACTTAAACCAAAGCTGGGTCTAAATGTCAATAGTAATGAACTCAAGCATCTCCAATTGTGGCTAAAGAATATTTTTATAATTATTGCAGGTGTCAGGCACAGCTGGTAGGAAACAAAATGCCCCTAAAAACCATCATCACTCTGCTTAGAAAGGTAGGCTACAGAAATCATTACCTGTCAACACAAACTAGAAAGCACACTTCCAAAAAGGAGTAAGCAAGAGCTTGTCTGTGCCCCCTGGCCATTTAGCTCCATGTAAGTGCAGCTGATGCATATTCACTTCCAGGCTGAATATACAACATTCCAGCAGGGCTTGAGAAAAGCCTTGGGCACTTCTCTAACAATCTGCAGTGGGATGACTCTTCAGATAAAGCATACAAAAGGCTCATAATTCTCTTGTAATTAATAACCGAGAGTTTCTTTCAAAAAGTAAGATTTTATTCACAGACCAACTGCATTCCCTGTATTTAACAAATGAAACAAGCCTACAATCACCTACCTACTAAAGTAATCCCAACCATGCCAGCACAGCAGCTGACATCTCAATCCTCATCCTCTCTGTTTCTGCCACAGGCCCTCCAACACTTGTCAGCCTGAAGCCTCACTTGGCTATTTCAGCTTTGAAGTCACCAAAGCCAACAGTCATTCCACTGCTCTGGTGGAAACACCACCTCTTCTAGCCTCGAAAATTAAATTAATCCTTCAGGCATCATCAAAGCAAAAAGACAGAGGAAACATAAAAAAAAAAAATAAATTACTAGAGGCAAGCAGCAAGTTCTGTAGCTATTAATACTGGAGAAGAGCAGACTTTGGGAAAAGGCATTATTTTAAAATGGATTTTAACTCCCGAGATGCTGAGTACCTATTGCTTAAGACACCCAGAGCAGACAGGCCTGCAGAGGGATGGATCCCAGCGCCGTGTTGCTCACTGCTTACTACTGAGAGAAGCGGCTGAACCCAACTCTTCCTGTATGTTCCTGTATTCCTTCCCTTACACTTCATAAAATAACTGCAAAAATTAAAATCACTACCAAAACCAAAAGGTTTTAGTTGCCATCCTGCTCTGCCCAGCTGTATCTACTCACTATGAACATAAGGAATTTTTTTTTTTTTTAAATTGATCTACAAAATGAGAATAAGTTTCCTAATTAACTCCCAGAACACGGTTTTATCTGTGAGCTATACGGTGTATACAACCAATGCAGTTAAAGAAAAGCCACCAAAAAATCAGTTCCCAGGCTGCCAAAACTTTTTTTTTTTTTTCCCGCTACGGGAGGAGATGATACGACAAACCCTGCGGGCGACTAAAATAATAATAAAAAAACCCCACTATGTACCCTGTGTGACTTTTGCATTTGTGGGTAGTTTCGAGGCGGTGGCGCTGAGCCCTCCCCTCCCGCCCGTGTTTCCACGCTCTCCCTTCCCTCCACTTCACCTGCCGGTTCCGACCCGCTTGAAGCTGCGACAGGTGACGGACGAACCGAGGGGACATCCCAACCTCCAAAACACAGCGGGAACTCCCCGCAGCGCCGACCCGAAAACTTGCCGAACCCCCTTGCTCCGGTCCGACGCTCCCCCCAAGACCCTCCGCGCACTCCCGGTCCCGGATCCCCCCCATCTCCCACCGCCGTCACTCACGATCTCGGTCACCATGAGGAGCCCGGGCAAAGTCCGCAGGAACTCCTTGTCGTAGGCGAGGGTGCTGGAGCTGGCCGACAGGTTGGCGGTGAAGGAGCTGCTGGTGGTGGTGACCGTGTGGGAACGAGGGCGCGGCGGCAGCTCCTGAGGCGGCGGCACCGGCGGCGGCTCCATCGTCAGCACCCGCGGGATTGCCCCGGTACCTCCCGGCCAGCCCGGAGCCGGGCGGGGGGGCAGGAGGCGGGGGGCGGCTGCCGCCTGACGGGTGGCGGGAAAGGCGCCACCGCCCTCCCCTTTGTGTGGCCCCGGAGCCGCGGGCAGCCCCTCGCCTCAGCGCAGGGAGGGAGGGAAGGAGGGTGCTCGGCGCCCTGCCCCAGGCGCAGAGGCGGATCCGGTGAGGTGCCCGCCCGTCTAGGGCTGCCCAGCCCTCCTCCGGCTGCCCCCGGGGCGGGAGAGGGGCCGGCGCCTCACGGGGGAGGGTTCAGGGAGGGAGCCCGCCAAGGATTGGGGGGGTGAGGGACCCCGGCCTGGGATTGGGGGGTGAGGGGGATCCCCAGCGCTAGGGAAGGGCCACGCGGGGCTCTTGTGAAACCACCTCCAGGACTTGTGTACGTGCAGAGGCCGTGAAGATGGTGAGAGGGAGAGGGCTGGAGCATCTCTCCTCTGAATACAGGCTGAGAGAGTTGGGGTTGTTCAGCCTGGAGAGGGCTCCAGGGAGAACTTACAGCGGCTTTTCAGTGCCTGGAGGGTCTACAGGAAAGCTGGAGAGGGACTTTTTATAAGTACATGGAGTGATAGAATGAGGAGGAATGGCTTTAAAATGGAAAAGAGTGGATTTAGGCTTTTCAGGAATTGGAATGGGCTGCCCAGGGAGGTGGTGGATTCTCCATCCCTAGAGGATTTTAAGAAAAGACTGAATGTGGCACTCAGTGCCATGGTCTGGTAACCACAGAGGTAGTGGATCAAGGGTTGGACGTGATGATCTCAGAGGTTCTTTCCAACCTGGATGATTTTGTGATTATAGATTAAACAGAAGAAATTTTTCACTGTGAGGTTGCTGAGACAGTGGAAGAGGTTGCCCAGGGAAGTTGTGGATGCTCTTTGCATGGAAGTGTTCAAGGCCAGGTTGGATGAGACTTTGAGCAATCTGCGTGGAAATTGGCTCTGTCCATTCAGGGGGTTGCAACGAGTTGACCTTTAAGGTGCCTTCAAACCCAAACCATTCTATGCTTCTACAACCACATCTGCCCTGTGGTGAAGCTGAGGAGCCAAGCTGAGACAGCTCTTCTATGGAAAAACACCTTGAAGGAAAACATGCAGGAAAACATGCCATAGCATCATTGTCCTTCTAGCCTATTGCACCATGGGCAGCAAAATTTGCCAGGGGATGTGCTGGAGTCACAGGTTGTCATCCCCTCTGTCTGCCATCTCTCATTAGTGGCATTTTGCTGGGAAAGGAACCACCACAAAGTCTGTCCGGCAGAGAACCAGAGGAAATACCACAGGCCTCTCAGAGCTGGAAATGGGGATTTAGCTGAGATCTGCCAAACAACCAAGAGTCTCTGTGATGCACAAGACTTTTAAAAAGCTGTGAACAAGACTAGAAATTGAAAGTTTGAGGTCATTATTGGCCTACTACCCGACAGTTTTGAGCTGTTAACAAACCCATATTTTTTAGTACTTTTCCAGTCTCAAGAAACGCCTTAAAAAAAAAAATGGAAAAAAAAGTTTCCTGGTCATTTAAGAACTTCTAAAGTGATCTTCCATTCCACAAAAGTATGGTATTTCAACATCAAGCAAGCCGGTTGTAGCTTTTTTTTAAAGCATTCAGGAATTCTCATTAAGCAAAGCATTTGCACGCGACAGCTCCATAAAAATGAAGTGTTTTCCATATGTTTGGTAGCTATTGTCCTCAGATTGTTTACTGCTGCTCTCCTAGTGCCTAACAAAGGATGGATTTTGCAGTATTACCTTTCAGCGAGGGATTGAATCAGCTGGGAAGGGGGGAGGAGAACCACTGAGTTTCTCCTGAGAAATACTGGGAAACATTAATTACCCAAAAGAACTTAACTTTTGTGCATGATTGTGCCTCAGCTCACAGAATAAGTGTGTCACAGCACAGGGTCCATGGGCTTTTGGAATGTCTGCCTTTTTTCCTTCTATGTGAAGTCTCTAGGTACTTACAGTCACTGATGACTTTTTTAAAATGACAGAAGAAATGTGCCAGAGTTTTGCAAACATGAACTGTAGGTTGTCAGAATGAGATGCCAGCCACTTAGCACAATATGATATACAGATCAGATAAATTTTTTGTGAGGAAAACAAAAAATACCATTAGCAAACCACACACTCAACCCATTTGACACAACGTCTCTATCACAAATGAGGAATTTTACAATTTTTAGGAAAACGATAATAATTTGTGGAGTTGCCAGCATTTCTATATTGGTTGCATTCCTATTTTATCCCTTCCTCTTAAATGAGAGCTGAGATTTTAAAGGAACAGAGCACATCTGTGCACTGGTCTGCTCAGAGACCCGCTTTAACTGGCTTGAAAATAAAAAGTGCTTTATCTGGTTGTTCAGCACTGCCAAGTTTCCTTCCAATGCTGGAGCTGCTTTGAGATTCCCCTCTTGGTCTTTGTGAGGATCCACTCTAACAGCATTGATTTTTTTCTTCTGAAAGACTCTTGTTTTCGGTTTCCCACCTATGAGATCACGAAGTAAACGTGAGTAAATTGGGAGCTAAAATTCATGCCAATAGTTTGAGTTGTTCACTTCACTTTCCCTTTGAGGGCTGATAGATTTCACACTGGATGTATATTCTCATGTTTCCAAGATGTTTTTCACATTTCATATGTTTTGATTCATATTGCTAAAACTGTATTTATTTTATTCTGTTAGCTTCTGGAGGTCAGTGTTGTTTCTCTTTCATCCATCACAGACAGAGCAATAAATTTCGTTGCTTTTGGTCTGCACATTTGTCATTGGAACATCTCAGGTCCAATGAGAAAAAAATAAATAAAACAAAACTCAGATAGGGAAACATTTGTTTTCTATTTCATCCATAGTAAATATATTAAGATAGCGTAAGTGTCAATGTCTGTTGTAGAGGCCCAGTATTATGACTAATTCAGCAAAAACTGAGCAGCTACATTTCTGGGCAACTTCTCTGAACTCTGGCTGCCACTCTGACTTTCTTAACACATTTTTTCCCAGGGAAACATATTCAAAGAATGAGTTTTGTAAAAAAAAAAAAAAAAAAAAAAAGGTGGCGGGGGGTTGGCCAAACATTCCAGAAGTTTTCTGTATCACCGATATTCTAGGAAGAAAATTGCGAATTTTATTCTTTAACTTGAAAACATAATACTTTACATTTTAAATGAAATGTTAACTAGGAGTCTCTAGTTTTCTATTTTTCATCCTTGCACTTGAAGGCTAGAACTGGAAAGCCTGCAGGGACCATCTGAGCTTAGCTAGATTTTTTTTAGTGTAGATAACATCAAAAGCAAAATAATTGAATACTGCTGCTGGAACAATCAACCTTTTATTACAGAACTACCAAGAGAGAAGAAGGTGGCCCATTTTCTGTATTTTAAATTAACCTTTCAAGGGAAGGATTGGTAAAGCTTTTAAACACCACTCAAGACTGTAACCTCTGTCAGCTATTATAATGAAGTAGACTGTGATTAGAAATAAACATCTAATTTGGTGAAGCCTTTCAACGTAAATGCTTTAGTACAAGCAAACCAGCTTATACAAATATTATCAGGTTTCTAAGTAGAGGGCTTATTCCTGAATGTCTCAGTATCTAATTAATGGAGTCTTCCATTTAAGCTGGTTAGATTCTCAAATCCTGACCTATCAACATTTTTCAGATGACTGATGGAGCTTTCTAGAACTACCTTCTTTGGCAACAATCTGTCTAACTGGAAGTGTTAATTAAAGTAGACTACTGAGGCCTGAGGAGTGGATCTGACTGGAATTTCCTGAACAGTTTTTTTGTGTGTTTGAAATACGGTTTCCCCTCTCCCCTCCCAAATCATAGAACTTTCAAATGTCAAAGTTCTTCTTTTTAGTTAAGTAAAACAAATAATCATATAAAAAGAAAGGTGATTGAGATTTTTCACTGGTCATTGGCAGATTTCAGTCAACAACAAAAACTGTTTTTAAACCACCTAGGACTGATCTAGGAAAGCTAAGGGAACTAACTCTGAAGGGGGCAAGAAAGGAGTTGTACTTTTTGCAGAACCCAGGTTCATGTCAGATGTCCAGGACAAATAGTCTCACCCCTGACATCTCACTGTCCTAATCTGAGGACAAGATATTTTTAGTTAGCTTTAAATCAAGAAATGTCTGGAGTATTTCCTAGTAGCTCTTTGGAACCAGCAAAGTGTAGGCTTTGAGCTACAAATGTATTTAAGTAAAGAATTAAAAATATGTATTACTATTTGGTGGCTTGTAACTATACAGAAAAACTGATTTATACTAACCTAAACCAGAAATACTTTAATTGTACTCTGGCTATTATTCTGCAAATATGTAGAGGATTTGTGTTTTTCTGTAGGGTTACTGAACATGGGATTTGTTTGGTTTTACAGCTGGGTCACCCCAAAATAAACAAACATAAAATCAATACCAATTGAAACTATAGTCTGAGTAATGACAGTGCATAAGGTTTAGTCATGAGATACATGTTACTATCCTAATGCTGGAAAATCCAAAATTTAGCTGTACGCCTTTTCTTATAAATACTTCTTTATTTACATGAAGGTTATTGGAATTATGTGAAAAAAGGCATAGACACACAGACATTTTGCCAGCCAAAAAGCCGTCTCAAAACATATGCATTGCCATACAGAAAATTAACTCCATGCTATGAAAAGATATACACTGACTTTAAGACATTTTTTTTTAATTTTATGGGTTATCAGTTTTTAAATCCATTATCATGACACTAAGTAAACTGGTGATATAGGCTGCGTTAAGAAATCACAAAGTACACAAGCCATATATTTTCTCTGCTTTAGCCTTTCACCAGCTGTTTTATCTGCTCGGAGAATCTAAAAATCCCTCCCAGCCCTAAAACACAACTGTGTCTTCGATACTGTGATGAGGAAAAATTGCTTCCTTCCTCCAGAGCTGATTTGTGCTTAGAACACAATCCCTGCATGCTGTAAACATAACCCTAACCGCAGGGCAGAGAGCAAACTATCTCATATTAAGAATTTATAGTGAGAAGTGTGAAGTATACATACAAACCCTCTCTGAAAGGGAGTTCTGGTTTTCACACTTCGGGGTCATGGACCTCAAATCTGTAATGCACCTGCAAGTGTAAGCTCATATTGTATTTCACAGGCTGCTTGCTTGCTTCTCAGCTTCTTTCAGCTTCCTCCTACATCCAGCCTGCAAGCAGAGCTCCAAACACAGCTGGTGGCCATTCCTTCTCACACCTGCAAATCATGGGCCACCTGAATACTCCAGAGTGTCCAATGGCATGGTATGTGAGGAAGGAGTTTATTCTGGCTCTGAGCATGTCCAGACAGGCTGAGGCACCCTCATCAGTACTTTCACTGGGGTCACTGCTCCTCTGTAGACCCATAAATGCTCTATTATGTACAAACACATGCTACTGATTACAGTATTTGAGAACATAAATGCTTCTACTGAGGACATACATGTTTTCTCTCCTTAAGGATGGTGCTTGCCCAAGCGTTTATGTAAATCACAGCAGGTAATCTTTAAACAGCACCCAAACCCAGTGAAAGCAGTTGCAGGAAAAATATCACTTTCAACAATTGTAATTCCCTGTTTTTTTGTTTGTTTGTTTACAGAATCATTTAGACATTTTAGATGATTAATGAAAGACTGAACAATTCCACTGAGGTTTCATTACAGCATCACCCATGTTTCAGGAGAGACTTTACAGCCACCTTACAACTTCTGCCATCACCTTGC
Source organism: Phaethornis superciliosus (assembly GCA_023637945.1). Taxonomy (NCBI): domain Eukaryota; kingdom Metazoa; phylum Chordata; class Aves; order Apodiformes; family Trochilidae; genus Phaethornis; species Phaethornis superciliosus. The sequence goes on from JAJQWJ010000002.1 coordinate 108,373,165, forward strand.
TTGCAGGCTTTATTAACAGACAGTTTGCTCTGCTGTGGTTGGTAAAACACCATGAAACATGCCTGAGAACCAAAGCATGCCTTGTATTATGCTAAATTACTTGGTGGTGACTTGAGCTTGCTGTGTCCCTGCATACAGAGAGAGAAGTCATGCAGTAGCTGGCAGGCAAAAACCTGACCAGATAGCATGGCTGGAAGTAGAAGCTGCACAAAATCAGACTGAAAATAAAGCATCTTTGTTGTTTGGGGGTTTTAACCTATCTTTTTAATACAGCATAATTAGCTAGTTGAATAATTTATTAAGTAAAGTTTTAGACTATCCATAATTTTAAATCTATACTTCAAAGCTGTGGATTTATTTAAAATATACTCCTTAGCAAGCTTACTTTGACAAATGTTGTGGTCTGTATTATACAGAACATGAAAAGAGATGAGTGAATTGAGAAAATACAGAAAATAATTAAAATTAGTACCATAAAGCTAAAATGTTGTCAATGCTGTAGTCACCAAGCTGTACAATATACATGCAGTACCCATGCTGGATACATCATCTCCTTACCCTGAAACAGCCACAGAACAAAAGATCTCATGATCTCATGGGCTGCACCTGGTCAAAAGTTGGGCAATGAAATTGCTGTATGGGGATAATCAGTTTTAAGCAGGTGAGCTGCAAGGTTTAAGGCTGAGAAAGAAAAAATGCCAGTGGGCTCTCTGCAGGATCTGCTGAGGAAGGCAGCAGCTAACTTGGGTGAGGTACCAGGGTGGGTACGGGGGCTGAAGAGCATCAGGGGAGAACTGGGAGCCCGGCAGGACTCTGACTGAAGTCTTGGAGCATAACAGTGAAAGGAGAAGGCAGAGAAATACAGGCAGACATATTACTGCTCTTGATACTGCTTAGCACAGCTGTTCTGTTAGTATGGTATAAAGACATTTTACATCTATCCATTAAGAAAAGGAGATCCAAATGTTTACATGGTATAATGTGTTCTTCTGTTACAGTCTGGAATCTCCAAGTGATTGTGTAACATGGTATCAGTATTTTCAAATCAGTAATTTACTCTGTGCGGGTAGAGCAGTGCCAAAAGACTTCAATGGACAAAACAACCCTATTATTTGTATTCATAGGACAGTCTCAGCCATGAAATGAAACAAAAACAAGGAAATAAACTTCCCTAGTGAAAAAACACAGTGGAGTTAAACTCAAAGCAGGACACAGGTGCAGGCACGAGCATTTTAGAATATGGAGAACAATTCTCATGACTACAAATAATTACTGGATGCTTTTTTAGCTCTAGTGTTACAGATGTACACAAACCAGCATGCAAAGCTGCTAATACCTGCTAAGTCTTGTGTCAGAGCATGAAAAAAATAGCTGCAGTGATGCAAGCCACTTGATGCATTCTTTGGCTCTAGGTTCCTGGAAAAAACTATTGCAAGAGAAATAAGATCCTGGAGACACAGGAGGTAAGTAGAAGCAAGAATTATTTTTCTATTGTGTCTGCATCCATTTATGGGAAACAGAGCGTGTTTTCTGCTGGCAGCCTAGGAAAACCTGTGATTTTTAATTCAACAAGAAAGACAAATTTTGTTACATTTCTCAATTGACTTAGTCTGCTTAAACTAGAGAAGGGTAGATTTAGATTGGAAATTAGGAAGAAGCTTTTTACAGTGATGGTAGCGAAACACTGGAACAGGTTGCCCAGAGAGATGGCAGAGGCCCCATACCTGGATGGGGCTTAATGAGGCTCTGAGCAACCTGATCTAGTTAAAGGTGTCCGTGCCTACTGCAGGAGGGTTGGACTGCATGAGTTTTGAAGATCCCTTCCAAGCCAATGTGTTGTATGATTTTATGCTTTGTAAACTGTAGGCTTTAGGCTGCGTGAGAACGGTGCATGGTATCACTCTGTGGAGCAGTCAGGGGATGGATGATGGGTTGTCTGCCTTTTGGAGGCACTGGGATTTCCTCAGAACAAAGGCTTATCCCATTTATGGGACATGTCTTGAGAAAGCTTATCCTGTCAAGTCATTTATCACCCTACTAACTAGCTACTGAGCATGGATAATGCTTCTTTGCTTGATCAGTGAGGGAAAAGAGAATTTCAGAAGAAAAGAAGGTTTTCATCTGGGGATTTTAGGAGACTGGGAGAAGAGCTGATAGGAGTTAGGCCATCTAATCTCTTTGAACCATAAGAAAAACATACCAGGAAGGATTTTGCTAAATGCTTCTAGTGCAGCTAAAATACAGGCTTTCTACTGAGGGCAACCTAATTACATAAGTATTTAAATTACATGAATTGGCACAGCTCTGTTGTGTGAAGTATTAGATTGAAGTAAGTAGAGGATGCTCTGATATGGATGTTGCTCTAATTACTAATATTGAAGTGAATTAAGTCCACCGTGTATTTGTGAATGTCTGGCTTAATGCTAACTATGAGACAATTCTGATGTGAGTTTTGTTGTAACACAGATGTCCCCATAAGCATCACAATTAAAAAGCTTCTCTTCCTATGCACTCTGAGGTTGGCTCACCTTACTGTTCAAGAAGGTTCAGACACCATTGAAAGTACTTGCTGCAGTGGGGAAATTTTAAAGATCAATCTACTCCATTGTAGTTTTTTTCTACTGAGAGGGTGTCCTTAGGTAGCATGTTTTCTTGGTATTTACAAGAACTTGACATCTTTTGGTATTCTTCCACTTTGTCACATTCACTGGAATTGTCTAATAGGTTCAAAGTTAAGAGGGAAGAAGGAGGGACAGGTGGTGTGATAGCTTAGCCATTATTTGCTCAGCACATCAGAAAACTGTATAGAGATAAATATACATTTACATACATATATCTATATAAATCAAAGAATGTCTCCTAGACCTAGATAATTACTGGGGGGGGGGGAAAAAAAGTAGTCTCTGATTATATCAAATGTATGATCTTACAAAAGCAGTGTGGTTCTCTGAATATGCCCATCAATTTCTTACATGTCTGTCTAACAAGGATTCAATAGAAGGCTCAGGAAACAAGCTGTATCAATGTGTACAAATGAAGGGCATAGACCAAACTTCTGTGCTTTCTCTTTAAGTGATGTTATGATTAATGTTTCAGTGAAGCAGTAGTCATAGAAGTGATATTTTCATGATTCATTTTTCAAGCAATTCATTGTACAAGGAAAACATCAACCTTAGCAAGGATATATTCAAACTAAGTATTGCTTTGATGAAATCAGACTATTTCTTGCATACAAGGATACATCTGCTAGAAACCTACTTCTACAGTCTTTCTGAATTCACCAGTGAAGGATTTCTTGATGTAGTTCACAAGTAAAAGAAATAAGAGTAAGGGGCTTACTTACATTCACCGGTGCTGAAATGCAGGATTTACTGAATTATCTTTGTAAATAGCAATGAAGAACACTGTGACATTTTTAAGGGCTATTTGAAGATATCTGTCTGATCAGGAGATGAGGTATAGGTGCCATTCTCCAGGCTGCAAAAGTATTGCCATCTGTAAAGCAATTGCGTGTAAGGTAACCAGAAGGAAAGAAAAAAAACCAAACACACAGACAGAAAAGAAAGAAAAAAAATACAGTGGTAGAGGCACCTCTATTACAAATCATGTCTTCATATAAGAACACAGAACAGGAGCTGTGAGGATGGACGATGACTGCCTCTCTATCAGAGGGGAATGGAGGGGTAAGCAAGCCCACAGCCTACTTCATCTGAGTGCAAGTGATAGAGTGATACTTGAGTTCACCTCCAGATCTGAAGAAGAGAAGAGGAGGCAGGACTTGAAGTACTACATCCAGCCCATACGTGCTCTGTTTGTCTCCCTGCCTTGAAGGATCAGTTGTTATTTCACAGTAATTCATTAACATGGTTGAAAATAAGTGTTAGTAGGCATGAGCTTAAGACAAGCAGCAGTGAGAGGCATAGCTTCTCCATTAGAGAGACTCTTCATAGAGAGACTTCTCTCACCACCCAGAGAAGCAGCCCTTAGTCTGAGAGTGTGTGGCAGTGAGTTAACTGACATATGTCATGCTAAAAAAAGCCACCATCACATTATAATCAGTCAACAATGCTGGTCTGAAGCAGATGCATTGGGCTGTGTCTGCTGAAAGGCAGGAGAGACAATAAAAAATTTGCCAACCCAAATCACCACCAACCCCAAACACACCAAATCCATATTAAAATACATATGAAGAGCAGCAATTTCTGGAGATCTGCCTACTGGATTTCAATATATTTTACTAATCATCTCAAGCCAGATATTGCTTTTGAAAGCACAAGAATCGTTCCAAAACTCTAGCTATGCAAAGACTTGTGACTGGGTAAACCCAAGAATGCTTAATTGAATAGAGATAAATCCTCTGCTAATACTAATACTTCAGAACTGAAAGCAGACTTGAAAATTAAGAATTTTCCCTGTTTAAGTGTTATCTTTTCATGTGCAAGCATCTCCTTTTTAAAATGTTAATTTAGCATACAAAGCAAGCAGTCCTGGGGAATGAAGTTGCTTGTTCTTTAGGAATTTTTTAATCAGCAATCCCAGGAACATCCTTGTAATAACCCAGCTGAAATGCTTTAATCCTGACTCAAGCAGGCGGCCTTGAATAACTTAGGTTCCCTGCTTATTTATTTTTATAGCTTCTGGGACAGTAAACCCCACTGTCATTTTTAGCAATGCATTCAAGAGAGACTCATCCAAGGCCTGATTACTTGGTGCAGAGTTCCCATTAATTATAATAAGTTTTAAATCAATCTAGTGCGACTTAGTATTTAAAACAAGTTCTCTGAAACTGTTCTTCTCAAATTCTCCCATTCTGGGCCTTTTCACTCTATTTCCTCCAAAACATGGGTCCATCAAATCTAGCCCTAATTACTGTTCCAACATTAAAGAAGCAGTGATGTTTAACCCTCCCAGTATTTGCTTACCACTCATTGGATGCTCTCCTGACTCAGCCCACATGCTGACATGATGGATTCTGTCTAAATATGATAATTTACAGAAGATCTTCTGGTGCCTCCACCACCATAATATTTGGTCATTCACAAATCATGTAACCAAGTCTCCTATTCTTCACTTTAGGACCAATTACAGTAGCAAGGAGAAGACTAGTGATGCTGATTTTGTGATAGAAGAGAGCTTGCAAACAACATGCAGGTTGTCAGGTGGAAGGAACCAGCAAGATACACAACATATTTGTGGGCCAGGGCCTATTTTACATTGAGGAAAATTTATCAAGAGTCAGGAGTGTCCCTGGAGTTTTCTCTCCCAATTTCTATCATTCAACCTCAACCTCTGATAACATCATGCTACAGCAGCTAATAGCATTAGCATTCTAGGATTATAACTATTTGGTTGTTAACTAAAAAAAAACTTTGATAACCAGGATTATGCACACCTTGCTGTTACTAAGACTTCCACTTCTACCTTTGAATCTGCAATTGAAAGAGAAGGAGGAAAATGCCCCACAGAGAGCATTTTGAGGAGCTTTGCTTTGAGGGTCTGTATCTTTTTTTACTTAGTCAGACCAGACCTCTGAGAAAAATTACAAACTGATGAAAAAGTGGACAATGCTTCTGATTATCTCTCACTTGTTAAATGCAGCATGTGCAAGGATGTTGCAATTATTTCTCTGACTGCCTCTTGCCAGGCTTTCTCATGACTATCTCTGCATTTTTCTGAGCTCTCATGATCCCACTGCAAAGTGAGCAGAGTCCATATTTCCCCTGTATAACCTGTTTGGAGTGCATGAACAGCATATTTTTCTCATCTCGAGAGTTTCCCACATCTTTCATGGAGAGTGATACATGGAAGGGAGGAGGAATTTCAAGAGCAATTGTTACATCTCAGTGCCTTTTGATAATACCGAGTGTGCTTGTGAAATCTCTCTTGCACTTGAGCAACTGCTAAATTCTCTGAGGAGACATTTGCCAAGTTTTACTTTGAAGAGAATGTTGCTGCACTAAGGTGTTACCATAAAGCTATGCCTGGTACAGAATGACAAGATGAAAGGGGCTCAGATCAAGTCTCGATAGCTTTGTCTTCATTCCTCCTGTATTTTAGTGCATGTTTTTGCATTACCATCCCTTGCAAGGATTAAAACTGACTTGATCTCACTCCACATTCTCTGAAGAGTGACATATTTTAAACTCAGTTTTGTCTTTCCTCCCCATGTAGTATATACAAGTTACACTTCAAACTATTTACCTGTAGGGTAAGCAGTCCAACCTCATTCCATGCTTTTCTCTCATTTCTAATCTGATTGCTTTCAGAAAGTTAATTGTGCCTGCTAGGAAACACCTCAGCTGCCCAATACTGTCAAGCCATCCACCCTGTATTTTAGAAGACAAGGCACACCTGGGAAGGGTTGTACTAAGTAACTGCCTACTCCTCTGCCAAATGGTTATAAACAGCCAAATCACAAGTTGTAGCATATATCTGTGAATAATACATAGTCATGTATAAGCTGGAGACAAAATTTCTGAGAAAAAAAGAAATATTTGAATGATTATGGTAATGAAGTACAGTACACAGGAGTGTAGGATACTGTGACTCTAAAGCAGGAATACCCCAGAACCAAATTAAGCGACTTTTTGTTACAAAGTTTAAGGACTCTGGGTAAAGAAGATGATTGCTAGCTAGCAAGATTTTTGTGTGATGACAAATTCCGTAGACTGTACCAGGAAAAACCATCAAGAAAAATTTGAGCTCCTCTTGTTTTACAACAGTGACTATTATCAATAAAGTTGCAAGTGGAAGAAGGATTAAACCCATGAAAGTTTTGAAGCTTTTATTCCACATTTAGTCCCTCTGCTGAGCAACAAACATGAGTAGGCTAAATGCTGTATGCTAGATGGCTGTGTGCTGATGGTTTTTTGCTGTGCTGGCTAAATATCTGGGACTAACAAAAGGTATTCCTCCTCTAGAGTAGCCTACAACCGGAAAAAATGCAGATGAAGTAAACCTTCAGTTAGACTAAGACTAAATACAGACAAGGGAAAACTGGCATGACTCAGTCCTGCTGCAGCCTGAAGATGAAGAAGATTGTTGATGAAGTCTACAGTAAAAAACAAGACAAAAATAGGAAGCATCTCTGTCACATTCAGATACAATTTTGTACAGAAAGTGGAAATCCAAAAAATCCGTAAACTGGGTTTAAATACACCACTAAAAAGATTTGTATCAAAACTAAGCTTTAATTCAAATGCACAGGCAATGCTGTCTCTGCTCAGCTGTCACAATACAGAGCAGCTTGCTTTGAGTGCACTTTGCTAAAATGCTTTCAGGTGAGTATTTTGAACCTTCAAAATCAGGTATCACAATACAGTTTTGTTTATCCTTGGTGCACAATATAGTGAGGGGGTACCATAATATAGAATGTAAAAAAAAAAAAAAAAAAAAAGAAAAAGGCTTATATTTTCTGAGAAGCTGTAGTTTGTGACTGAAGTTTGCTTTTTAAATACTAGCTAAGGCTTCATAAATGCCTCTATATTATTATTTACATAGACCAGGAACCCAGCCAATGCTTGCTAACAGATTTGGCTTGCTTTCCAGTTCTCTACAGCCTTCAAAAAGCAAACTAAAAATCCCCAAGGCTGGGGATTTTTAATCCCCAAACTGTAATCAACAAACTGAAAGATATTCACCAAGTCCTCTCACCAAGTGAGAGCTGAAGTTTTTCTGTGACAAGAATATGATGTGGTAGTTTGCAATTTTTAAAGTGTGACTTGTAAGGAGAAGGGATTTGAAGAAAGGATAAACTAGTTAAATTAATGTCATTATTTTCACCTAAACGTGGAATATGATTTAATTTTTACAAATGTAATCAAGACTGCTCACAGGCCAGAGCTGATGTTCATTGATTTTTCACCAATTCCTCCAGCATGGTTTACAAAAGGGACATATATTTAAAGGACATATATTTAAAAGCAGTAATTCCTGCTGTTTCTAGTAGCTTTCTGAAAAAACAAAATAAAATAAACATATGGTTCCCTACAATTACTCTTCCCAACACCTCTCTAAAACAGATACTGTAGGTAATAGGTAACAAACAGGTAAATTCAATTTAGACATGGGGAACTGTGACAGATGAACCATTTTGTTGAGTGTCACCCTACTGCTCTCCTCTTAAAACCCAGTTCTAAATTGCTTTCAATGTGAGCAGTACCAGACTGGTAGATGGAGAGTATCTGAAAGTCCCTACCCAAAGCATGTTGACAGGAATCCAAAATCAGGTTAGAACAGACTTATAGGAGAAGTAGGTTTCATTTAAGCTGAATGCCAAACACCTCTCCTTTGGACCTGCTGGGACTGAAGGCAGATACTCTTCTTATCCTTTATTCACAATAGAATTGTTACATTTTAGTGCTCAGATTTTCTATCAGCTTGTGGTAAATCACAGGAGAAAAATCCATGTGGCCAGGAAACAGGCAGAAGAGAAATGCTTCTACACATTCTAATAATATGAAGTGCTACATGTTCCAGGACATTTTATCTCATCAGTAACCATCCCCTGTGATATCTATGTACTTCCTTCATACAACTCCAGCCTTACCATGAATTCCAAGGTAGGAGCATTATGTAAAAGCATCAGCACAGGCCATTGGAAAATGATGTCTTCTCTGCCTTCTTTCCTGTACCTCAGGGCCAGGCTGGGTGTTACTTACAGTCAGATGATCAAAGACACCCAACCTGTAAACACTAATTCAGTGAGAAAGCAGCACTCCTTCATAAGATAATGCCCATCTAAAAGAAAGGTATCCATCCTAATTTTCTTGTGATGGCTTTTACTTTCCTGTTGAAGCAGACTTACTAGAATTAAAGGCCCTTAGGAGTGCATGTTTTAGACATCTACATATTTAGTCTACCGGCTGATTTAATGCACCCTTAAAATAAATACAATTTTGAGCTAAAAGTATGAAAAGAAATGACCTAGTGGCTGAAACTCTGCATTTGGGAATAAAATGCATCCTGTCACAGGTTTGCTGGGCAACCACCTTTACCTGTTTTCAGTATGTGTAAACAAGGTATTAGGACATTGCTCTTGTGTTATTAAATGCTTTGAGGCTTTCAGGCAGAGAGTGTACTATTCTGTTCACCAAAAATTTGGTTATTACAGTATGGTGTACCACAACTGAGTAGTAGAGGTTCCTTTCCCTGGTTAAACACTTCTGAAACCTCCTACCCTTTTGCTGACATAAAAACTGACAAAACTGAGCACAACGTGCTCTTGTCACTTTCCAGGCTCTTGCAGATTCAAGATGCAACAGAAACAAGCATTGCTGGATGCATGTTACCAGAACCCAAGTGATGCTGAAAGATCTCACGGACCATATCATCCAAGAGCTGAGGGAGTGGCTGTTGTCTTGTACTGGGAGGGTCTGAGACAACCGGCAAGACAAGAGCCCCTGGCAGAGGTAACAAGGTGTGGGGTGTTTTATAGGAATCTTCTTCTCTCACTTCCACTGCTGAACTATGACCATCTCCAAATACAAGGCACACCGTGCAAGAGAGCTGCGGTCATACAGAAACCTCAGGAAATTCGGAAATAAATGGGAAGTACCTGCGGAGCGGGCTACTGGAAGGAATTGGTCACTTACCCACCGGTGCCCTCCAGTGGCTCACACAGGAACTCCAGGAACTGGAGACAAGAACCTGTCAGAGTCAACTTTTCATTGAAATTGGTTCAATCGTGGACAGAAATGAAGCTGCTGACATCTGGAGATCAAATAGCTCTTTTAAAAAAAATTCAGTTCTTGCATGGCAATCTCATCTCTTCTATCATTACATAGCAGATTCATATAAACCTACGTTCCATCAAGTGATTAAAATATTAGCAGCAACTAGTGTAAAATGAGACAACGGAAGCAAAAGTGATTCCCAAGACAGAAATGTTTAATTGTACTAACTCTTCAAAAGGCTATACATTCACAATCTTTAAACAAAATTCAGTACACGTCTGGAGCAAGTTGAGTATGTACCATTAGAAGATTATGCCTTCCTTAGTAATTAATGTTCACAAATAAGGATTAGTTACAAATTTAGAACCTTGTATGCAGAAACCTTACACAGGGGTTGTTTTCAGTAACATTATCCCAGTACTAGGCAAAAAAGAGTGTTTGTAGAACAGGACAGTAATCATTCAGTTCCAGTATTGTATCACAGTCGATATGAGTATGAGCAATAAAATATTAGTGGGGAGAAAATATGTAGTGCCAAGCTGAATGTTCTCAAGCACTGAAAAGCAAATACAAATGGTGAAGTATCTATAGAAATGTAAATAAACTATTTTAGCTGCTGAAATCTCACTTTTTGTCTGAAAAGAAAAAGAATATTGTTATAGACTGGAGAAAAGAATTCCTTTAAAACCTTCTCTCTGGATTTGCCTTAGGATAGGCTTCTGTACAAAAGAAGAGCAATTAAGATTTTGGGCATTCAGCGGTAGAAGTAACATTGAACTAATAAAGAAATAATCTTAAAATATATATTAATTTACCACATTTAGCTCATATAGCCCTTTATGTATCTTACAAAATGCTACTGTTCTACATACCGCATGTAAAAAAAGTTTATATATATAATATACACATATAAAGGCAAAGCTATTCAGCTTGGTATTAAAAAAAACACAAAATAAATCATAAGCAGACACAATAAAAATTATGCAGTAATGAGGACTGTATGCTCCATGTGTGCGTTAGCGTAACAGTGCTTCCAATCTTAACACCTCCTTTTAATTGTCCAAGCAGAGTGCTTACTCCCAGACAGGTCTACAAGTGATTTCCTCAATTGCCACAAACATCTGATGTTGCTTAACTTCCAGCCATCCATTATATTTAGCACTAAATCAGAAACAAGGCAAAATAACTTTTCTCATTGATGAATATCTGATGACACTCATGAGATCTTCCAAAAATTAATGGAAAGCATGACAGGATCACATGAAATGGCACCCCTGAGCTGAAGCTTCTTCCTGTCTATACAAAGCTGCCACAATACTCACTTGCTTCAGAATAATCCAGGCTACTTCAGTAAGTATGACAATTATTCCCAGGCAGCTCCCTTGTTTCAGTAAGTTTTGAATGGAAAACAAGCTTCAGGATGGCCTTGTGCTCATGGTTTTCAGCCTAAAAACATCACTGAGAACAGTGAACAATAGTTCTGATACTGCTCAGAGGCTGGGAGTGAATATTCAGAGTGAATGGGCATGCTTGTTGAGCTCTGTAAATCTCAATACTAGCCCTTGTCTCCCAGCTCCAAGAACGTGTTCACTGTTTCTGTACCCAGCACATATTTTACCAAAACAATTACAGTTTAGCATAGAAGAAAAGCAAGAATTGCTTCATTTATCTGTCTTTTTTTGCATCAACCTTTAAAAAAAACCCAAACCAACAACCAACCAAGCCAACCCCACCGTCGAAATCAGAATTTTTCCAATAATAAATATGACCACCTCCCTCATAAAACAAAAGCACCTGGAAAAAGGCTAGGTGAGATTCCTAGAGAATAAAAGAGACAGATGTCTTTAAGAAGCTTTCAGGGAGATTGGCCATAAAGGACTTGATCAGCACTCATTAAAGTTCTGTCCAGTGAAAGAGTAACTTCAGAATTCATCATTTCTCTGGGGAGGCTGTTTCAGGACTACAGTTCAGCTGGCATGTCAGTCACTGCCAGGCACTGAAATAAATGCAGTCAGCGTGCTGACGAGTAACTATTTTGACAACACAAGCATGATCTACCAGGGAATTCCTCAGATGTTCCTTGGAGTGCTGTGTGGAGTGCAACACTTTGTAGCTGATAGTTAAGCCTGGAAACACAGCACGAAAATTCTGAGCAGCAGATACTTGGAGTATCTTTCCCCACTCAGTGAGCAAAACCAAAGAAGAACGACCACAGGCACAACACTAAAATGAACCTTAGGCTCCAGGGCTCAGAATCCCCAAGTTAACATTTCCCACTTATTTTGAGGAATGAGATTCTAGAAGAACCTAACATGTGGGAACAGCAAGGGAGAAACAGAAAAATACAAAAACACAAAGATTAAAAAACAGAAGGGGAGGTAGTAATCCTCCTCTAGTGTATTCCCTTTAAAACAGTGTAATTAAAAACTTTAAATTCACTTAGAAATTGGCTTCAAAATAGTCTGACAGTTTTAAAGACTTTCAAAAATCAAAATATTCACCAGATTTCATTAAAATATCCCTGTAGCCCCCCTGAATAACTGATATCACTTGTTTTGCATTAGTATTGCTTAAATTGATATAATCACAAGCATGCAAAGTGTTAAAATGTCAATGTGTACATAAATTCTAATAGAAAGACTCCTTATATTTCAAGGTTACAGGCTTGATTCAGTCTCCATCCAAACCAGTGGGATTCTTTCCCATGGTGTCCAGCGGGTTTTGGACTAGGCCTTAATAAGAAAGAACAAAACATTGTGGTTTATGGTGTAGAAACACACAGAAAGTACACTTGTGGATACACACCAGATACGTAGTGCAACTTTTGCATTGCGCATCTTAAAACAGTTGTAGTTCAGCCAACAGAAAGAGACAATCACCAACACAGAGTGCTACATCAAACTAGGCTGTATAACAAAAAAACCCAATACCCATTCACAGACATTAATGTTGTTACTGTTGCCTAGTGAGCAGCTTTGAACCAAGCTTACTAATACATCCACTGGAACCCAGATATAAATTTGAAAGGCAGAAAGCTCCATTAGTACTATGGCCTGATTGATGTTATATGTGCTCTGGATGACTTTGAAGGCAGGATATCATCTCTCTGACAGGCTTCCCTTCATAGCAGATTTGATACACAGCAGTGAACAGTGGAAACCTGAGGAAAACAGGGTGGGGGGAAAAGCAAACACAGCATAAATTTATACTGTAACATTTTCTTAAATGGAAAAATTAAAATGAAAAGAGGGAAGTGAGAGACTGAAAAATCAATTTCTTTTAATACTTGTCAGGCACTAATGACAGTCTGAAAAGCACTGGATAAATACAGAATCCACAAGCATCTCTAAATTGAGTCACTATTAGGAGCCTTGCTAGCTATAATGGAGCCTGCAACATTCATTATGTATGGTACAACCATTAAGTGATCTAAAAAATGAAATAATTAAAAACAGTCACATCTTTCCTTGACATCATCACAGTACTTATCTGTGGTTAAAAAGGACAATTGGCACACCAGCTATACAATGTGCCTGAGCAATAATTTGGTAATAAAACTGCAGAATAGGACACAAAGTGACCCATGAAAACTTGAAGGTCAAGTTTTTAATGTGTCCAAAATTAAATGTGGATTTTGAAACACTAAATTCTCTTCTTTTTTTTTTCTCTTTTAAATTGACTGCATTTCCAACAACCCTCAAATTATTCAGGCTTCCCTGATAATCTGAAGGCTTGTTACAGCAAAGATGTCTTACAGAAACTGATTTTTGTTTTCTTTTTGTCCTGTACAGTGACAACCAGACAAATCCCATTTTCATACAGAGCCTGGTGAATTTTAGGGATTAATTATCTGCTCACCAGAACAAGTATGGTATTTTGGTGGGGCCTTTCATAGTGATAAATTTTGACCAAACACCCTACATTATTTTGGCTGAAAAAAAAAAAAAAAAAGAGCATTGGAGATGGTGAAATTGGAGCATTGGAGATGGTGAAATTGCTAATTTTTTGAGTGATTCAGAGTACATCTGGACTAGGATTTTCTCCTCAGGAAAGTGATTCCAGCAGTTACTCTAAAGCTTCTTCTATAATGCACAAATGCAGCATTGAGCAGAACCCCCAACCACTACTGAGCAGTTTAAATCCTTGCCCATACACTGTTAATGTGTTACTGATGTAACTCTGGTGTCACCACACAGCTCTGAACTAGACTCCTGAAAGTGAACTAAAGGTCACAAGAAAAGCCATAAAAAAAACCAGCATTAGCAAAAGCTATTTCAGGTCACTCCATCTGACTTAATCTTTATTTTTATTTCATCTTTGGAACCAAAATCAGGATGTAGCCACATTGTTGCTCTTTCATATCCAATGCTACACTGTTTAGGTTACAAAACTCTTGCCAGGAAACAGGTAGTAAAAAACCAACAACAACAAATCCCCAACAAAGCAAACCTGCAACATCTCTTTCCATCTATTACTCATTTCATGTAACATACTGGGCTGGGTCTGAATTTGCTTTTACCATAAAAACTTAGAAGCAGGCACTAAAATAAAATTTTTTATGCCTACGTGAGATTTTACTAGAGAAAACACATGAACCCTCTGAAGCAAAAGCAAGTTTTACACAGCTTTAGATGCCATTCTGACAGTTATTTCTCAGTGAAGAAGTGCCACAAATGCAAACCACATCCTTCATCCCTAACTCCTGCTGTTTACCACAGAGAATACGACTCTGCTGTGCACAGGTCTGCCACACTTCACACAGGGAAAGCAGAAGCAAGGCTGCCTGCAAGGCCCAGGGCCAGCAAACTTGAAATGCATTTTCTGCCGAGTCCATTAGGAACTATAGTTCAGTTCTACAACTGCTGAAATGAAAAAAAAACAAACCAGCAAACTGCACTACAAATATCAGTGGGCATCAAACCTGCTACACCAAGGCTCTTCTGCTTTGACTTTTGTATATTTCTATGTAGCGTTGAGAATATGAAATTTTACTCTTGGTAGTCTCCTACCTCTTCATCTTGAAACCATGTCTGCTTTACTGTTTTTTGTGTTTTCAAGGAGTAGCAAGTTTTCAAAACCACTTTGGAAGTTATTTTCGAAAGTCTTGTGGAATGAGACCTTTCATGAAGAACTGAATGTTGATATACCAAACAGATATTAGCAACTTTTTGCATATTTTTAATTAGAAAAAGTCCAAAGTCTTCTATACTGCACTCTATTTGTGGTAGGATAGAATAGAGAAGAAGAAGGAAAAAAAAAAGAATAAAACAAAAAACCAAACCAACCAACCAAAAAAAATCAACAAAAAACAAACAAAACAAAACCAAAACACCAACCCCAAGCCCAGCATCCTGTCTCATGTAGAGCACCATAAACAGCAAGGACCGATGCCAACATTTTAATTAGATTTTTTTTTTTCCTGCAGTTAGCTTAATTACTGTACACTGCAGAAACAGACTTTGGTGCCTTATCCATAAAGATAATGATAAAAACATTTTAATGCAAGTGAACAATTAAAACAAGACTTGAAAAACTTTAGGGGGAAAAAAAGAGCAAGAAGGCTTTGTGTTTTGACTGGCAGTCATTTATTTTCTGATTTTGCCTCATCTACAAATGGGAATAGTTAGAGATAATACATCCCTTAATCTCCTAAGGAGACAAATGTGTACATCTTTAGAAATCATACATATTCTGACTCCAGTAAATACAAATGAAAAAGCCAAGACAACCTGCTTAATTTCATGACACAAAAACCTGACACAGACAAGCAGATGGCAGGATTTATCCTAGATTAAACTGGAAGACACATTAGGAAAGAAAACTGTAGTATCTAAGCTATAATACATGTGAACAGAAGCAGCCAGTCTATTCAGATGATCAGCTATACAAATCTTTAGTAATAAAGATCCTCTCCTTGGAGATAAGCAATGAATTTACTGCTATGATATGAGCTGTAGAATCTCTTCACAAGTCTCTTTAAGAAGGTCAGTTTTGATGTATTTTATTCTTTTCACATGTTAAAACACACACTTTGGCTTTTCTATGATAACAGAAGGCAGTAATACATTCTGTAAACTGAAGGGTATTCATAAATTTAATATCATAGTATTAGTTCTATCTACAGCAATATTATTCCCTTCCACCATTATTATGAGTATTATTATTCACTTTTGTCTGCAATTTTAACTGGGGATTAAACTACTCTTATTACAGATATTTTCTGTTTGGCTATTACCTTCCTGGAGATATTAAGAATACAAACGCAAAAAGAGTTAGGGAGATAAAAAAGGGGTAAGTGGAACCTACATTATCCATTCTTACTTACTTTTCCAGCAATCCCTTCTGCTTGAGGATGCGATACACTTCTGCAGAAGTCTGTGGTCCTTGCAGTTTCTGACCATTCAGCATTTCTTTCTCCAGTTCTTCAATAGACTAAACAACAGAGGGAGGGTGGGGAAAGCAAGAAAAGGAGAGCTGTAATAAAGTTTTCACAAGCCTAACAATATCATCTGTATGGAAAAAAAAAAACCTGTACTGAGCATTTTTCTTTTGTCAAAAGTGTACTTGAGTGAGCATACATAATATTCTCCCACTATCTTATCCCTCTGGCTCTGTTTTTTAATCACCTCTCCTTTTTAACACTTCTACACTCATTCTAGCCTTGCAAGACACTCAGAAATGAGGGGAAGGAGAAGGGTACTCACTCAGTACAGCAATCATGTCTTGGGCAACTGTACTATTACTCCAACAAAGCTGAAGTCCCACTACATGCAAGAATGGATTTCGTCAAGTGAATATGGTACCTTTCCAGTTTTAACAAATGCTTCTGCTACACGTCGATTCCTGCCACCATAACACGTTGTGATGAGGTCAGCAATTCCACAGCTCTCCAGGAAAGTGGCAGTAGATACTTTTCCTTTACAAAAAATTCTGGCAAAGGCAATCATTTCCATTAGGCCAAGGCGAATAACAGCGGCTTTGGTATTGTCGCCGCACCGAAGGCCATCACAGAACCCAGCTCCTACTGCTACTATATTCTAATGAGAAAAGAAAAAATAAATGGGAAATGAGTCAATTATTTCTTACAGAATCCTAGAAGACAGAAAAGGCAGAGTGCATTTAAATAATAATAAAGCTCGTAATAATGGCAGAGCATTATTATTATTGTAATTTTTTTTTTCAACTGCGAACATTTTAGTTGTGCAAGACTAGGTTTTTTTGGTTTTTTGTGTTTTTTTGTTTGTTTGTTTTTTTGTTGTTGTTGTTGTTTTTTGCAGGATTTTGAGGTCTATGGAATAATCTTTAAAAAGAATGACAAGTTTTATGTTACTAAGTATTTCCAAGGATAAAAGCATAGTCAGACCTCTGGAACAAGTTGCCCCAGAGGCTGTGAAGCTATTATAATTGACTACAAGAACAAATGTGTCAAACATGTTACACTACACCCTAACAAGATTTTATATAGATGGGGATGTTCCTGCCCTGAGGTAAAGTTACACTGTCATCCCACTGCTCTTTTATCCATATTTTCTTTATGATTAAAGTAATATTGAATCTAAGAAACACTTCCTGACTTCCATGTTGATATGCTAAGGGACCAAATTCAGATAAGCTACCAGTATTTAGCCCTACTAGGCAAGCAGAGGTTCTATAACAGCAATAGTCAATCAAGGATTCCCCAAAGGTTCAAGACACAGAGAGACCCTGCCTAAGAAAAAAATTTTCTGGTTTCTTTATTTTTTTCCCTTGCACCTGGTGACAGCTTTCTACAAAGAATGGGCTGTTTCTTTGGTTTACAAACATAGAGATTAGTTGAGAAGACACTTGATTGAAGAGCTATTTTCTTGCCTCAGAGACAAGCCATGGTTAGTTTGCCACTATTAAAAAATTAAAAACCCTTCCTGAATAAAAAAAACACTTTAGAAAGATGACATTTTGACAGACTGAAAAAGCAAACAAGGAAGCAGTAGATATAGTTTAGTTCTACCTTTCTGCATGCAACAACAGGAACAGGGACCGCAGCAGAAACCACAGGAAGAAGAACATTATGGCACCTCATGTAGCACCTGAGGCTGGAGGGAAAAAACCACAACAAACCCAAACCCCAACCAAACCAGTTTTAACTGCTGCTGAAGAAGTAACAGTCAGAAGTGAAAGCAACAAGCTGATTAACAGTGGTTTTGGTTTTCGGACTGCAAGAACCAAAAAGGGGAGGCAGCTGCAGTGCTGTGTGTCCAGTCATGACTAAGTGACTCTGAAACAACCAAGGTCAGAGGATGGGTCACAGCTTTCTGAGCAGCTTGCTGAGGTCTAAAGGTGACCTTAAAAATTGCAGACAGACATCTCAACATCAGACCTGAAGCAGGAAAAGATGATCAGACTTTAAAAGCGGGTACTTTAGATCATCATGGCTTAAATTTTGGCTGTGGTGGTTCACTCAAGGTCTGTTTTCATCAAATTCCTCCCCAGAGCAACCTCCAATATTTGTTCATTTGGTGAAAGAAACAAGAAGTCGACAAATATATTTACAAAGTTTTCTCATAGGATCACCCATCTAAATGGAAATTACACACGTGAAGTCTGCATGTGTTTAGAGCTCAGCTATAAACAAAAGCATTTTTTAACAACCTCTGGGCTCTGTCCATGTACTTCTTGAACACTCCAATACTACGGCTTCACCTTTCATTTAACTTTGCCTGCTTTGGCTTCCCTTTCCACTTTGAAGCAGCCTACCTGATCATAATTTATAGTATAATTCTGCCTATGGTATCTTGTTGTCTCCTGCCTTTTACAATGTTTGTCTTTGGAGCAACAGAGTTATTGTTTTAAATAAGTCATACCAAGGGTAGTTACCTCTGAGGAAATGGGGTAGGGAAGAAGGGAATTTGTGAGTCTAACTCTGGAACACTAAACTCCTCCTTTGTACAATGCCCCTATTGTATGTTCTTGCACACAGTTTGCAGATAATGAGGAAACAAGACAACTGATTATGGTCTAAAACACACACCCACACCTAGAAGAATGTTACATCCTGGTCTACATAACCCTCAGGCCACAACTGTAATTTACCAGGCCACCCATCTGGTTTCATTTAAATCCTTGAAGTAATCTATAACAACTCTCTCATGTCTAGTACAAGCTGAAGAATAAAACATGGAAAGTTATACCCTACTAACAGACAAGTCACTTCTTTTCAAAAACAAAGCAAAAAAAAAATGCCAAAACTTGAGACTGAGTCATCTTTCAGTCAAAACCAAAATCCAAACAGGCAGCACAGTACTTGGAAATCCCTTAGTAGAGTCACTAAGTCAAACTAAAGTTTCTTTTGTCTCTAAAGGATGGTGCTAGGTTCATACACTATCTTAGCCTTGCCTCATATCTGTGCTCTTATAATCAAAAACCACATATTGGCACAAGAACATCTCAGAGGTGATACCCTTGGGTCTGTGCTACTCTGCAGCATCAGCATCTAGGAGCACATCCATATGTAAGCATAGCTTCATATGCTGCTCCTAAAGCCCTGTCACAAACTTTAAACACTTCCTAGAAATGTCCCTTCACTCTCTGGCAAAGGTCAGCTGGAACTTGCTGGTGTCCTTCAGCCAGGCTGCAGGTAAAGCCAACTGGACACCTTGAAATGGTACTACTCAAATCTGAAGTTAGTTCATTTCTGACCTCAACCTTTAGAAAAGGTCAAAAAATAAACATGAAGTGTGCTGGTGTCCTCAAAAGAAAAAAAAAATCTGACAGAGAAGAACACGCCAAGCACTGTTTTTTCCTACAGCAAGTTACTGCAGACAGCTGTTTTTCCTCAGTATCACTGTGTTTTATAAAGTGACTGCCACTGCTTGCTCAGTCAGTCTCCAAGCTGATGCAAGACTGCAGTTTAACTGTGCTGATTTCTACACTTCAGTACATCACCATCAGCCCACTGTCACAAAAATAAATACAGTAAATGAAGTGGATAATCTCTCTCTCTATATATATGCATATATGCTTATATAAATAGCAATCAAGCACATGTTCCTTCATTATCACCCAGCTGCAACTTATTATTACAATCTGAAATCAAGTATGCCTCGAAAAACAATTTTCAAACACAAAATTATTATTATTGTAAGGGAAAGCTGTGCTCAGAGCACCCCCCGTTGCCTTTCTGTGTTTTTTCCCAACTTTTAGGCAACAATCTACATCAAATATCTTCTCTGCTTAGAAATGGCTTGCAGAAATAAAGAGTGAGGTAAGTACAGACTTTTAATGAGCTCAGAGAATGGCTGGGGTTTGAAGACTATCTAGTTCCACTCCCCCTGCCATGGGCAAGGGACATGTACCACTAGATCAGGTTGCTCAGAACCTTGAACACTTCCAGGGAGGAGGCACCCACAACTTCCCTGAGCAACCTGTTCCAGTCTCTCACTACTGTCACAGAAAATTTCTTCTTATTGTTTAAACTAAGTCTACCCTCTTCCAGCTCAAAACCATACCTTGTCCTGTCACTACATGCCCTTGTAAAAAAGTCCTTCCACAGTCCCTCCCTCCCTGTAGGGCCCCCTCAGTTACCACAAGGATACTGTAAGATCTTCCTGGAGTCTTCTCCATGATGAACAACCCCAACTCTCTCAGCCTGTCTTCGTAAGAGAGGTGTTCCAGCCCTCTCATCATCTTTGTGGTCCTCCTCCAGATTCACTCCAAGAGCTCCATGTCCTTCCTTTGTTGGGGGCTCCAGAACTTGACACGGTACTCCAGGTGGAGTCCCGTGACATCAGAGTAGATCTGGTCTATTATGTCAGATACACCAGGAAAGTCTCCTTTTCCCAATCTGCTATTTATAGAAAAATGCAGAAGCTAGGAGAATATATTATTTCTCATAGAGTACTATTTCTTATCCTTTAAATGCCAGCATAGGAGTTGCTTTTACTATTTCCACATGCAAAAAGGCAGTACAGACTTGCATGTGTGCCTTCTGACTTTTGCCCTCTAAGCTGCAGTCTGCAGTGACATTTTGAATTGTCACTGCTATAGAAAGAGTAGAACCTTTTCTTTTATACCTGTCTCTTCACACAACATGACACTGTCATCTTCTGAAATAGGAATTTCCTTCTTTCCTTAAGTAATGCTATATTTTGTTATTTTCTTAATGAAGTAACTTTCCAAGTTTAGTAAAGTAACTGTCATCTGGTGGAGGCTACACTTAGATTTTTCCTTGAAAACAATCACATGAAAAGATGCTTATTTTTCATATTTTTCATTATAAGGATTATCAGATTAATCATAAAAAAGCAGAGTGCTTGTTGTTACCCTTAACAATTCTCTTAATAATAAGAGCATACAACTTCTAGGAAAAAAGATCAGGTTTACATTTCACTATTTTCATCTGAGCTTTGCATTTTTCTCTGCACAGGCAATAAAAATATACCAATCTGATTAATTTTGGCTTCTTCATATTTGTTCAGAGGCATAGCTGTTCCAAATGCATTAATAAAATCTTGAGTTAAAAAACATCTCAGAAAATTATTTACATGATGTCATGATGTCGGCCCAAGATTTAGGAATAAACTAGAAAGGGTTTTAAATTAAAAAGTACCTTTAAAATATGATTTTAGTATAATTTTCTTTGAGATTAAGGAAGGGTTTCATGTTTAAAAAACACTGCCTATATTAGCATGACTGATCTACAACTCTTTAAATCATTTCATGCCTTTTAATCAGGCAAGAACCTCTTAGTATTTTATACAAGTTAATCTATCCTTAATTCAATTTTTGTTTAGATCTCATGCCTTGCATTTCTTTGAAAGTCTCAACTCAGTTAACAAAATATACTGCAATCAAAACCAAATTATCAGAGCAGATATCAATGTATACAGCTTTTAAGAAATGCAACTAGGGAGTAGAGTCTGCAGGGTGCATGATGAATAATGAAGCAGGAGGACGGAACAGAATAAGGCTACAAAGAAAATACTCAACTTTCATCTCCTTTCCTTTCCAGGTCAAGAACAGTTTATTTAAATTCTTTTGCACTGCCAAAGAGATACCAGAATATCTTGCCTGACTCGGACCTTTAGAGTAGAGTTTGAGTGTCTGATGACCAGCTCAGTTTGGCAGGCACACTCATCTCTAGCACCCTTTTCACAAGCTTTGTCTGCAATAAAAATGGACATAACTCCTCCATCAAGGAAGAATTTAAGCTAGCCAGAAAACATCAGACTGAGCAGATTTCAAGGAAAAACAAGTCTCTAAAGCTACTTGACTAATCCCATGGGTCTAGACACAAGGATTTCTTTGCTGCTTACCTTCCGCCTCACCACAGCGTTTCAAAGCAGTGGTTGTGGAGCCAAACTATGAGCTCCATAATCTTGATAAATTGTCCCATAAGCCCAGTGCACAGACCCAGGGCCTCATCCTTCTCAGGACTTCCAGTAGTTCTCAAAACAAAATTATCAAGGAAACCAGCGTGCAAAAAATATGTTATGATAGCTACCAATCTACTTCCCACTAAGCAGGAATCAGAACTCTTTAGCTTAAAGACCTCATTCATTGGCATGGTAGCTTTACAAGTGAGTGGCATAGTTTACATATAACTTCAACAGAGAAAACAAAGTTATATAAGATAATTATCCAAAATATAAAAAATTAAAAAGTGAAATTATCTACTAAACCACTACACCCTTCAGAAATGCTTCAATGATGGGTTTTAGACAATGTAAACTACAGTACTATTGGCCAGGGTACCAAGCAACTAATGCCTTCCTTTCTCAAATGGCCTGTAAATTAACCTGAAAAAAAAAAAACAGCAAAAAGAATATGTTTAAGATAGCCTTTGCCTCCTGTCAGCATCAATTTTGTTACCAAAAAAATTTCACATGAGGAACTGTCAAAACTAACTTTTTTTTTATTCAGGCAATTTCTGTATGTGGTTATCCACATGAACCTTACACAGTGGTGTAAGAGTGCTCCTGTTGTGTAACTCAATGAGGAAGAAAATAGTTTTGTCAACAGACACAATGAATTAATGCCAACTTCTTTCTCACTTTATTTTTGTGAACATACTGTGGCAGAAAGACAAAGAGAAATAAAATGTATTTAGAAATATGTTGACCAGTTAGATGAAATCAACACTTGTTCCATGACTGTGCATAAGCTAATTAAGATGTACAGAAGAAGAACCTTGGAGATGCTGAGACAAGGGTCTAAGAGCCAGCTTTTAAAACATGCTGTTTGGTAATTTCCCATGTGGTTCTTCTGGAAATGTTATGTGGTAGTTTTATATACTACATAAAGCACAATAAACATAATTCTCTAAATGCAAACACCCTCTTTTTTCTTCAAGGATCACCACTCCATCTGTGTCCCAGCTGCAGTCTGCTAATCTTACCTTCAGAGCACCACAAAGCTCAACCGTATCTGCATCATCTACCACAGTTATTCGGAAGTTTGGAGTCTGCAGGAGCTCTTTGAAGAGAAGACCATTTTCCAAGATTTTGCTGCCTGTTGAGAGAGAGAAAAAGGACAGATGAAGGCTAAGAAATGAATAATTCATTTGGGTGTTATTTAGCCTTAACTTCACAAGCCACAATACTTAAAAGCAGAGGTAAGGTTCTTCTGTCTTCACGCTAAACAGAGTCCTGTTTTAAGTGACTAAGGCCATGTCTACATCACACTTACAAGTTCTGCATTGAGTTACCCTGGACAAAATTATTCTTCATAATTAATTGTCTGCTCAGTGACAGATACTACATAACAATTCCATTAATTTTGTGTACTTTCTCTTTTGATCCCCGTCTTTTAAAAAAATAACCAACACGTAATAAAAAAAAAAAAAGTGAATTAAAAATATAACAAGTGTGATTCTACCAATTATTTTTAAGGCTTGCATTTCAGAAACATACCTACTGATAAAAGAATGTCAGGGATGTTTTATTAATTGAGCATATGGACACTGACAAATGCTTCTAAGCACTAAGATAACCATTGAAAGCAAATAAAATATGCAAAAGCTGCTTATGAGATTTTACAAAGCTAAAAATGCACAAAACTTTAAAAATTATCACTGAAAAAAATAACATGAACTCTGTGCTATTAGGTTTGACTGTCTGTATGCATACACATGTACACACATGGCTGGCTGAACACTGAAATCCAAGACTCGGGACATCTCTGTGATGCAAAGGTGTGCAGACATCAACACAGAACTAAAGCCATGTCTAACTTTTGGGGGAACTAATTATTTTGAGAAACTACAGATACTTAAAAAAACCCCAACCCAAACATACAGAAACACCAGTAACCATAAGAATAGTACAGAATGTATAATAATTTATATATATATCTATATATATAAAGCTATGCAGACCCAAGGCAAACTTAAGAACAGCAATAACATAAAGCAGCTTGTTAGGCAGAGGGTGATAAAAAGCATGCTTAATATTTCACCTGTTAAGGTCACAACCCTAGTGAGACTAGGTAAAATTGGCCTCTTTCCTCACCCTCTATTCCTGGTATTGCCCTACTACTTTTGAAAGGGTAAACATTCTAGGAAATTTAACATTAAAATAATTAGAACCAAACAGTTTCTGATAACAGCCATTTTATGTTGAAAACTATAAAATTTGAGATATTTGGTGTGCAACTGTGAGGACAGGAGCATGTTTTAAACATTCTTATTGGAACAGTACCTATTGTGGTTTCACAGAATTTCTCTGCTGCAACCTCATTGGCAATGTTAGCTCCCATCAGCACACTGATGTCTATTCCCATCTTCTCTCGAATAATGTCAGAGATCAGTTTGAGTCCCTCTGGGCCTTCATCTATTCCCTGCAGCCAACATTAAATGAAATTACTAAAAAGTCATTAATCAGACACAGCAGAGAAGAAAGTTTATCACAATTACTTTTGTTCATTGATGAGAACTGCAACAAGGTATATTCAGATAAAGAGTAAAGGAGAGACTTGTTACCAGTAAACTTTCTGCTATTTTTGTAACCTGTCAAAGCTGTTTTCTTTTCATAGGAGGTAGCACCTTAAAAATTAGGACTAAACTTTAGATGATGGTAACAGTTTTTCCTCCACGCTCAAAGCCATGATTCTATGAAGTGCTGAATATTCATCCTTGTTACTTCAGAATCTCAGCTGCTTACTATCAGTGCATCATCAATCTATCAGCTGTAAATCAGACCTGCACTTGGATTTGAAATTGCACTAAACCTCACCAAATGACATCCCAAAAACATGTTTTGTGTTTGAACTGAAATATCAGAAACAGGTTCCCTTGTGTTTAATATCAACAGTTTACCAGGAGAAACACAGTTCAATTGTTTTGAATACTACTACAAATGGGACAGCTGTTCACAGCTATGTAGAAAACTGAACAACGTAGAATAATTTAACTTCTGAGGATATTTTTTAATATGTAATTATTACGCACTCTTTACAAAGCATGAAATAGGGGCAGAAAAAGAACCTCAGAAAAGATCACCTCAGAGATTAATGCTGCAATGGAGAAGGAAGTCTGGTTCTCGCTCAAGTGAAGAACTCCAAATGAGATCACTTTCTTCTGACAAAACCTTGCTAGCTGCAGACTCCTTTTGAGTTTTTACAACAGGGGCACGGCAGACAAGCTACTGAAATGGTCTTACTTTACCACAGTACAGTACCTTTTTTACAGTACTATTTTTTAATCTTGAGGATTTGGTACTTTTGGGGATTGGTAATGGCGAATTATGATTTAAAGGAAAGAAGGCACTGTGATCCTCTACAACTTCAGTTACAAATACACACACATACTTGTATATGTTGCCAGTAGTCACATTTCAGGCAGGCAGTAATTTACATTTCCACAGAACAGAGCTTAAATAACACGATCCAACCAAGAGACATTCAGAATGTCTATATAAAACCAGCTAGTTTGACTACAGACAACAGTGCTTGCATTTATCTGTTATTTTTCAATGTTTAACATTAAATGAACAGCTCTGCATTCTCATCTTTAATGAGCCATAAAGAAAGAATCTGAAAGCAAGCACACATACATATATTGTTTCTTTCCCTTACAGTGTCAGAAACATCCCCACAAAATAAATGTAAGCCCCCTCCTCCTAAGCAGGCAATTAACCAACAGAAAAGCATGCACATATTGGAACCAACTCCAGAAATGTGAATATGTGCATAGCAATTACTCCTAAAAGTGAAAGGAGATCAGACAGGCTTAGGTGCCAAATTCAGCCTGCTATGAAACAGATGCAACTTCTGACAAAGTCAGGAAGAGCTGCACCTGTTTCTTGCAGAGTTATATCCGATACTGGATGACAAGATGACAGGAAAAACCAAACACTTCCTCCCCTAAAACTGAAGCCTCCAGAATGGGAATTTCCACTGGGCAGCAATGATCCACAGGCAGTGCAAGTCCAATTCCACGGGCTTAACACTTTTGTCCTAACATGCCTGCCAGAGGAGCCTGTAAGTAGATGAAAATGAGATTGATGTTGCCTGAAGAGTATGCTAATTGACCTCCCCTTACCCTGCTTCCTGCGCACATGGCTGTACCAAACTTTAAGTTCCATAGGGTTCCTCCCCACACAATGATTAGTTAGGTTTTCATAGACACCAGTGTTTAGAACTGATGCTGCAGCAACAGAGCTGCAAATGTTTCAGTGGTAACACAAATTAACCAGTGGACAAATGTCTTTATGTCCCTAAGTCTCAGTTTTATGATGATACATTAGGCTCTGCTTAAACATTAGACTGTCAAAAAACCAAAAAATTAAAAAAAAAAAAAAAGAACCCTTAAAGATGACACAATGCTAACTTGCCAAGCAATTTAGAAAGCACAGAAATGAGACATCCCACTAATGACATTTTTTCAGAGCAGAACTGCACTTCTGCCAAAGTTAACATAAGCCACATAATAGAATCAGGGTTGAGCATAATTAGACCACTAAAAATATGACTGATGAAAACACCATGTATAAAGAAGCTGCAAAGTAGATGAAAGAAGCTTTTGTGTCCCTGCTTACTTTCATGGTTGTGTTTTATTATCTGCCCTTTCTTTTTAAATTGTACTTTTACTGATGCACAGTTAGTCCTTTTCACAAAAGGTAAGATGTACTTTGCATTCTCACGCAAAAATATTAGAAGGGGCCTCACACCATTTCTTTCCAAAGATTGCCTACTGATGCAGTCTTGCAACACAACGGTGGGAAGCTGATAGGTAAGTAACTGTTTTACTGATACTACACTAAACACAGCCTTTTTGTTTGTTTTTTTGTTGTTTCTTTGTTTGTTATAAGATAATTATTTAAGTACTGCCCCTCCCGCTTTTTGTAACCTTAATCATTAATCAACACTCCATTAATGCACTGGTGATCAATACCCAGAGCAGTAATCTCAAGGGAATATAGATCCAGACTCCGACTTCAGATATGCTGACATAAATGTGCATTTAGTCCACCGACTTCACTAGAGTTATTCCTATCTCTAAGGACATGAGAGCATAAATCACATATAGCAAATTAAAGCAAAATGATGTTTACCTTGAGTTTACAGAAGAAGGAAGCATAAACTGACAACTTCAAAGCAATAAACTTTAAAGGCATCTAAAACAGCTGTGTAGTTTTATGCTATGCATTCAGCTCTTTTATCATCACTTTATTTTATCCTTCTGCAATATGAAGTTTTTCTACAAAATGTAGCAAGGACAAGTATTGTTTTTTCATACATCTCACCAATATATCAAGTCAATACTGAAAAAATAATACAGATTTAATGAGCTTAGTTAGTTAGCCAAACTAAAAAGACAAGCTTGCAGTAAGTAGTGATGGGGTTTTTTTGTTCTTTTTAAGCACAGATCCAAAAGTGTACCATTTTCCAAGAATTACAGTAAACAAAGGAATGTGTGCTGAGAAAATGACCTACTCTCAGCTCAGTGCAAAGCAAAACCAAACTGGACTCTTCCAACTCTTGTGGAGATAGATCATTCTTTCCATCTCATCACACAAGTGTAGGGGGGGAGGAAAAAAAAAACAACGCAAAAAAGCAGCTCATCCACATTTAGAAATTCTCCTGTCACCAAAACCATGAACACTCTTGTGAAATACTTCCTGCACCCCTGCCTCTATTTCCTATGCCCAAACTGTCTTTTTGAGCCATGCTAAACAAACTCTCTTGTTGCAACATCATATTTGACATGAAAAAGAGCACTATCCTCTCAGTCACATGAAATTCTCTCAGCAGTTCTTAAAATGATAGACTCAGTGTGTGGTATGTGTGTTAACAATCAAAGCATTATGCTTGTGCTCTGTTCTTCATCTAATGATGTGTTTGGAAACAACAAATAGAAGACTGAAAAGCTTGGTGGTGCAAAACATATTCACTCCCTCTTGCTTTTTAGAAGTCTTGTGAACAGCCTCCTTTTCGTTTTCCTGCAAGCACTAGCCTAAAGGGGAGTGCTATCTCCACTAATGACTGAGAAAAATTCCAATCTTACATCTAGAAAAGTTGAACAGAACGGATAAGTGAACAATACAGAAAGATTTTTCATATCAAAATATCAACCCATCTTGTTTCAGAAGATTCCATGACACAGTCTCAGTTAATAATGCATGGTATTTATTATACCTTTATGAGAGTTATACCAAGAGCTTTCTTGGGTACTCGTCCTGTGATTTCATCGCAGACTTTATGGATGAACTGGTGAGGAATGACAAAAACTAGTAAATCAGCATCCTGTACAGCTTCATTGAGGTTTGGGACAGCAACCTGTGTAGTTTATGGGAGAGAAAGGCCAAATCACTTCTTAGAATTAACACTACACCCAAGTGTTATCTGATAAATAAACACATTTTGGTCTTACACTGAATGCTACATCTTCTGTCCTTCATCACTGAAAATAAGCAGTAAGATAAACTTCCCAGAAAAGCAAAAGAACCTAAGATTTCAAACAAGCTATACTATGCTTTGAAAGGGGCATCTTCACAGCTACCAGCATGGTTAATGTAACAAAATCTGAAAATGTTCCATAACATTCAGACAAGTACTTCAAGTAAGAAAATAGGTAATAAGAAGTTGCCTTCTATTTGACAAAATAATCTAATTTTTTGATAGAATTATTCCATGCAGAAAAGTAGATTCTTAATTCCTTATACACTCAAATTTCTTCTTCAGGCCTTTTATACCCACTAGTGCATATTCTTTTTCTCAGTGCACATTGATTTTGTTTACCCTTTAAGAAGGTGACTTATTTGAAGTCATTTGCCAGACTCCACTTTTCCTAACACTGGATGACTATCTTAAAGTAACACTCTGTTTAAAATGTAGCAGGAAATTCAACCCACTGCTGAAAAGAACAAATTTGAAAGAGCAGGCAAGGGACAGCAGAAACACCCCACTTGCTAAAGGGTAGGGAAAAAGGATTTCAGCATTACTGTTAAATAGAACATTGCAATGCATGTCAATTCTTGTTTTTCCTGTCTAAAATCTCTACTGATAGTCATCAGCTGCTGCAGTCTCTTCCTTTAATGTATTTGGGGAAAGACTCACCACCTGCCCACCCACCATCATACTCTTACAACACAGAAGAGAGGCAGAGTCCCACTGTTCTGCTACACCCTGGCAATGCTACACCCAACATGCTGATCTGACTGTACATAGTTGGGACACAAGTGAAAACCAGATAAACTGCAAACAGCTTGCAGTTTACTTCAGAAATAATCTAGCTCTCCTCCCATATTACTTATAAGAGTTTCAGAGTAACTCAGACCTCTTCAATTCTCACTGATCAGGCAGCTCCATTCTAAGGTTGAGACCAGTTTGGTTTTTTTTTATTGGGTATGGTCAGAGCTGTTAAGCTTTCCCTCATTTTCACATTTGCTTCCCTATAACAAAAGCTGAAGTAACATAAATGCAATAGTTAAGACCAGAAGGGAAAAAAAAAAAAGGTGCGTGCATTGAATTTATCTTCCTGAGCAACTGCATAATTTTACTTGTTCAAATCTCTGATTTCATCAGTAAAATAATATACAGTCTGAAATTTTACAAACCCTAATGGTGTTAAAAAAATTAATTTCTACCTCCATTCACAGCATGAGTAATATTCCCTCTGTCCCATAACTAGGATTTAGGTTCTGAGCCTTACCACATTGTCTGGAAGCTTGTATCCAGGGAGGTACTTTACATTTTCATGTTCATTATTTATGATATCCGTCAGTTTTCTTCCATTAACATTCTCCTCAAAGACCCACATCTTCACTGTAGAAGCAAACTTCTGCAACTTTTTTACATTACTGCCTACTATTTTGGCAACTGCAGAACCCCTGTAGGAAAGAAAAGAAAACAAAATATTCTAAAAAAAGATGTGTTATGATTTTGCTCTAGAAGAAAGGAAAACATTGTCTTTAAAATAAACAAATTCACAGGCTGTTGGGACAGCCACTGTGTAGCATTTTTGATCCAGTGAAAGAAATGGAATAGTACACAAGTCATACACACACGCTGCTTTCTCTCAAATACACCTGGAGTAGGTGGGTCTGATGCATTTACTAGGAAATGTCCCAACCTATTTTGTTCACTTATTAGCTATTCAGTGAGAGCCTGGGCTACCACATTTCCAAAAATCGAACGGATTATATCTTCAAAGTAGTGGTAAATGTTGCATACTCAATTCTGAAAAATGTAGCATTTTCACCTTTAAGAAACAGGAAGCTTCCTTCACTAAGGTGAATGACCCATCAATTCTGTACCATCCTAACATGCATTTAAAGCCAAGAAGCTTTTATACCTGGCATACATTGTGAAGCTTATGGTTATGCTGTAAACTTCTCACAGTTTAACCATTGCAATGGCATCCTGAATTTACAAGCAATTCTGTTACTGCTAACCTTATTTTTCCCCTCAAGAACAGTACAGAGTGAAGCATGTAGGATGGTGATTGACATTACTCAAATCTCTAAGCAACAATGAAATTAACCAGAATTACTGACACTACATAGAAAAAGAAGAAGAAATGGAACTTTCCCTTCCATTCCTAGCCTGAATGCTACATGGAAGATCTTAGGCTTGTACTCTGCCTGTACTGTGTGCAGTTTTGGGTGCTCCAGTATACGAAGGACATTGAGGTGCTGATTAGGGGTCTGGAGAGCAGGTCTTAAGAGAAGAGGCTGAAGGAGCTGGGGGTGTTCAGCCTGGAAAAGAGGAGGCTGAGGGGAGACCTCACTGCTCTCTACAACTCCCTGAAAGGTGGCAGTGAGGTGGGTGTTGGCCTCTTCTCCCCAGTGACCAGCAACAGGACAAGGGGAAGTGGGTTCAAGTTGCACCAAGGGAGGTTCAGATTGGATATTGGGAAAAATTCATTCACTGAAAGAGTGGTGAAGCATTGGAACAATTCGTCCAGGTCGGTGGTGGAGTTGCAGTCCCTAGGGGTATTCAAAAAAATGGTAGACATGGTGCTTCAGGAGATTATCTAGTGGTTACAGTGCTGTAGGGCTGATGGTTGGACTTGATGATCTTGAAGGTCCTTTCCAACAATGATGATTTTATAAGAAACAGATGCAGTTTCATAAAGCCTGTTAAACTGACCTCCTTTCCACAGACAAAATAGGCTTCATAATTACTGATAATGTACTAAGCAGACAAAAAAATTTAGAAATATGTGAAAAAAGTACACAGTCACCAATCTGAGCCTTACGTGTGTACACACTTTATACACATCTTATTGGGAGGTAAAAACACTTGAACTTTACACTCTCCTAAATTTCTTACAAACATTGCTTGTAATACTCAGAGCTGGCAAATGAATCTAATAGACTCATTCTGCTCCAAGAGCTTTTAATATAGCACAATTTGTGCTATCTCAGGCCTAAGGTCACTTTCTAAGTAACAGCAGAAAAAAAGTATAGTATCCTAAGTAGACTTTTTTTCAGATAAACTATAATACTCTATGTCTAAAAAGACTGGAATTTATATCTCTAATAAGCACTTTACACACTACAAATTCCTGGGTTCAGGAGGTGATCCAGAAACCACAGCTGTCTGCCATCTCTTAGCAAGGTCATATTCTAAACCTGCATGTAGAGGGGTTTCTGCTCTAAGTGGTAGACAACTCACCAGCTCAGTCCACAAATTTCAGATCCACACAAACATTATCAGTCACAGACAACACAACAGAGGTACATGTTCCCCAGAAAGTGCTTTGAGTTATGTGAACAAATGCACATTTACTACTGCAGATTTATATACAAAGTCTGAATCTTGATAAATGACTGTCTCGAGTTTTTAACTTCACTACTCATTCTGTGTACTCAGTATTGAAAGAGAAACATATAAATAACTGATTCAGCAGCTGTCCAAGAGGGATTTTCAAAAAGTTTGCTAACGCAAAGCTTGGCAGCCTGTACTAATTGAGCAAGACATGAATTCCATTATATTTAAGAAATAAGTGCTCCAGCAGCTGTCCTTTTTTTTCCCCCCATCCTTTGAATGTAGTATTTAAAAAAAAAAAAAAAAAAAAAAAGTGAGTATTTGTCTAGTGTTAGCTCCTGAATTAAAAAACACTCTCCTGATTGGCTTCTCTGGTTCATCATTTCCTGTTGGGTTGCCTCAGGTGTTGAAGGAATGACTTAAAAAAGATCAAACAACTGACACTGAGATTAAAATTGCCCTGTGCAAAGTGAAATACCAGCTTCCCACATCTCTTAATTCAGCAAGCAAGCCTACATTCTCTATATTATCTTCTGTGTCCCAATATCCTCAGTGTGTACTCTGAAATAATTTACTGGGATGCCTGGCTCATCTTGTGTATTTCTGACATATCACAAAGCAAAGGAATGGGAATTCTTGCCAGCTCATTCCTAGCAATGAAAGCGCAAGAGGCTGCAAGATTTGGTACATGCTGGAGCTCAAGAAAAATGATAGTGAAAGATTCTTTCATAAATCTTAACCCTGACATGCTCTGAGGGATGGTTAATACTACTCAAGCAACACAACCTAGTTGCATGCTGAACAGCACTTCTCTTCCTGGCAATAAGTATCAAAGATATGCTCAAATACAATCATATGCACTTATTTAACACTTCTGAATAACTCCATCTCCTCCCCATTGAGCAAGACCACCCATTTAGTCCCCAGCACTCCACTATTACAGGGCACCACAGTTGGTTTGCTTTCCCCTCATCACTTCAAAAACAAAGCACAAAACCCAGAAACTCCTGCATTTGCCCTGATACCAGATTCAGTGGACATTACTATATCCAAATACAAACAGCACAATTAACTCCAGCTCTACTACTTGTCCCTATAAAATCACCTCAGTTAAGCCACAAGTTTTACCTCCCATTTTTCTACAGTGAGTTCCTAGCTATACGAACCCCTCTGTCCCAATAACTTCCCAGCTCTTTATAAACTCCAGAGTCTCTGTTCAGGTTGGGCAATTAATCTGCAAAAGGGCAGTTTAATTAAGGACTGGTTCTAGCAAAACGAACAGGATAAATTCTGGCTGTGCAGACTCTGTTAACCCGCCCTGGAAGCATTATCAGAAGAGGAAGCTGTAGTATATGCCTCAGGCAGTGTTTGCAGTGTTTTAACCAAACAGGAGCACTGCCAAACCCAGAGGCTCCAAGGCATATCTCCAAAGCTAGGTGTACTCTTTTCAGATACAAGAAAATCTTACTTCATCCCCCATCTTAACTATCGCAATGCAATTGCTTATTCACCAGCTGAGCAACCCCAAGTGGGCAAGGCCAGCAAAAAGCACAGCTCCTGCTCTTTGGTGCCTTGTGAGCCACCTGTCCTGTCCCATGATCTTCCATCGTGTGTCCCTTGAGAAGACAACTTCATTATTAAAGTGACTTTGCACCCTAGCAAACTGACCAAACAAGTCTGACTGGAAGTAGTTTATCATCGAAGGTGACTCGTTTAACCCTTCTAAAGGGCCACTTTTCAGACTTTTTTTCTTCATCCCAGATATATGTTAAAAGGCTGTGAGAAGGCAAAGAATCATCTCACACAGAACCTCCAAACTCCACAGTCTCTGAACTGCTAAAGCAGCCAAACCCCACTTAGATACTCACATGCTTACAGTTAAAAACTTACAGTTTAGGCAACAGTCACACGCTCCTGTAATCCAGGCTCCAAAAATATATAACTCCAAAATATCAGTGATAAGGTGTATATAAATGCTGATTTCTTTCCATTTACCTGCTTTTGAGCATGAAATGCTTATGTTTGAGGACCACAGGCCCACAGTTCAAAAAGGCACTTATTTGCACAAAGGCAGACATTTCAAATAAAGTCCTGTTTAGTTCAGTAAGCAGACAGGGTTTGGTGTCGGTCATGCCTTGGACTTCGAGGAAGAAATCACCTACCTCTGGAAGTATAATTGTTTTCAGAAACATTCAGATAAGGGTGAAGGAGTGAGGATGTTGCAGAAGATGGAAGAGCTGTTAAACATCAAATCATGTGCAATTTAGAATTTTTTACTACCTTCCTTTCTGCTTTTCTGACACATTGCTAATACATGTTAAATAAGCTATCAATTATTAATAACATATCAGTTATCTGAATACAATTATCCACAAAAGAAAGAAAAACACTGATGCCTGTCAATGGCATTATCTCTTCCTCTCAGCATCACAGAAATGCGCATTTTGCTACCCAAATATCCATTCTATTAGGCAGTTTTTCTTGTTATTAAACTGATCCAGTAAGGTGTAAACAAAATACATCATGCACGAGGTTAATGCTAGTAGGCACTGTCTACAAATCCTTCTACTTCTGCAAGTGTGTTTCACATTGAAACAAGCACAAATGCAGTCAAAGGTCCTGCAAAAGTTTTTTGTTAGTTTTCAAGCATGGAATTGTTGCATCATTTCCTTCAGATATATATTGGAATGCAGAGTATCACCTCCCCATTCATCTTACAAGCTAGTGCAAGGAAAGCAAGAGTAGCTGCACTTAAACGTCAGTCAATTCCTTCAACAAGCTATCACAAAGAAAAACACAACTTGGCAGCTGCTGATATATTTAACTGTGCAAAAAACAGCACCAAAAGCCAATTGCACACAAGGGGCAATGATGATCAACAAGCCTAAGATCACCTTAATATAAAGCTTTTAGTTTTGTTTAACAAACTGCAGCACTTCACAACAAGCTCCTCTGAATCTAGTCTTAAAAAACCTGAATGCTATCAGAAATAATGTATGCTTAGCAATAGCAATGAAAGTGACAAACTGTGAAGATATGTTTATTTAACACATTGTACTTAACTTAGCCATCGTAAATAGGGATCCAGGGTAAAAAGAATTATCAGGAATGGCAGAGATATTATAGAAAGATGTCCACATGGTGCTCCTCTCAGAGGAATGATTTGTAAATCTGTTGCTTTCAGTGGGCACAACAGTAAGAGTTTATTTAAGACTAATTATAAGCTAGTGATAGATGCAGTAATAAAACCTTGTTTCAAGCCTTAAGCGTGCTTCAGCATAACCAACTTGAAAAAGAGGTGTTTCAAGTAATCTAGTGTCTCGTAAATCTTTGTTGAACTCCCTTGGAAAAGAGTTAACAAAGGAAACCCGGAAAAAACACTTTTGGAGAGAAGCAGACCTGTTACAGAAGCCCTGCAGATGGCCCTAGGTTAGCAATGACCTGCTGGGGAAAAAAACAAAATAATAAAAAAATAAGTTCGGCGTCTTTAACATTTACGCCACCCGACATCGGGGAAACCACACAACAAATACCAGGTTAAAAATATCTTAAAAGTAACTTCTTCACGGAACAGATGGGTGCCCGCAGGCACGCCGGAACAATTCTGCCGCTCCTCCTCTGCCTGCCAGGGAGACCGAGGGCTGGAGAAGCCCACCCGAACGGCACCAGCGAACCCAAAAGCCCTCCACAGACCGAGCCCCGATGGCAGCCGCAGGTTTCACCACCCAGCACCGGGGCCGTCGCCTCCGGATCGCGGCTGCTTTCCCCGCCACCCCCGAAGGGAACGCCAAACCCTCCGGCTGTGGGCCGGCCGGGAGAACGACGGGGCTGCGCGGGAAGCGACAGCAAGGCCCGGGGGCAGGCAGAAGCCGCAGGGAAGGTCAGGCCGAAGCCGTCGCCGAAATGTGTCAGCTCCCTCCGGGACTGCCATCGCCCTACTCACCAGTTGCCCGAGCCCACGATGCAGACCTTGAGGGGCGCCGCGGAGAGCGCCATGGCAGCCGCCCCGCCAATGGCCGCGGCGATGGGCACCCTGAGGCGGCCGCCTCACGATCCCCTCCCCGCCTCCGCCGTCAGGGGATCGGATCGTCCTCGCCTCCCTCCGCCCCTGCGGCTTGC
The DNA here is from genome assembly GCA_023637945.1 of Phaethornis superciliosus. Taxonomy (NCBI): domain Eukaryota; kingdom Metazoa; phylum Chordata; class Aves; order Apodiformes; family Trochilidae; genus Phaethornis; species Phaethornis superciliosus. The sequence continues at coordinate 108,409,143 of JAJQWJ010000002.1, forward strand.
CGGGAAGTGTAGTTCCCACCCGCGCCGCTTATTCTCTCCTCCTCGCCGGCTCTGAGGAGGGGTTGAGGGCTCCCACGGCGACGCCTTCCATGTCTGGAGCCCTCGGCCGCAGCTGGCAGCCCGGCAGGCGAGTGTGTCGTGTTCTTTTCTACTCAATAATAATTGATATATACGCATTTATATATACACGATATGCTCAACTAATACCTATACGTTTTACTCCTATGTGTCACGACAAAACCCTTTTGCTCTCTCCTAGTGCTGGAGCAGCAACGCCCTGAGATCTTACAGGGGCCTACAGGAAAGGTGGGGAAGGAGGACATTTTCCAGGGGCATGTAGTGAAAGGAAAAGGGTCCTGGTTTTAAAATGGAAGAGGGTAGATGTAGACTAGATATGAGGGAGAAATTCTTCAGTATGCGGGTAGTGAGATACTGGAGCAGGTCACTCAGGGAAGTTGTGAGGTGGAGGTGTTCATGGACAGGTGGGATGGGGCTTGGAGAAACCTGTTCTAGTGGTAGGTGGCCCTGCCCATGGCAGGGGGTTGGAACTAGATGGTCTCCCAAACTCTTCTATAAATAGCTATGGAATAAGTCCAAGAAGCACCCAAATGTGGAGGAACCAAGGTATCAAGTAATAGAGCAGGACAGGCCCCAGGGGAATGTTAATGAGAGAAATGCAAGTATTTTCAAATGCTCCCTCTCCCTCAGCACTTAGTCAAAATCATCTTGTTTTCCTTCCCTCATACTGCTCTGGGGGGGAAAAATGCAGATGAGCTGTTGGTTTGGTAGGGTGTTTTTGAGTCATCTATGAGAAACCTTTTTGACAAAGGCATATTTCAACTGACTCCTTCAGCTGTACTTAATAATAACCTGGAAGCACTCAAATACAATGCTTTTGTCTCTGCCCTCTCTTTATGAGAATAAACCATGTAATAAAAGAATACCCTTTTGAGTGTTCCATTACAGGGAACTGTGACAAGGTTTTTCTTTCCTACCTTTTCCAAGTCTTGCAAGAGGCAGGATGGTGCTAGCTATGGTGCAAACTACTCCTGGAGTATTTCTTCAGTTAGAGGCTATATGAGAGGAAAAGTTGGACTGGCTCAGTTGCCTTTTGTGTCACTGTAACTGAAGCAGTATGAACTGCTACCTGGTCTGAAGTGCAGTTTTCACTTATCCCATTGCCAGTTTTCTATCTTTTTAAACTAAACCAGAAGAGGAAAAAAAAAAAACAAAACAAACCAACAACCAAAACAGGCATAAATCCAGTTTGCTTGCCCTAGTATCTTCATTTTATGGTGGCATATTCTATTGTGGAGAAAACCCTAATCTCATCATTGTCTGAGCCCTGTGAGGAATTGTTTTGTTTGTGCTTGCCTTATGCATCCAGAGACCAGAGCTGCCAATATCCTGCCTACGTTTTTGGGGGGAAGGGTAGTCCTATAAAATTGAATAAGTTCATGGACTTACAAAATGAAATAGGGGAGTGAAAATGGTGCCAAAAGTGCACACTTAATGTAAGCACACCAGGATCACGTTGCCTATCTGAGCAGAAAAGAAAGAAGTCTTTATTAAGCTAGATGGGACATGCAAAAAATACATATAAACTATAATCTCTATAGATTTTACTGCAAAGCTGACAGTTCTTCAAAGGTCTAGAAGGCTATAGTCTGCAGAACTGTTGAGGTTAAGTGTGTATTTATGTGTTTTACACAGAATTGTCATTGTCTTACTGGCAGCCTGCAACCTGAACTTTAAGACATCTTCACAATGAACTCAACTGCAGTCTAGTTAAACCATTCAAGTCTTTACAAACTCTGTTAACAGTTGATAAGAAAATACAATGTAAACACAACTTCATCTTGAAGAATCCTCAGATGCATTGCAGGAGTATATTGCAGAGACCTACCATTCCAAATACTTTTATCTATTAATAGAGTATTGATTAATTTAAACTGCATCTGAGGTAAGAAGTTACCAACCCTTTAAATAAAATCACTGTAGACAACAGAGAAAGACAGGGCTTTTCTACTGTCAAAAAAAGTGCTACCAGATCATTAGTGTTATCAAAACCATAAAAACATTCTTTTATGCCTCGCCTGCAGATTCAGACAGATGATGTGTTCAGGCAATCTAGATTTATTGATTGAAGGTAGTTTCCTCCTGTCCTAGTGGTCTATACCAAACAAAGATGGAGATCTAAAGCTTTTTCTCAAGGTTGGCAGAAGAAATTACTTTTTGTGTGTTAGTGGCTTGAGTCCAGAGTTTGGCATTTTACCTTAAATTGCTAATGTGATGGGTTAGGAGCAAAGGCAATGTGGAAAGTAATGTCAGGGAAATCAGTATAGCAGCCTCTTTTGTAAAAGAGCATGTCCTAAGACTGTAGCTGTGACATTCCAGGTACAATCTATGAACTCAAAGTCACAGATACTCATGTGCATACTAGATTCTACTGAACTTTGTACAACAACCAGCCAACAGGAAGTGACAGACAGCTATGGGTTCTAAAATATCAGGCTAAACAACTGTTTGCCTCAATTATAAGTGTTAAGGCCCTCACATTCTGGGCTTTGGATGGAAGCAGCTGAGGCAGGAGCACACGTTCCTTTAAGTCAACTTTGCAACAGCAGCAATATGAGCTCCTCTGACAGGTGAAGCAGGCATCTGGGTTTATTAAACCATCACAAACTTTGTTAAACCATAAGATTTGACAGATTTGGTCTGTCAACACCCCAACAGACTAAGTCGATACCAGCTTTATCTAGTGCATGTCAGAAAGCAGATGGTTTTGTACCTCTAGAATTCCATTACAGGAAAAAAAAATCAAGATTGCTAAGGAAAAATACATTTTAGAAGGGGAAGAAAGGAATACATAATGGCACTACTGTTCTTGTTTTCCAGCTTTCCTCTGTGTTTAAGTGGTTTGTTGGTCCAGTGTCAACAGAGATGGATCAATTTTTCTTTCAGTGCTTCAACTGACTTTACACATGCTGATGAAGAAGACAGCATGCATTAAGCATCCATTAAAATGAACGAAAACAGCATATATATAAGGGAAATATAAAGCTCTGAGATTTTCTAGTTGCATGTTCTACATTCCATGCACAGTCAAAGCTTAATCAATTAATTTATTTTAACTACTCTGGATATTGCTAGGATGCTTGTTCCTCTTTTTCTAGGAAGTTCTCTGTTTTTCTGATGCCCAAGCATTTATCAAAACTGAGAGCCCTGAGATAATATGTCAGTGCTAACATACAGCTGTAAGTAGTCCGGCATAAAGAAGAAGCATCTGGCAACTAGAAAATACAAGAGAAATATGGTAGTTTAAAACATTGAGATTTAATTGCAATTTCTTGAAACAATCCTGATCACCTACTTGGAAAATTACCATTTAATATGATGATTTTCTCATTGAATAGATCATTATAAAAAAACCCACCAGGTTTCTTTCTTATTTTCATTTAAAAACATGAAATGGCAGTTTCCTTTCAATCTGTTCTGTTTTCCGTACAAAAGATAAGAATCTTATTTACATATAACTAGGTAATTGCTGCACTGAAATGTATCAGGATCTTGAAACACATCTAAATTCTGCAGAATTTGTCAGAATTTCTTGTACATACATATTGTGTGATTGTGGGAAAACTGTGTGATTTCTTCAGTAGTATAAACTCTTTAGTCTCACTGTGGATGTGGATCAGGTAGCACAGCTCAGCCTCTCTGAGTAGATGACCTCAAAGGGATGGTGACTAAGAGATACCTCAGTCTCTAAAGCATCTTAATGACAGAGATGAAGTCCTGCCCAAATTATAGTTACATAGATGTAACTGAATTATAGAATTAAGGAAGTGATCATCATGTTGTACAGTCTTTGGCTTTTTTAAAGTTGTGCAGAATGGGAAGGAGACAGGCTTGGCTTTTAGATTTTGTTTTGGTTTTTTTTGTTTTCTTTTTATTCCCAGTGATTGCTGGGTAGCTTTAAAGTCGTGTTTCCTGCCCCCTCCCTCCCCCTTCCCCCTCATAAAAGCAATGCACATGAAGGCCAAGAAATGTTAAGACATACAAATATTTTACCTTCCCTCCCAGCTCAGGCTTCCTCCTCTTCATCAGCTCCACTCCCTATTCCTTCTCATCCTTTTTTCACTTAACCTGTTCTCCCACCTCTTACCTGTGCTTATTTTTAAAGCTTGCCACTCCTTTATTCAAATGTTTCTCACCTCAGTCTTCCCAGTCCTGCCCTACTTTGGCTGTCCATTCTACATTTTTGAGGATAAGAAGTTAATGAGAAGAGGAAGGTGTTTTGAGGGTTAAGAGCTGTTTCACATTTCCTTACATTGACGCAAATGCATTCACTTTGTTTTCACCTCACACAAGGTTGACAGATAACTTCAAAATAATCCAGTCTTCCAAATATATCACCTCTTTATTCTCAAAGAAAAAAGAATGTTTCCAGCTTTGCTTGGAGAGCATGCTCCATTTTGACAGGGCTTACAAGATGAATACAAGTTTAATCTAGCTGGAAACCTAGGTCAGGCATAAATTATAAAGCTTAAGGAGACATCTGGAAAATAAATCTCATTTTAGCTTCATAAAGATTTTCTCTTTCTTACAGATTCTGCCAGCACTGTTTTTTTCATGGTGTACTTCTTCTAGGTAACTTATTACTAATAGCAATTTGTTATTATTTATTCCATTAAGCTTCTGTGTTATATCATTATCACGCCAGGTCATAGAATAGTAAACTTTCTGGGTCAGTAAAAAACCCATCTGCCCCTAAATTTCTCATTCACCTCTGTGCACTTTCTTCCCCCACCTTGTGCTGAATGCAAAAGTTGTTGTTTGTGTAGTCCACGCAGAAAATAAAATAGGAGAATTAGCTGTGTTTATCTGTTTTTTCTACTTCAAAGTGTCTGTGGAGCAACTGTCTCAGTCCATAGCATAAGTCAAGTGTCTGATTAAGCACTTTACTGCTGTTATGTTTGTGTTCTGGAACATAGAGTCTAAATATAAAACAGAAACAGAATTATGTGGGCTGAGGGCAATACACAAAACTGATTTTGGCAAATATGGGTGTTTGTCAGGTAAAGATTTCTTGCTTACAATCTTTAGGCAGTGGAGAACCATTTTTAGAAGAATTGCATGTCATTGCTCTTTCCTATAAATAAACAGTATTAAAAGACATCCCTTACAAAAGAAAAAATAAAGACTAGCTTTGCTCTACATATGATGGGTTTTTTTTCCCCTTTTTGGAAGTGCAGATGACCTAAAGTCATGCCTTTCTTTTCTATCTTCCATTCTTATATTTTCAAAGTTGAATTAGTCTTCATCTCACCTTAGTCACTGAACCATTCTATCAGAATGTTTTCTTTCTAACCTTTCCTCCACAAAGCAAACTATATAAAAGACCTTTCTCTTTGGAAGCTTGGAGAAAGGTGATAGTGTAAGAATGTAGGCCTAGTTCCCTGCTGTTTATCAGTCAGCTCTGATAAAGCTTTTAATTCAAACCCTCAATCAGTGTCTCTGACATGACATTTACAGCTTCTTGGGACTAATGCCTATACCCTGGTGCTTATTGCAGCACTGTCCTGCCCTCATCACTGGCTTCTACTTTGCAGATAACTCTTCCTTGCATGGTTGCTCTGCCTTCCAGACAAGTGCAGTGACAAGATCTCTTACAGAACTCCAAAATGAGCCTCCCACTACTGTGCAGCCCCTATTCACAGAAGTGTGTTCCTATAGCTACACAGGGCTATTATCAAGCACATCTAGAGTGTAATTCAGGCTTAGGAGGAGTGAACTGAAATTTAAAAAAGAAAAATTGGGGGAAAAAAAAAGCAAGCAGTAAAATTAAAATCTGGATCTTTAGAGAAACTGCACTGGCTAGTGTCTATGTGATATAACTGTTCTCAGGTAGGAACAAAAAGTATACCTGGTCTCTCTCTGCATGTACCATTATCCTGTGGAATGCTGCAGTTATGGAAACTCCACTTTAAGTTGAGTGGAATGGTTTCTACCTCTATTTATGACTGAGATGCCACAGATGACTGCAAACTTGCTGCATGTTAGTTGGCATCATTGCCTCCATATTTTAACATAAGAGACTTTTGAGTGGGCTTGCAAGCTGTGGACAAACAATAGTCAGGATTTCCTTAGTACTGCTACAGATTTATTGGGTTGTTAGCTACAGTGCAGTGTGCCAGCATCGTGGACACTGAGCAAATCTGGAGGATCATTTGGCCCCAATTCAATGTTGTAGTGAAGGATCTGATTGAAAAGAAGACTCTGGACTTGAAGCAAAAACTATTTCTAGCAGGTCAAGATGTAAAATGACTGTCTGGTCTGTTAAATTATTGAATCAGAAGTTTTATGGATGTAACTGATATTCACATGGTGGGAAGCACATCTAAATGACTACACAGTTCTCTCACCCACAATGGAATCTGATGCACTATCTGATGATCTGCAATCAGGGGAGATCACTTATGGTCTCTACTGGGCTACAGTGACTACACCTAAAAGGAATTTTAACCTGCACTCAGCTACACTTGCAGATTAAAAATGTTCTGAAAGACACTCTGGTGCTTTCACTGTGAGTTCTTAGTAAAACAAGATGTGAAGTTTAGGATTTCCAAAATTAGAATTGCAGCTGTGAAGGCAGTTCCATCAATATAGCGCAGTCCTGCTTTTGCTGGGACAAATTCTAAAATAATTTTACTGTTTAGAGAAACTGTAGTTTTGAGAGACTGCAGAGCCCCATTCTGTCAGAACAGAAGATATAAGGTGCCCTGGTGTGCAGGTTTCTGTAATGACCAAGGCTGAGGGCTGTTTTGAACCATGCAGGTGCAGTGGGCCAGGAGAGGTAAAGCCCTGGGCAGCTGACCCAGGATGGCCAAACAAAGTATTCCATACCATAAGCATCACACTCACTATAGATTGGGAAGTTTGAGGAGATGTGTGGGAACTTCTACCATGGCTGCCTTCTCAAGAGGGTCCTACCTGAGACATCTTCTTCTGCTTTTTGTGACCATCATGTTCTTTGCTGGAGCTGTGGTGCTCACAGTGTTGGCGTTCAGCGTTCCTTGCTAGAAGCACACCACTCATGACTACTGTTTGGAGCTGAGTATAACTTTGTTTCCTGTATTAGCATTAGGATTAATACTAGTTCATTATTATTATTCTATTAAATCTGTTTTCATTTCAACCTATAGGTCTCCTTTCTTTTCTGGTTCCTCTCTCATGGGTGGGGATCAAGCGATAGAGCAACTGTCAAACTGTGACAGTGGTGAATGTTGACCTAGGTAAGTATTTATTCATTTCTCTCTATATATCAGATACAGTCTGAATAAGACATTCAGATAAAATTATTGTAGACAGATGTATTAACTGGCTTTTAGAAACTATTATGTCTAGCAGTTCCTGCTAGCTCAATGGTACACTTAGCTGATTCTCTCATGAGGTATGTCTGCAAATCAGTTTATTACTGCTAAATAGTTCCTATTCACATAGTCTATGTGAAATTTCATGCAGTTCCATAATTGATTTTTTGTTGCATTCAGATTTGATTATATGTCATTGTCATTTTTTAGAACAAATTAGTGAACTGGCTTGTCTATCAAGAGACACTGAACTGAGAACCATAGAACATGTTTTAAACAATATCAATATAAACTCACTGTGCAACAGTCAATGTTATGTACTAAAATGAGAAAGTAAGTTGGTTCATTTTAAGCAAAATGGGAGAATAGGTGTACATTTGATGTAGCAAGGAAAGAAAGAAATATGAAACGAATACTCCATGTTTAAATGGAAATTAATAGCTGAAAAGTTTTTACAAAACATTTTAGCTAAGGTGTTATCAGGGTCCGCAGTGACCCCACAGGCTTTAGTTGCCTTGGCCAACCTGTAAGCATGTTTCACTGTAAGCCTGCTCTGGAGTCCCTTCCTCATCTCCCAGGCTTTGGCTGCCCTTTTGTATAGGCCACTGTGGTGTGGCACAGCTGTGTGACATCAGATCAGACTTCTCTGTACAGAGCTAGGTTGTGAGGAGCTGTAAGAAATGTCACGTGGGACCAGTATGTGCATTTCCATCCATACATGCACCACTTAGCAGCTGCATTTCAGTTCAGGCCTTGCTGTTAAGTTCCTACCTGAACAATGCTTCATGTAGTTTGCCAACCCTGATCTTGCCTTCCTGACTTGTCTCCTTGGGTTGACCTTGGACTTGTCAGGTATCTGCAGTTGTTTGGCCATCAGTGGACTTTTGGTTGAACTTGGTCACTGTCACTAGATCTGGTTTTGCTCTTCTTGCTCAGGCAGTGTGGAGCCCTTGTCAGAAAGGGCATTGTTCCCCCCTGCTTGCCATCCTGGCTCATCCTCTTAGCTCACCTTCCTTTGCAGAGCTGCTCATTCTTGCTGTTTTCTGACAGTTAAAGGTAGAAATATTTTTCTACACTAGCTTTAAAAGCTATAATGATGCAGGGTTATGCAACATTCACTTTCAGCACAGCAAATGGATGAATGTTTTCTTAGTTATGTAGGTAAGCCTGTGCTGATCCTGCATAGCTGAATAAGACTAACAACAAGGACAAAGATCAGCTGCACAGAAAGGTGATTTACCTGTGTTCCTGTCTGACCTCACTCATCTGAGCAGCTGCAAAGCCAGTTTATTTGACTAAAGTTATGCAGGATTAGAGACTAGAGAAGTGACTCATTCACACAGTGAAGGTATGTACAAAGGGTAAATTATTCCAGATTGCAAAATTAATTAGGACTGGAAGTGAAAACTTCACCTCATTCTCTTGTTGTAGAATTGGAGCACATTGCTCTATTATTATGTAAGATCATACTAAAAATAAATCTGGTAGATAAACAAAACCTATATCTGTAACACGCTATGTCTTAAAAATACACTCATCGTATCAAGCAAAACATATATGCTATATAGTAAAAAGCAGCTTACTAACTCTTCATGAAAAATCTGAAAACTTCTGGAACTATTCCAGCCGATGTTTCATTAGCCACAAAATACATAATAGATGTAGAAACACCGCCTTAAGAGATTCTTGGGTAACTTAAGAGAATTGCTTTATACCAGGGCTCCACCTGGGCAGTCAGGCTGGTTACTTAATTAAATCTCAGGTGATATTCTCCAAATGCATGATTCTTTATAGCAGGGAGGAAGTTTCCAAGCCTTTGAGCTGAGTACCAAACCAACCTGGTTGCAGATGAAGACCAGCTTGTGAGCTATCTGTTGTGTAAAGCCATACAATATGCAGAGGTTCTATTATGTAGGACTTTAGAGGCTGACAGTGATCTCAGAAAATTATAAAACAGCCTACAGGAGAAGAAAAGCAAAATTGTACTTGGTAGTTGCACTGGGACAGACTTGTAATTTCTTGGCCCCACTGCCTTCATCCCTTCTATCTGCACTGTAGAGACCTTAATTCTCTGTACCCTGAATTTGTGCTGTGCACTGTACAGAACTCTGCCACGTTGCAACATACAGAGACACACCTTGCTGCTATGGCTCTGCATGTGCTTGGTAGGTGGCCACATACACTGCAGGAGGGGCATCTTATACCTCAGCTCTGACCTTAACACAGCAGAGCAGCTGGTTGCTTCCTGTGTTCATCCTTTTTTTCTAGATAGTAGGTCAGAATCCGGGATCTTTTAACGCTTTAAGAATGTGTAATTTTGGACATCAAATCGTTGTCTAGATTTTAGAGCATTGTAACAGGAGTTTCTAGTGAGGTCTTTTCTATAAATCCCATTGCCTGTTCTTTTCCACCCACAGTGCTTAGTGTGGCTTCAGGACAGAGGGCAGGTCTAGCATTGCAGGCTGGTCAGTCAGCTCTGTCTGTGATGGAGGTAGGACAGCTTCCCTTCTGCCTCTGCTTGCCTTTAATGACATTGCAATATTATTTCTCACCAGCAGTGGGCTGGGTTTTTTTTGCCTTTATCACTTAACATTCATGCTGTTCCATTTCTGTGCATCAGAAAAAAATGCAAGCTGTGCAATCCTGATTGTGTGCAAAGCCTCTCTGCATCGAGTGACAATCCCAGTAACCTTCATGTACAGGATGTGCAGATCTATATTAGGTGGACCTGCACCATCCAACCCTTGTTACTAGCATACCAAGCTGCATGGAATGTCCCCTCTGGAACAGCTCTGCTGTTGCTAGTTTGTAACCTAAGGGTTACTTATCTTACCTGAAGAGGATAAAAACTCCATGAGGGTTTTCCAGCTTCCTGTTTTGTTTTTCTGTGGCAGAGTCTATGCTTATAAACCTCCCTAGTATAGACAGCTAGGACAAATTTAGCACCCAGAGAAACAGGGACTGATCTAAATGTTTTTTAGTTGGAAATCATACACTTGACATGAACTGAGTGAAAGGCCAGAGGGTTCTGAAACAGCTTTCAAAGATGGCAGCTACCCAGCTTTCATGCCAGTCTGATAGGGTCTGAGTATGTAAACCAAACCTTTTCAGTGGGCCTCTCATCATTTGTGTCAAAGGAAAAATCACCAGTGCTCGGCAGTGTTCTGATTTGCAAGCATGGAAATGTAGGGGTTTTTTAATTAAATTTAAGTGTCTGATAACATTTGTGTTAGCAGACCCAACAAAGCCTGGTAACAGATGAAAAGACTCCCGAATGCAGCTTTATAACAAGAACACAATATTAATCAGCAAAGAATGACTGGAGGTTAATTTCATGTGTTGTGAAGGAGGAAGCTCCTTTAGCACTAGAGGGAGTTGCAGTTTCCCGACAATAAATCCTGTCCCATGCAGCTGAAGTTCAAAACATAGGGGACCTAAAGTGATTTGCAGTATGCAAAGTGACTGAGCAAAAGGCCAAGATGGAGCTAAGGAGGCATTAGACAGAACGTTTCTGGGCAAGATGTAGCACAAAATAAAGTTTACAGCCAGTTAATATGCCAATTTTTATTGCAGTTCTTAAAATGACTGAATTATTTGATTTAATCTCCCACTTTGGACCTAATTTAGGTTTCCACCCTTTATATTTAGGAAAGACTGGGATGTTCCTTGTAACCAAACTAAAACTACAAATCTGTATTCACTGGATAGCTTCATAATTTTTAGCAGCTAGTTTTAGTCCCTGATCAACAGAGACATTTCAAAAAGAGCTCTGAGTTCCAAATTCCTGAGTGATGCCTCAATTGGTTATTTGGGTGTGGGAGAAGCAACAGGAAAAAAAAAAAATCTCTGCAAGTTTTAGAAAAATAATGATGGACTATGGTGAAGATAATAATGTTATCACTATTTTTTTCCTTCAGTTTTGGATAGAAAAACTTCATTGTTTGTAACAGTTATGTGTATTAATGTGGTATTCAGACCTAAAGCAGTTTCTAGAGCCTGAAGTATTTGTCCTCAAAGCTCAAGCAGCTTGTTTGCCATGAATAGGGTTGTGCATGCATAAATGATGGGAGTATAAGATGATGTCAGGTTGATGTAGAAACAGGGTGAATAAGAGCTGAGTTTTGGTTACTACTGACAGGAATAAAACCCAGTAAATATCAGCAGATACCACTCAGTTGAGGAGGTTTTATTTTTAATATGCAAAAGTAATAAATTGAGTTTTATTTACATAAATCTACTTGGAGTGCCAACAGCACACCATAAACTATTGTTGTCCCCCCCCAAAAAAAAATAAAAAAAAAAAGCTGTCTTTTTATGTAGAGCAGATGCTCTAGCACTGTTTTATCGTCCAATTTGTATTAATTTTGTTAAAGAGGAAAATTCTTTACAATTATTAGCACAAAGAGACCATCCTCGCTGTCGCTATTCCCATTCTCTGCAAACGTACGTCCTCTGATCTGATATTCTAGTTTCTAGAAAACATTTGGATTGAAGAATAGATTAACACAGTAGATAATGAAGATTCTTATAATTTATATTTATTTTTTTAACTTTAGAAAAAGTTCTTTTAGAACAAAAATATTACAATTTCTCTTTGACATTCAGGTCTTTATATTTGCTGCTAGTAGAGTTGATACACTGTCTTTGTGCACCCATAAACTGTGTTTCATGACTAATTAATTTTGTAATAACAGTGAACTTAGTAATGTATTTTATGGTTTAGCTTTCAAGTTTGCAAGAGTATTTATTTGAAAGTTTTTAATTGTTTAGTGTGCTGCCCTTCCAGGCACTAAAATGTGCACAGCACATGAATGCTTTGACCTTTCAAAATTTATAATCAGTAATGCAATTAGAAGTCTTCTGAAGTGTGTGAGCTGTCCAAATTATAATGAAATGGAAAATTGACTTTGTAGTCATTAATTACCACATTAACTGGGTACTTTCTTGCACCTTTAAGCCTCGAAGATTATATTAGAATATTGGATTAAATGAAAATATGATTTAGTCTTTTCTCAAATGGAAAAGTGAAATACGTAAACTTTTCAGGATTGGCAGATGTATCTGGAAGATTTTGAGAATTCATTCAGTGAACAAAAAATCCTTGGCATCAGCCCTGTTCCCTGAGTGTTGCTTCCCTCAGAGAAAAGGGAACGTTTTCTTTTTAAATATTTGCTGAATTCTTTGGAATCCAGGCCTAAGTGGAATACTTTTTCTATGATGTTTTGGTTCTTCTGCTTGCTCCATGACTCCCAAAATAATGCATTCAGATTCCCTTCTCTTGCTATGGTAGGCTAAGGAGAACTGTCCTGGAGTCATGAAATGTGAAGTGCTTGAACTTTTCCAGTTCTTTTCTATACTCTTTGAGGAATTCTGTGTTCACTAGGAGGCTGTCTTCATATTAAGCTGAAATAGTTTGCTTTCCCTTTGCCTCTGAGTTTGACCTCCTTAGTAAGACCAAAGATGATAGCTACTTCTCATACAAAAGTTAGGAATTTTTTTCCTTTGACATTGTTATGATTTATAGAAACATAGACTAATTAATATATTATGTCTGTGGGAAAAGCTAGCCACTCTGAGATCTAGGTCCTATTGCTTACCTTCTATTATTAGTGGCATTTTATAAGAAACTCGGCAGTTCTGGCAATGCATTAGCTTTAAACTGGACACTGCTGCACAAAACAATACATTTCCCATTTGCTTTCTAGCTGACAGTCCATTCGTCTCCTGACACAAGTGCTGTGAAGAATTAATCAGACTTAATGAGGTCCTCATCGTCTCCTTTTCAATGCTGTGCACTCTGCTGGTGCACCTTTGCAAAATAATATAATGTATTAGATTTTTTGCTTCTTTTTCTGCTTATCTTTTGTGGCATATTTTCACTATCACAGACTGTAAGTCTTTTTGTGTTATTTTTATGGACTTTGAGCTTTTCATGCATACTTTTTTACCCTAACAAGGTGATCTTTATACCTGAGCTGTCCTTTTTACTGGCATTTTGAATTTTCAGCCATGTCTGCTGAATTAGACTGCCATCTGTCTTCTAGAAGTCTTGTTCTGGACTGAGTAGATCTTGAGCTAATTCTACATAATGTGCACAGATCTAATTCTAAATCTTTCACTCTTTTAAATGTTTTGTGAAACTTTTTAATTCTGTCCTAGATTTTAATTTGTTTTTTCTTCTCAGCCACAGATACTTCTAATGTAAACTTGTACTCTGCATAAAACCATGCTTTTGTTTTTCCTTTCATGGCACAGCTATTGGACTTACTACATTTCTATCCTTCAGTTTCACTGCTTCATTTGACCTATGTTAACAGGAGATGCCTGAACATACCATGTATTTCAGCACCAGCCACCATAGAAAGATGACCTTTTCAACGTCACTTTTCCTTTCATGATACCTATCACTTTTGTACACTCAGTATAACAGTCTTTGAACTTCCTTCGATTGTGTGCTGTATTTCTAGAGAGTTAGAGCTGTCATTGAGCCTGTAAGATATATATTTTAATTGATTTCTGATGTGACACGACATTAAGGAGACTCTGAGACAGAGAAGGTATAGCAGAGATCAACTCCATTGAGTGCTTTGATTCCAGTTGGGCTTGGATGCCTTGCTCTCCACTAATACATAGCATAAATTTCTCAAAGAGTCACATTTCTTCATAAAGGGTGCCACTAGCAGTACAGAGAATGCAGGGGAAGTTCAGAAGCCACTGAAACAGGAAGGTACATGCTTCCTGGTCAGTCCTACCACATGTGCATTCCTGGTAAGTAAGAGCAGCACTAGTGAAATGAAAACAACTTTGTTCCTACAAGGAAGAAACATCAGTTGTGCTGTGCTGTAGATTGTAAAATGAAAAGTGTGCTGCCTTGGATCTATGTTGCAAACAGATACTAATTCATTTTTTGTAAACTGATACTGTATATTGCTTGCTGTTTATTTCTACCTCCCAAGCCTAGGCTGAAGAAAAAAAATGCTCTTGGCCAAAGAAAAAGGAGTTGATAACCTTAGCTCTCTTGAATTTAACTAAAGTGGAAAATTTTCCTGAAAAAGAGGCTAAGCTGATGCAATATATTTTTCTCCCTTTCCTTCACATTTTTCTCTTTCAGCAAGACTCAAGACTGAGGACCTGTACTATATTTAAACAACCCAATAGAATTTCTACTTTTGAGAACTGTGCTAAGTATATGGTACTTAGGTATATGTTAGGAAAGAAATGTGGAAAGCTTTGTGTATTTCTTTCCATATTAATTGATTAATAAGGCCATTAGTGCCTCTGAATAAGCACAGTTCCTATCCTCTGCAAAGTTTATCTGAGCACAAGAAATGTGTCAGAAGTGTTACACATAAAAACTGTGTACATAGGAGTGGTATTTTCCCTCAAATCTAATAAGGAAAAAGAATCTTAAAATCTGTGGCATCAGAGTGTCAGTTTACTTTCATGCAGTGAAAGGGGTCTTTTTTTGGTTTTTTTCCTAAGCCCTTCTCTTGAGTGATGGCTTGGGTTGGCTTCCTTAGATCATATGCCTTTGTAATAGTCTCCTATGATTCAAATCACCCTGAAAAGCTTGGTTATCTGTGCCTGTGGCTGCTGACCTGTGACTTATTTCTGATGCACTGCATCATCAAACAGTATCAGTTTTCCTTCTGAAGCTACGTGAGAGTGAGAAAATCCTGTGGTTATGTCAGGAGACTCGTCTTCTATTTCCCCCTGGGTTATAAACTTCCTGGCAGCTAACTGCCAGGATTTTGACACATGTGGTTTGTGTGCAGCTTCTGAAGACTGCATCTAACCTATCCTTTTTTTGGCAAACTCCCCATTACACTCTTAGGCTGACACAGGAGCAGCTCCACCTCCACTGGGAATTCTGAAGTAGAGCAGCCGCTTGTGTTGCTACCAAAGTGTTGTCTAAACTTGGTTAGAACAGATCTCTGGCAAAATAAGGCAAGACCAACTGCCAAAGACCTTGCTGGTGCTCTGGATGTGGTGTGACAGACCTCACTGTTGTTGGCAAATGAAAAAATTTAAATCTCTTCCAAACCGATGGGCTTTTAACTTTGTTTCTGCCTCTGAGCCCCATTTTTTCCCAGTCAGCAATAGAATTCTTTGGTCCTCTCTACTAAAAGCAGTATGAATTTGATTTCTGACATGGAGGAATCTGAAATCAGATTACATTAGTCCATGGGCTGTGTTCTCCCATAATAAGAGCCTATTCCACTTTATGAAATGCATGCTATGTATGAGTTTTTTCGTAGCTTTTAGATGATGGCTTTGTTTAAGCAGTCTTCTAAAAAAAGAAAAAAAGGAGGTGGATGATCTTTAGAAGAACTTTCCTGTTCCATTTGGTATTTCTACTAAAAGCTTAGATTCTTTCTATTTGTTTTTCATTAATAATTTTGAAAATTATATAGAGAACTTGCTGAATTATTAAATCTTACAGCAGGCTAAATAAAGCCTAGTTTGAATGGGGAAAGTTCTTGAGACCCTTCAAGGCTTTGTTATACTGTTTGTTTAAAGTTTTACTTCTGATAACAGCTTCAAATATTTGTGATAAGCCTTTTTTTTTTTGAGATCCTAGACCTGCCTTGTCAATCTAGGTGTTGACTTCTTCTCTTCAGGATTTCAAGGTCTTTTAGAATCAGTCCCTCTTTTACTCCAATAGGACAGTAAGATTAGGCATTCCTTCTTCATTTCATACAAACAGGTTGTCAGAAAAGTTGAAAAAAAATTCTCAAATCTCTTGTGTATCTTATACAGAAGGAAGAAAATAATCTGTGTGAGCAAATGTCTGGTTTCTTCCAATTATTGTAATTTCAGGTTATTAGTGGATGGAATGTATTTTATCAGTTTTCATAACTTTATTGCTATCTTATTTTCTGGAAGCATAGCCCTATTTTTAGGCTGTAACACAGAATCACCATAGTAAGGGGAAGTTTATGACTGGTTGAAGCTGGCAGAGCTTAGAGCTTAGAATGTCTGGATTTGTGAAACTGCAGCTAAGGAAGAGAGCTTTCCTCTATGGAAAAGACCAAGGTCAGGAAAAGTTAAACTGGAAAATTACAGCTTCCTGAACTTGTAGTTTACTTGTTCTAAAAAATCTTTTTTCTACCTTGGAAATCAAGGCAAATCCTCTCATATCTGATCGCCATGTACGAATGCACTTTCAGTTTTTCAGAATATGATCTCAAAAGTCAAAGATCAAAGCTGTCAGCTGAGTTTTAGAAACCAGAGAGACAGAACCATAATTCAGCTCTTTGCATATTGAATTTAGCTCCACTGGACACTTCTGTCAAGGCTGAGTGTGATAAGAGACAGCAAGCACTGCAAGCAAATTCACTGGAGAAGAGGCAGAAAGAAAAATGGCTGTCTTCTTTTGTCCAAGAGGACTAGATAAATGACCTTGTCAGGTTTTTCTAAACAAACCTCAGTTTCTACTGATCTTCAGACTCAGTGAAGGTATCTATCAATTCTGTGCTGTGGGGTCCTGCTAAACATGTGGCCTGTTACATCAGCATTAAAGTCCATGAAAGAATTAGCCCAGCATTTGGACTATTTATAAACTAATCTTATTTATTGTAATATGTAAGAAATTTTTGGTCCATGTGCTTTTCACAAGCTACTACAATTTGTCTGTTATTCGCCAAATTAAAATCACTCAGCGCTAAATCCTGGCAAACAAAATGTCACCCCTAGCTTGGGAAAATTGCACACATCACACATTCTAGAGTTGAGTGAAGTCTAACCCTCAAGACTATAAACCTCCAAACTGTGAAAAAAACCCCAAAATTTATTGCCTTTTGCTGCATTTTACACGCCTATTGACTGATTTTATTGGTGAGAGCTAAACTTTCAAATTGAACAGCAAAAATGTATTTCAGCAGTTTACAAGAGATTTATTTTGATAGTAAAACGCTGTTAAAAAATACGGGCATTATTATTTCTACTGAGGTTCATGCATTTTTTGTTAATATTACTCAAAAACCTAGGAAACTTCTATAATATGCACAGCTTCTAAAGCATGAAAAAGCAGGGTGAACATTATGCTCACTTCTATAACAGGTTCTGCAGTTTCAGAAAGTCTGTAAAATATACTGTCTTCTGTCGTGTCTATATATTTGAAACATACATATTGAAATACCTACAAGTATTTTTAATGCAAATTTGTAGGTAAAAAAGGAGTCAGTCATGTTGCATTAAAAGCCCGTGTTTGTTTCAATGAGGTTTCTGTGGATAAAAGTGCTTGCAGAATGGAGTCTGAAATTATTAATACAAAGTATTTTCTGCATAAGTAGTTGTTAGAAAGTTTTATTAGCATCTTTTTCCCTTTTTCAGTGCCAAAAAAATCTTAAAGTTTGTGTTTTGCTTTTAAGTTCTACAGCATAGTTATTTTTGTATTTTTTAAGCTGTCATCACATTGTGTGGTGGATTCTGACACTATCTAGATAGTATTTTTAAAGACAATGTGAGTAAAATACAGCTCTGCTGCCAGTGAATAAGGGGATTAAAAACTGGTACAATTTGAGTGAGACTGGTTCTTAAGCTGTAAGATACAGCACACTATTACAAAACAGCCACACAAATAGCTGTTGAGATCAGAGCCCAAGTGGCATAAGATAGCATTATATTATCAATAAATACACAGTCTGCAGCATAAGTGCTCTATAGCAATACATTTATAATGTAAAAGTGGTTTTGCAAATTAGGTGTAGGAATACAGGTGCATAGGTATTTAATTTAAAAAGTGGATGGACACTAAGCTGGGTATTTTTACAGTGATATTCAGCCTCATGCCATATGAATAATGTTGAAATCTGACAGATTCCACTGGAACTACTCAGCTCTCAAAAAAATGGGAGTAAAAGAGAAGGTGAGCACTGGTTTGAGACAGGAGAGTGGCATTGAGTAAATTTAACCTGGTCTTGAATTTCCCCCTTAGTGGGCAGGTGTCCTTTTCAAATCTCTAAATATTTAACTATAGAACTAAAAAAACAGTGGGTAAAAATGTGAGCATGCTGTTGAGATTTGGTAAATTTACTTTTATCTATAGCTTCACATCAAACCTAAGAGGTTTTCTGTTATCCAGACGGTTATGCTAGATCCTCTCAGTGTTTACTTCAAGCCTCAGTGTATAAATGCCTCTATTTTAAAGAACTGTCTTTGCAGCTGCCTGTAACAACTGTTAGTTGGCACAGAATAAGGCTGTTCCCACTAGCTAAAAGGCAGAATATACAGTCTCAATAGTATTTATGCTCACTTAATTTCTTCATGCACTGCCTTCCTATTTGTTCTCTGTCACAGTCTACGGGCTGATTCTAGCTATCCAGGAAAAACATTTTGTCATGGCTGTTATACCCATCACTTCCTCATGCACGTTTAATGATATACAGTGCAAATATATAAATATATGCATGATATAAACTGATATTCTCTACACCTAATCACCCCAAAGTTTGTATTCCAGCGACTCAGATGCTTTGATCATGTTTTGTTCCAACTGGTCTAACCTGCAAATTGCAGAGCAGTGCACTGTAGCTGAGTAAACCAGCTATGAGAGTCTGGCTGTGGCAGCACAAGCATCAGTAGAAATGAATTTGCAATGCCTTGTGGCAGAGTAAATTACTGTGCACGCAAGTCTCTTTCCTGGGCTCAATTGTTTCTGGCAGCCAAGGTAGTCTGGGTGCTTTTGCCATATGCTGTGTTTCTTTTGACTGTTTCCCTTTCACCAGCTTTCAGTTCAGTGGGGTTTAAGGGGATGGTTACACTGGTGAATGATTAACTTGGATGAGAAGCTACTGAGAACAGGATCAAGGGCAGCAAAAAAAAAGAATGTTTAGCATACTTTGCAGGTGTATAGGCACCAGGGAGGGAAGATAAGATGCACAGTGATTCAGCAAAGCTAATGCTAAAGTTGGCAGAATGCAAAGTTCATAGTAGCTTCTTTATGTTTTTGAAATCTTCAGGTCAGAAGACATGACATGATGGTTAAATCCAAGTGAAATCATTATATATGATAGAACATAGTAATTATAATACACTTCTTGTTCTGTGTTATGAAAAAGGGCAGATAAGAGGGGCCACAGCTGCTTCTAGTCCAGGAATCTATGGAACTGGTCTGAGGAAGGACAGGAGGAGGTGGAAAAAGAGCCTGCAAAGTAATACAAAGAACTGTTGCCTAAGGGAGCATTGAAAAGCTATAGAAACCCAAACCAAGATGACCAGGAAACAGAAACCAGCAAAGCAATTATGATCTAACCTTGCTCTAGAAGCTAAAACCGTGTCATTCAGCAAAGCATGGAGAAACTGCTCTGTTTCCTGCTAAGGGTGCAGTGCTGAATTTGTTATCTTACCAGATGTTTTGCTTTCTAAAAGGTGTGGGAGTGTAAACAATAAGTTATTTTGGCTCTTTTAGGTACTTAATGAAAGAGGTAAATTTTTTACTTGGCCAGAGTGTGAAAGTAAAATTCTAAAGTGGGACTGTAACGTAGCAGCTGTGTTACTGTAGAAACAGTGAGAACTTTCGTTAGGTTGCTGGTAATATACAGCTAATTAAGAATACTTGTAACAAATCATGCAGGATTGCATCAGATTAACTCAGTGTGTATTACCCCGAAGTCTGGCTCTCCTGGGACAGACCATTAGCTAGTGAAAAAAAAAAACAACAAACAGGTTCATTAATTCTGAAGAACATTAATAACTTAAAACAAATGAGGATAAGGGCTCACTGATATCAAGATTGCAATGGAAAGTTGTTCAGCTCTGTTAGATAGCAACAGTATGTATATATTGGGCATGGAAAAGGGATGAGAAGGTTGTATATAACATAATCTTGTGATTTAATGCAACCAAAAAGCTGCACGGAGTGCCAGTGCTTGACTCCAAAGGAGAAGGAATTACCTGCACTATGGGTTATTTCAGAAGTCTGTCCAATACTTTATTCCTTTGACTGTAGGTGCTTAGAGAAAAGACTCAAGAACAGGGAAGGGATTATTTAATCAGGAAAGTAAACAGTCTTCAAGGAGTCTGAAGTTAAGGACATTTCTCAACTTTGTATGTGTCAAAAACACTTTGGTGAATCTTGTTAAAAGGTTCTTTAAAAACAATTGCTTTTTTAATCTTCCTAGACTTCTGGCATTCAAAACCATCCTGTAACAATAAGTTTCAAATCCTGTGAAAAATTATTATCTTGTGCTTGTTTTTACTTCTTGTTTAATGAGAAACAGTGAAGTACCATTCCTGTTAACCTGAATACTGTTTTGTACACTGGTTATCTCTTTTCCAACTGAAAACCCTGTTCAGTTAGCTCTCTCTTCATAGGAAAGCTGGGTGTTACACCTATTCTATTTCGACTGTCCTTTTTGAAGGGATATTATAAATGCAGAGTATACAGTCACTGGATTTATATAGTAGTGTGCTGGTATTTCTGTTTTTCTAATGAGCACATCACTGCTGTTTGCTCGATTACCCGTAATCACTGGGATGGGGTTTTCAGAATACTATTTAAAATAGCACTTGAAGATTTCTTTCCTGAGAGGCTATAGCTAATTTATAGATCATCATTATGCATACATAGTAAAAGCTATTTTCCCCCCGTGCGCTTCTCTTTTTTATCAGCATTACATTTCAGTTTCCATTTTATCAGTGATTTTGTCACTACTGTGAGATCCTTCTGCTATTTTTGCACTTGATTCTAGTTTTAAAGCAAATGAAGGGATTCTGATTTTAGAAGATCTGGTTAAAACAGATCCTAACTCAGAGTCCTGGTTTCCCTTTATTTGAAAAGTGTCCACTTACTCCTGCATTTTGTTTCCCATCTATTAACTAGTTTACAACTGGTAAGAGGACTTTCTATACTATGACATCACAGTAATCTTTGAGCAAGAATGTTTTGTGAATTTGCAAAATTCTCCTGGGGACATAATATACTCAGACCCTGTTGTGCCTTCCATTTCAGAAAGTTCCTTATGAGCATGCAGTTGTTAGTTGAGTTTTGTTGTGTAGAAAAGTATGGGGAGGCTTCTCTATACCTATGAAAGAAGGCTTCTTTTCCTGACATAGTTCTCTTCCAATACATTCTGTGGAGGGCAGAAAAAATTACATTTATTACCTATAATGTGGAACATATATAGGTAATGTGTTGCAGTGGCTGATGTGATGACATTTCCTGAAGGCTTTTTGTTCCACTCTTCTGAGATGTCATTGGAACTGATTAGGAGGAGAAATGCAGGGGTGTCCTCCTTCAGCAAGCAGGGGCTGGGCTTCCTGAAGGAGCATACCTTGTTTATGCCAATATCTTCTGAAAAGGGTGGACATCAGAAGTAGTCTAAGAATGAGGATTTTTAGATTGTGGTCATGGAGCTTCTTTCCATGGTAAAAAAATGACTGGGGAATTTTACATGAACATCTTAAGTAATAGCTCGGATTTAAAAATTACTTTGCTGAAAATATTTTGTTTTAAAAAATAATTGAGTTCACAGTCTTTGTCTGCACTGTGAGAGATGTGCATTAAATGTTCCACCAATGAAATCCTAAATTAAAATTCAAGTTTCCAGACTGCAGTGCCTTGGTATTTAGCTACAACACGAGAAATTTAACTACCCAAAATTCAGGATCAGGTTGCCCAACATTTCTGCTACCCAACCACAACACATATGGTAGGATTTTCCAGATATAAAACTGGGAAAAAACTAAGTTGGGTGCTTCCTCTCTATGCTCATTTGTATGGGGAACAAAGTCCTGTAACTGCATGTTGAATCAGGAGGATTGAGTATCCACTGAGCTACAGAACACAGCGGGCACATGATATTTGGTACACTCCAAAAATCTCTTGTACAGAGGAGAGCGAAACTTTCCACAGGGTTAAGCTAAGCTCAGTTTGTACTTTGTCAGAGACCCTCTGGGCTCCTCTGTATTTCAGGTCCCTGGTTATAAAAGGATGACAAGAATAACTACTCCGTTGTTAAGCTGTGAAGATACATGTTGTAACAAGACTGGGGTTACTGCAGCTGGGGTGGCACAGAAGGGATTGGGGGGAACGTAACCACACAGCTTTGGACCCAGCTTAGCATTTCACAGTGACCTTGAATTTACATTTTCTGTTTTCAGGAGATGTGACTGAAACCAGAATAACACTTTTTTGCAAAGTCCGGATGAAGATACGATTGATGTGGTAGGTTGATACCCATGACGTGAAACAGTAGGTGCTGTGTGTTGGGGAGGAATCTGGGGTTCCTGGCTGCTGACAGGCACACCGCCTGCCTCTCGGTGTTTCACTGCTTGCTGTCCCAGCTCTCTGCTGCTGCTCAGTACACCAGGGACTGTCGCCTCCCTGGTGTAGCGCTCTGCGGTAATGGGCAGTGATGTGCATCAGTCTGTACCGAGAAAACCCCTCTCTGACACTATGCTTCAGTGGGCACAGCTTTTATGAGTACCGGTCATAGGCTTTACAGACTCAGCATCCTCCTCCTCCTCCTCCTCCTCTCCAGTGGTGTTGGTGCGTACAACCCGCAGACGGACACAGCTCTCCTGGCTGCTCACACGCGTGTCTCATGCGGTGTGCCTGGGATCCTCTCCCGGTGCCATCAGCCTCTGGGTGTCTAGGTGACCACAGGTCTGCCCCGCACCCTCTTTTTGCGGGGCACTCTTTCCTTTTGGGTCCCCTCTCGGTGTCGCACGCCACGGGCCTGCGTGTCACTTCTCGGGCTGCCTGGGCACCCCCGTCTCCATGTCACGCCTTCCCCACCTTCGCCACCTCCCTCCTTTCCCCTCGTCTGCGGGGCACCCCCCCCCCCCCCCCAGGGCCTGCGCGGTCCCCGCCGCCAGGGCAGCGCCCTGCCTCCGGCTCGGGCAGGCGGGGAGGCCGAGGGGGGCGGTGGGCGGGAGGCGGCGGAGCTGCGGGGCACGAACCGCCGCCCAACTCCCCTCAGCAACTCGGGAGGAGGCGGCGGCCCGCCCGTTCCCTCGCCCGGCGCGGCCCGGCCCCTTCTCCCTCGGGCACCGCCCCTCTCCGAGCCGCCTGTGAGTCAGGGCTTTGCCGGGCACGGGCGGCAGCCGCGGCCGCAGCGGGTTCGGAGCCTCCGCCGCGGGGGCTCCATGGAGAAGGCGGCAGCGGTGAGCGAGGGCGGCGGCGGCAGCAACAGCAGCAGCCGCAGCAGCAGCCGCCCCACGTCGGCGGGCTCCTCTCCCTCGTCCTCCTCCGCCAGCCGCGGGCTGCCGGGCCGGGCGGCGGCCTCGGGGAGGCTGGATGGAGGCGGGGGGGCCGGTGGCGGCAGCAGCAGCCCCAGTTCGGCGGCGGCCAGCCCGGGGGGCGGCGGCAAGAGGCGGGAGCCGGTGCTGGAAGGGACGCTCAGCAAATACACCAACCTCCTGCAGGGCTGGCAGAGCAGGTAAGCCGCCCGGACGGATCCCGGTAGCGCTGTGGGGCCGCGTCCTCACCCTCTGGGCGCCGCTTCTCACCCCCAGCCTCCCCCAAGATGGTGTCCGGGCCGCCGGTGCCACCGACCCGACCCCTTCCCTGGCCTCCCTGGGCAGGTAGGCCGGGCTGTGCCGCCAGCCCTACCCGAGGCCAGGCTCCCTTACCGCTTTCTTTCCTTTTGTTTTACTCGTTTTATTTTTATTTTTTTTTTTTTTCGCAGTTGGACTTAAGGAAGGGGGTGTTGGGCGGGCGGAGCCGTGGTCCCCAGCGCTGCCCGGCGGGGGCAGGGGAGGTGTAACGCTGCACATGCTTTTCTCTTTTAAATTTTATAGAATGGCAGAATCGTTTCGGTTGGAAAAGTCCTTTAAGATCACCGAGTCCAACCGATAACCTAGCGCACTGCCCAGTCCACCACTAAGCCCCGTCCCTGCGTACCGTACATATAAGGCTTTTTTAAGCTCCTTTTCTATCACCTTACTCTCCTCCTTCTGTGAACTTACCTGCAGTAACAAAAGAATGAAAGACTGGGTGGGAGCCTCCCAAAATAAATGGGAAAACCGCCACGCTTGTGATTGTTAGTGTTGCTTTATACCTGTATATTGTATAGTAAGATCTCTTCTCTTGCATTGTCTTTCCTGTTTGTCGAGTCCTAATTTATGTTGATATGGTGGCAGGCCCTGGTCCTGCAATTTGTTGGGTGTGGACGGGCTGATGTTCATCTGTCAAAGTCCTGGGGAAGGTCTGGTTTCGAATCTTGTGTCTCAGAGTTGAAGCTAGGCTGGGGAATTAATAATTTTGTATTGGGATCTGTTGAAACCAAGATAGATTTCTTATTGGTGTTTTACTTGTCGTTATTTAACTCTGTCCTCTAAGTAGATGGATGGGGATAAGTATCTAGAACTTGACTTTTAGTGCAAGGCATCACAGTGATAGTTTTGTGGAGAAGCAAATGCTACAGAGAGAACATTTACAGGACTAGTTACACCTTTGCACAAACCTTTAGAAAGAGAAGCCTACCAAAACCTGCTGTTGCTCGTATGAAGGGATCCCAGGCTGTGACAACATGGGAGTGGCGGGGACCTTGATGTTCTGACAGTAATTTTAAAGCATTTATAATTGACAGAGTTAATTTGCACTAATGCCAGTGATGCTAGGGCGCTGGCTCCTTCAAGGGCTAAACCAGTGGTAGCAGTACTGGAGCACTACTTCCTGAAAAGTTTCAGGAGCTGCTCTAATTTCATACACTGGAGGGCATGCATAGGTGTGCCAGCTATGAGTGAATATGTCTGGTATGATTTGGGGAGGCACTCATCTCCATGAAACTAGACTGCTTCAGTGCAGACACTGAGAAGACCATTTATTGTGTAACTTGGTTAATGCAGTTCTGTGCTACATTTACATTTGACTTGTATCTCTTTGTTCATTTATGTAGTCCTCCTGTAGTTTTGTTTAAAAACCAAATAAACACATTTTGATACCTAAAATGTAAGAATAAAATTAATGATTAAAAATTAAAAGCCTCCCTTTCACCCTTTTCCCCCAGACACCTCCATCTCTTCTTGTAGAAATGGGAATTTTTTTACCGTGTGTGACTTTAAGGGTTGCTGTCATTTTAATTTGATGAAATTTCAAAATACAGGTCAATGCTTATAAATCTTTGGGTGTAGAACTGTTTGTTGTATTTGGGAAAAGATTAAATATTTCATCAGGTTGACAGCCTGACATAGCATGTGTAATCTGTGTATGTCCAAGAAACTTTTATCTGAAAACACAGTAGAAAAAAGATAAATGTCCCTTAAACCATTCTACCATAGCACTTGGAAATCAATGTTTATTCTAAGCAGTCTTTCTTATGCTGCTTTGTCAGTTGCCAGTTTTATTTTCTGTAAATCTGGGTGACTGAGCAATTGGTTTACCATGACACAAAGCTTTAATGCTGAATATCTTTGGTTTGTTCAGTTTGGTTGTGCCAGTGATGTATTGGTTGTTTGGGATGGGGAATCTGATACAAGTTCTAAACAGAGCAGTCAAAACTTGAGGCTAAAGAAGTTGATCTTACAGCATCCACTAAATGAGTAGTGATCCGTGGGTTTGAGCGTCCTTGTCCATTTGGCCTTCTGAATATTTGTCATGGAGCCTCTTTTTTCTGTGAATTGGAGCTCAGTTTGTAACATTTGGTCAGTGACTTCATAGCTGGCACCTGAAAATCAATCAAGAGTGTGTGTATTACTGAGTGATCATACAAATTAGTTTTGAATTTACTTAATCTGAAAAAATGCAAGATGGTTTAATTGCATGATCAATGCAGACAGATGGCATGAATATAAATAAAATAGAAAAATAAAGTGAAAACTAACAAGAGTTCAGTGATTGTGGATTTGGAATGCTCATCTTTGAAGCTCATTATTCATTAGCCTAAATAATTTCAATGTGTTTAATGCTAGTGTATGCCACGTGGTATTAAATCGAAAGGCTTTCCTAGGTTATCCAACACTTACTATGCAGACTAGCTTCTTCAAGTCTAAGGAAATCATTGTCATTTGAATTATAATAAATTAGTGTCACTTTTTTATCAATTATCCTTTAACAGATTTATACAAGGTAATCTTATTTTGGATGAGGCAACTGAGTATGGATACTGGATTTAACACTGCATTTATAAGGATTAGTTGAAGTAATTCAAGGCCTCAAATTCAGTCAATCTGGGGAGCTGCGTTACTGCTTTGAAGAACTTCTAAGGGTTTGTTGTTCTCTGTTGACAGAGTAAGGAAATCTATTCTGCTCTGGCAGGGCCAGGAATAATCTGATTTGGAAATGAGTGAGATGTAGTTCTTCACCTTTATTATAAGCAGAAGGAAACACTGCTTTTTTTGTTTCATTGCTTTGAAGAAGTTTGTTTTGTGATAAAGGTGCCAAAGGGCCTGGGCATCTAGAGTGCCTCCCCTGAAGTAATGTTTTGTGGCTTTACACAAGTATTAATCTAAAACACAGACACTTTGACATAAGAACCCTTGTGTCTGATCTCAGATGTAAGGGGTATCTGGAGGTCTTTGCTGTGAAATCACAAATAATTGTGTTATCAGAATTGAAGTACTATTCCAAAGCATTTCCATTGGGGTTTACTTGTTTTACATGTGTGGGAAAGTAGTAGCTTGTATTTTAAGTGAGAGTTTTGTGGGTTTGATGGAGAAAAATGTCTCTGTACAATCATCTGATACCATGCAGAACCTATTTTGCATGAGTTAATTTAATAATAATAACGAAACACCTATTGCCTGTGGCATTATTACCCTGTTTTTGAATAGAGAGGTAAAATGTAAAGAGTCTTAAAACTCTCAAGGTATGTGAAACTGATATGTGGTCTACCTCTCCCTCTCCAATTTTTCCTTAAAATGTTTTTAGTACTTGTGCTTCTAGGGTTTTGTCCTGCAAGCATATATAAGCCCCTGGATCATCTGCATTTGGGCTGGGGCTTAAATTTGGATTTGTAACGACAACAAATGGAGCACCAGCTCATGGATGTTGTTGCTTTTCTGAGCTGAACTGATTTGTGTAAATTATTCTATAGCCCTGGCATTTCTTTGGCCTATTTCTGTTGCCTCTCTCAGTTGAGAAATATATTTTACCAGTCTGCAAGAACTGTGCCCAATGAACTTGATCTTGGGCACCACCAGACTTCTTTTCAGGATTAGCTGCCCTCCTCGGATTTCCAACAAAAAGTGTACTCTGGGGCAATTTAGGGATCTCTTTTGTGCTGTGTCTCTTTGTTGGGCTTCACAATACTGTGGTGTGGTCTCTTTGCTTGAGCAGTTGCAGAGAAGGGTTGCAATCTGACTGCTGCCACCACAGAAAAGACCCTTCCTTATGCCAGGATAATGTCAGAACAACCAGAAGACTCTGCTTCGTGA
Organism: Phaethornis superciliosus; assembly: GCA_023637945.1. Lineage (NCBI taxonomy): Eukaryota > Metazoa > Chordata > Aves > Apodiformes > Trochilidae > Phaethornis > Phaethornis superciliosus. The sequence continues at coordinate 108,436,838 of JAJQWJ010000002.1, forward strand.
GCTATTTCAGGGCTTGGCTTCTTTGACTCCCGGAAGTTTAACATCTTTATTGATGATTTTGACAAGGGGGTGGGAGTGCACCCCCAGTAAATTTGCAGGTGACACTAAGTCGGGTGGAAGTGTTGATCTGCGTGAGGGTAGGGAGGCTCTGCAGAGGGACCTGGACAGGCTCGATCCGTGGGCCAAGCCATCTGCATGAGTTTCAGTAAGGCCAAATGTCAGGTCCTGTACTTTGGCCACAACTCCATCCCGGCCTGCATCAGAAACAGTGTTCCCAGCAGGACCAGGGAGGTGATCCTGCCCCAGTACTCTGTCTTAGTGAGGCTGCATCTTAAATACTGTGTGCAGTTTTGGGCACTGCAGTTGTAAGAAGGACATTGAGGTGCTGGAGAGGGTGCAGAGAAGGGCAACCAAGCTGATAAGGAGAGGCTGAGGGAGCTGGGGCTGTTCAGCTTGGAGAAGAGGAGGCTGAGGGGAGACCTCATCACTCTCTACAACTCCCTGAAAGGAGGTGGCAGTGAGGTGGGTGTTGGCCTCTTCTCCCCAGTGACCAGCAACAGGACAAGGGGAAGTGGGTTAAAGCTCCACCAGGGGAGGTTCAGGTTAGATACTAGGAAAAACTTCACAGAAAGAATGGTGAAGCATTGGAATGGGCTGCCCAGGGAGGTGTTCAGCACACGGGGAGATGAAGAGCTACAGTGGATAGTTTAGTGGCTAGGGGTTGTAGGGTGGATGGTTTGACTTGATATTAGAGGTCTTTTCCAACCTTGATCATTCTATGATTCTATGAAGTTATGCTGCTCTGACAATAGCTGTTACAGGAGGGTTGTTTTCTACATATGTTAACAAAATACCTAAAAAAAGTAAGTTGTTTATTACTATCATCATTATTATTATTTTATATACTGGAGAAAGAGGTTGTATTAAAAGGAATTGATGGGTATACTTCAAATTCAGTAATAGTACCCTACTCACTCCTTGTGAATTAGCTAGCCCATCTTTTGCATATTCTAGGACTGACACATCTGTGTGTGGAGCTTTGATGTAGTTAACACCTCTGGTAGTTGCAGATTCTTCAGTGGTACCAGTGGTGCTGCATGGTACCAGCAATGTTTTGTGGCCTTTTTCCAGTGTAAAAAAACTGAAGAGATTGTTACTGAACAAGCTATATGACTATAGTTGTATAGGTATAACTTGGGAGGAAAGTTTGTCCTAGAGGAAGAAAACTGCTTTTTTAATATACAATAAACTATACTTTCAGAATTGTAGCAGTAGACAGTATCTGAGAAGGAGAAAATAGCCATGTGCTTATTTAATGTTTGTGAAGTTTGCTGTAATAGGAAGTTTTTTTGTTCTTGAATCAGATTAACACCATCCCCTCCACTGCTTATCTTTTAATCTTAGGGTGTTTCTGGCATACCTATACAGGACTTTGGGTAGTGTTGTAAATACCTTACAGAATTTCTTTGCAGAGTTTTGGAAAAGGGAGATTCAATTTAAAGGAGCTGGAGATGCAAGCTTCTTTCTTCTGATGTTGGAAATCTGCTCCTTAAATTTAGGCATCTAGATTATAATTTGTAAGGAGTTGTGGGAACACTTTCCACTTTTAAGGCATTTTGATAGTGTTGGGCTAACACTATCAAAGATTTTACTTGCAAAAAGATTTTACTAGAAACTGTGTTGTCCCTTCATGTGTAGATTCAGTTTGTAGTAGGAGGCAATGTGTAAAGGAAGAAAATGCTTAAAACTAATGTGTTTTAGTTCTGTTGAACAAAGGAATGGGATATTTTCTGCTCTAAACACTCAGGAGTCCAATATCTTATATTATTGAAATTCAGATGTTTGTCATTAAATAAGCTTTCAAATAAACTTGGTGTGTAAAATGTAAACAAATCAGTTACTTGTAAATTTTATTTTGGATTAAGGCACTGGCCTTTTTTTCTTAATCCTGAAATCTATGTAGCAAAAAATAATCACAGTCAAATGTAAGCTTTCATTTCATCCTTCTTTCATTTTTCTGTTTAAACTTTTTTCTCCAGAAGTATCATTAATGTTCACTTACAAGAAGAAAACAAAAAAGTAATAAAAACTCCCCAAACAAGTAAAAGTAATCTCTCTGAATATATATCCCCAATGTGTTAGTAGGAGAATAATAACTTTCAGTTAAGATGCACTTTTTCCTTGTTTAGTTAGTTGTTGATTAGACATAGGCAGTTTAATTGCAAACTGGTTGATTTAGTGGAGTAGCTTTTGCGTGCTGTGTCTAAAACCAGCTCTGTTGAGAGAATGGAGAAGGATTTTCAAGCAGAGCAGTCACAGAAAGAACCTTAAGAGGGTAAGAGGGATACCTAGGCCTCTGTCCTTCAGGGACTCTGACAAGAAACATGTGGAAGACAGCGTTGGACCTCAGACTGAAATTGAAAAGGATGGTTTTGTGGTTATGGTTTGCACTGTGGAAATGTGGATTCTGGTTGGAGAACTTCCACAGGCATTTCTGTTATCTCCAGGCAGGTAACCAAGTTGTTCTTCATCTGGTTGTGTCACAGGGTGCCAGGGCTGCTTATGCCTCTGCAGCGGATAAAATCGTATAATACATAATGATGTAATGCATAAAATGCTTGAAGATAATTTAGGAAAAATCTGTTTAAAACAAATGAGACTCGAGCAGTTTCACTCAGGAGTTATATTTGGGATTTGCAAATGCACTTCAGAGCTGAGCAGCCGTCTTGTACCAGAGGAAATGAAGTGGCAGGCAAAATAGAGCATGGTCTTCCTTTCATCCAGATGTCACACTTAGCTTTCAGACAGTGAAAAGAAGTGGCAGTTGGCACTAACACCGAGGCACTTCTTCTTATCTGGGTGTTATTACTTGCTCATCTTGCTGCTGGCTTTCTGCATGGTGACTTCTGTGCTTAGAGACACGATAGATGTGGTTAGAGGGAGCAGACATGCAGTTGCTGGCTTTTTTGAAAAAACCCAACCAGTTTATGAATATGGATTTTGTTCATGTAGGAGAAGTGACAATAAGTTGTTAAACTAAGTAATCTGTCTGGTGTCTTTTTTTAAGTATGTAAGAAAAGTATTCAGATTTCCCCCTGTCATTTTGTACTTAAGAACAATTGTTTAATAAGAAGAATATACCTGCACTTTTGCTTTTGCTGGTATTTTTACTTTGTTCTTTATGATGTATTTAAAGGCCTAAACCTTCTGAGTGGAAAGGATGCTAAAAATTGCCATGACTTACTTTTTATGTAAAATCTTATTTGTTAAATATATGTTATAATGAAGAAAGAAAAAAAAAAATACTGAACTTGCTTTAGCTAAAAATGCCAAGTTCTTTGGTCCTAATACACTTTCACAACTTTTTTTTTTTTTCTTGGAGTATCTTAGCATTGTGCTTGAGGCCTTGAAGGATTTTGTAGATATTTTACTAAGATCTTTTTATTACTTTTTGGAACCAAATCTGGGGAGGCAACGTTTGTCTAGTATTTAACTGTTAAACATAAAAACGTTTTAGTAAATGCTATCTAAATGTTACTATACTTCTTTTTCCAAAGTGACTTTTAGTTAGTAAATTTAGGGTTGATAAATATAGGCCCTTAAATACCCAGTTCCTATTCCACCTAGACTTGCATTTCTTTTTGGGTATCTTGAGTATTTTTCTGCTAGTGGTAGAGTATTCTTTATTATAGCTAGGGGAACAATTTGCCCAGCTTTAATCGCTTTTTAAAAAACTGACTGTAGTACTTGTCAGCATCTCACTGAGTATCATTGTACTGGTTCTATGTGAGACTGAAGATACCTCTTACCAAATTTTAATTTCTCTGTGCAGTCTTTTTGTGCAGGCTAGGTTCTTTTGTGTGTATTTGGAGTATCTAGACCAATGGAGTATTCTGACTGCAAGCCAGATCTCCCAGTAATTTCAATAATGTGTGACAGTTCTGATTACTATTTGGTATTTCAGTGTTGGTCATCACTTATGGACACCAGAACTGTGTACCATTTCAGCTGAAGTTGCAGCAGGGATCAAATACAGAGGTAATACATCCCATTTCCTCCAGCTCAGTGTTCCCTGCGTAAAAAGTTCAAAGACTATTAGCTTCCTAGGTCTCCATCATTATTCTTTGAAAACTGAGTTGTAAATTTTGCCTTATAAATTTAGCTGATAGTCTAATTGCACACCACAGGGAGACCTCATGTTCCCTGCTGCTGCCTGGGTTCTCCAGACAGGTATCTTCATACCCACGCTTGTGTTATTTCCTACTTGCTTTGCTTTAAGCTATCAGTGGCACAACCCCCTGGTGCTTCTTAGGCTGTTTTCTCCTCATCCGGTACCATATGGCATAGTACTACCAAAATGAATGCTAGAAGTGTCAAAATGAAGACTAGCACCTAACTATCTTTTTTTTTTTTTTTTTTTCTTTTTTTTTTTTTTTTTTTTTGTGAGGTGGTGATGAAAAGGAGTGCTGTGGCAGCTGTCTGCCTGCAGTATGCTCTCTCTGTCCACACTTAGCATGTTTTTTGTGTATCACCCGTAACACTTCTTGGGCTTTCTCATATTGTGTGTGTATGCCCTCTTTTTGAAGGGCTAAAAATAGTAGTTATTTGTTTACAGGATATACTAATTTAAAACGTAGTTGAGGAAACCTTATTATTAGTCAGAAGAATTGCTTGAACAAAATAATCAGTAGGTTTTCTTTACTCTGAACTTTTATGAGGCAGTGCTTTTCCAGGTAAGTCCTCTATCTTGTAATTATCACTCTTCCATCACTAGATCTATGATTTTATTTTGGCAGTATTGGAATGCATGTTGTTTGCTAAAGATAGTTGTTTTCCATATCATCAGCAAGCTTTATGGAAACTTTTTCCCCATCTAGGTCATTGCTAAACACTCAAAAGCCAAGAACTGATTGCCAAGACAACCTATTAGCAATACATGCACTGAAAAATCCATGTTTGGTTATATTTTGGGTCTGGTTCCATCTTTTAACAGTTTTTCAGTGTGTTTAACTTGTCTTGTTAATTTTTTTTTGGTTGGTTGGTTTTTTGGTACTTAATAAACAGTTCTGCCTTCATTAGGCCATTGCTTCAATTCCATTAATATTATGAAGCAAATTTGTGGTATTAGAAACCTAGCAGGTTTTCTGGAGGATATTTGTTTTTAGTAAATGTCTACTTGGTTTAAATGTATTTTGTTTAAAATTGTACTGCATCAGCTGTTGTTTTTTTTTTCTTGAGAACTGGATAGTTTCTGTTTGGGAACTTTCCTGTTATGTTTCATGGAAAGGAGCTGAATGCACCAACTATTGATGAAATTAAAGTATTTCTAATAATTGCTTAATGAGCAATTATTAGAAATGCTTGGTGAAACCTAAGAATTGTGTTGGCAGTAGCCATATGATAAAATTACAATTTAAATTTTGGACTACTAGTCTTCAAAAGAAAAGACAGGACTACTCAGATAAGTATTATAATAGTAACAATTATTGTTAATTGCTGTATGTTTGCTTGTTTCTGGACCTTTCCACAGGCTAAATATGGTTGCAGATGTGTTGTACAGCTTTTGCAGATACCTTAAGATACTTGACTGAAAAGATCTTAGTCTATCAGTTGCATGGTTGTCAGTTCAAATCCCTACACTGTTATTTTTCTGTTGTTTGGATAAAGTTACTCCCACAAGTTCATGTATCAAGGACCTGTTTCTTGGTGACTTGGGAAATGGCTTTGCTTCAATGTAACAGCCTTTTAGAGATCACCTGTTGCAATATTAAGTGTTGCACCTTATATAATGTGTCTTTCATCAGGTTCCAAAGATTTTTTAAAATGAAGTAAGTCAGAAATGATTATTTGATTTGCTTGAGAATAGACTTGGAACTGGGATGATTTGTCTAGGTTGTTCAACAGTATATTTAGAAGTTAGAGGAAGTGCATAAATATTAAGTTGTGCCTCTGTGTCAATAAAGCTTCTGCATTTACATTTAGAACAGAACTGTGGACCACATTGCCACTTACAGCTAGATTGGTTGCTACAACCTTTGTTGAGATAAGATGATGCTTTTATGTAAGGGGGACATAACACTCTGGGAGAATCTCTGCACTGTATTCAGCGTAGTATGTTTAATCTTCACCAGAAGAGGAGTTTGTGTGTTTTTCTCTCTTTGGAATATGGATTAAACCCTGCTAGTAAAAGGAGCATCGTTTAGGCTTGAGCAGGCAAGACCAGGCATTCTGTTATTGTTCTCTATAAATTTACAAAAGTAAAGAAAATAGAGGAAGGGAGCAAATGACCACTTTCTTGTCTGTTGCCATTATTTGAAACTGGTAGGGTATTGGAGAAGAATTACATCCAGTTTCTCCATACTGCATTTATTGTGGTGATAGAAGGAAGATAGTGAACTTGATGATGAAAAGGATACTGAAGTTTGGGCAAGACAGTAAAAGCCAAAAATGATGTTATTCACTTCTGCAAGCATTTGGGCTTTTTGCATTGTCACAAAAACCTCATCTGAAGGTGTTGTGTTTTTTTTTTTTTTTTCCTTGGTGGCGTATCACAGTAAGCTTTTTATAGAAGTTCCTGAGTTCCTGCCCTTGAAAATAGAATATAGATTTCTGTCTTTTGAGCTGGAAGGTTTGTACTGTGGGTTTTGTGTTTTGTTTTTCTCCTTCTCTTGCCTGTTTTATCTTGCCTGGTTAGTTGGCTTTGATTTTGTGACTGTTGGGTTCATGTATCAAACTTTATTTTATTTTTATTATGCAAGTGAAAGGAAGGGGCAGTGTGGCAATGAAACAAGGGAGGAAAGAAGAGATGCAAATAAAATGGTGGGAGAGGTTTAGAAAAGGAGTTAAAGCCTCTGGAAGAGAACTGGTGGAAGGAAAGGGAAGGATGTAGATATTGAACTGAAGACAACACAATAGTAGAACTTGACCACTTCAAAGAAATAATAATTTTGGAAGTCACACACTGTTAATTCAGAAGTAAGTATTGGAAGCTCAGATTAGATAATTTACTCTTGTTTATTAATTTTAATACTGCCATTAAGAAAGGCGCACATGTAGAGAGGAAATTACTGTTTTTTAAACAACAATGTGTAGTGCAGTGAGTATTTTTCTGGTTTTGGTTTCTTTCCTCTGACACCTTCTGTAGCAGAGCTCATTTCAGGCTGGTAGATGAGTGGTGTGAATAGCAGCCGGAGGAAGCTACTGACAGTGCCCACCTGGATATATATTAACGTGCCAGACTTACCTTTGCCCTTTTATACATAATACTGCTTATGTGAGAATTCAAGCATATGTGATGATGAAACTGTTTATCTGGTCAAGGTTCTAAGTGTTGTTTATTAATTTTTGATTTACACAGCGAGGATCTGGATTTTTCTGTAGAACAGAAATACATATATAAATAGGAACCTAATGCTTAAAGGTCTTCAGCAGTGGTTGCTAAATATACTTTCTTCAGAAGGATCATAGCTAGTACAGTGCATATCTTTCAACATATTGATGAAACCACTTTTGTGGACACTGTGGACTTCATACATATGTTTCTAACAAACAGTGTTGACAAGATACTCTCTGGTGAGGATGGCTGCGCATCAGCTGTCAGATTAAAGACAAAACACAGAATCTTAAACCTCTCATTTCAGCCAATGAACTGATATTCCTAAGAGTAAAGGCAGGGCAAAAAGGTATTGAACTGTAAAGTAATGGTACAAAAAACTTAAAAGTTCCCCCTATCCTAAGATGATGCAGAATGTAAGAATGGTCTGGTTTTTGCACAGTGTTGTTTGAACTATCTGGGGTGGAGAAGAGTAGGCATACTGACCTTACAGGCAAGATCCTTACTTAGTGTATCTTATTTTCTTCCATATGATGCATAAAGGAAATACTACATGGTCTTGCATATGTTAATTCTTTCCAACCAGGAACCTTTAGACTATGGGTAAAAAAAATAAATAAATTCAAAAGCTAAGATGAACAACCAGAAAGCTAGGATGAGCAAGGATAAAGGAGGATGTAAAACTGAGAACTTAAAAAATTCCCAAAGCAAGACCTTAATGTGCCCTTTGTGTTTTTTCCTTTTATGTAAATATATAATAAAAAATATATGTGTAGTTCACAAAAAATGGCATTAGTGTAACATAGCTGAATTCTTGGCCTCTTTCATGTGAGAGTAGAGTGAATATTACTTGTTGAACAGGTTCTGTCAGTGAAATAATTCTTTAAATGAAACTTGCAGTTGGGAAAAATGCCAACGTTATGGTTCAACTGGAGGTTCAATTTTCAGAACCTAGAAGATAAATTATATGTGTATTGAAAGTAAAAAATAACAGCTGCTATAAATGCTATAGTAAAAACGAGAACAAATTTAAAAACAGATGTTTTATTCCATTGGGTTGCACAAGAATTACAGTCCAAACAGATGTGTTCATAAAGTGTCTCCTAGAAAATGTCAGCTAGTCCATGTATTTACTTAGTATATATTGTGATAAATTATGTCTAGAACAGCTACAGAGAATATTACCCTGGGTGAATTATGGAAGTACAGAGTAGAATGAGGGACAAATGAAGAATTGGTTTGAAGAGTGCTGTCTCCTGGCATCATTTGTGTGTCTTTACCTGGACATTACTATTGAAATTCCTGTGTTTCTTTCACTATCTCTTGTTATTATTTGTTTCTTCCACACAAATTACACAAGTAATGTACATATGTCCACAAGCTAAAAAAATAGCTAGATGAATGTGAGAGAGTTCCCAGGAAAAATCAGCAATACAGATTCTTGAGTACAGAAATTTAATATATTGGCATTATAACTGATGGTGTAGATGATGAAGACAAGCACACTTCATATGGAAACATTTTTCAAACTGTTGTCAATTTCTTTAGAAATGTTATTAATTCTTCAAACATACCTTAGTATATTACAGGAAAAGAAAGCTGTCAGTGAGCTTGCATCCTTGTCAGTATTGCAATACATGACTCAGTAAAGATGAAATACTTGGTAAAACTAAGTTGTAGCACAAATATTCTCCTTTTTAAACTTGAAACACTGAATACAGTGTTAGTTGTGCTAGAATCTTATTTTAAAATATTTAATATGAGAATACTGTAGGTAGTTCACAGATTTTGAGCAAGCCTCAGATGTGATGCTTACACTACTGAGGTTAGAGGAAGAGGTGCTTTATGTCTAAGCACACTGTTCTTCATTAAATCATCACAAGTTGTAATATCTATGTATTTCTTTTTTTGGTGTAAACCTGAGATCCACAAGTGGCTTTCACTGACAAGGTGTTTTTCAAATCTAAACATTAATCTTTCTGTTTACAGGAAGGTTATTATCTCTTGAGGAGTCATTCCAGGATGTTTTTAGCTGTGGACTAGATAATAACGCAGGCTTGGAGTTGCTGGCTCCTGGCAATGATTCTTGCTGAGGACAGGGCATTGCACAACAAGGGTGAGCTATGAAGGGCTGGCAGAGAAGTCAGTGAACTGTGATACAACCTTTGTAACACTTTGCTGACTCAAGGCACCTAACTGGAAATTTAGACATTAATACATATTGATGGGATGTGGTTATGGTTGGAACCTCATTGGATTGCATTATTGTAATACAGTAGAGTCAGTATCTTTCTTTTGATATATTCTTGTTCTAAAAAGTTGGCTACAGCAAAATAGCTCTTAAATATTGAAAAAATGTCAACTTGAAATCTGGTTGATCTAAAAATAAAGTAGGAGTAGTTTTGAATATGCTTGAAAATGTTTTTGTCATTTTTTAACATACTATCATAATACAAACGGTTTACACTTGCCAGTCCCTAACATAATACGTACTGAGGAAAAAAAAAAATTTACATGGCACACTGATCTTGACTAATACAGTTACTTCCTGTTGTAGAAGATCTCTATAAAAATCCCATGGATTAATTTTAAATTGACTGCAGTCATGCTTCCCTTCCATTCCTATTCTTGTGTTGCCAGTGCCTCTATTTTCTGTGGTGTGTTCAAACTTTTTTGGACAGCCTAAGGCCTTCCTTTGAGTTCATATTGTTTGTAAAAACTACAGTTGTAATTGGTGCAGGTCCTATCCAGTTAAGTCTATGTCTATGTTGTATTTAAACCTTACCAGGCTTCACACAGTGTGCCTGGAATTGTTCCACACCCAGTAAGGAATGCAGTTTAGTGTGCCAAATAAATTAATCATCATGGAGATAGTGAAATGGAGGGGATCCGGAGGCTGCTGATAAAACATGTGGGTCATATTTTTCTTTTCTGCTTTTCTGTCTCTCTCTCTAGGAGGGCACTTTTATCTACACATGCTTTTGAAGCTCATTTCAAAGTATCCTCTTTTCCTCCTGAGTCCCAAATTGTGATGGCTAAGGAAGTTTGGTAATTTTGCCCAAAAGTTAAATCTGTGAGGGGGTGGTGGTTTCGGGACACCTGACCTGGGGGTGGCTTTCTAGGTGGGTCACTTTAATCCTGGATGGAAAAAAAAAGTATGAGAGACTGAAATTGCAGATATGTGTAATTCCTCAGTTTTCTTCTGTAATTAAATAACTTGTGAACAGGACTCCTAGTTTCCCCCCCAGTAGTTAGATTTGGATAGTAAAAACCCTAGTGAAAATGCAATTTATGCTGGGAAAATGATAACTTCACTGATACTCTTATCCTTTTTTTAAAAATTAAGATAACAATTTAGACTGGATGATCATGCAGAAGTATGAGAACAGTTAAATGTGAGTGCAAACAGGAGAATCAGTTGCAGGCAATGAGCAGTCAATAACCTGCTGGTTATGATAGGCTTGTTCAGCTGCTCTGTCCTTCCCAGGGGGTCAGAGGTTCAAGTGTCAAGATTCATTCTGCAATTTTCCAGTAATGTGCTTTTCCAGCATTTTTGTCCTTGTGTGCCCTGTGTTGCTTACAGGCCGCAGGTGGGTGATGACTGTAGGGACACTATAGAGTTTTGTTGGGGTTTCTGACAGCTGGAATTGACCTCTTAATGTCTGTTTTGGGGCTCTCACTATGACATGGCCTGGATTTCATGTGTGCCTGTGAGCTCAGACTGGTGTTAGTTGTTGATCTGCAGGTAGGTTGCAGGTATGGCATAGCTTACTTTACTCAGTGTGGTGGTGTAAATGTATTGAAAGTGTCTCCCTGTGCAGCACCTTTTGCAGAAGACGGTGGGAAGCTGGTAGGAGATGTGGGGGGATGCTCCTTGGGCACAGAGGTTCGGGTGGAAGTTTTTGGGTTGAGTAACAAGCCACAGGATATAGCTGGACCTTCTAAGCAGACTGCAGCAGCTTTCAGCTGTTAGCTTCATAACTTGGTTCTTATTTTTTTCTATGCTGGTTTCTAAATGGACAAATTAAAAACCTTGAGGAAGAAGTCTGAAGGAGATGTCAGATACAGTCCTGCTCCTTGTGATGACCAAACAGGTTGGCAGTTAAGTCTGACACTTCTCTGTAGAATCAGATAGGTGGTATGTATCCACCTCTTCTCCTTCCCAAGTTCCTAAGGGTCTCTCTGCCCTTCTTTATTTGATCCTTACACTGCAAATGTAAGGGGAGTAGTGAAGAAAACATTGGAAAGTAAGGAGATCAGATATGAAAATGTCAAGTGCTAAAATTTAGACATGGTTGAACTGTGACCTCCTGTTCTGGAGAGGAGGCTAATGACATGAAGCCTTTTTGGGTTTTGTTCCTCTTGAGCTTAAAATTGTTTTTTTTTTCAGAAGTGACATTTGAACTGATTGACCATAATGGGTGTGGAATCTGTCTCAAGCAAGGGAGCTGGAAAGCTTTATGGAACTGTCAGTAGTAATAGAGAAAGAAGCTGATATAGGAAAAAATATTGTGCAGTGTCTGGCAGTTTGCTCATTTAGGATGGTGTTAGGGACATCAGGAGCAGATGTGTGAGATTGAGAATACCTACTCATATTGAGATTTAACTTTCATTAAATAATTCCCTCAACTAGGTTTGATTATTGGGATGCTGAATTGCATGCTGCAGAAACAAAAATATCAGAATTAAGAAACTGCAGCTTAGTTCTGGAAATGTGAAAACTACCTAGATCTCTGTAATTTTATTATCTCCACTTGTTCCATGCTTATGTATTTTTCTTTTCCTGGTAACATTGTCATTTGTTAATGTCATCAGGAGTAATTGTGTCTCTTTTGTTTAAATTGTGTCTCTTTTGTTTGTTTATTTTGCATTTATGAGTTGGTTTATTCTGCCCACCACCTTTCTGTATGCATTTGCCTATGCTAGGTTCAGAGGTTCATTTAGGTTATGGCATGTTTATACTGCAGAAGGAAAAAAATAAACACCTTATGTCTTGCCCTTCAGGGGAAGAAGTTCTGTTTCTTGAAATCCTTGCTACTGAATTGCTTCCTGAAATTCTTTTTCTGCATTGTTTCCCTCTCTTGTTCCAGGGACTGCATAGTAGGCAAGCTGGGTATTATCCTTCTAACAGCCAGGTTTACGAGAGGAGTCTAATGGAATTAATGAAGCACATGAAATTATTGCTGGTGTTTTAGTCTCTTATTTAAGGACTTACTCCTCCAAGTGTATTCAGGTTGCAGGTTTTGGCTTTTTTATGGTCCTTTTTCATGCTGTCTGCTTGTCACTGCTCAGGATGAAACGAAGAGCAGAGAGGGTGCCTTGTCACATGCTGCAGTGCAGGAGCAGTGGGAGAAGGCAGGGAGTAGGATACCAAAGAGCACTGCAGAGCAGGAGTGACCTTCAAGTGTCAAATCTCTGTTAGAAAACAGGACTCAGAGTTTCTGCTTCCAGAAGTGAGAGAGTAACACTGATTTACAATGTTTTCTTTTGAGAAATAGAGTAAGTTTTTAGAAATGTCAAAAAACCCCACAAAAAACCAAAAAAAGCATCTCTGTAGTTCCAGTTTTCAGTTGGGACTAACATTTTTTCCATCTGTTCTTTTGCTTGAGCATTTCTGATTTTTTTTTTTGATGTCTCAGGTACAAGGAATGAGAGGAGTTATTTTGTTGGGGAAGGAAGGGAATAATGGTATATGTTCTGCATCTCTCAGATCATATCTTGTCTGTTTAAGGTTCTAGATAAGAAAAACTAACTACTAAGGAACAACATCTATTAAGACTATTTGCAAACACTTGATAACATTTGGAAAAAAAATAAAAGGATAAAAGCAAATTACAAAGAAGTGGTTAAATAGAGATGTAATTAACTGTAATTAACACAGCATTGTTTTTTTTTTCATAATTAGGGACAAGTAAAAATACTAGAAGGAAGAGCTTTTTGTACTGTACATGAAGGAAAAAAATTGTAAGTAATTTCTGAAGAGAACTTGGTGCAGTAGAGTAATTTTTCTTGCTTCTGCTTTTTAAAGCTGAAGAATTCTGGCAACTGAAGCATACATACTGCTAGTTGAGGAAATAATTAAGTTATAACAACTTGATCTCTCCTTCCTACAAATCTCCCTGCAGTGTTTCATCATTATAATTATGAAGATTCATGAGGATGTTGGTAATCTACCTTAAATGTTTAGACACTAAGAATATGGTTTGGGGTTCTAGGTGGTGTTAGGATATTTTCTTTGTTTAATGAAATCTCTCAACTTGATGGCATTTCCCATCACATGGAGAAATCCCTGTTCTTTTGCTATATTTAATGCCAGTTTTACCAAAAAGAGGAGAGCACAAACCCGACATTAGAAAATCTATAAAAAATTGAAGTTGAGCTGGACTCTAACAGATGTTTTATTTGTTTCATTAAGTTGATTCATTGTCCCATGGTTTGAAACAACCTTCTACACGGAGAGGTGATTCTGTTTCATGCCATTGATAAGCTGTGACATCATTGGCATGTTTAGGAGAAACTGGTTTTGCCATCATGTGCTCATTATTAGTGTTATTTCTTCAATACCCATTGAAGTTTTATTCAAAAGTGAAGAATTTACAGTGTTTTGGAAGGTGTTGGTTTGTAGTTTCATAGCTCAGAAATTCATAATTTCTGTTACTAAGGAACTTCTTTTTGTTTGTATGGGAGGGTGGATTAGATCTGCCATTTCTGAATTGCTTTTATAACTAGTGTGATTGTAACTGTACGAATGGCTGTAGAAATAATGTTAAGCTTTTAAAAAGTTACTAGTGAGTTTGAGCTTTTTTGTAGAGTGGGCTGGTTGCTGTTGTAGTAAGAACTATGTCAAATTTTATTTAAAAGTACCTTTTTGCCAGCTGATCAGTCAATATGACTCTTCTCAGTAATTTAATAAGATGCAACAAGGGATTTGACAGATACATATGTAATGTAATGTAGGAGGCTTTTGAGAAATGACATTTTTTGTAATTTTAAAATGGAAACTGATGTAGAACTGAGTACTTTGGAAGCTGATTTGTCATGACTGCTGGTGCTCAGTGAAATGAATTGTTCTTACTATCTGTTTTCTGTGACCATCCATCTAAGATTCATATTAGAAAGTAGTTGTTAGTGTGGGAGAGGCTGTCTTTTCAGCCTAGCAGAAATTTGTTGCTCATAATTGCAGAAAAGCTTGCTTTCCAGGAGTCTAGAGTAGTTGAAAGTTGATAATGGGGCAGCGAGTTAAGTTTTTGTGTGTGCTGGACAAGCTGTCAAGTCAGAACTACTGTGTATGATGACTTAGATGTGACCTTGTTGTAGATGAGTGGAATGCACCTCACTCAAAAGAGAGGAGCAGCAATATGCTTTATTGAGGTAACATAACTGGCAGAGTTCAAGAAATTTAATGGAATTTAACAAAGGTTAACGGTGGCTTCACATGGTTCAGTACGTCTGATGGCAGGGTTCACCTTATCACTGCATGGAAGAAATATAGGAAGGAAAATTGGGTTAGAATTGAGTTAGAATGATTCACACAGAGGCTGGGGATGCAAAGAGTAACAGGGACACTCCTGTTGAGTCATGAGGTTCAGAGTGAACTCCCTTGCTTTCTAAACTCCTTTGTGAACCTAGATGCAGCTAGGTCTGATTTTTGAGACTTAAGATTTGGACGATGCTTTATGTCTAATGGAATTATTTATACCATGTTTATAATAATGAGTAGTTACATGAATTAATAATGTTTCATTAGTATTAATTCAACCAACCTGCCATCAGTCACTTGCTTAGGAACTGTTGCAGGTAAGGGATCTTTCTACCCTGAGTAAGGAAGAGTCTCAGCCTCAGGTAAGGCATCTCAAATCTTGAGAGGTTTCCTTGCTCAAGGGGAGAGTCACCCAGTGACTGCCATTCAGAGAGAGCTCAAATCAGGTCCATCTTGATGGTAGTAGAGTGAAGTTAGTTGGCTGCTAGTCAACACCATAGACAAATTAGATGTCCTCACTTTGGTATCTTGTTCTGTATTTTGGTTATCTTGTGTCTTTGGGTTTGGAAACGACCTTTAAAAATATCTTTCTGAGTCCCCTTCACTCCCTTGCACATGAGCCAGGACTTTTCCAGCTCGCAGGCCACAAGACTTGTTGCTCCTTAGTCAGCCTGAACCAAAGCACTGCTAGGGGTCAGGTGTATCTGTCACAGACCTACAGCTGAAAATACTGTCTAGTGGTTTCCATTAAATGCTTATAGCTACAGAGGAAATGGATCTCTTTCCCATTGAATGGATGACTCTGCAAAGTTCCTCTTCTACTGAATGACTGACGTGGCTGCATTTTTCTAGAACTCTCATATTCTGTAAATTATTCTGGGCTGTGGTGCTGACTGCTGCTGCTGGCCAGTGATGGGAGCAAAGATGACAGAGCAGTAGTTCTGATGTGACACCAAACAGAGAAAGCTGGTTGAGCTGAACTGGGTTTTTAAACTGCAAATCACCAGTTATTCCTCCAGAAGGAAGAATGAGACATTACAGCTGATTTTTTCTTTGCCCAGTTATGTTGATGTAGCAGTCTGGGGGAACATTTGCTGTTTATTTTACAACATTGCAGTGTGCTGTGGTATAAACAAGCAAGACATTGTATTTCTATTGAAAATAGGTGATTCAGAGATTAAAGGATTCCTATCTTAACCTTTTTTAAAAAAATTTTTATTTTTTATTTTGATGTACTGGTTATAAAAGAATTCTATCTGTTGAGAAATGTCAGAGCTCTTTTATGTATTTTCTTCAATAATGTAGTTCTGAAGTGGAATTGTTTACATAGAATGCAAACAATTATCAGATGATGTTTGTGCTGATTTTGTAAGTCTTCATCCATGGAAGTACAGTGAATGTAAATTAGGTTAAATATAATTTTTGGAAGGGCTTTAGCTTCCAGAGGAATGTCATGTTCTTTAGAGTCTCATATCAATAACTTGCACAGAATTAAATACCTCTGACTTCCCTCCAAATAACAATGTTGGAAAAGGAGATTAGGACAGGATGTAAAATTTTACTGCATAGTTAAGAGGAAAAAATGAATATAGATTATCTCTCTTTGGTGGACTTTATAATGATTTACTAGTTAAATTACTTTGCATATTCCAATTGTGTCTGCTGATAAAATTAGCATAAATGTATTTTATGGGTTTTGACCAAGCTCCTAAATGATGTCTGAAACAAACTTCTTTGCTTTTGTGGTAGCTTGTACTAACTGCTTTCATGAGACCAGAAGATGAGCCAGTGTTTCACCTTCCTAATTTTGAACAGGGAGACCTTCTCCCAGCTGCTGGTTCCTTCTTTATTTATTTCCACTGCTTTAGCATAATGAGTTAATTCCCATTGACTCTGATGAGCAGTAGAGAGAATTCAAGGGATGGCTTGTGAACTTGCAGCAGGAGAGGAAGGAAGGAAGAGGAGTGGTGGTGAGCCCTAGGTTTGGATGACGTTTTACAAGCAGCTGAGTTTTAGACATGAGGTGAGGGTAACTGGACTGTGTTTTGTGGAGAAAATCAAAGACTCATAAATGCAGCCTACACTTGGCAGTGAACCTAACACACCAGTTTCTGAGGGAGAGGGAAGTGATAATTTGTGTTCGTCACTGAGGCCCATTTCTAATCACTCCTTTACCACTTATGTTTCTTCCTCAGCCATTTAACTGTTGCACTGGAGTTTTTGACTCAATGCATTTATCTGCTGTTGTTCATAATGTGGTGTAGTGTTATAGAACCATCTGCCACCAGTCCATCAGTTTGGGTTTGGACTTTGGTAGGGCTTGCTCCTCTGTGATGATTTCTGGCAATGAAGGGGAGGGGAGCAGGCAATGGGAAGACACAAACAAGTTGCAAACAGCTGCTTCTGCCACAGCATGCATTAGTGGCACTTGTGGTTTGGAGCCTGCAGGTATTTACTAAGAAATGACTTTTCATATTTTTTAAATGTTATCTGTTTGATATTTTTCAAGATTTGGGATGAAAAAAAAATGCTCTGAGAAAGCACACAGAGAGAAGATGGAATGCCTTTGCAGGCTGATTTAGATTCCTGTGTAATTTCCCTGCTTGCTCTTCACGAACGAATTTTTATTAACTTTTATTTGTTTAATGTCTTGTAGTGTTTCTGGCACATTACTTTTCCAGGAAGACTACAGAAAGCTGGAATTAATATCTTGAGGCTGATAAGACCGGAAGAGAGAATTCTATGTGTCTGTCGTGCATCAAAAAGGAATGAAGCAGGTGCTTTTTTTTGCCTGCTGGTCACCATGAAACATAGCAGTAGTGATAGGACTAGATCTCCACACAGCGTGCCTGGGAGTGTTGAATGGACAGAATTTAGTAGATTTACATTTTTGCTTGTAGGTTTACATTTTCCATAAATACAGGTTTTTATATTATATTAGCAGGTGGTATGATGAAAGTCAAGAATACAGCATAAGAGAAAATTGAATGCAAAAAAATTGTACTATGGTTAGTTATCTTTAACTGAAAAATAAACCCCCAAAATTCTAACAGCATACCATAAATTTTGATACCTAGTAGTGCTGGAAATAGGAAAGACCAAATGAGAATAACAGAAGCATCAGAATTATTTTGTACAGTTTTATCCCTCCTGATAAATACAGTAAAGTGCTATGTCATTAAAATAGCCCTCAAAGGTTATGGTTTAATGGGTTTTCTTGAACTGTATTAAGAGTGTGTTGTCAACAGAAAGGGAGCATCTGCCTTTCACATTCCTTTCTGCTCTTCACTCCTCCTGTTTTGTTACTCTGTCCTGTTGGTCAGATGGAAATGGCATTCATCTCACCAAAATGGTGGAAGATAGAAAGATTAACTGGACAAAAAAAGATGAAAGTTTTAAGATGAGTACATATCGGATGTTAGTATCTTTCTTGTTAGGTACTCCAGCTTGAAAGTACACAAGTTCCATCTTTTCTGCTTCCTGTATGTTCTTGTTTAGCAATGAGTAGAAAGTATAATATTCTTTGTAGCTTAAGAGAGTGATATGAACGTGCTGTCAAAGTGTGGTCTGATGTTGGTTTTTCTGTCAGTCACCTTAATAAGCCTTGAAAGGAGTAACCAACTCATTCTTTTCTTTAAGATGTTCAAGATGTGAGAAGTAGGAATAAAACCAATCTTCACTAATCTGATAATGAGCCTATAGTGTATATAGTCCAGTGCAGGAGAGTGTTTTGCTCTGGATGAAGTTTGAAAGTCTCGCTAGTAAGGTGTTTATTGTTGATTGTAATGTCAAACAATTCTTCAGATTCTTGTGCACTTAATTTTAGGTAAACTTACTGAAAACCTTTTGGCACATCCTGTTGCCAAACTGTACTGCTTGTCTATTCCTTCATCCTACCATTTTATTTCCTTTGTTGGTTGTCCCTCTCCTGTTGGCAGCAGAGTGGTCATAGTAAAACTGAGGTTCTGTCTTCACAAACTGTGACAGGCATGACTGCTAAATATTTTTCAGCAACATTTTTCTATTGAAAACTTTTAGGTTGGTGTCATCTTTTTGTTAAGGGAGTTTATGAATCCTATCTAGCCTTCTATATTTCATATTTAATAATTAAAAATTAAGGTGTCATGGTTTAACACTAGGCCGGCAATTAACCAAATGACAGATGCTCTCCATTAATCCCCCTCCCTGAGAAAGAAAGGAGAGACAATAAAAGAGAATTGTGCAGGTTGGAAACTAAACTACACAGCTTTAATGAAACAGTAGTGATAAAAAAGGAAAAATTACTAAATATATACAAATATATAGGAAAATTGATACCGGGTTCCTCCCTTGTCCCCCCCAGTAACTCTCAGGTCACCACGGAGGCTGCAGGGCAGCCCTGGGAAAGTCCAGGCTGGAATCCTGGGGTCAGCAGCAGTTGGGAGCTGGAGGCAGGAACACACAGAGTCAGGCTGGCACGGATCAGGACCACAGGCAGAGGAACGGATGGAATCCTCCCAGGATGCTGATGCAAACAGGGACAGGTGAAGAAGGGGAAGAATGAAGGGGTTTGACCCTCATGATCCCTCAAATTTACACTGAGTATGATGTGTATGGGATGGAACACTTTGTGTGGTCAATTTTGGTCACCTGTCTTGTCCACCCCTCCCTAAAGGAAGGTTGCAAGTGTGACCCCTTTACTCCCTTTCTCTTTCCAGAGCACAAGATGTTCCCCAGAATTGAACAGTGGCCTTGGTTCTACATGCCATTCTCCAGCTATTACTATAAATATCGAGCATTATCAGTCCTAGAAGCAGACACTGACTGAGAAACTTGTGTTAACTTCAGCAAGTACAGCTATTTACAAGAGACTTAGCTGAAAGCAAAATTGCAAGACAGATAATTAGCTCTATCCTGGCCTGAACCAGGACAGAAGGAAAAGCTAAGTAACAGTGAAGACAGTTTGGTATTTTGTTCAATAATTGCTATATACAGAATAGTGCAGATTTTATAGCATAGAATTTATTATTGAGTTGTATGACTTAAGATACATTTCCTGTGACCTGAGGTTTTTTTACAATCTGTCTTAAAGCAACTTTGGTTTCCAGTAAGCAGTGAAAATGAATTGGAAATAATTCTAATGGTCAATTTGCTTGCGTTGACATTTACTCTTTTTTTATTTATATGCAGGTCAACTCTGAAGTCCCCTGACTTACCACTGCAGGCTGTTACTGTTGCTCATGGGACCATATTCACCTGTGAGAAACAGACTCATTAGGGTTCACCTACATAGATAATTTCCCTGGCTTTTAACTTGGAGACGTGCAGCCTAAATCCTTCAGGTTGAGATAACAGATGCTTTTTGCCTGTGTAATTGGCTCAAGATATGACTGGAAACTCCTAAATTCTGTTCTCTCACTGTTAAATTGAGCAAAAAGCAGCACTTAAAGCAGCTGAACTGTTCTACAGCTACTCTAATTGAAGCTAGAATAGTCCTGTAATTTGAGCTACTTCTATTTGCAATCTGTTTGCCGGTCTGATTACCTGCATAGTGTGCCTGATATTCCCACCTGGAGGTGTTTGGGCCATCCCTTGTCTTATTATCCAGCAGTCACCTCTTCCTTAGCTTCAGCACTCATGCTGTTGTTCAGGGTCACTCTGTGTGCCTTTGTTATTTGTTTCATTAATATTTCAGTCCCTGAAAGTATATTATCTCCAAGTGAAATCTGAACTACCATCAACTCTGGCATCAAAACTCAGGGTCATATTTGTTGTCTCATAGCTGAGTGCTTTTTTGTATACAGACTGTAATTTTTGGCAACAAAAAAGAGCTCTGATAATCTGCAGATGTTTGATGCATGAAGGTTCATCTCCTGGACTGACCATAGTATCCAGTAACATAGTGAAGGGTTGAGTTAGGGTTATTTCTTACCAGTCAGGAACACAGGTTTTTGGAGAACAGAGAGGAAGGGTTGGGAGGCATAAGTCAGAGAAACATAAACCAACTTCACCTCTGCAAATGAGGGTTTGATTTATCAGTGATACACTGTAAAGAGGGAAGTGATATGAAAGGTTAGGGTGGGGTTAGTGGAAGATACCCCTAGGAAGGGGGTGTGTACATGTGTTTATTAGTTCCTTCCTAAATTTCTAAAGTCTAAATTTCTAGTAATAATATCCATTTTTCTTAAAGCAGTTCAGATAGGCTCTAGTTGCTGAAGGTGAAGGAAAGGGGTGTGGGGGCATTTCTAATTAATAGATGTTTTTTTGTTTAGTAGCCCCTTCCAGCCATGTGTATGCTTGAGATTGCTGAAACTTAGTAACTGCAAATTGCAAAGAATTTGGATTATGGATGATAGTATTTTGAGATGAAGTTTTGATTTAAAGCCATCTGACTCACACAAATTCAGTGGGATGTGGTTTTCTTTAAACTGTTGCGTGGTGGTGCTGATACAAAACCAGCAATTCTAGGCTCCCTATGAGTGTGTTATTGGAGAATTATTTTAGGTGACTGAAATTTGCTACTCTCTTATTATGAGAACCAGGCTGTCAAATGTTTATATTTGATTGATTTATGGATGGTGTAATAACAAGTACTGAAAAATCAAAGTAAGGTCCCATCTTTTCAGTTTGTGAAGTCTTCTGCAGAAGATGGCCAAGTAGCAGACAGAAATATCTATAAAATACTGTCCTTCACCAAAACTCACTTCATTATTGTTCTGTCTCTGTATGTGACCTCCCTGGAAATGCATCCTCTGTGTCTGTCTGTGCCTGTATTAAATCTGCTTGAAGTGGAGATCATTGAAGGAAAAATACACAATAGTGGCAGTCACTGCTGGACTCAGTGTTCTGAGCAGCTTCAGTGTTCCCATTCAGTGTTGCCTTCTTTCTGATTACTTTCCTTCAAATAGGTCTGTGGGATGCTTACATTCTGAGAAAACCAGCCATAGTGTGTTTAATTTTGTGGAAGAGCCTTTGGTTCAGCATTTCAGGCTTCCTGAATTTATTTGGCTTGTTGGAGAAGTATATTTTTGACATATTAGGCCATCTGCTAATGTGTTTATTTCATACTGCAAGGACTTTGTGAAAGATGAGTTGATGCTATTTTTGATGTGAAGTGTGCTTGCTGAAGCTGTCAAATCTCATGGAACCTGTTGCAGAAAGTTTCAAGCAAAAAAGTTGTATGTTTTTATGGAAGGTCAAATATTTCTGTATCACTTACAATTTTGATGCTATGGTAGTAGAAGGAAATGAGTTAGTTTTTCTCATATACTTATTACTTCTCTCCTAGTTTGCTTATAGGTTCTCCTAACAGTTATATCTCTGGATGGACTTAAGGTGCCATCCAACTAGAATTATCCTTGACTAAGTAAAAGTACATGTATTCTACTCATTTGTGTGCTCTTGGGATGACTAGGTGAAATCTAAACATTATAATGTAAACCCCATTTTATCTAGATTTGGTGAAAACAAAAAATTATCATCTTCATTTCTGATAGCTGCCATGTTAATTGCTAAGGTTTGGTGTTTTGTGTGGTGTTTTTTTGTTGTTGTTGTTTTTGTTTTGGTTTTTTTTGCTAGTTAGGACAGAGCAATCCTGCATAAAGACTTGGAGCAGAGCAGCAGTTCTCTGCAGGTCTCTGTAATTTTGCTTTCTCAAAGGAGCAAAAAAAGATGGATGCAAAATGACTGTCCTGTGGATCAGGCTTCTGTAAGAACCAGTGTATCAGGAGAGTTTTCTGTCATACAGCTCACTGCCTTCTTCTCAGGTGTGGAATGGAATTGGTGTCTGTAACTAGTTGTCTCCTGTAAATTACCCGTATTTTGCTTTATAATCACACAGAAATATGTGTTTCTAAAGTCCTTTAATCACAGGCGAATTATTTTTATGTATATATATACACACACACATATACACATGTATTTGTACATCTATATGTATATATATATGAAATAAATGTATTTTTCTATTTGGGAGGTCTGTATTTAATCTGTGATTTGAATGGAGCTGGATAATAACATTGCCAAAATTAAGATTCCTTTTATTCCCCCCATTATGTTAGTGCTAGCCTTTCCCCTCTGATCCAGCTACAACAAAAGTTGGAGACTGCTTAGCTATTTAGTGGTGGTGAATAAAAAGACCAAATAAAAAGGAAGGTAGCAGGGACTACTACATGACACGAAGCAGCATTGGTCAGACAGCAGGTTTGATGGGCTGAGAGCAGTAAGAGCTGTTTATGGTGTCAATCTCAACCGTGTATCTTTTATTTATGTGTTTGCCCCTAAATTGCAATTCTCACTCCTCAGTGTGGCCATACTATGCTGAAGCATAGATTGGTGTGATCAATGAACATTTCCACAAATCTGCATGAATTCTAAGCCTGATGGGTAAAAATGGATGCATTATTTTAAAGCCTGTTTTTCCTTCTCAGTCTTACAAAGCAATGCCTAAGCAACTCTATTTGAAATTAGAAAACTAATACTAATCTTTATTCTTACTCTAGTCTGTTTTTACCTAAATAAAATTTGGGCAGCATGTCTGTTGCTGACTGTATAGATTTTCAGACCATTGGAAGTAATTGGCATGGCAAGCAGAAGTTGATGAACTGATGAGCTAGTCAGCAGCAATTGTAGCATCTGCAGATGTTGAGAAAGAACTGACATTTTAGTTCATAAAGCACTCTTGCTTGTACACTTAAAGATTGATTGGGACTTGACAAAGCAGGAAAGGAAATGTCTCTTAAAATTTTATCTGTGGGAGAGTTGTGTGGATGTTGAAATCATGAAGGGCATGATAATCACAAATAAGTCATCCATTACTGTGGATGCTACTTCCTTTATTTCTTATCTCACATTTTAGACGTGGAACACTTCTAAAACTATCCATCAAGTTGTAGCTCAGCTTGACTGTTGTGCAGTTACAATAATACAGAGAAATTACTGTTTTAAAAATGCAGTTTTCTTTCAGAGGTGCGCTTAGTCAGTAAAGCTTTTAATGAGTATTGCAGGTCTTATGTTTTTTATGTAAGAAAGAGATAAATTGAGGAGCCTCAATGAATTAAGGATATTAAACAGTTACTGAAATGTGAGCATATTCTTCCAAGCAACTGTCTTTAAATGACAACTTCAGAGATGATATTTAATAATCAAGTCATTGACTGTCAAATATGTATGTCATATTTTATCTTTATTGGCATGAATAACTCCATTAAACTTATGGCTCAAGGTGAAAGGGAAAAAAAGAATTCAGCATTTGCATAAAATGTCATTTCCAAGATGGCCTAATAAGATACAGTTTCCTAAAAATGAATTATTTCTGTGTGACATCTCATTCAATTTCTGGGATCGTCAACTTTGCTTTTTTTTGACAGATTTATTTCCTAAGATATAATTTCTTCCTATTTCTTTTTCAACTACAATTAAAACAAACCAAACCAAAACAAAAAGGGAAGAGAACTATAGAATAGTTTGATTCCATCTTCTTGAAAATGTCCTTCTTTTGAGGATCATCACTGAAGAATGCACCCTGGCAGTTAATGGAGGAACACTGGAATGAAGTGAAAGGAAACAGGTGTTTTAAAACTCAGAAATGTTGAGAAGGTAGTGAAATGCTTCTGTTGGTGAGCTGCTTCTGGTTTTGGGCTTATATGATGCTGAAATGTTTATTGGAGCATGGTTTTTGTCACATTGTCTGGAATAATAAATTCAGCAGTGTGAGAAGGGGAAATAGTGAATTGTTACTTTTCTAATATGGGAAGAATGCAAAGCTCCTATCTAAGTTTAAAGTCAGGGAAGGCCTTCTGTTGTTTCAAATGAATGTATTTTATGTGAAAAAACTGCATTTTTGTGGTTAAAGGAAAAGAAAAAGTAGATAATGAAGTATGTATTGAGAAATTGGTATAGGGGAAAAGGAATCTAATGGAGAGCTGAAGTGGTGTTTACAGAGGAAAACTCATCTGTCTATCAACAAGAAAGTAACCAGGAAAAAAAATTTCTAAAGAGCTGAAACCAAGGCAAGCCTGCTGTAGAAACTTAGTATACCTCTCCATCCAGAAGTAGTTGCTGTGTTAAGTCATTGTATCATGAAAACCATTTTATTGCTTGGAGGTTATGGAAGATTTTTTTTTTTTTTTAGTCATAGGGTTTGTCTGTGCAGTGTTTTGGTATCCATACCAATTTTAAACAGATTAGCTCTGGGATCCAGACCAACTGAGGAGCATAGATTGCCATGTAAGCTAGTTTATGAATCCAAGGAGGTAATTAATCCAATTCTGCTTTCTAGAAGAGATTTTTAAGTAGATCGAGTTCATAATTGAAGATTTGACTGGGATTGCAGTTGTCCATTTGCAAAAGTCTTTTTCAAACCCTCTATCACATTATGAATTCAATTCTGATCCAGAAAACTGACTGGATGGGGAAGAAGAGTGTGGGGAGAATTCAAATCACGAGGTGCATCCCAGAGTCCTGAGGGAGTTGGTGGATGTAGTTGCCAAGCCACTCTTCATGATACTTGAAAGGTCATGGCAGTCAAGTGAAGTCCCTGGTGACTGGGAAACATAATACCCATTTTTAAGAAGGGTAGAAAGGAAGAGCCTGGGAATTACTGACCTGCCAGCCTTACCTCTGTGTATGGGAAGATCAGAACAGATCCTCCTAAAATCTTTGATAAGGCACATGGAGGACTGGGAGGTGATTTGAGATAGCCAGCATGGGTTTAGTAAGGGCAGGTCCTGCCTGACCAACCTAGTGGCTTTCTGCAATGGAGTAACTACATCAGTGGTCAAAGGAAGAGCAGTGGACATCTATCTGGACTTCTGCAAAGGCCTTTGGTATCATTTCCCACAGTATCCTTCTCGAATTTGGAAAGATAAAGATTAGATGGGTGGACTGTTTGGTGAACAAGAAATTGGCTGGATGGTTGCATTCAGAGGATAGTGATCAATAGCTCAATGTCCAGATGAAGAGGGGTGACAGGTGGTGTCCTTCAGGGGTCAGTAGTGGGACTGATGCTGTTTGATGTCTTCATCAGTGGTGTTGACAGTGGGGTCGAGTGCACCTTCAGCAAGGTTGCAGATGACAGCAAGCTGAGTGGTGCTGTTTATAGTCCAGAGGGGTGGGATGTTATCCAGAGAGATCTGGACAAGCTAGAGAAGTGGGCCCGTGTGACCTCATGAGGCTCAACAAGTCAAGGTTCTGCACTTGGGTTGGGGTAATTCCCTTTATCAGTCCAGTCTGGGGGATGATGTGGTAGAGAGCAGCCCTGTGGTAAAGGACTTGGGGTACTGGTGGATGAAAAGTGGTTTATGAGCCAACAATGCATGATTGCTGCCCAGAGGGCCAGTCACAACCTGAGTTGCATCAGCAGAAGCCTGGCCAGCAGATCAAGAGGTGAGTCTACCCCTCTGTTCTGGTGAAACCTCATCTGGGGTACTGTGTCCAGTTTTGGAGCCCTCAGCACAAGAAGGACATGGCCCTGTTGGAGTGAGTCCAGAGGAGGGTCACAGAGATGATCAGAGGTCTGGAACACCTCTTCTACAAAGAAAGGCTGAGAGCACTGGGGTTGCTTAGCCTGGAGAGAAGGCTTCAGAGAGACCTGATAGCAGCATTCTGGTGTCTGAGGGGGACCTACAGGAAAGTTGAGGAGGAACTGTTTACAAGGGCATGTAAGAGACAGGATGATAGGCAAGGGTCTTAAACTAGCACAAGGTAGATATAGATTGGATAGTAGTAAGAGCCATAGAATCATTGAATGGTTTGGATCGGAAGGGTCCTTAAAGCTGATCCAGTTCCAACCCCCTGCATGGGCAGGGACACCTCCCACCAGAGCAGGTTGCTCAAAGCCCCATCCAACCTGGACTTGGACACTTCCAAGGACAGCCACAACCTCCTTGGGCAACCTGTGCCAGTGTCTCACCATCCTCAAAAAGAAGTTCTTTACTATGAAGTTCAAAAAGTAAAGTTCAAAAGAAGTAAAAAAAGTAAAAGTAAAAAACCCACAAAAAGTAAAAAAATAAAGTTCAGAAAGAAGTTCTTTACTGTAAGGGTGGTGAGAGACTGGAACAGGTTGCCAAGAGGTGTGGGAGGCCTCATCCCTGGAGACATCTAAGGTCAGGCTTGCCAGGACTCTGAGCAACCTGATGTGGTTAAAGCTGTCCCTGTTCACTGCAGAGGGGTTGGACTCAATAACCCAGTGCATTTTATGATATTATGAAGAAATTATGCAATGGTAAGATTTGGCAGTCCTACCTTGAGAACTTCTTGGAAATAGAGTAGTCCACACTTGAGTCTCAGATGGTTGGGTTCTGAAATGTGTTCAGAATAAGAGGAGAAAATAAAGAAGTTTTATTTTAAGATTTTTTTTAATTTTTTTTTTTTTTTACTGCAACTTTGGATGCATTGCCAACTTGGATCTGAGCCTGAGGAGTGAGCAGTGCACCATGTAATGGATGTGCAATTGAATGTTGAAATGCCTAGAAAAGTTTGGATTTTTTAATAGGTTTTTTGTTTGTTTGTTTTTGGAAGTATGCATTTCTACTGCAGAATATGGAAATGCTTAAATTGACTGGAAACAGGAAAATTAAAATTCTTAAATCGAGTGATGTGAGTAAATTATGTGGAAAATGTTCATATCGTATGCTCCTGATACTTTTGAGTGCCTTTGAAAATTATTTTGGGTTATAGCTTATTTTTATTGCCTCAAACTGGAGTAATGTTGGAAATGTCAGTTTTTCTCATGGAACAGTTGTAGAGCTGCTTTCCCTCATTCTTAAGTTCTGGTGGTGGTCTACTATACTATCAGCATTTTATCACTTTTTAAACCACAGTTACTGCTTTTCTTAATTCCTTCTTGAATGAGGCACAAAAAATAAATTATGACGGTTTATAACAAAATATAGTTATATATATACTTATATAATATAGCTTTATAACTGTGTATTTAACATTCAATTATAATAATTGCAATATATATTTTAATTATTACTATAATAACTGCTCATACCAGTGAATGCAAAATCTGGTTGACACAGTTTATTGGTAGAGTGTCTGGATCTTTCTGTTTCCCTCCAGGAATTCAGAAGGCAACATAACTGCACTTCCTAATGTATCAACCTGACTTTTTTTTTTTTTTTTAGTTGTCAAGCTGAGTGGAAATAGAAATGAAAAATTATGATTGTTTAATTAAGACAATTCCAGGCTTCATAGAATTTAAGATTTATTCTGAGGGAACACATTTTGAAATACAGGAAGTAAAATAGGAGGACCATCAGGCTACATTAGTAAACTGATGATGAATATAAAAAAATCTGGTAGAGTCAAACTGTTTGGGGTTTGTGTATTATATGTTTTTTTAATTTTACGTTTTTCATGGGGTTTTTTTTTGGTATGTTTGCTACTGTTTAGGATTTGGTTGTGCTTGTGCTTATTTTTGTGTTGTCTTTTTGGTTGGTGGTGGTTGGTGGCGCTTGTGTTCGGTGGTTGTTTTTTGTTGCTAGGCTTTTTGTTGTTTTGCTTGGTTTTGTTTTGCTTTTGATGGTTTTGGTTTTGATTGGGGGTTGCTGAATTTTGGTTGTGCTTTTGCCTATTTTTGTGGTTTTGTTTATTTTGGTTATTGTTTCTGTCTTTGTTTTCTTGTTTATTTTGCTGTTTGTTTTGCTGTGTTTGGTTTTTGTTTGTGTTGTTTTGCTGTGTTTGGTTCTTTTTGTTTGTGTTTTAATTTTTGTTTTTTGTTTGTGTTGGTTGTTGGGTGATTGGATTTTTTTGGTTTTTGATTTTTGTTTGTTATGGGTTTTATTTGGCTTAGCTTTTTTTGGTTTTGTTTTTGTTTTTCTTGGTTGTTTGGTTGATATTTGGTGGTGATGTTGGTTCTCTGCTATAGCTGGTTGGTTTTGTTTTTTTTCTGTTGTGTTTAAATCTGTTAAAG
The DNA here is from genome assembly GCA_023637945.1 of Phaethornis superciliosus. Classification (NCBI taxonomy): domain Eukaryota; kingdom Metazoa; phylum Chordata; class Aves; order Apodiformes; family Trochilidae; genus Phaethornis; species Phaethornis superciliosus. The sequence continues at coordinate 108,465,548 of JAJQWJ010000002.1, forward strand.
GGGCAGTTTTCTAGCTGATCATTAGAATGCCTATTTCATTAATGCTAATGCAAAACCCCATGAAAATTATGATTTTTGTCCAATTTTGGAATAACAAAAATTTAGCTGTTTTGGAAGCCTCTCATAAGAGTTTTTTGATAATTTCTCTATGCCACTAATTGTATGTCTAGAACAACACAACTTCACCCTGCTGCCTCCGATCTGACTGTTCTCTAAAGAGTGTGTTTGTTTGCATTGATCTTAATCTGGAAATTATTAAAGAAATTTGACATCATGGGTAAATGTGTGCTCTGTGAGTAAAGTCAGTAAAATAAAACAGGACCAGGTATGAGATTGAGGAGTTCTAGAGAGATTAGTGCTTTTATTTTCTTGGTTGCAGAACAAATGACTTTTGTTACAACAGCTTAAAGATAGCCCTGTTCTTTTGATACAGTTACATGGGGCTTCTCAAATGGGACACCTATCATTCTCTCACTTCTGCTCTGCTTTATATACATACACATATATATACACATATATATAAAATGTATAATATTTTTCCATTTTCAGTTAGTGAAAAAATCTGGTCTACATTTCTTCTGGGTTTTTTTATGATGATCTGAACTGGACAGTGACTTGGTCTGTGGCTGCAAGAAAAAGTTTTTGAAGGTTCCTTCTTTTTCTTCTGTTCCTTTTCCTTCACTTTATTTGTATGAAGTCTTACTCTGCTTGATTTGACACTTCCTTAGTCTTTCTCCCAGCTTTTCCTGTCCTTTTATCAGCTTTTAAAATGCATCATCACCCCTCTTCTCTTGTGAGACTCTAGCTGCCTGTGCAGTTTACTTCTCTCCATCTTTTCTTGCGATACCACTTTGTGAAGGGTGTAGAGGGAAATTGTGCATCGAACTGTAACTCTTGAAATGCAGTGTGGTAGGAACAATGTCATGGTCAGAATGCCTCTGAAAAGTTCCTGAGCTCTCCGGAGTCACAGAAAAGCTGTTTTGTTGACATGGCTGTTTTTTGTTGGGCATTTGGGACTTGTGTTTCTGTATATAATTCTCTTAAGACTTTCAAAGCTGGCAAACCTTGTGTGGCTGGTTCATGTGGGAACATGGCAATGCTAAGGCTTTCCAGAGCTGGTTACCTTTTCTTCCTTAAAATTGCTGCTGGAGTTGTATTGGAAACATATTGTATGCTGTTAGAGGTAACTAAGTGTCACAGGTACTGAAAACTGAAGGTACAAAGCCATGATAATCCTCTGTTTTACCAAGACTATACATAAAATAGGTTAATGGTTGGCTAGAAGGTCAAAGTAACACTACTGCTGTAGCTGTGATCACAAGGATGTGGAAAGATGCTGTCTCTGCACATGTGGATTTGCAGAAGTTGGTGTTCTGGGATGTCATTATGCTGTAAAAAGGTGTATTCTATACTTGAGTGGCTGGTTACTGTCCCTGGGATAGTTTTATGGCAATGCAAAAGCCCTTCTTCATGGAGCTTACAGTCATTCTGGGAGTGCTTTGCTGGTCTAGCATGCAAAGGTTTCTGAGCTGAAGTGCTCATAGTGTTTATCTAACTTAATAGATTCTGTTCTAATAGACTCAGAGGAACTTTTCCCCTGAATTCTTTGGTCTTGATAGGAAAGATGAAGTTTCTTGCAGCTTTTCTTTTCTTTCCTTTTAAATTTTACATTTTTATTTAGTTATTTTTTTAGCCTCTTTTCCTCTTTTTGTTAATTGTTGAGCTGTACTGCAGTAACCTTGAAACGAAGTCTTGACATGAGCAAATCTGTGACATAGAAAACCATAGAAGTTTGAATGCTCACTGTTTCTGAATACACAATTTCATATGACCTATAGTAATCCTGTCTAGAGGAACAGCAGCAAAGAGTATGCATTCCAATGCCCAGATTAGTGCTATTAGCCAGGTTGTTAGGGCTGGGTTTTTTCAGTAGATGCTAAGAGGATAACCTGCATTTGTGTGATCTGCACTCTGGTCTGTGGCAAGTCCACAAACTGGTCTTCATGTGAGACAGGAGGCTGCTGCCCGTCCCCTTTTGGCAAGGAGTTTAATAGTTGTTCTGTGTAGTAACATTGGTCATTTCCACAAAGAAATGGAATTTAAGATCTGTGCTATTGTGAAAGATCGGTTTATTTGAAAAAAAACCAATTCCTGAAACTGACACACTAAGTTCAAAACATTTTCACTTTCATTTAGTGCACTTGGACAATGCAAGTTTTAATTTGTATGATCTTGAAATCCTAGCAGTTGGTTTATTGTGGAATGGCTTTTGTTTATCCAGATGTTTTTTTTTAATGTTTGTGGTTGCTGGATTTTCACTGGTGTGTTTGCTGATCATAAATATATGATCATCAGTAAATTTCTTTTTCTTTATTAGAATTCGTTAGCAGAGTGACCTAATAGAATTTAGACTTTACTTTTCTCTGCTTCTTACTGTTTTCTTTTACATCAGTGTCCATAGTTCCTACTCAATATTTATTTGGAACTGAATGTTCAATTTCCCTGTCTGATTTTCAAAATTACACTCAACCTCTGTAGGTAAAATATTACCACAAAGATGGAAATACCACAGTGCCTTTAATTGAGCTCATCCCTCTCCAAATCAGTGTCACCTGTTCACATGACTAGTTATGGGGAGTTAGCTTGTCTTTCAAGATTATAAATGGAAAAAAAGTGGATCAGCAGTGTCATACTTCTCATTTCCTTGCTTTAATGTTATCTGTGTGAACCTCACAGTTACTGTGAAAGAAACATAATAGCTCACACATACCCTTAAACAAAGGTAGTGATTGAAATAACAGTACCTTATAAAGTTGATTTATGAAAAAAAATTTCTTTTTTTACAAAATTTTTTTTGTTTGCAATCTTGATTTAAGATCAACCTGTTTTCTTCTTTAAGTGAGTGTTAAAAACCTCTTTAACAGAAACACTATACCATTGCAATTTCTTTCAACAGGTACTTTGTGCTGGACTTTGAGACGGGGATTCTGCAGTATTTCGTGAATGAACAAAGTAAAAACCAGAAGCCACGAGGAACCTTGTCTTTAGCTGGAGCTATAATATCACCCAGTGATGAAGTGCCACACATGCTGGTGGTCTACTCTGCCAATGGAGAGATGTATAAATTGAGAGGTACAGTGCTGCTTAGAGTGCCAGCTGAGTTTTCTCTCCCATTCCTACTTCTGTGTCTCTTCTCTCTTGTCTCAGTTCTCTTTTACTTCCCTGTGCTGTCAGAAACTAGTGGTTATACAGCTATGTTGTTACATACTATATTAGAAAACACAGTGGAACATTAATCTGGAGTTAAATATGTGTGAATTTACAATACATAGACTCTCAGGGTTGGAAGATGCCTCAAAATGCTTTCTAAAAGCAGTTACTTTGGCATTTTGGTTGTACAGTATGTCTCATTTACTTACAAAGGAAGAAAAGGCTGCTTTCATGGCTGTCCACAGCACAGCCTTTCATTTCTTTATTGTTCTTCCTTGCCACCATCCTGCAGATAATGTGCAATTATGAATATGCTGCTGAGCCAGAGAAGGAAAAAAGTGCCAGTGAAAGAGCGTTATGATACTCTTGTTCTTTTTAGTCTTGGGATAATTAGATGCATCTTTAAGATAAAATTTTGCTTTCCCCTGCTTCTGAATGTAAGAAAGAAAATATATGGTATGTAAGAGTTACTTTAGAATAGGTAAAAAAAAAAAAAGAACCAAACCAATTTGGCCACATTTTATCTGTTGGCTAGCAGGGCAGAGATAGTGTGCAGGACTCCCTTGTGGTACAATGTGATTTATTTATGTTTTATTTTATTTGTAGAACTTAGAGAAGAACAAACAGAGAGGGTTTCTGTTACAAGATTTGGAATTTGGACAGCTAGAAGTCATGAGCACATGTGGTTTTGTTGTACTTTTCCAGTCACTTGAGATAATCAGATACACATAATATGCTGCTTTTAATTCAATGAGATCTAGGAATTTGCTTCAAAACAGTGAATGATTTTAATGCTGAATCAGTAAGCACTGAGATTCTTAATAGCAGAGGAAGTAAGAGAAAATATTTGAAATTATCCATTCTGTTGGTATTCTTAGTTATGAGTACCGTAGTAAAGTTGGGGTTATTTTATTTATTTATTGTTTTTATTATTTAAAAACCCCACAGCCAGATCTATCTCATAAATATACTTATTGGTGTTACACAAGAGCCATGAGGTACATACTGCAGACAGTCTCTTCAATAATTTTTAGAGCTGTTTTTTGAAGTTATATGGGGGAAAATTTTGCTTTTTCATTCTTGTCTCTTTAAATTGCGTGCGAATGACACAGGTTTAAAGAGCTTTGGCTGAACTACATTGAAACAGAAGTACTCCAGTATCTGGGGAACTGGAAGCTTGTCTGGTAGCTGATTGACAGCCTGAGTGTAGAGGTTTCATCAATTTGAATGTTACAGTGGGGCCCTTATCCTTCAAAGAGAGATGAGTGAAGCAAAAGCGGATTACATTTTTTTTAAAAAAAAAGTAATCTTGGGGTAATTCTGCTTTTAATAACACTTGAAGGAGCTAAGCTAATAAGTTCTCTTCAGTTACCTCTTCCAACTGACCACGCTATCTTAAGTTGAGGTTTAGATGTGTTGTACTTATGAACTTATGTATACTTAAGTAGTGTAAATGAGAATCTTTAGTGTATCCTAATTGAGAAATAATTTCCTCCCTGTCCCCATTACATTTCGTAATGAAAAAAAAAGAGCATTTGTTGATGTGTGCTTCCCTGTGTATTCTTGTTTCTGTTCTAGCTGCTGATGCAAAGGAGAAACAATACTGGATAAATCAGCTTCGATCCTGTGCCAAACATCACAAGGAAGGTAATTCTAAGGTAAATAATTGAGAGAGAATTAATTATTATATTTTAAGTGGTGCAGGTGAAGTATAGCATGATCCGGATGGTAGACTGGCTCCCATAGTAAGCGGGTTGATGTTCACAGGTTTATGAATAAAAGCAGTGAGTTGTCATGCATCAATAACTGGAGCAGGCTTAAGTCAATTGGGCAATCTTAATAATTTAACATCCTGTTATGAAAAATTAATTAAATGCATTTCAGATGCTGTCAGTACATGGTTAATTGGGTGGCTAGATTAACAGTTTATTAATAAGTATCTGTGTGATGTGCTGATTAGTATTTAAAAGTGTTAACTGATACTAGTTTTATTTCATTTTGTAATATTTAATGGCTCTTATAGAAGCTTCATGAAGATGTTAACAGTGGTCAGTCTTCAACTTCTTTACCAAATCTAAAAGAGGTCATCATATCAATATTTGTAGTATTTATTTCTCTTTAGAAGCGATGTCAGAATTTTTGTTCTTAAGTAAGTATTTTGGAAAGGATAAAAAATGTTTGCACTTCAAAAATAGTAGATTGATGGGTTGAGGATGTCGCCTGCCTCTTAATTAGCAATCGACATGAATCTGTTTAAATTATTATGCACTTTGAAAATGGGAGGTATTAAAAACAAACTGACAAAAAACCCTAGTAGAAATAAATTATTGTATTTATTTTTTATGCTTTTGATGTCTAAGTCACTAAAAAAAAATCCTTCTCTTTTTAAAGTACTTCTGTTGATATCTTTACAAGCATGAAAAAGATTACTTTCCTCATGACTAGTTGTTTACTGTATTTAAAAACATGCATGTAACTTCAATAAGAAAGGATCCTTCCCTGCCCTGAGATGTTGAAGATATCATCCTTATATTAACCACAGTCAAAAGTCATTATCCTGAGTATCTTTGAAAGTCAGACTTTGAAACGATGGATGATATTTGGAAGAGGGTGGCATGTGTTGAAGTGTGTGAAGTAAATTTTTTTGGTGTCTTTTTGAGTCATGTGGACTTGTCAGGAAGTAGTTATGCTATAATTAAAACCCTTTAGAAGGCAAATAATTACTGGGAAAGGAGCAGAGAATAAAAGGGAAAATGTACAGCCTGCTCTAACGCTGTGAAATACTTTTTCTTGAATACTTTTATCAGTCCCCTTCCATGTCTGAAACAGAAACACTGGAGTGGGGGAAAGTACTTTCCATCACTTTTGTTATTGTTCTGTAGAGGAGGAACTTGGTGAAATGAAACTTGAGTACACTGGAGTCTTTTTTTTTTTTTTTTTTTTTCCTGATGTTGGGAATAGAAAGGGCAAATTGGGGAAGTACAGTGTTAATAAGTGCTCCACAGGGGCTCAATAGAAAGTATTTCCTAGCTGTTAATATGAATATGGAGGAGCCTTCAAAAAGAGTGATCTGTAAACAGGTTCAAAGTAAAAGCAGATGAATAAGCAGATGGATAGCAAAAGTGTATATAGCTCTGAAAGGCAAAATGTTATTAGTCTTGACTTAAGTGAGTGGGAGACTGTTAAGTATAAAGACAGCCACTGTCACAGAAGATCTAAGATGTAACTTTTTGAAACAAGAAGGTCTTAGAATTGGATCATCTCTTTGGCCTCGTTCTTGTAGTCTTGCATAGTGACCTACCACTGCTGTGGCTTTCTTCTGGTTTCTAGGCTTTATCATGCAAGACAACAAAAGGATTTCCTTGACTTGAGGGGTGGTAGGCATATGTAACTTAGGAACCAAACAAATGATTATTTCAAACAGCAGGAAGAGGCTTCTTGCATTTTTCGTATGAGAATGACAAGTTACAGAAACTTGGCATAGGGTGCTGGAGTATAGATGGCTTTTGGCTGGTACAGTCAGTCATACATTTTAATTAGCTTGGATTTATTTAGTATAAAATAGAAATACTGAAGAAAACTAATATATTTTTCTTATTTTTGTGTACGAAGTCTACATCTAAAATCAGACTAGGTCACTTTTCACTTGTGAAACACACTTACTTCTCCACTTTCATAAGCCACAAAGCAAACAGAGAATTTGTATCCTCTCTATTTTTAAACTTAAGAAAGCAAAGTGCTGGGAGTTTTATGTGCTTCAGATGAGACTGCTGATGACTCTGCTTCTTACTCCAGAAGCGTACTGTGCTTGACACATTATTTTGCTTATCTGCTCATAGGAACTTTTCTATTCACAAGATTTGTCCCTTATTTTTCAGTAATATTTTTTCCTTTTTCCCCTCCTATCTTCTCAGTGCTAGAGTATTATCCGAGAGGCAGATTTTCCTTGACTGTAGCATTGCATGTAGTGCTAACTTGGATTTCACCTACCATTAAGCTTTAAAACTTCTCGCTGCTTTTCTCTACAAAAGCAAGGGATCAAAAGCTTTAATTTTATAATGATTAGACTTTGGAGATCAGATATTGGTTACAAAGGAGTGCTGTTTGGCAGAAAGTGGGAAGCAGCAGAGGGACCAGACACGAGTAGAAAATGCATTTCTGTAACTTCTTTTTTAAAGTTTTCTTAAAGCTTCTTACTTAAAAACCACTGCCTGTTAGGACATAAGGGAGGAAAAAATTACTGCATTTCTTTGTGCATTTAAATTTTTTTTTCTTTCTCTCATAGATCAAGGTACTTTAATAATTATTAGCATGGAAGTGGAAACATGCTGTTTAAAATCTTTCCAATTTACATAAACCAGCAAATTGCTCTTTAAGCCACCACACTCTTTCTTTTATTCTAGGGGTGCTAGGGACTGGAATTCCACACAAAAATCTGTAATGGCACAGAGAATGGTACATGTTTTACTTCATTTTGCATAACTGAGGGTTTGACAAAAATTCATATTTTTGAATTTTGTTAAAGTAGCCCTTCCATTGGTAGGACTGTCCTGATGTGCCTTGTTATTCTACCTGCAGCAGGGCTGAATCTCTCTCTTCTCTCACCATACTCCAAGGGTTGTAGTAAGTGATCACTGCAAATTATCTGTCTCTTGCAGTGCTGTCATGAACAGGCAGATAGGTAGATATTTGTTTTAAACTTGTGGAGTTTGAACAGAATCCAAGCTCTCTGTTGGCTGGTAACTGGTGTGTTTCTGCATCTGGAAAGTTGGAGCCTGAGTGTTCCCAGCTTTTTCTACATTTCAAACTCACCTTTTTTGCAGAAAGAATGAGGCATAAATCTCTGGTTATTCTTTAGGAGCTATGCACTTAAGAAGGAGGTGGGATGGGAAGTGTGAAATATGCAGTGTGGGGCATATTTTATTTTGTGCAAGTGGGATATAGGTTAACTGGGGAAAAATAATGGGACAATCAGGCAAGCAGAGGGAAGGTAAATTCAGTTAAGTTAACCAATAAAGCAATTCTCAGCTACAGGTCATTCATACTGGAGAGAGAACACATTTTTAAAATCTTGAATAGATATTATTGGAAGGAAATTCACAAGAAAACAGGATAATGTTTTTTAAAAGCTGGAGCTGTGTCACTATTTCTATGAAATATTCAGAGAGCATTCTTCCTGCACTGGATCCAGATCAGCAGTGGTTTCCATTCTTTTTTAGAGCTACTGCCTGCTTCAGAATGCTACTGTTTAACTTGCTGGCATTGCTGTCTTTAAATTTTCAGCTGGGGACAGGAGTTGCAGAGGCAATTAAGCAGAGCAGTGATTTAAAAAAATAAAGTTGTATACTGATGACTAAATTTAGTTTGTGTCCTAATGAATGGTCCAAAGGTGAGCTATGCAGCTAACAAGTGGATGTAACACAAGCAAAGTCTGTCACTTTGCTTTAATTAAATTTTATATCTTAATGATAAAAAAGCAGTAAAAGGATAATGTTCTCTGGCAAATAATTCCCAAGGTGAAAGATAGTCCTAATGTTCCTGGTATTCCCATATAAGTCTCATTTAGCTTAATTACAAACTGCTCATACTCCACAGAGTGCCAAATCACACTGTTTTGGAAGAAGTCTTATATGTCTGGATAGGATTGCTGCTTTTAAAATCTAAGTGAATATGATTGTGCAAGTTTTAATTAAAGCATTAGTCAAGTTAGAATTCAATGATATAAAATGCTGCCAAGAATTAGGCTTATGAATATTTTTGTGGTAACTTCCAAGAATAATAGTTTCATACCCATAAATTGTCACAAGCTTGTATGTTCTTCTGTTTTGTATTCCTTTTTTCTTGACTGTTTAATGATGGTGTCTTTAAAAGCACTAGTAAAAACAAACACATGGAGTTTTATACCAGCTCTTAATTCCAACGTGTCAATCAGTTGCTGGATTGGCATATAACCTTTGTATTTCTCTGTGTGTCTCAGGAAAGTGGCAGGGAACAGGAAACTTCATCTTGTGATAACTTTCAGCTTAGTTCTGTGCTAGAATAAGGCAGTAGATTCCTCTTTGTTCCAGCTCCTGGTTTGGAGCTGCATAAGTGGGCTGCCAAAAATTGCATGGTGTGGTTTCCTGTTTCAGCTCAATTTGTCTGCTGATTCCCTGCACCTGTAAATGGCAGCCCAGTTCCTTCCCTTCTGCTGCCTCCCCTTGTGCTGGCTCTGCCGTGGTTCTGCTTTTATGGTAGCTTGCACGTCAGAAACAGAAAAACTCACATCCTGTTAAAAAGGACTTAGTTACTTGGCCAAGCTCATGGAGGAATCTGATGAGCACTGACGTAGGGGAAGCTGGACTCTGTTTCCATCAGTCCCTGGTGTCAAAGCCTTGCTTTCTTCTTTCTCCTGGATGGAGGATGAAATGGATCTGGCCAAAATGTGACTTTTCTGTGATTTCACCTGAGGCTTTGTGTTTAACACTGAGCCAACTCTAAGACCATGTGCGTCTTGGAGGGACTGACTGCCCTGTACTCTTTCCCTTCAAGCACTGCTCCTGATTCCTGTTGTAACTATCATTCAGCCCTTTGGAAAGGCATTTGGGGGACTTAAATCAGCAGAAAATTATGTATTTTTGTCTACATCTCTGTTTTTCTTCTTATTTAACTCCCTGGAGTGGCTCTCCTTGAAGTCAAATGAACCTGAGCGCTAGCATGGAGAAGTGGTGGAGAAAAAAGTCCACACCTGCCCCTTTCAGTGGCAACTACAGTAGCAGTTTTAGCTATCATGTGAAACAGCACCTGTAGTAATGCCTGAAAACTTGAGGCCAACATTTTATTAAATCATTCTGAGGTGGATGTGTAATTTTTCTCTACAGCTGGAGAATGGCTATCAGAGATCTTAAGTGGCCCTTCAGTTTTACCTAGTTTCTTCTTGCCTTATTTATGAATGACCACAGAGATACCTTTCAATTTCTAAATGGATTATTTGCATCTCTGTAACTGTTTCCATAAAGCCAGATTAGTGAAAGTCTGTGAGTGCTGTTTTGGTTCTTTTATGTACACCAACCCTCTTTTCTTTTCGAGCAAGTTCATCCTTTGCTCCTCTGGCATGCTTGTCTGTTTAGATGCCTTCTATAGGTTAGGGATGAGAGAGGGAAAGGGTGGTGCTTCTAATTATAATGTGCTTTGGAAATCCTCACAGTGGTGAGGCTGAGAAGGAAGCAGTGCTTGTCTGTAGATATGTGTGTGTTTGACACCTTTCTCACTCCCTTCAGAAGCTGCATAAAGATAAGTTACAGCTCTCTGCTTCCAAAACCCTTCTACAGAAATGGAAAAAAAAATCCATTTAGGACTGAACATGATCTTGCTTAAATGAAAGAAATGATTTTATGATGGAATTATTATCATAGTCTCTTGCTTAAAAGCAGATGTGTATTGCCTTACTGAAGATGATGAAGGACTATGATGGGGCTTTGCACAAACGTGCAAAGCATATCATCAAGCTAGTCCCTGAAGTCTTGATGATATGTAGACTCAGTTATTTGCATTTTAAAATTTGTGAATGCTTCCTATGGAAATTAAACAGATCTCTGTCCATATTTTCCTCTCAACAGTGTTTGTTTACTTAGGATGCATAGGAAAAGTAGATGGGAACTAAAATACCGAATGGTGGTGTCTCAAAATCATAATTACTTTCTGATAATGTGTGACTTGTAGCTGTAAAGCTGTGTGCAATGACTGGTTTTGTTCTATATATATATGTAGGGTAGTAAAGGAAAATCATTACAGTATTTATTTATTCCATAGAAAACATCTGTAGCACACTGCCTGTGAAAATTATGATTATCAGCCATAAACAGATACGACAATTCACTTCAGAAATTAGTTTATTGATCTCTGGAACATTGCATTTATTTTCCAAATGAAACAAAACTGCTTCTGGTAGGTGGTGAAAAACACTTTAGCTTCTTTGTGAGCAGGAAGGGCAATCTCCAGAGAGAGTGAATCATGAAAACATTAGTAGTAGCTTACTGTTCTACAATTATATTATTTTAATTGTAAGGAATTTTGATATACAAGTGGAAACATCAGTTATACTGTTTTTTCATGTTGGAGATAGTCTACTAAAATAAAAATCTTAAACCAAATCTGTTAGTTAAACATACTTTATCTTTAGGTCATTTGTTTGTAATGCAAGTTATAAATTAATCTTTTATAATCTTTACTATTATTTTATTAGTTTAATTTTATTAGCATGCAAACTGTTTGAGCTCTGGTAAAGTTTAGCCTCAGTAAAGAATATTTGTAATGTTTTGGGGATGCTTCAGCCTGTGGATTTCTTGACTCATTATTGGCACCATGCATTACTGATTGTTGAAGAGCTTATTTATTCCTTTCATTAGACTTTTCAGAGTCTTTTAACTTATTTATTTGCAAATCAGAAAGCAGTAGGTATGATAATAGTTAGAGGGGCAAATCAGCCATACCAGTGGCACTGGGCTGAGGAGCAGGGGATTAGGAATGAAGATTCATCAATTACTGTCATTGCTTTGATTTCCTGGGAGTCTGACTTTAATGACTGTTATAGAATGATGTGTAATAACAGTGATTTTGGCTGTGGAAAACATTACATAGGTTTTAATATTTTAGAAAAGTGGAAAATTTTTAGTTTTTGTACATCTATGTATCAATGCAAAAGAGATGCTTGTCATTCCCAGTGTTTAATCCAAAGTTCTGTGGAAGAGGAGTGAAGTATTTGGCTGGGCCATAGGTGTTGACAATGTGTTGTAGAATTCTAAAGTGCATAAGGGGCTGAGTTGTAGTTTCTGGAGAGGAATCTTCTGGCAATGGCAGGAAGAAGCTGTCAGAAGAAGTTAGCTGCTGCCTCTGTCTCCTTGGATGAAGCAAGCACAGTGCTCTGCTGCTGTTCTTTGTGGCACTCAGGAGTGAAGCACAGCCCCACTTCAGAAGATTTTGCCTGTCTGCAGAAATCGCCTCCTGCAGACATTCACCCACACTTTGTGTGTGAATGCTCCTGGAAGTTGTAAGTTGGAATTTTTGCATTTATCAAGGGGCCTTGCCTAGGGATATCTTTATGGGTAGCCAGAGGTCCTAGTGCTGAGCTCATTCAGGGCTTGTGTGTTACAGATGTCCTCTAAAGAATAATCCCAAATTAGATGCTAGAGGATTTGTGTTGTGAGCTGGTGGAGATTTCTGGCACACTGGTCAGAAACATTGGGTCACTAGGTGGATGAATGTATACTGTGAACTTATATATGTAGAGGTTTGGGGTTACCTAGTATCCCTGTACCAAGACAGCCTTCCTTGGCACCAGCTGCTACTAAAACTATATTTATAATATAAACCATATATATTGTTCTTCCTGATTTTTCTCTTGTTTGTACTGATTCACAAACAAATAAATGTCTGTCCAACAGGAAGAGCTGCTTTGAGCTGTCATGTGCCTTTGCAAAACTTAATGAAAAGCCATTTTAAATGCACTGTGGTTCCAGAGACTGTTCATTCTGCCTCAAGCCACAGTTCAGTATAGTTGATGTAGCCCAGTGAGTTGAGATATGAACTGGGGCAAATCTTGCAAGAAAAAAAAAATCTAGGTTAAGAGACTCCTAAAATGATGGACTTTCCTCTTTCTTGGAGATGTGTTCATTACTTAATTGTGAAACAAAACCATTTGAAAAACTTGCAGCTAGCTAGCAGATTTTTTACTAATAGTGCACTCTCAAATTTATGACTTCCAAGCGTAAATGGGGTTCACTGAAAGGTATATTGTGTCTTATGCTGCAAAAAATTGAAATGAGCCTGTTGTTTCTTTACCCTAAATTTAGTTTAAAAGTTTTCTGAGGCTAATCAGTTTAAAAAAAGAAGCATCAGTAAATGTATTCTGCTACTTTACACTAGAGATAGCCTTTTTCTGTGAAACCTCTATTTAGGAAAGAAAATTCAATCACATCCAGCTTCCCTCATCCCCTTCCTTCTCTCAAATACCTTTTCCTCTGGCTCTTATTTTAATTGTAGTTATGTCTAAGCAATTCTCTTTCAAATGGAAGATGAATTAAAAACCTGGCAACCTTCTGCACCCTTCTGAGAAATTCCACCCCCTGTCTGTTTTTCTTTTTTTCTTTTTTCCTTAGGGTCAAATCCTGTTTTATATACAATTGTGAATTATCAGCCAGGATGGATAGTTTTGAATGTCTGATTCTGCAAATTCCTATTCTTATAATCTTATTAGTCATGGTAGTAAAGAATATATTCGTTGCAAAACTGCATTCAGACAACCATTCTTGGAAGAGTTTGTAAATGTAAATCCAGATGAGTGGAATAATGCCTATTTCTATGAGTACAGAAATATGCATGCTGGGAATGTGATAACCCTGTTTTTAAACCTTCAAATGCCTCCAAGAATCTGACTTTTAGTTTTGTCTGGGGGTAGCAAAGGGATCATGTTACTTATTTCACTCTCCCTCTTGGCAGTGCCAGGTAGTCTGCCTTGTCATTTACAGTCAGTAAATGGTAATGTGATGCCTGAATATAATTCCAGTGCTAGCAGGAACCTGTCCACATTGGATTAAAAGTCTTTTAATGAAGTTAACTCAGAATTGCAAATTTCGACCTATAAGGGATAAGGAGAGAGATTATACCTAAGAAATATTTTTGTGCACTTGGCAGCTGACTCCAGGGCCAGTTGATGGTAACTGTCTCAGCAATGTTGAAGGCTTCCATCATTACCTGAGTGGGGTTTGTAGGAGAGGTGAAATGCTATTTCACCCATAGATCTGTATGTTTACCTTGCTTTCTTAAAGTGCTACTAAATGTCACTCTCTGAAGTGGTTTGTCTTCCACTAGGTAAGAGTTATTCTGTTTCAGTTTTAACCTTACAGGAAGGAAAAACTTTCATATTGCACTTCTGTATCCCATGGTGCTTTAGTGCACAGCTGAGCTTGACTGAGAGTTGCTGTCCTAAAGACCCTCAGGAAAACCTGGGTTTGAGGGATGCAGAAAACAAACCAAGATGACAACACTGACAAATGGTTAAATAACACAGAAAGAATGTTCAGACTGATTTTATTGGTTGTATGTTAAGAGCATTCACACTACAGATACTGTGGCCTTTATTGTATCTAGGGTTTATCTCAAGCTTACTCCAAAATGTAGTGACTCTTCAAGCCATGTTTTGTTTTGAATGTTAATTTTAAAAATTGGTGTATGGAGAAGTGTTACCAAAATTACAACTCTGATGTTGAAAAGAGCACTATATTTTTTCAGAAGGTCAGGTGTAAGCACGAAGACCTTTTTTTTTCCATACTGTTTAGAACAGCTTGGTGACATATAGGCCAGTGGCTTCATAAAAATATTTGTGTTGGCATACTTATTACTCTGTCTGCAAAATCCTTCCTAATTTTTCCTAGAAATTGTGGTTGTAAGAACTTAGCAGCATGCTAAGATTTTTGTGAGGGCCAATTTCAGACAATCCAAGAAACAAAGATGATAACCACAATATTTCCCAGAAGATCCCTGCTGAGCTATGCAGGTGGTTCAGAAAGAATAAATAAATCCTGAGAACAGTTATACCTTCAAAGTTAGGTTTGTGAGAGAAGTAGATCAGCACAAACCTGTAGCCTGAACTGTAAATGATTGACTTAGATAAAGGTTGCTAATACCAACATCCCCTTGCTTGTTCTAGAGCACTTCCTCCTCTCGAAGTAGAAGCTCATCTCTGCTGCCACCTGGGACAGCTAATTCTGCATCTCCTAGTGGCCAGAAACATATGAATCAAAGTGGGTCAGCTGTTGTAACCATCACACATCACAAATCACCTGCAGCTGCTCGAAGAGCAAAGAATCAGCGTTCTGGTCAACTCCATGAAGTCAGAGAGGTAAGAGAGAAAAACCTGCTGTTTTGCTACAACTTCTAAATGCTTATTTTGCGTTAGAATAAGCAAGCAAGTCTGACAAGTTAGCAGTTCTCTATGTTTCCAACTTTATTTTTGACTGATTTCTTTTGATCCCCTCGCTGAGCAAAAAGGTTCTGGTTAGGCTTAAATCTTGTCCGTATAGGTTTTTTTTTGCTAGTGTTAAAATCTGTGTGCACATGCTTAAAAGAATTAAGTTTGCCCCAGCTGCCAAACTTTGCAGTGGTGCTGCTGTACTCGAAGAACTTCTTTTTTAAGCTGCGTTGAGCAAAACCTTTCAGATTAGAAAGAGAGCCCTGAAACATTTAAATATAACTAAAAAAACCCCCAAACTTTAATAAGTTTGAATGGATGTGAGAGAAGTCAGAGCTCCCCAAACTTGGCAGTTTGTTTTTTAAAGCTGTAGTCTTCAATTTGTTATCAAGTTTCTGTTACTGGCCTTGTGATGAAAGAATGCCTTGTCTGTGTTAAACACATGAAAAGCAAACAAGAAAGCATGTTTCTTTCAAAGTGTGTTCACCAGGATTTAAGAAGTGTAGCTTGTATGCTGATTTAAGTCTGTCTTCCAGACAACAAAAATACTGAGGGATTTTAACCTTAAATATTATGTCAGACTTCCACAGAACTTGCCTTCATCTTTCTTTCATCCATTGTTACTTTTTCTTTGTCTGAATTTCTTGCTGTTCTCTAATAGCGCCTTTGTAGGTCCCCCTCTCACCCCTTCTACCAAAGCAATTGTTGGCAGCCTTGCTTCTTGAAAGCGTTCTTTTATCACATGCTTTTAAAGTGTCTACCCCTATCCTTCAAGTTGTAGTCTCGAGAGTCTCCTTTTAAGATTATGCTCCCTAAATAATTTATAAATGGAGGCCTTTTGTATTAAGAATTTGAATAAATTCTTAGTGTGTGCACACAGTGAAGACTTAAATTACGTATCCTGGTGAAGAATGCTTTTTTTAATATTTTATCCTAGTAACATTAGAAGTGAAAGAACTTCCTTTGTATCCCCTATTGTATTAATGGTCATACCTTGCTCTGAAGAGCCTACTGTCAAAATGTCACATGGGTTTTCTTTGCATTACAGAAAACACACATCTGTTTGTTTTTCATGTGAATATCTTGTCTTTGCCTACACATCATCTGCCCCGAGTTGCTTCTACCTTACTAAATTTATTTCCTGTCTAAGGTTTAATTTAGAGTGCACCTTAAATGTGTTAATAAAATAAACAGCAGGAGCTATTGCAACTTTGTCAAATGAAACTGAGTGGGCCCAGAAGAAATTTAGAGAATTAGTTCTGATCATAGTGTCTTGGGAGTGGAAAAGTCAACAGGTGTAAAGAATTCCACTTGCGAAGGAAAAAAATAAATCCGAGCCTATAATAAAATAGAGAATAAGTGGCTAGGTATCATCCCTGCAGAAAATGCCTCAGGGTTGCTGACTCTTTTTTTTTGCACTGTATTGCAATGTGACATCATTCCAAAAAGTTAAATATTACAGGGCTTTAATCTGTAATTGTGGAAGGTAATTATTTTGCTATGTTTGATGTGAGAGCTACATCAGCTGCAGTACCATAGCCTGTGAGAACAACTTACAGGGCTGCAGTAAAAAAGTTTTAGACATTGAACATCTGGTACTGCTTGAAGTTTAATTGAAATTTGTTTTTCAGGGAGGGGAAATGGTGCTAAAATAAACAATGAAAACTTTATAAGGAGGCATGTGAACTTTCAATTATTTGTGTATTAGATTTTTGTGTGTGTGTGATGCTTCTTATAGAAGAGCTTATCAATGGAAAAAACAACCCTTCTGCCCTCTTTCACAGTCTTGTAAAGTGGCTGCTTGACTAATTTTGTTTTTATCTTGTGAAAGGATAAACCTGGTTTTCCAGAATAAAGAAACAGAGATTTCATTTCAATGGTGTGCTCTGTGCATTTCCTTCTCCCCCCTTTTCCATAGTGAATGCAATAGACTTTGGTATATGTTGCCTGTTTTTTCAGGGAATATTCTTGTTCCCTATGTGAGTCAATGGTAACTGCTAGATGTACCTTCTTGTGTTAAATTCATGAGAAGTGGGTCCTTTGCTTTGTGGAGTGACCTCAAAAGTGTGCTTAAATCTCTTCTAGTCTTTTTTTTCTTCTTTCTTTCTGTTTCTTTTTATTCTTTTTTAAAATTTTTTTTTATTATTTCAAGTGAGGAGAAATAGGAACATAAGAGTACAATAAGCGAGAGTTAATTTCCTCAACACCTGAATTTTTGCTTTTTATTTGCAAGTTTTTTGGTATGATTTGGATGAAGGGAAGAGACGCCAAAGGGACTATGGACCTGTGTTAGTGTTCCTCTTATAGAATGAAGTCATTGAAACTTTGATAAGCAAATAAGCTTGCTTTGCTTTTTTTTTTTTTTATAACAATGTTATGGTAATACTACAGTATTATATACAAGATCTGTAAGAAACAGGAATGCTGCAAAAGGGACATCCTTCACTTGGGACATACGGTTTTCAATAGCTTGGACAACATCCCTGGGAATTGCTGAACTTGAAATTGCTATTCAGTTCTGGATCAGTTTTTCTTGATTTAGCTGTGTTATTTGGAAACAGTGAAGCATTTAATATTATTACTCTTTTACTCTTTCTTTTTTCTTTTTTTTTTTTTTTTGGACATGCAAAATTCTGTAAAGGTAGCAAAAGAAACTTGTCCATACCAGTTTATATAATGTTATATGAAAGCTAAAATTCGCCATGTATTGACTTGGGAGAGCTGATCTGCTATGTGTTCCTTTTTATTCAGATTTATTCAGATCAGTCCTGCCTACCAGTTTGTTTGGGCATAACTTGTCATTTAAGGGTTGCTTTCTAACTGTTTCTTAGGAAGTGATTTTATGGTGTGTGGTTGTGAAAATGCATTCTGTTTTTTGAATTATACATATTATTAGCCTCTTAGCAACGTGCAATAAGAGTTGTGCTCGCAGAATTCCTTACTGCAGGTGGTTAAAATTAACTGGAACAGAAAGTCAAGTGGCCACATCACACTTCATATTAAATTTTATCTGTTACTGATCTAAATAATAGTGGCACACATCATCTTGGAATGTTGTTCATTTTGGCAGAGAATGTCTGACTATTTTACGACCTCTGCCAGTGTTACCATTGTTGTTAAAGGACAAATAATTGCTAAATGTGACCACTTTATAGTAACTTACATGAATTATTTACTGAAGTTTACAGAAATTAAATGGAGTTAACCAGAAGTTGTCTAGAGAAATGTTTTTTTCCCCATATCTTAAAAATGTTGTTACTAAGGGGAATTTCTGACTGCTTTGAAATGTGGTGTATGTGACAGCTGTTGATACTATACAGTGGTCTAGTCATCAGCATGTGTTTCTGAACATCTGGTATGGTGAGATCCAGATTTCATGGGGCCTCTACCAGATTAATATCTATTTTTTGTGCCAGTAGGCAGTTCCAGTATTTGGAAAAGACTGCTTTTTGGTAAGATGACAATCCCGATGCTGCTTGCATATCCTTTGCCATTTATAAACATGTTACCTTTTGATTCCTGCAGGAATTATACAGCTGTCTGATAGTTCTTTGCTTTCTGCCTTACACTGTAGGAAAATCTAGGACTTGCATACAGGTCTGTGTGGATTGAGGTTTCCTGCCATTTTGTGGGGCTGCAACTGTCGAATTTTACGTGGTTATGTGGAGAAAAAGGTTACGTGGAGAAAAAGATGATTCTAAAACATTTTTGGGATTTTCAAGGGAGAATTGAATGTCTTTAGGTCACTGTAATATTTGGATAGCAAAACTAGGAACTGTGATTAGCTACTGGCCATGAAAAAGGATGCTGTTGTGTGGGAACTGTTTATTATGTTACCGAATTGTACCACTGCACAAGCAGCATTGCAGGTGAAAAAGCTGATGCAGTGCTGGAGTTATTCAGGGAAGCATTCAGACTTGCAGGACTTTCACATATGTGAACACAGAAATACACTAGCCTCTGAGTATACAGACTTTGTAATCTGTTTAAGATGTAAATTAAATGATAATGAAACAATTTTTGTTTCATGCCAAATTTTACTTTTCAGCTTTGAAGAAGTAAAATTTTACTTATCTCATTTTTCACAGAAAGTGCTTATAGTGTTTCACTTTTGAAAAAAAAATTATCCTATTTTCTGTTCGTTTGGACAAATAATATGGTGGTACAGTGAGTGGCAGTTTTGGAAAGAGAAGAGAGGGAACACAGAACAGAAGCCTTGGTTAGTTAAGGATCTCAATGTTTTTCTGTATTTGTATTTAAAATGTCTTCCTCCCACTCCCCCACTATACACAACAAATTAAAGGTAATTTGATCAACTTTAATCAAGTCCATCATATCATAAACCAAATATGTAGTCTATAAAGATAGATGGATGCTGGTCAGAAAATAAGAAATGTTTCATAATAGGTTAGATCTCTGTACTGCTACATCTATATATGTATTGTATGGTACTTTAATTTGTTTGTAAAAAATCATTGTCACAATTTTTTCATTTTAATTAGCAGGGTGTGGAAAACACGTACTCATGTTACCATATTAAAACAGAATGAAGAAATGCTTGCAAAAAACCCAAACCAGAACCATAGCTGTTTCTCAGAAAACAGTGGTTTCTCCCTGGCTAGTGGTAGTGAACAGAAGATGGCAGAAAACCTCTGGGTCTGCTGAAGTAAATATTAAGGGAATGAGGCCTTAAGTCTTAATTCAGCTGTTGATACTTGTTTGGCATAGAACATACTCATGTAATTTATACTACAGCTATTACTATTTAACCATGCTTAGAAAATATTTTTTAATTGAGAAGCATTGTAATATAAATTTGTGTTACAGTTACCTTTAACAGCTTAACTGCAGTGGAGGTGGCTAATATTGAAATAATTGCTCCCAGCTGTGTTTTAAAAGGGGCCATTATAATTTGTTTAGGGGCATTAAACTTGTTACAGTATAAACCAGTTTCAAAACTAGCAGGAGGGCTAAAAAGGGGCAGCTGCAGATGTTATCATTGAACTTTTTCTGAATTTGTACTGGCCCCAGTTCTAGAAATTTGTGTTCCTCCTACAGTAAGAAGATATGAGTGCAAGAATGCAGAATTGTTCTGGCTGCTCAGCAATATTAGTTCGGCTGCAATCCATATCCTTATAGACAAAAAGTAAATTGAGAGCAAAAAGAACAGATTAAATTGTTTGGTGTTTCCTGTGGCATTTTCTTTGGAAGCTATTTAACTTGCCTATAGAAGCCTCATCTCCTGTGTCTGTTTATTCTACCTTAAGTTAGTGCTGCAAAGATCAATAAAACCATGTCTCCTCAAGAGATAAATGGGATTCTTAAATCTCTGGGAGTGTCAGTCTAGTATCTTCCTAAGCAGTAAATGTGCATGTGCTTATGAAATATATTCAACAAATAGCATTAACTGTCACACTTTGGGGATGAGGAAATGTAAATTATTCTAATACTATAAACCAATAATTATAAAATCACTTAAACATGAGTTGAATACTCTCTGAATCTTTACCTTGTCTTTGAAGTCACTAAGAGTGCACAGAAATTACACTTAACTAAACAACACCTTTCTTTGTGCACTTGATCTTATATTCATGCAAAGGTTGAATCATCCTGGATTCCAGATACCCAGGCAGGGAGAATTAAGGTTGCTATGGGAATCATAGAGCAAATGTTCTACTAAAATTACACTGATTGTCCATGCAGGTTGTGTCGAGTGAACCTGGCTCATTATTTCCAATTCCTCCTACCCCCCCTACATTCCCAAATATTTAAGATGCACACATAGCTTCTTTTCATGTTTTTTTCTTTTTTTTTCCTTTTAATCCTGAAGTTTAGGAGTAACAGCGCATGTGCAAATAGTGTAATATTCAATCATTTAATGGGTGGCAATTTATAAATTTGGCATAATACAGTGCATATGATAGCTAAATTCAGAGACTGCTGCATCATTTGTTTTCTTAAGCAGTTGCAGAGAAGCTAAGATGACTTTTTACAGTTATTAAAATATGTCATTAAATTTTAACTAAATGGCAGGTTCACAAAGGAGCTTGAGAGGTCAGATATGAAGGGAGTTTAATCTCCAGCATCTGTATGCCTTCAAAACTGTCCATTTTATACGTAAAGCAGAATTTGGCTGTTCTGTTTTGTATCATAGAATGGCTTGGGCTAGAAGGGACCAAAATCATCTAGTTCAATGCCCCTGTATGGGCAGGGACATCTCCCACTAGACCAGGTTGCTCAAAGCCCCATCCAACCTTCCCTTGAACATAGGACGTCTAAACCAGCACAGCGTATCATAGACTTACCTACAGTTTTGAAGGCTACAAGGCTGTTTTCTTTCACAATTAAAGCACAAATACTGCAATACTTTTAATTTAGTGTTTGCAAATGAAGGAAATGCACTTCAGTAAATCTTTTCTCAGATGAAGGTATCACATCTGATGGCTGCTTATTTAGTGGCCTTGCTTTCAGTGTTTCTGGGTGTCTGTCTGGTGCGGCAGCGATTTCACGGCAAACCTTGAATGTGGCAAGGTGCACTTACCTTCTACACCTCTGTTTATAATGCCTTTTACTGCTTCCAAGATACACAGTCTATTTTGTTAACCCACACTTAAATACTACTTTTATTAAATTAAGTAGAAGATATTTTTGAATGTTCTCAGTGGTAGTAAACGACAATGTAGTATTAGGTGGCTAGCCAAGTTTCAAATATTAAGTAATTACATAAATGCCCTCCAGGAGCAAGTAAGCATAGAAATGGCTCATATATTTTAAACGTACCATTCAGTTTACATCATCACACGTGTTTATTGAGGGACTTTCCACTCCTTGTGCAACACTGAAAGTGCTGCATTCTAAACTAAGAAATACAGGAAACACTTCAATTTTACAACAAATAGGAATAGTAAACACTGTAGCTTTCATCAGTTGTTTTTAGCAAAGGCCTGATCTCTAGCAGCTTTTCCACGTGTTCTTACTGTGATCTCCATCTCTAATGCTTGGTTTGCAGGTTGAAATGCTTTAGAAGAATTGTGTGTGTTACACGGATGTTTTTAAGCAGCTGCTTACCTTCTTTGTGGTTGCAATTCTGATTTCTGGCAATAGACATTTAGAATATAGCTAATACAATGCTGGCTAGCAACATTTCATCTGGCAAGCTAAACTGAACTACACCTGCCTAAATTTGACATACACTTTTATGTAGCTTTGTACTATAGGTATTAGATATAGGTATACCTGTAGTTGCTTAATTATTTTAATTTTTTATTATGCTTCATGTATTTCCTTGTTGATCCTGAAACAGTATTAGCTACTGGCAGATGCTGCTTAGCATGTTCCTCTGATGATACCTACTGTGATCTGGGGTGGCTGCTTGCAGTTTTCCTCACAGAGATCCCCAGTTATCCAGTTGCAGTTTTCTTGATAGGTCTGGGCTGGCAGACACAAAACACACAGATTTGTGGAAAACTTGCTGTGTGAATGCAGTTCATCCATAATACAGTAAAACTGACTGCTCAAAATCACTGTGTAGTGTATGTTGAATCACTTCAGTTCTATGAAGTTAATGATGTCAATTTAAACCAGCTGACAGCTCTGGGACATGGGGTGAAGTTCAAAGGAGTGGATTTGGAATGCTTTATCACAAATATTAAGGTTTGTGTGATTCAAAGGCATAATTAGATAGTGACAGTTCATGCTTTTCAGAAAACATAAGGTGAATTCACTGTAAGAATGTACTTTGATTTGTAAGAAGATACTTTGATTAAAACTGAAGGTCATTCCAATGTATACTGCACACCTAGGAATTGCTTGAAAGATGGAAAAAAACCTTGATTTTATGCTCAGACACTACAAGCAAGATGACTAACTGGGAAGAGGAGTGAAAGGAAGTGTAGATGTTGTTGGGAAGAGAAAAAAACCTCAAAGTGCCCATCAGAAATTTGAATAAGTCCTATATGAGACAGTGGACTACTACTCTGAATGTCTGTATATGTGTTTATATATTCCTAGAAAAAATGGAATAACTTAAAGAAAAAAAAAAGTTATATTTTCTAGCAGCATGTATTCTGAGAGAAACCTCCTTATCCTTGAAGCTACGTATGTTGAAATGTGTAATTTATTTTCAGTGCAACATGGCCTTTTCTCTTTTGAAAGCTTATTTCATGCAAAGTAAAAACAGACAAAGAGGTTTTATCAATAGTATGCCATATTGTGGTAAGTTAATTTTCTGTGGATCCTGATGTTGACTTAATGACTAGCAACCTTTTAGGTGCTCTTTTGAATTCTTAAAATTCACAAGTGTGTCTTAATTGCTGATAATCAAAATATGCTTTCTGGGTCTGTGCTATAGTTTTTAACTCACCAAGGTAATACTTTTGAAATATGTAAGAAAAACTGCTACTAAGAAGAGCACAAGCAATAATGTTTCTGTATGAGCAATGTTTAATCTGTAAAACTAATGACTTTTCCTTGCAGATTTTGAGGTAATTTTTATAATAAAATGTGTAAGAATACTGTCCCTTAAGATGTTTTTATAAGCTGTGTTCTCAATGCTGCATTCTGTGTTTTAAAATACAAGTGTGCTTCCTGTTTGGCTGAATGGCAGCCAGTTGCTGTCCAAGATTTCCTTGAACTTGCCAGCTCCTCCTTTTTCCTTCTCTCATTTTTGATTCTGGATCACTGGAAGCAACTCAAGGCGGGGGAAGCAACTCTGACAACCATTGCCTGCTTTTTGTCTTCTCTCCTCCGTGATTTTATCTCAAGATCCCAACACCCTCCTCTCCTGGAGTTGTATTTTGATAGTAAACGGTAAGTTTCAGTAGGTGACTATTAGTAGGATATGCTTAGTATAGCAGTTATAATGGCACATGCTGAAGAAGAGAGCTCTTAATGGGGTAACCTAGCACTTGCTAGTGGTGTTTTGAAACAGTCCTTATACTGGTAGCAAATGTCTTGCATTACTACAAGTGTGTGGAGTATCCACAGGGAGCTCTGCTCCAACAGGCAAAAAAGAAAAATTTCATGTCTTCTGCAATAAACTCTGGTGCAATAACATCTCCCTTCAGAGGCAAAATGACTAGTGCTAGATTGATACTGATTATTTTGCAGAAAATGTGTAGCTCACTCACTCTGATTTGTGTGGAAAAGTAGTGCTTATTGCTACAGTTTGTCTGTATCGTGCTCTTTCACTTGAGTGTGTATTATGGCAGCTAAAAAACTAAAAAACTTTAGCTTCTCACCTAAAGACATCTGAAGTAGCTCCATGAAATACTCTAAAAATACTTGATGCTATCAGATGAATTTTATTTTCCTCAGCTGTACTGAGGAAAGCAAAGTACTTTGGTTTGCTTGTAAAACTTTCACACAGAAAAGAACCTGAAGTTTATGTTGGTTTGCAAGGGAAAACTTTTCTCCTCTTCACATCTTAAGCAGGAAGAAGGGATTCTCAGAATAACTTCAAATTTTGGAAGGATGACAGTAAAAAGTGTTGTTTTCTTGCTTCTATTTTTCATCCATAAAATGTGAAGCCATTCAAGGGAAGCTGAATATCTCAGGGTATTGATTAAGATTAAAAGCATTCTCTACTTTAGAAAATCCAAGATAGTCTGTCCGCTAAAACATCCTCTAGCAAGATTGGCACTTTTTGTCCCACTCTCTCTCCATGTCACAAGGTCTTTTTGTAATTCCTCTTCTGGCCCTCCCCCAGTTTCCTTTTTTGTCTTTTAGTAACTCATTTCTCAGATGAGGAGAAGGACAGACTGAATACAGAAATAATGCACCTAACCTTAAGGCTGGGTGTGATCATAAAGAAGCATGGTAAGGAGTCTGCCTGAGGTAGCAAAGGGAAGAATCTGACTTTGTTTGGCCTACAGTTGGTGATCTGTTTTGCTGAGATTTCTGGAGGCATTCTCAGGGATCCTGCCAGAACTGCTAAATCTTCTCTACTAACTAGCATGTGAGCTAGCAGACCTCTTTCTTGTGTCTATTTGCCTGATGAAAGAAGCAGAGTTTTCTAGAGACTCACTGGGGACATTCTGACGGACAGGCAGAATGGGAATATTTTGCATTCAAATCCGAAGTGCCTGCATGAAGTCCTAGAGAACGTTGACAATTACATGTCACAATATTCTGCAGTATCTGAAAACAGATTGGTTAAGTATATTCTGTCTTTTATTCTTTTGACCAGAGAAATGCTTTTGTGCACCAGGTAGTTAGGTCAGGTCCAAAACTTGTGAGCTTTTGCCTGTTTCAAAGCACTGAAAGAGAAAGGAGCATCTTCCTCCTGTATTCCTGAGTTGCAACAGACTGAGGATTTCTTGGGAAGGTAGGTTACTTTTCCTCCTCTGGTAGTGGAAGAGAATTTTGAAGGCTTCCAGACCCATCTACAAACATGACCCTTTTCTGCTTTTTCCTCCCTCCCCTAAATCCCGCAATCTTATGAGCTAAAGCAATAGTAAGCAGACCTACAAAGTACAGAGAGATTCTTGTAGCTGTGCAACCAATAGCAAGGGAGACTGGAGGTGTGACTAATGGGCTACTGGATAGTAGACATAAGAAGTCTGTAGTCCATCAAATAAGTAGTGAATGCTGTCTTCACAAAATAGAATGATACTATGTAGTAAAGATACATAATGTGTCCAAATTACAGAAGTTAAAGATACATGAATTGATTGTGTAAAGAATAGAGCATAGGATCATGCCTATTACATGAATAAATTTACTAGACAATTTAAAAAGTGTGTGACAGGAGCTGGTAAACAATAGCTTCTTCCTGGAGTGTGAATCCTGTGCTGAGGTCCCGGCAGAGCTCAAAGCCTCTGGAGGTGCTGATGGTGACCAGTGGAAGAGCAGCAGCATCCATGAAAGCAGCAGACTGGAAAGAATTGCTGAGAACAGGAAAAAAATTGTGCCAGAGTGCTTCCTGCACACATTGTTTTCTCCTCGTTGTCTTAGACTTGGCTTTTAGAATCAGTCCTAATGACATTTCCTCCTCTATCCTGTAAGGGTTTTCTGGAAAGGGAACCACCTTGCAGAGCATGCCCTGAGAAAGCTGAACAACAAAAAGACAAAAAAAAAAGCCCAAAGGAAATACTATTTTGTTAGACGAGAGGATGATGGTATTTAACAACTTGTTTTTTGGTTGTTCCTTTAACAAAGATTATGAGGTTAGGGAAAAGAGAACACAATAGTGGATGGTGCATAGGGGGAGCTTATTTTCATTCTCCTCAGAGTAAAGTAATAGAATTGTGAAAACAGAGGCAAGACCTGAAAAGAGGAAGAAATTTGCCCTGGTGATTAGCTGCCATCCTGATTGTCAGAGGTATAGTTCTGTTTGTTCCATCACTTTTTGTAGCTCTGTCTGCAAATTACATGCCAAGTGAAAATTAATTTGCTCCTTTGAAGCTTCATTGATAGGATGTATGAGTCTAGCCTTAATAACTATTATATAACTAGTCATTCCAATTTTACTGTTCATTGTTTGCTTCTTTAAAATAATTGAGGTCAAGCTAGCTGCTACCCTAAGGTGACAATAATGGAGAATTGTGTGCTTATTCTCTGTAATAGGAGGGAAGCATTAATCAAGAATGGACAATTGATATGAATGTCATTATCTGGTTCCATTATTCCAAGATGCTTACAGAATATCTCACTTGGTGTTCTAGGATCCTTTCTTAAAATACTTTTTCTCATTAGCATAGTAATGGTCATGGAGGTTCCTCTGGATCTTCATGCAAATCAAAGCTTTGTGTGTAGAGTTCCTTTCTCTCTGCAGCTCAAGGAGAGGTCCTTTTTGGTCAAAAGTTCAGTTTTTATTGTAAGCAAAGTGGACAGATGTGTTACTTGTGGAACTTAAGCACGTTTGTGGTCATCTAGTATTGCAAATGTTTCTATGTTAGATACTTGTAAAACTGAAATGCAAAATTTGGTCTATATATTGCAGTACTTCTAGCAGCAACTTACGTGTATAACTCTTTCATTTAAGTTTTATGCTATAATTTTGGCTTCCCAGCTTGCATTCTATTGATGGAATCCCATTAAAAGAAATCTATAGACATGACTTGACTTGGAGAAAAGAGAGAAGCCTATAAATCCTTACCAGAAAATTTCTCTTTGTCAAGTAGTAAGATGCATGTAGCAAGTGACCTTGAGTAGTATGAGAATGCTTTTCAGAAATTAAGCCAAGGCAGAAGTTTTCTTGCTCTGCAGTGGTTAGGTATAAGTGCTTAAATAAAAAATGGGCTACACTGGATTAAAAAAAAAACAAACCAAAAACAAACCCCAAAACTTTTACTGCAGTTTTAGAAGTTTCCTCAACCTGACAGAGTTCTCAATTGGAGAAGTACACCTTTTGAGCTGGTAATTAACAGTACTTACAGTAGTCTTTCTGCATGTGTGTTTATGCTCTTTCCTTTTTCAGACTAAATAATCGAAAGTGAGAGATGCATGGAAGTACTAAGTGGGAATTGTGAACTTTAGCTGAATTGGTGGCTATTGTGTACAATTAATGACTGGTATGATTACTTTTGTGGCATTGGAGGTCCAAGTGTCTATGCCTTACATTTTGATATATACTTGGTGTGTGCGTGTGTGTGTATATATATATATATTACCGCTACATATATTGATTGTCTTTTTAAATTTTTACCATATGACAGTTTGTATTGTGTTTGATTGCAAGAGGAGTCTTTGCTCATGGTCAGAATTGATGAATATGTTAGGCTTACATGGCAACTCAGTGTATTTGGTTTACAATAGCTTAGAACATTTTTAATTTTTGTATGTGGACTTTCTTCTCTTCTGTCATTCATTTGCTTTTGCTTTTAAGAAAAGCAGTGCTTTATATTAAGGAAAATAAAAAACAACCCCCTCAAAAAACTCCACCCAAAACAAAACACAACCCCCCCTGTGGTATATACATGTTTAACAATGAGAACCAAGGTCCTGACTCATACCATGATTTATTCTAGGGTGGTTTGTGAAGCTGGTCTCTCCTTGTGTCCTTTCACAATGTTTTCTGAAATACTTTTCTTTTGGTGCTATTGTCTAAAAGCAAGTAACTAATATTTCCAGAAAGTGTATATGTGTGTATGATAGAGACACCACATTTTCATGTAACACCTCACTTATTAAAAAAGTCTCAATCAAACCAACCAACCAAAAAAACTCCAAAAAATTGAGGAAGCAAGCTGTGTATTTCCCACCCTTTGAAGGTTGGGCAACAAGGGCAGCTTGGCTTAGGGCCTGTAAGAAAGGGATGTGTTGCATTTCAATTACTATTTAAATATCTAAAGCTTTTACCACACAGCTGTGCATTTTTATGGATGCTTTGTTTTTCATATAAGCACTATGTTGTTTATTTTCTCATGGTTTTAATAATTTTTTTCAACTTACATGCAGTCAGTAATGGAAAGGATTTAAAAATAAAAATCATTGCATTAAATCTTTCAGAGGAATTGCTTAGAGATGAGTAGGCAGACAATATGCCGCTGGTGGCAGTGAGCAGGGAATACTACAGTAGAAAAAAAGTTATTAACTGATAGAGCTGAATGTCTCTTTGAATGATTACTAGCACATCACAAAGGAGCTTGACCATACAAAATTTCCATGGGTTCTCAGCACTAAAAGAGTATTTTTCCTTTTCCTCTGAAGTGTTCTGAATTTTTTGCTACATAATATCTTAGTGCCTACTATAAAAGGATTCAATATGTGTGAAGATCAACACCTGAAAAGGAGAATGCAGTGTTAAAAATTAGATTGCTCATGTATGTATTGGATTGTGGCTGGAGAAGTGTGAAAATCCTTCTTTGGGTTTTGTGTTCCAAAAGAAGTACAGGAAGATCTGAAGTATTTAAATTGTTACATATAAAGACAGGATTGGTGATGCTACTTATTTGCTTGGCCCCTTCCACATGGCTTGTATGACAAAGGGAGAAAATCTGCTTGCTCTTTGAGGTAATGATGGCTGATGTCATTCTTCCTTTGCTTCAAGGAGCTTGGAATGACTGTCTTGGGAGATGCCCCTTAGACAGCTGTGGATTGGGTAGTTTTGTAGATGGCTTAAGTCTGGTGTTTGATTTAGGTTGTTGTGATGCACTGAGCTAGATGGGTGAAATCCTGTAGGATCAGTAATTCCAGAAGAAAAGATGTTCTGATTATCATAATACCTGTCTGGGCTGGACAAACAGACTTAGGCCTACTAGTCCTGGAGTCTGGATAACAAAGCATTTCTACTGTGATTAAAATAATGTCAAAAGCAGTTCTATGTACTTCAATTTAGGTGTGGCTATTCAGTTTTCGTCCTTTGAAATGTCTACCTATCTTTGTTTCAGGATGAGAAGAAAAATATGTAACAGTTTGGAATGTCTGTATCTCTCTAGTTTCAGAAACAAATTGAAGTCTTAGAAAACTACATTCAGGTTTTGTAATATTTCTCTTCTTGTAAAGATTTATGTGTCATTTAGCATTTTAACAAGAATATTGAATCACTGTAATGGTTTCATTTAGCACAGAAAATAACACCTCGATTTTTCATTACATTTCTTAATTTTAGCAGATAATCCTAGCTTGTTTAATGTATCACAGAATGCTCTTCATATTATATCTGAAACTCGTGTCTTTGCACTTCTAGGGTACCTTATAGCTTTTTTTCTGCCTCTCTTTCCCACACTGTGGGAGTGACTCTGCCAGCAGGGTAATTTCTATTTACCCCTTTTTTGGGGGTCTTGTCCTGTAGCTGCTCAGTCCCTCACATTGTGGTTGGCAATGGTTTCACAACAGGAAGATTGAGGAGATGCAGTTCCAGCTGTGAAGGAGGAGTTAGCAGTTGCTGTGGCAAGCAGGGAAAGCAATCACACAAGATTTTAAGATCAGCCAGGAAGAGGAGGGAGGAAGCAGGCAGCAAGAGCAGCTGTGAATCAGCTGTTTTGGAGCAAGCAGCTAGGGAGCAGATGATCCACTGAGGGAAACATCAGAGATGATTTCCATTACATTTAGTCTTTTGTGAGGATGTCGGTGGATGGCAGGTTTCTTGAAGGGTACTGTTATTCAGAAGAGTTGTATTGGTGGCAGGTTTTGGTAGCAAGGGGGGGCTAAAGAGGTGGGTTCTTTGAGAAGATGCTGGTATCTTTCCCCATGTTCAGTAGAACCAATGCCACCCAGCTCCAAGATGAATCTGCCACTGGTCGAAACTGAGCCAATGAGAAGTGGTGGTAGTGCTTCTGTGAAAACATACATAAGAAGGGCAAAAACCCCTGCAAGTGCAGCTGGGGAGAGGTCTTAAGAGTATGTGAGAGAAACAACTGCTGACACCAAGGTCAATGAAGAAGGAGAGTGAGGAAGTGGTCTGGGCACTGGGAGAAGGATTCCCCTGCAGCCCATGGAGGTTAAGGGTGGAGGAGATACCCACCTGCAGCCTGTCAAGGACCTGGCACCAGAGCAGGTGGATGTGACTAAAGGAATCTGTGAACCCATAGGAAGCCCATGCTGGAGCAGGCTCCCAGCAGGACTTGTGCTGTGGAGACAGGAGCCCATGATGGAGTGGGTTTGTTGGCAGGGCTCAGGACACTGTGGAGGACCCATCCTGCTTCCTGAAGGACTGTACCTCATGGGAAGGACTCATACTGGAGAGGTTTATGGAGGACTGTCTCCCATGGGAGGGGACCACATGCTGAAGCAGGGGAAGAGCCTGAGAAGGAAGAAGCATCAGAGACAAAGTGTGACACACTGACTGCAACCCCTATTACCCCTCTCCTTGTACCACTTGAAGGGAGGAAGTAGAGAAATGAGGAGAGAAGTTGAGCCTGGGAATAAGGGAGGGGTGGGGAGGAAAGTGTTTTAAGATTTGGGTTTTATTTGCTCGTTACTGTACTCTGATTTTGATTTGTAATAAACTAATTTCCCCAAGTCGAGTGTCTTTTGCTTGTTATGGTCATTGGTGAGTGATCTTTCCCTCTTTTTAACTTGACCAAAACCCTTTCATCATATTTTTTCTCCCCCTGTCCAGCTGAGGACAGGAGTGATAGAGTGCCTTGGCAGGCACCACAAGATGATACCAGAGAATTTCTGGCAGCCTGCAAGAACTGAATCTCCTTTGAGCTTCAGTAAAGGTGTTGATAGGGAACACATAATGTTGTCTACTTGTGGGCTGGAGACAGAGAAAGGAGCAAACCATGTGAGCTGGTCTCCTAGCCTGAGGCTTCCTCTTACCAAACATTTTGCAGTTAGGTAAAATCATGTTGGATATACACACATATAATTCCTTTTAATACATACAGTCCTGACAGTTATTTCATTTTTTCCATCTCATATCTAGCATAAAGTTGTGTTTCTGTAGTTTGAATGTATTTGTAGGAATATTTAGCTTTTTTTCCATGTTATGAGAAGCTATTTATAGGTGAAGAGAGGATGCCAAAGCTGAAAGAAGAATGGAAAGAGAAGTGGGTTAAGACTTGGTGAGGAGACAGGGGCAAATAGTCTTTGCTGTTGTCAAAAGTTGAGAACTTATTTGCAAATGGGGAGGATGGAGAGATGTAAGATAATGAAATAACCCCATGCAAAGCCACTCAAAATTAAGCAAGTTATTTAACTTTGGGGAAGAAAAGTTAAATTATAACTTTCTCAAGATCAAAGCTTGTAATTGTGGTTCTGAACCCAGCATAGAGAGTGGATAGATCAAGAACTCTGCTTCCTCTCTTCCTGAGACAGCAAAAACCAGATCCACAAGCATGACAGATGATATTGCTGCAGCTGCACAGCCTGGTATCTGCCCTTTGCTTTACTCTTTTCAGGACAATCTCACTTCAGCTCCTTTGAAACTTTTGTCAACAACTTATTTTAAAAAATACTGGTGAGCATGTAAAAAAGTTTGGTTGTTTCAGTAATATTGGTTATTTCCTTCCCTTTTTGCCACAGAGTTCTTCAGTTACTCTTTAGAATAGAAACTTTCATTCACAGTGGCAAAAGGAATGAGGCATTTCTCCATGCAATTATATTGTGCAGTCTTCCATGGAGATGATCTTCCAGCTGTTCCTTCAATTTCCCTCCTTAAGCTCTCTTTCCTGAGGGAGAAATATTTGCATGAGTGTGTGCCTGCATTGCTCTTGGTTTTGTTTTAGCTTTGAAGCAGCCCTCTGTCTGTGCTGTGGAGCCTTTCTGACTGAGCTGCTTTTCTGTCAAAGGGAAATTAGAATTGACTGTGACTTCTGCTGAAGCTTTGGCCTCTGTTTTAAATATCGAGTATTAAAATCTCATTATTGTAACCACCAGCAAAGTATTTAGCTATATTTTCTTATGAACCTTGCAAAAACATATTTTAACTTAATTCTAGTCTAACTTCTTTGTTTATTTGGATCTTTGAGTTCAGTTTCCTTTCTTGATTTTCATTGTACTCAACATGATCTTTCTTAATAAGTCTGTTTACCACAGCATAAAGAGGCTACAGGAAGCACACCATACTTTGACAATATAATAAAGATAGTAAAAAAGTAATGACGTTCATAACTACATTTTTTACAGTATAGTGCCTTGGACCAATAGAACTTGAATCTTGGTTGCTTGTAAAGTTTTTAGTTACTTCTGTTGGAAAGCTTTGGATAACCAAGTATGAACCTGTAAAGTTTTGCAATAAGTTTTTTGCAAGGTAAGTAAGAAAAAAGGCTTGTCATTTGCATGTGTCATTTTGTACAGGCTGTAAAACTGGGAAGAGAAGTTTTAAACATCTGCTTTTTCTTTTGGCTTCAGGAAGTATTTTGGAATTTCTTTAAAGACCAGCCTGCTCAAATAACTTTGTTTTTATCTGCTGTACAAGCATGCATTTTATCTTCACCTGGATGAATTTACAACAGATTAACTTTCTCCTTGACAGCTGTTACTCATATTTCATAGTGAATAATTAGTCTATGTTGTATCCTATGCTAATGTATGAAAGCTTTTAAGTTACCTTATTTAGTAAAAATAATTCCTTTCCGATGCTTCAGAAATGAAAAATGTCCATTTTTAAACTATGATTAGAAGTTTTATGTAAGAAGGGAGGAGTAGGGACAGTGTAGCTTCTTTGGGTGTCTGAGATTACATGCAAAAGAAAGAAAATCTAAGCCTAAATTAATAATTGAGAAGGAAGTAGCGTTTTCAAACCTCTCCTTACAAAGACTTGCAGAAAGTATGAGTGACACTATTAAACCTACTGTGAGCCTTCTGTTTTAAGAGACTGTTCTCTCTAACGTAGTCTCGACATTTTTACAGGCCTTTGATGGTCTCAAGCCCTTCGTTTTTGTAGGTAAGTATATGGTATGTTTGGATCAGAACATTAACATTCATTTGTGGTAGTTCTTCACATTTAGTCACTCATAAGAATTCAACAGTTACACAGTCATATTTCCTATGACAGCAGATATTTTTGGACCTTTACAGATCATGAGCCAAGTTGAGGTCCAACAGAAGAATCTTGTACAAGCCATTGAAGCTCTCCCAAGTTCTGGGCCCCTTTCTGCCTTGGATCAGGACTTGCTGCTTTTAAAAGCTACCTCTGCTGCCACCCTGAGCTGCCTTGGAGAATGCCTGACTCTGTTACAGCAAAGCATGCACCAAGTGGGCCAGCATCATAACAGGACACTCTCATCAGGTGAGCACAAGCTCTCTTGGGTATCACTTTATGTGCCTTGGGGTTCTTTATTATGCTACTGATGTAGGCAAAATTAACCATTCCTCTGAGAGGCAAATGGAGGTGGGCAGCTTGTAACAGCACTATAGCCTCAAGTATTACAATTTCCTCCTTTGCCAAAAAAAAAAAAAAAAAAAAAAAAAAGATGCAAAATCTATTTAAATCAAAAGAGAGGAGGAAAAGAAGTTGTATCAAGTCTTCTCAGGGAAATCAGGTTCTGAAGAGAGGAAGACAAAACAGGGGAGGCATGGGGATTGATTGGGTAGATAAGCCTATATTCTTAATGTCAAGGCAGAATCTGCTTGTTTTAGGTTTTTGGTGGTTCTGTGGTTTTTTTTTTAGATTGAAATCACAATACAAATTTATTTTTTTAAATAAAAATAATCATTATATTATGCAATGTCATACTGGAAATAATATTTCTAGTTTTCTACGTGAAAGGATGCTGTTAAGGCAGATTTATTCCAGTGTGTGGTTTTCTTTAAATCTGGAAAGAGTTCCCCGTGTTACTACTTAAAAAAGAAACAAACTAAATCAATGAAAACCAAACAAAAAAAACCCCCAAAACTGTGGCAGATTTTAAATGTCAAACAGTGTGATTCTGCATTGAGCTCTGCTGGCACAAACCTCTCAGTCCCTACGTAGTTCAGTTTTTTCCTTTCACCCAGTTCTGCATCTCTGTAACACTGGAATTTGGACCTTTAGCTTTCCAAAAAGGTGGCCATGTTATTTCTTGCACAAACTGCCCTGCCTAGTCTAAGAGGAGGATCAGGACTTAATATAAGAGGAGAAACAGCAGCAGATATGGGCTCTTTGTTTTTTGAAGTGCTTTAGCAACATCCTCTCCCAGCTTGTCCTTACTTACAGTAGGTTTACTACAGGGCAGGATATGCCCTCAGGGTTGCTGAGACAGTTTGTTAGGAAGCCCTCTGAAGAATTCCTATTGTGGGTAGAACAGAAATGTGAGGTCAGCTGAGAAGTGAACAAATGATGTAAAAAGGGTTCTTGGAAAAAAAACATATATATGTGGTAAATCATAGCTTTTCTGATATATTTCATAAAGGAACATAAGTCAACAATTTTTTTTCTTGTTTTCTGTATTCTGGTTTTCTTGTAGAAAATGCAAAAAACCCTTGCACCTATCTAAATAGTAACAATAAAATGCATTTAACTGATTTTTTTTATATGATTTCATTTTAAAAGAGAGTGGTTTGGAACAAAGATGAAAAGCATCCTTCAGAGAAAAGACTTTGTAGTTCCAAAGTCCCTGAAGGTTGTTTTTCATATCCATGTGATCTAAGTGAACTGTCAGACATAGATGATTTGAATTGCTCACGTCCTTGAGTCTGTGTCCAAATAATCTGTTAAATTAGTGCCTGTATTTTGACTTGATGATGATTTTTGAGGATCTTTGCACAAGAACAGAGAAAATAGTTATTGTTGAAAGGGTATCCCATATTTTTTGAAAAACAGTGGAATGCCACAGCTGTGAAGTACTTAATAAAATTTAATAAGTGTTTTTGTTTGTTCCTCCGAATACTTTAAATGTGTACAACAAACCTTTTAGGAATCAAAATTCTGTATTACAAGTTCACATGAGCATCATACAAGGTGTATCTGTGAGAATCTGGATGCAAATAGTTAATTCTTTAGTGTGCATGTGTGCTTATTCTTTGCCTTGCATTTTAAAAAAAAAAAAAAAAAAAAAAAAAAGCTAAAAGCTGCTGAAATATTTACTCTGCTTTCCCTGACTGAGAAGTCTATGAAATGCATTGGCTTTTTTTTTCCCTGCCCCCCTTCTCCTTTTCCTTAGGCCTTGTTATACAACACAGCTGCCTGAAAGAACCTGGCCTAAAAGTCTTGATTACTGGTTTTCCTGAACACTTAATCTTTGTCCAGGCATACTTTAATAGACTTAATATTTCTTCTAAGTTGGTAGAGTTTCAGAGTCATCAAGGCTGCATAAACTCCTACCTAATCGAACTAATGCCTTTTAAGTAATCCTCTACCAAACTTTAATTATGAGAAATGATAGATTTCATTTTGATTCTTTGTCCTCCAGGTGATTTTTTTTTTAGATTCATACCCAGAAGGCACAACCAAAAGATGACCTTTACTGTCACCTCTTGATGCTGTCTGATGAACATAACTCTTTGCTAGTGTAAAAGCAGTCTCTTCCTCTGATAGGAAGTCTCAAACACCTTTTCTACAAGAGGTGATGACTCTGTGCAATTAATTGCCAAATGTTTTCCTTCCAGTGCTATCTTATTACCTGCATGGTGTCCAAGATGCTAGTAGGCATTGTGGGGCAGGATCCCCACAATTTTGAAGAGAGACAAGATAGGAATTTAACTTAATTTCTTGCTTCTAGCCCACAGTACATGAGAGCAGTCCAGTCCAGCAGTGCAGCACAGTTCTGCTCATGTGAAGTGTGAGAAATAATCAATGACTTAGCTTTGGTGATTTGAACTTAAACCTTGAGTTTACCTTTCTTCAGCATCTACAGCTCTCAGTATTATTCCATAAAGAGGGAGAACAGCCTGAAAAGGAGATACATATCTGCTTTCTCTGTATCTTTGCTCTGCTTGTGTCCTTGAAGTCTTCATGGCCAATTACTCAAGGATTGCTGATTTCTCCTTTGTGTGTTGTAGGCATTGTAGTATTACTGCTTTTAAAGCAAGGGTTTGAAGTAACTGAGTATTATATAGTGGCCATGTTAAATGGATTTACGGACCTATATTGTTTTAAATGAAAAAAGAAAAGTCTCAAAGTCTCCTATCTTTTGATGTAAATATTTTTATTGCTTTGTTTCCACTAATATGAGCAGAAAATGTAGTGGAATCTTAGACAGAATCTAGGATTCTGTAGGTCTTAACTGTAAGTATTTTATGGCAACTTTTGTCATGGAATAGTTTAAAGATGCCATGATTTTTTCTCTTAATTTTCATGTTTCTCATGAGTTGTCAGTGTTTGACCTCAAGCTTACAAGTAGACATGATTAAACTGAAGTGTTCAATCTTGTGATGAAGGGTAGTCAATTATTAGTTTTATTTCTACCCTAAAGCTTCAAGGAAGTTTTTTTGTGATTGTCTTTCAAAATTCTGTGTTTCTACTTTTGCATCAAAATAATGTCAAATTAATTTCTAGCCGTTGTTACTGAAGATACAAACATTGATCACTCGCTAAATTATTTGTAGGGTTTTTTAAAAAATTTCATTGAAAAATACACTGGAGAAGGATATTATTAACTGAGCATTTTGGTTACATATAGTGAGTTGAGGATGAGGGATTGCATCTATACAAGCATCTTTGGGTTTAGAATTTTTGGGCTTTTTTGTAGGAGGGAGAAAAGTGTGGAGGATTTTCTTACTGGCCAAGAATGTCACCTGTATGTGCTTATCAATTAAGTGCCTTGTGACAAGCTTGAGTTCATTTGGCATGGACAGGGAATAGGTGCCTTTTCAAATAAAAATGTGGTGAAGAAACGACATTTCTTCCCTTCAGACTTGAAAATGTTTAGTGTTATTTTTCTCCCCTGCAGCTTTTGGCAGAAGAGTATCTGTAGAGCCTATTTATTATTACCAGAGTTAACAGCTCTCCTTCCCAAACTGCTAACAGAGCAAACTTGAATGTTTGTTTTAAAGTAGCTTTACCAGCTTAAGTTCTGTTGTAAATCTGTTTGTTTCATGGTGGTTTTTTTTTTTTCCTTTTTCAGTGTTTCAGCAGACAGAATCCTGTCTTGTAGTAGCAGTCTGCACAGATAGATCTGTTCTTTTAGGCTGCATTTGACAGCAGCCATTCATTTACTGAATAAAGCATCTCCCTGATAGGAATTCTTTCCTATATTTTGCTGTTTCACACTTGCCCATTTTTCCAAAGTGTAAAGTAGAATGTTTCTTTTTTCTGAGCAAACTCATCCTCACTATGGATTTTCTGAAGTGTGCAAATGCTGCTTATTTTGGCTTCCATGGCAGCAAATGGATTGAAGTGTATTCTGGAGCTGGGGGTCGGGAGTACATGAACTTTGTTGTAGCAGATAATCAGTTTCCTCCTTTTTGGAGAAATTAAATGGATAGGAAAGACAAAATCTAGATGCTTTCAATTTTTCTACAAGTGACAATTAGGGACTGACAACTACAAATGACAACTCTTGTGGCTGAGATGGCAGGAGAAGAGAAAAATGAGCAGAGGATATCTCTTCCTTGCTTAACTCCCCCTTCCCCTACCACCCCCATACCATCCCTCCCAAGGCTTGTGGGCAGGGAAGGGTGAGGAAAGAAAACAGGGGAGAACATATTCTTTGTTACTGGTATAATTTATTAAATTTGGGATGTTCAGTCAGGTCTCCCTTAAATACAACATCGTAAGAGTTGCTTCTGTTGAGAATAACCAAAACAATTTGTTCTTCTATCTAAATGCTAATACAATATTCCTGGTATGTTGTTCTTTCTTTGGAAGATAATGTTATTTTCTAGTCTCTGCACAGCATTAGCAAA
Organism: Phaethornis superciliosus; assembly: GCA_023637945.1. Lineage (NCBI taxonomy): Eukaryota > Metazoa > Chordata > Aves > Apodiformes > Trochilidae > Phaethornis > Phaethornis superciliosus. The sequence goes on from JAJQWJ010000002.1 coordinate 108,503,859, forward strand.
TGTGAGAAATCTGAAAAGCAGATGCTTTGTGCTGTTGCTGGTTCAGCCTGCTGTAGGATTCGGTGGAGAAGCAAAACTGTCACATCCATCTCTGGCAGGGGAAGGAATCCAGATCTAGTCTTGGTTTCTCCTCAAGTCCTACCATTGCATTGTTAAGGGGATATTTGTCAGTGTTGTTACAGTGTATAGTAAGAGTTTTACCAATAGATGTTAGTTTGCAGTTGTTCCAGGAAAACCAAGACCAGAGGACTTAAAAATAGAGAGGTTTTTTGCTATAGATTTATGAAGTAGGTGTTAAGCATATTTCAGGCATTACTCATCATGCAAAAACATAGTTTGAAGGTACATCAGACATGCAGAAAATCATAACCAACAAAAGAAAATTACCAACATTGCTTAACTGAAAAATGTCCTATAAATCTTGGCTTTGAGAACTTCCCTCCTTCCTGCTGCATGCACCTGTGAGGAGGAAACATGTTTCTCCAGTGGGCATTTATGTTGGATTCAGCCTGTTGTGCCATCTGAAATAGGTGGGGGGTTATGAACTGCAGCATTTCTATAGAGAAAGGAGAGCAGGTTGTGTCAGGATGCTGTGCTTATGTAGAAGCATTCTCCTGTCCCTTAGTGCATTTATCTGCTGCCTGTTCATCACTGTGGAAATCAGTGTTACAGGGAAGAAGGAAAGAAACTAATTTTGGGATATTTTCTGTAAGAACTGTCACTTAGTGTGTACAAGTGCACTGAACTTTCAGAGGAATCACATTTGGGTTTTCACTCCTGGAATCACAGAACCAACACCATGCAAGTAGAACAAATCTGGCTGATTTTTCTAGTCGTGTATTTGCAACTTCCTTTTTAGTTTTTGCACAGTTTACTGCAGAAACAGATGTTTTCTTTTAATTAGTGTAGTGCTTTGCATAGTCTTAAAGCAAATACTAAAGTAGCTGTGTAGATATGAATGCTTCTGTGTACACATGAGTGCTTTTATATAATTTGTGTTTGTCTTTTTGGAGAATGTCTTTAGAATTGTGAAATTCTAAGTCAAAGAATCGAGTTTACCTTTCTGTGAGATGTCTTCAGTTGTGACAGAACACTGCAAATATCTGGCTTAAAACCAAAACAGTGACAGCAGCTTCATCTTACTCTTCTCCAGCTCTGAAGAGTTTCAGAGTTTCTCCAAACTTTCTCATGAAGTAGTCTTTATATCTTCTTTCTCCTTGAAGCCTTTAAAAGAACAGGAATTAAGTTAGGATAGAAAATTGAGAGTGCCATAAAGTGGCAAGGGTGCCAGCTCCATGAAAACGCATCAAGTTATTTTTAGGCTGGCAGCTTAATCTGTGGAGAGTAAATTCCAATAAAAAATAATTTGATTTCATATGGGACAAACAATAACTGCCTTTACAATTTTCTGGTAAGAGTAATTTTTACTAGTGCAGATTTGTACTAGTCTACAAGTGATCATGTGAGTGAAGTAAGAGCCATGTTGTTGTGTCCTGTCACTTTCTATATAGAGATTGTTTTCTCATTTTAGTAGATTTTAAGGTTATCCAAGTTCTCTCTTTCTACTTTGCTTTTGCCTGAAGAAGCTAAAGAAGCTGCTATGTTAGGTATACAGCAACTCCCATGGGGTCATACAAGAATGCTGACATCTCAGAGTAAGATTTTTAGATTATCAAGATCATCAAAGATTCCCTGATAATACTTCAAAGCTTTTGAAGTTTCTCAACTTGTTCAGAGAGCTGACATTTTATTTATTTTTCGTGGCACATGACTAGTATCTTTTATTGCATATGCCTCTTCTGCAAAGTAGTCAAGTAGCAAGCAAACAGAATTTAACTTTTTTTTTTTTTTTTTTTTTTTATGTAGATGTGGTTAGAAAACGGATGTGCTTTATCCTTTGTCCTTTGGATATTGCCATCCACACTCTTGCCATCCTATTGGTATTGGCTAGGTCCTAATGTGTTGTTAAGGTCTGCTTAAAAATTGATTAATCTGACAAGGTCTGATGTTTTGTGGGGGTATCATTGCCCTTGGGACAGGTGGAAAAACATACTTGCATAATTCTAACTGATTCTGTTTCTTCAAGAGAGTGTCCATATACATGGAGAAAAATGAGTAAGTCTTCGCATGGTATGTTAGTACTGAAGAGGAATAGTATAGTGTTTTTAAAAATATGTGATGGTAAAGTAAATCTTCACACTTAACATTTCCCCGGAAGCAATATGTTTATTGAAGTGAAAGCTACTTCTTGTTTATTTACAGAAATTTAATGAAAAAATATTTTTTTTTTTTTGCAGTGAAGGCTAAGGTAGATTGTGTGTTCAGAGAGAAAATGGATAGTCCAAAGAAATGATCAGATGACTTACATTCAAACACTGAAAGGGAAATTATTTCAATTTTTATATTTTTTTTTTTTAGTCTCTGTAATAGGAAAATAGCAGCAGTAATCCAATATTCAGCTGTTTGACAGGGAGAAGCAGAAAAATAGCTTGAGATTTGTTACTGTAAAGTAATGAAGAGCCAGGAGCATTGGGCATGCTTGTCTTGGGTTAGTGCAGTGGTGTTTTGGAAGCCAGGGGGGCACAGGGGTGGCTCCTGAGAGAAGATTCTGGAAGCTCCCCCAGTCCCAATCCCTGCCCCACCTCTGCCCGAGGCGGGAAGCTGGATGGGTCTCTGTGAGTGACATACTTAAGAAAGGGAAACAAAACTGCAAAATATAAGAAATAAAAGAAATATAAAAAGAAAGGACCTGCAGAGCATAGTAGAACATGAAGTGCGAGAAAAATGCCAGAGAGAAAAGACACCAAGGTCAGTGAGGAAGGAGGGAGAAAGGTGCCCGAGCAGGGATTTCCTCACAGCCCGTGGTGCCCCTGCAGCCCATGGAGGAGAACAGCGGAGCAGTCCCTGAAGCAAAACGCAGTGAAGCAGTCCTTGAAGGCCCATGGTGGGGTAAACGTGGATTTGTAGCCGCTGAAGTGCCACGGGTGGGCAGGCGTGGAGCCGCGCCCTGTGCGGGATCAGGGAGAGGGGCGGGTGTGGATCTGCAGCCATGGAGGTCCCGGTGTCAGAGGAGGTGACTGCTCCCAAACAGCTGTGACTGTGTGCAGCCAAGGGGGAGCAGTCCCTGAGGGGAGGGACTCGTGTCAGAGGGGTTCATGAAGGGCTTTCTGCCATGGAAGGGACCCCACACTGGAGAGGGGGAAGAATGTGAGGAGTCCTCCCCCTGAGGAGGAAGGAGCGGCAGAGAGAGCGTGTGGGGAACTGACCCTGAAGCCCCCCTGCCCCTCCCTGTGCCCTGAGGGGAGGCGGGAGGGAAGGGATCTGGGCCTGGTAAGAAGGGAGGGGTGGAGTGGAAGGTATCAAGATCTGTCCATGTTTTCTCCTTGTAGATTAAATTAGGGTTTTTTTTCCTTCTCAAGTTGATCTTGTCTGGTTTTTGTCCATTACTCTAACTGGGGAATGAAAACCTCCCTATCCTTGTCTTGATTAATGAGCCTTAAGGTGGATTTTTCTTCTCCCTGATAGCAGCTGGGCATAAACCGTGACAATGCTCTCTAAAAACCTTTGTGGCTATTAAAAAGGCAAACAAGTTTTTTGTGAGTTTTTTGTGGTTTTTTTTTTTTCTTCAAAATCAACTAATTAAAATTATTTCATGGTTTAGAGACATGTGAATTCATAGAATCATAGAATTGGCTGGGTTGGAAGGGACCTCAGAGATCATCAAGTCCAACCCTTGACCACTACCTCTGCGGTTACCAGCCCATGGTACTGAGTGCCACATCCAGTCTCTTTTTAAATATCTCCAGGGATGGAGAATCCACTACTTCCCTGGGCAGCCCATTCTAATGTCTGATCACCCTCTCCGTAAAGAAATTCTTTCTAATATCCAGCCTAAACTTCCCCTGGCACAACTTAAGTCCATGCCCTCTTGTCTTGTTGAAAGTTGCCTGGGAAATTCCCTCCAAGGAAGCAATATTTTTGTTTGAAATTTTGCTATTAAGTTCTGTCGTAGATGCTGATGGCATGCTTCCTTCCTCCTATGCAGGGACAATCCATTTTGGATCCACCAAAACAATCTTCAAATTATCCTCTGAACTGGGGCTTGTTTTGAGGGACCTGGGTTTATCCTTTGTTCCTAGCAGCAAACTGCTTAGGACCTGGGGAGCAAGCAAAGGGATGTGACTACAGTCACTGTGCTCCTCATTCCTTGCCATGTATACCAACATTGTGTGTTGATTTGGCCCCATCTTTGGAATGGGGGCAGATGTTGGCTTCCTGATGTGTTGGACCAATAATTAGAACCAGTCCCAGGAAATGTTGTTTTGTTTGGTGCTTGCATTTTCTTTCATATTGTTAGCATAATTTGGCTGGGACTTATAAAATATCTACTGGCATTGTCCTCAAAGTCAGCGAAACTTAAAAAGCTTAGCAGTATGTAGCCTGACAGCAGAGCCATGGAGATGGTTCTTCCTTTGGTGATGGGAAATTTGAGTAATTGTATGAAATATACACTGGATTTTTTTCCCCTGTTGGTTACTTGGATCTTTGAAAACAATTTTATACTTAACTATCTGCTTATCCTTTCTTCAACAAAATGCAGTGCCACAAAATCACTCTAAGTAGACCTCAAGACATCATAACAGTGCCATTTTAAATAAGAGGCATGTTGTGTAATTATTTTACCTTTAGAATTTGCTAAGAGGTCAGCTATATAATTTGTGGCCTGTATTTTTAAATAATGTAAATGTTAATATGTTAGTACTCAGGATTACCTCACCAGATCAAACCATTTACTTTAATTGGGAAGCCCTGGTAACCCCTGTTGATATGGAGAGAAGAAATGACATGTTCTGTAATGTACTTTGTGTTGATTGGGGTCATCTTAAATAAAAAATGGTCTGTGATGAGAGGAGGAGATCCTCCCTGTGACACTAATTGTATTTTCACATACAAATTATGGTAATGACTGAAGAGCTGCAATTTTCTTGTTGTATCTCTGCATTTTATAGCAGTGTGTAATTAATAGCTGAAATTTAAGCCCTATGCTACGGGCTACTGATTTGCATGTTGATATTATGTTCTAGAGCAGTAAAGGGGGAAGAACTATATCACCTTAGCTGAGCTTGCTTTCTGTCTTGGCATCCTTAAATACAGGCACAACCTGGAAATCAGGTTCCCCCCCAAAAAATAAGGGTTGTTCTGATGTCTAGTTCTCTTTGATTCCTACTTAATGTGTATTTCTCTAAACTGTGGTCTTGGGACCAGTAAAGCATTTTATCACTTAATCTAGAAAGAGCTTTTAATAGTACAGACAGAAATGCAATAGAGCTGCTAAACTTAAAACTCTGATTTTAGAAAGAAGAAATGGATGCATGGAGAGCATGTTACCTGAACTAGTCTTTAGACTCAGGGATGATGCAAAAGCTACATAATTCCTCCCCCTTCTGGTGCTTATCCATATTTATAAGATGTGGCACATGTTGGCACCTGCACTGTATCAAGAATAACTTGGATTACTTCTTAACTATTAATACTAATACTGGATGAGAATACTTAATTACTAAAATGTATCAGATTGTATGCTCTTCATGTATAACTATCTGGTAGTAGGAGTAACATTTTAAAATCTTCCTTCATTGACTTTAAAAAAAATATTTATCACAGATAGACTGGCATAAAAGATGCTAGCATGTTTTTGTTACTAAAGTAAAACTTTACATGGAAGCAGAGAAGAGATACCAGTTCATTTGTATTAGTGAAATGATGAGATGAATAGAAGAAATCTGTAATGTGTTTCTTTTAAGCTGACACCCATTTTCTGCTTCAGAAAGTATCCTGGGATGGCCTGGGCCCAAGTCTCACTCCACAGAGCAACTGAAAAATGGTGCCCTCAGCTCCTTATCATCTGCTAGTGCCAACATTACGTGGGCAATAGTACCATCTGCAGCCCAGGATGGACAGGCACTACAACCAAATACAGAGGTAAGCAAGCTAGGTCTCTATAGACCTTTTATGTTTTATCTGACACTTGACATTGGCTAAATGCAAACCATGTATGATGGTGGATACTTTTATTTTAATAACTTGCTGCCCTTTTTTTTTTTTAATAGTATGTTATTTGTTTGAAATTAGTTGTAAAAGTGCTATGTTTCATGCAAAAGTGCACTCTAAAAATTAGAAAAGTATTCTGACAATATCGGTGTGTGCTTTTGCTCGCTGGTATTTTTTTGACAGAGACAGCAGACTATGGCAAATGTAGTCTCTTAGTAAAACCATGTCAGTAGACATTTCTATCTTCTGGTGATAGAAAAAAAAGCTGATTCCTTTTTATGCTGGTTTGAGATAGATGGGAAACACTGGCACCACAACATTTGTTTTCTACCTGTTCTACCATGTTGCTGTTTCCTCTTGGGTGTCTCTTGTGTATTGCTGACTAGTCTTGAGTTGAGATACTCTGTTTAGTTTTCTGACCCCTTTTCCTTCTAAGTGGTTTTGGACAGAACTTGTCCATAAAATCCTACACCAGCCTGTTGATCTGTGCTTTTGTGGCATTTGCTTGGTAAAGGGCAGTTCTGAAGCGTCGGCTCTTTGAGGAGGCTCACAGCTGCGTCTCAGGCATCTCATGCACTGAAAGTCTCTCACCATGCCAAACCTCTCCAGCTTCTGCTCTCTGCTTCGGTTACCAATGCTGCCCACCAGGAAAACACTTCACTCTGAGACCTCACAGATTGTAGGGCACCTGGAGCACCTGAGGCCTGGAGATCTGGGAAGAAGTTTTTGAGAGAGCTGAAGAAAGCCTTTTCTACTGAATGTTCTGTGGCAATTGCAGTGGCTTAAATTAAATTATATTGCCTTTAATAAAATGTATAATGGCTGGGGCCATCAATAAAGCTGTGTGTTTTTGCAGTTCTTTTGTAGTATCTTGAATTGAATATAGTTAAAAAAATCGAGGGCAAAACCAGATTTTTTTTTTTTTTCCAAATGTTATGTGTTACTTTAGTCCTGGTCCAGATCTGTCCCTAGAAAGTAATTTCAAATTCTGTTACTCTTAATGTCCATTAATCACAATGTTTAAATTAGTTGTTTTTTATTATGAAGTTATGTAATTTCTTTTCCAGATAAACTAACTGCAGTTCTTTTAGTGATGTTTTGTTTTGTGGATTGGTTTTTTTGTGGTGTGTTTTTGGTTTTCTTTTTTTTTTACTTCAAAGAGGATATTTAAGAACCTTGTTTTGAGAGTTACTGCTTTACTGACTGATACACTGTAATTTGTTTCATTAGGTTTTTTTGGATGTTTTTATTCCTGACCACCTGGTAAAACCAAATGAGGTGTGGAAGCATGGCCTTTGCAGCAAGAACATAAAAAGCAGCAGCCGATTTAACTCATCTCGGGGTATAATTTTACAGTTGAGTTGAGCCATTTATGACTGACTTTAAATTACCTTTTTTTTAAAGTCGTGTTTCTTCCTTTTCAGCTGCTAGTGAGAGAGAGATATACTGAGTTGTGTGTGTGGCTTGAGGTACTGCTTTGCTTGTGGAATTCATGATTTACTGGCAAGAGAGTACCCTTGAAGAGATGGAAATAAGCAAGGGAGCACAGCACTGTTTGTAGTACAGAATCCTTAGTGCTTTGTGCACAGTCTTCCTGAAATCAGCTGCATTTTGGAGGCCCTTGGGGCTTTGGCCCTTAAAAAGGGGATAGAAACAAAACCAAACCAATCAAACAAACAAAAACCAGGCAAACAAAAAAAACCCCCAAAACAAATAACAAAAGATTTTAAAGTTATAAACATCTGAAGATTTTTTTTTTTACAAGCAGTAAGTGGAAGTCTGTGAACTGGTGAAACAACAAGAAGCAGATGCAGTCATGCATGTATTTTTTATTACACAGTATAGTTTATTAAGCAGAAATTTGGGTTTGCCTGAAGAAGGTGGCCTGAATCAGGCTTCATTCCTGGAAACTCTTTCTGAACCTGCATTTTCCCTTTCATTATGTGCTTTGTGTTGTCTGAGGCTGACATTGTTGACTCTCAATTTGAAGTGCTCTTTTAACTGTAGCTGATAGATTTTTTGGTTTTGATAATTTTGATCAAGATATCCGTGCCCCATTGGCAGGCTGAAGCACAAAACCTGAGTTGTGGAAGAGGTAAACAGTTGCATCTTAATGCAAGCTGGAGGTTTTGTGTTTTGATCTTTGCCTTCAGATCAAGCAAGTTGTCATTCCCTGTTACAGAGGCTGCACCTGTGCAGATCTGCTGTGAGCAGATCTTTTTTCTGGGAGAAGAGGCAAAGTTTTCCTGGATAGCTGCTGGTTCTGCCCAGCTGTCCAAGCTGAGCCAACGCCAGCAGGAAGCTGGAGTTCCTTGTGACTTGAGAAGGGAGGATGGGAGAACAGGCTTTGAATAAGAGAAAAATCTTTTGACCAACCTGTTACCCTGCTGAAAATGCTGTCTGAGCCATTTAGTCACCCAGGAGGTGACATCTTACACCTCCCAGAATTGCCAAAGGTGTTTGCTTAACACTTTACCCAGCAGTATTTAAGCATATTTTAAAATATATTTTGGCCTGTTTTCTGTCCGAAGCAGGAGCCTATGCTTGACTTGAAGGTATAAAAACACTGGCTGTGCTAATTACTTAGTATGTGTAATTATACATAAAGGCAATTTCAAATCATCACACTGGTTTCTTCAAGATGAAAAAGTGCTGGCATCATCACAGAATGAGTAAATGACCTTGCTTGAAAATTTTTGACACTAAAGGCTCTGATTTCTGTATTTATTCATCTGGTAGCTTCTTCTATTTGTAGAAAAGAAGAACACACAAATGTCATTCAAATGAAGCATATTTATCTAAATTATTTTATTTATTAAAAAAACAGTCAAATAACCCACGTTAGGCACGGGATGATGCTAATTTCTGAAGAAGTTGGTGGTTTATCAATGGGACTCATCTTTGAAAATATACCTGCCAAAAGAAGTAGCCTTGCTTTTATAGAATTTATGTGAAGAGAGTGATATTTCCTCTATCAGTGCTACAAAATGAATTCAAATTTGTTCTTCGACTGGGCCTAGATTTTTATTTTTAAAAAATCTCTACTTTTTATGATATAACCTCTATCTCTTACTCAGAGGCTATACCCCAAAGGAATGGGAAAGAGCTTTTTGGCTAAAACTCAGACACATCAGGAGACGTACCAACCAAACAAATTGTGAACTGACCTGTAATCTGAAATAGAAAAAGCCATTAAATTGCTACCCTTGAGGAACAGCCGACTCAGCTGCTTACATTACAGAATGTTATTTACAAGGGAAAGATAATTTTAGGTACCTGGATCAGCAGTGACTTTAAAAACCAAACAGAGATGTTTGTTACGTTGTGGAGGGGTAGGAATGGCTGCTGAGGAATCTTTCCCATCTCACAGGCTGCCAGTGGCAGCAGGATCCTGGCAGCATGACCAAGTGCCTGAACATGCTTAGTGATAGCTGTGTTAATTCTCAGCACAGCGTGTAGACACTTTGCAGCAGTGCATTAGGCAACATCATTAAAAAAACCAATTACTTGTTCTCTGCTGTGTTTTTTAATATGTTTATGAAGAAGCAAAGGTCTTTATAATTCTCCTCTGGAATAACACGGCTCATCTGATGCAGTTTTATTCAAATACATAAGAGTTCTTGTGGGACAGAGTAAGTTCCGGAGTTGAGTTTTGATGCCGTAGATAACTATAGAAAAAAACCCATTCTTTTTGGTCTGTCACACTGTCAGGGCTTCAGGAGTTCAGTTTCTCCCCTGATGAAATAATGTAGCAGATACAAATTCTTCTCTTAAAGTAATGTGTTGGTGTTTACTTCCTTTTGTTACTTAGGGTGTTTCATTGCTTCCAAATGCAGGGAGGTCATTTAAGATAATACTTAAACAAGTTCAGAAAATACATTTTTGTGTCAGAGATTATTTTTTTGTGTGTGTTCCTTGCCTATTTTAGCATCTCCTTTCTAAATGTTGCTGTTTTGTCTTCCCACTTAAGTTTTCTTTTAAGGGTCATGATAGATGATAGCATGAAGTTAAAGCCTGTTATCTTCTTTGCAAGAAGTAACACCTGACTTTTAAATTCCAGATAAAGCACCTTTGTCTTTATTTTTCATACCTTTTGGGAGGATGTAAGTTTCCATGTGTCAGTGAGTTTCCTTTTTAGGATTTGTTTGACATGTCCTCTGGAAACATCAAGTGGAAACAGAGCTAAGGGCTGAGCTGAACAAAACTGTTCTTATGATGTGAGTTAATGTAAAATACTTTTTGTTCATGCCTTAGTGAACCACTTTGGACTTTTTGGCATAAGCTATTTAAAAATTTCATTGTGGTATTTAGGGTTTTTTCCTTAAAGCAGAACAGGACAAATTTAGCGTTGAATATGCCAGAATGGACTCTTCAGAGCTGTGATGTGAACTGTGTTTGTGTTCAGTCTGCAGTGACTGAGACCCTGCTTCCATCCCTTAAGGGTTTCTAGTTTTGAAATTCCTTTCAGGAAATGCTGAAATAGATTAGTTTTTAAATCCTGAGTCTCATAGTAAATGAACTTGTAATAAACATTGGTGCCTAAGTAGAGTAAAGGCGGGAATCTCTTCCATGTGTGAGCTACTGTTTCAGTTCAACTCTGTGTTATTTTGGGTGTCAGAATTCCCCTCTGAGCTGACAAAATGTAACTGCAGGCCAAATGTTGCCCCTGGCAGCCAAATACAAATGGGAAACAGGCTGCTTTATGCAAGACCTGAGAGGGAAGGCACAATTTTCTTTTGATCTAACAATTTAGTTAAGAATCCTTGCAAAAAAGCATGCTGTAACTACATCTTTGATTTAGCTTTCTTCATGTGATTTTTATGCCTTAAAATGCTGTGACAGCTTATTCTTTACATTCTCCTTTCCTGTCCCTAACTTTCCCTTTTTTGTGCACACGAGAAACTGTACACTTGCTCCATACTGAAGTGTCTTCTTAATAGGATTGAAGTTTTAGCTCTGTAGGATTGTGGCTTTAGCTCTGATTATCTTACTCTGCTAAACCAGGTTTTAATTGTGTTGGTGACTGCAAGGGCACTGAAATCCAGGTCATTAAAGACACACTGTTTTCCAAATGATCTGAACCATGATGTTTTTAACTGTAAGAAGGAACTGTGTTATTTACAGGAGGTACTGAATTGTTTAGTTCTTAATTTTAAAAAAGATTGTGTTTTTGTGCAATTTCTTCAAGTTATAGTTGCTTTCAAGATGAAGTTGTTTTTCTAGCTGTAGGTTAGTATGCATTCTAAAATGGTGATGCTTCATCCATTACAGAGGCTGTAATGGCTTTTAGAGCTATTACAGAATGTGTTAGAGATGCTAAGAATTCTGAAAGTGCTCCTGCAATTCTAGAAACTAAGCTAGATACAAAAAATTATTTCTAATTTGATATTCCCTTGTGTATCTGTATCTCAGCAGGACTGTGTATTGTTTCCTCATGTAAACTGTTCCTGGTGTTTCCTATTTCCCTTCTGTTCTTGACATAAATCTGTGTCATTGATGTTGGGTGATCAGCTTAGCTCTGACATGCAGTGCTAGCCACAAGCACAGTGATGGATAGAGAACAGATCTGGGTGGGAAAGTAACATTTGCAGTATTACAGAGAGTCCCTTTTCACTCTTTAGGTCAAACATTACAGGATTTCTGAATGTAGTCTGCTTTTTGCCTTCTGATTAAGTAGTTTTTGGGCTGAAGAGCACAGTAAATGGCCTGTAATGACTTAAAATTCTAAACTAAGCTCTAGGCAAAGATGGTACCAGTTAATCCATTCTCTAGCAGACCATCTAAAAAATGAAATCTGAGATAATCAATTGAAGGTATATTTAAGGATAATCAAGAGAAAGTATATTTAAGGATTAAATGCACAATTACACTAAAAGTAGAATTAAGTGACCCTAAGCCTGCTACAGCAGCACTGACAGTGACAGATAATCTAGCTAATTTTTAGGGGTTTTTTTGTTTTTTTTTTTGTTTTGCTAGCTTTCTGGAATAATTACTGTGTCAGCAAACAATTTCTAGTAACATTGTTTATGCGTAATAGTTAATAAAAATTTAGCTTCAGCCAAAGTCATTGCATTTTGTTGAGTCACTCCCACCTCCAAAATGCATGTATTCCAGCTACCCTCCGTATAATATATCAGAATAATATCCTACTTGAAATAAAAATACGAAGTTCTAATACAAAATTTGAATCCAGTTTGAATAAATATGAGGCTCTGATTCATTTGGAATTTCATAATTATTAGTGAAATTCAGTGAAAATTGATCGCTGGAATATAAAGAACTTAAGATTCCTGTGCAGTGAGTCTTAAAAATTGATTTAAATTGGATTAATTGCTTAATCTGTTCATTATAAAACCTGTGGCCTCTGCAAAATGAACTCTGAAGCCAATGCTAATTTTATTTCAGAATTGTGTGCCAATAGATTTATTGTGTGCCAATTGATTTGCCTTGTGCTTTTTTATTTCTTAGCATGTCTATGTATGTGGACTTGGCTATACTGCCTGTTAGGAAACTTATCCATCTCATTAAGACTGTCAATAACTTAGCCAGATTTTAGTAAGGTGGTCTGAACTCTTCTACAATGAGTATTTGTCTCAGGTTTAAAGAATCATTATACAAACTGTCTTCAGCTGTCCCATGTAGTCTTGCTAGGAAGAAACAGGATTTTCTGCTTGTGGTGATGAATTGTGGTGATTCTTTATTTGAAAAGCTTTGAATGTGGAAACAGGGTGGATGAAAGTATTTAATTATAAAACTTTGTCTCATAGTAGGAAGGAGAAGATAGAAGAGGCAGGACTCCTCTACATGAGGGTGTAGAGGGACCACACAGTTGTCTTCAGAGTCTGAGATGGACCAAGAGATTCATCAGGCTGAGGGCAAACCTTAGGAGATTTTCAAGTGAAGTTCTTCAGGCCTTGAGGTTAGCCACATGAAAGATGACAATCTGTTTTGTGTATATATTGAGTGTTCTCCTGGTATGATTTACAATGACTTCTTTTCTCTTTTGGAGGACTTGAGCCTGTCTTTATTTACTTACTTATTTTGTGTGTATATGTGTTGCAGCAATGAGAGTGCGTATGGTGGATGGAATGATTTTTAAAACTGCTTATATTAAAATGCCTTCACCATATTTCTCATATTATAAACGTGCTGACGTGATATTTCACACCAGAAGTAGCACTGTGAGGACTGGATGTACATGTAGATTAGTATTGCAAAAACAGATGATTCTAAAGGTTAAATTTGTAGTTGGCCATCTTTTTGTGCCCTCTTTGAGAATGTAAAATGGTGTATTACTGAGTAACGTGGTAGCATTTCTCTGCCACAAACTTGCCTAGCTAGCATACACAGCTACATAAGAGAAAAGAAAATTGCAGCTGGCTCAGTTACTTCTATTTCTGTTGCTTCCAAACTTCTCAGTTACTGGCTTTGCAAGAAGAATCATTTTGGAATCACAGAGTACTCCAGACTGAAAGGACCCAGAACTAATTCAGAGTTAATCAGGTCAGCTTGCTCAAACTCATGTTCAGTCAAACTTTGTACACCTCCAGCAGCGGGGGTCTCACAACCTCTCTGCACAAACTGTTGCAGTTTCTTTAGGGATTTTATCAATGGGAGCAAAGGTTTATTTGCATATGATGCCTTTTCTTACCAATTTACTGTGCTGTCTGGTGAGTGGCTAAAATCACCTGCTGGATCTGTTACAAAGAAGTGTTTGTTTTTCCCTTCTTTGTAGCAGTATGAGGCAAGTTGCTCCTTAGTTCTTAGTTTCTCCCCAGGGATCTCATTCTAAAGAGGATCCCTTTTAATACAGGGAAATGCCTGGAAAGTACAGCCTTCTGCCATACTTGCCTCCATCTTAGGCTCTGTCAGCAGCCTGCAGCTCAGTGCAGTCTTCTGTCTTTAGCTTCCCAAAAGTTATAAACCCACCACATTCAGAATCCTCATCATCTCTGAAGTCCTGCATGGCTGTTGATGGGAGTCTGTCCTTCCACACTGTGTGGTCTGTAAGCTTGTGAAGTCTGAGTAAGTCATTCAGGATAGTATCAGATGCTGTATTTGTAGCCATCAGGCTTCTAAAAAACATTCTCAAAACAGAACTTTAAAGAAATTGTTCTTCACTAGTATCTGTATTGCATTAAGAACAGATTTTGTTAAAATTGTTTATGATGCAAGACTGTATTTATCATGGTTTTATGTTAGCGTAAAATTTAATGTTGTGATTTATGCTATCCCCTGAGGTTTTTTTGCTTCAATTTAGGACAAGTCCGTGGGGCTTTTCTCTTTGTGCATTTTCTGTAGTCTTATGTTGCGGTTTCTCTCTGATGAGACCAGTGATGAAAAATATTTATTCCCAGTTCTTACTGAAAGTATGGAATACTGCAAAGTTCTCCTGTACTTTAGGGTTCAGAACCACATTGCTGTAGTTCCATAGCCCTCATTTCAAGAAAGATGCTTACAAGATGTATGGGGTGCCTAATGCTTTCCTGTGGAGTCTGGACTTGGGCATTAGCTGCTTTTCAGGACTGACTGCCTTAGGTTTATGAAAATTTTCCAGAGGAATTGTCTTACAAAGAAGATACGAACTTGTAGGGAAAAAATTGTCCAACAAACCCTTGTGTGTAATAGGATTACAGTGCTGTAGATAACTCAGAAGGGGATATCTGTTTAAAAAGATGTTAAGTCACTGATTGATTCTTTAGTCTTAAACATAATGACTTTCAGAGTTGCATTCTCATATTTTTGTGAAGTCTTATGCAGGTTATACTTCAACATAAACATAGATACCCTTTATTTCATGTCACATGCTTTTTTTTTTTTCCTGCTCTTTGAACAATTCAACCCTTTTTCTTCTGAAATTCCTATTTTATCTGGTCCTCATCACTTTACCCCTAAACATGGTCACAGGTCGGAGTTAGACACATCTGCAGTGTATGAACAGGAAGCTTTCTGAGCTTTTTCCTCAAGGATGAAAAGACTTCTGTTCCCCCAGATACCACTGCAAAATGTGAACAAAAAAGCTCAAAAGGCTTAGTAAAGCCCTTAGCAAAGCCCTTAGTAAAGGGCTCAAAAATAGTGAATATCCAGATAAGGCTCTTGCTCCAGATGCTTGGTGGATCAGTTTTCTTGGAAAGGAAAAAGATTGCAGACCTATTTGTCACCTAAGGTACAGATATTGTGTTTATTTTCTTTGCTTGTATCATATATATGTCAGACTGTCTGGTTTTTTAAAGTATTAGTATCAAGATTAATTTCTACTTTGCCCGCTTGCTTCACAGTGAAGGAAGGATGTCCTAAAGAGAGATAAATACTGCTTGGTTCAATGCAACAGATGAATCTGGTATTTCATGTTGTATACAGCTGATCTTGTGTGATAGATTGCTCACATTGCCACATGTTGATCCTTCCACTTGTCCCTGCCTGGAGAGAACTTTTTAACATCCACAGTGTTTAGCATCTTCAATAAAGAAAGCCAGATAACAAATCACAAAATACATTTGAATTGTCCATACACACACACACACGAAAGAAGTATGACTTTTTAATCATTGATAGCCCTAGTTTGAAAAATGTAATTTTCTCTAGAGACCTGCATTACACGAGCAAACTTGGTAAGAAACTAATTTCTGGGCACTTTGTACATATTTTTTCCTAATTCAGTGTTTTTCTACTAAATATTCTGTGGTTTGGCCTATCGATGATGTGTGAATCCGGGATTATATAAAACCTTTAAACCCTCTCTCTTACAACTCAAACACAGGTGCAGTAGTTAGTTTTCTAACCAGAAATGTCTTAGGCATTTCTAACAGAAATGTCATTATTTGTAAATGCCTCTGGAAGTTAGAGAAGTGCTTAGATGATGATTTTGGTATTTAGAGTGGGTTTGAAGTCAATGTATTTGAGGTTTTGTTTGGTTTGTTTCAAGATTTAGGTTGAAGTAAACTGAAATTTTCTATATTATTTCTATTATTAATTTCAGTTTTCTATGAGGAAATCATGCCTTTAACAGCACCTTAATATACTACTCTGCACTTAAAATAGTTTAAGTACAACTTACTGAACAAGCTACATTTGAGATTCAAGTCACTGTTATGTGGTAAATGTGGTGCAGTAAGCTTGCATGTTTTTATGTCAGGTGCATGCCACAGCTAGTAGTAAATGCAATTAAATATTTCAAGGTGTACATGCTCGGAGAAGGCAAGTGATGCATTTAGGTTAGTGCAGTTTTGTCTGTTCTGATACAGTGATGAGCCCTGCAAGATGCTAGCAGCTCACTATATAGTACTACTTCTAGGGTATTCTTACTGTATCTACTTTACAAATCCTAATATTCATATTGAGACTGGTGAAAATCTCATGGGGTAAATTTGTCACATACGTGTAAATGTGCTAAAGCTCTCTGACCTTAAAGAGTTATATTTAGTGTTATACCCACAGAAAACCTGTTTGTGAGCTCTCAAGTTACACAAGTACAAGTGGAATTGATGCTTGCAAGCCTATATCAGTAACAAAGAGAATCTGAAAATCAAAAACAAGCCCTTCAAGTAATGTATGACGTCTTTTTCTTGATGGAGAAATGTTTCATACAGTGTTACTTTTTTACTATCTTTTTTTGCATTTTTTTTTTTAACGTGGAAAGAATTAACTATTTATTTACCTTGGGATGTTATTAAATGATGTGTTTTTACCCAGATGCATTATGTTTCTAAGATTCATTCTCTTGCTCCTGAATGCAATCCTTTTTGTAGTACATAAACCTTTTAATGCCTTAATGAAAATTCTTAGAATATTTTGGTGTAATTATATGAAGAATTGCCTTATGAGTCCTGTACAAATGCTCTGTGTGTTGCTGTTTATAATAACTCTGCTTATAACTCTGATGGAGGAAAGGCTGAGATATGCAGTGCCTTCTTTGCCTCAGTCTTTACTGGTGAAATCAGCCTTCAGGAATCCCAGGCATTCGAGTTCTGAGAGAAAATCTGGAGGAAGACTTAACCTTGGTGGATGAGGAACAGGTTAGGTAGCACTTTAACTCCATGGAGCCTGTTGGGATGCACCTATGAGCATGGAGGAATTTGGCCAATGTCATCCTAAGGTCACCGTCTGTTGTGTTTAGAGGGCAATGCTATTTGGGACGAAGTTAATGAAGAGTGGAGGAAAGCAGATGTCACTTCTGTCTTCAAAAAGGACAAGAAGAAACATACAAGGATGTCCTGGCAACATCTGGGGAGCTGCAGGTTGGTCAGCTTCTCCTTGATCCCTGGGAAAGGTGTGGAGCAACTAACCCAAGAAGGCATTTCCAACACATGAAGGATGGAAGGGTGATCAGGGGTAGTCAGCATGGATTTACAAAGGAGAAATCATGCTTGACCAACATGATAGCCCTCTCCCATGAAGTGATTAGCTTGGTGCATGTGGGGAGAGCAGTGGATGTTGTTTGCTCTGATCTTGGTAAGGATTTTGATCTGCTCTTATGCAACATCCTCACAGTCAGGCTATCAGAGTACCATCAGATAAGTGGGCAGTGGGCAAGATTAAAAACTGTCTGGATGGTGTACAAGGTTCAGTTGGAGGCCAGTCACCCAGGGGTCAATACTGTTCAACATCTTTTAATAAAGACCTGGACAATAGGGCAGAGTGCACCCTCAGCAAGTTTGTAGATGATGAAAAAAAAAAAATGGGAGGAGTGGCTGATACACCAGAGGGTTGTGCTGCTGTGGAGAGAAACCTTGACAGGCTGGACAGAGAGGAATCTTGTCAAGTTCAACACAGGGAAATGCCAGGTCCTGAATCTGGGGATGTCTGAGAGTAAGCCCTTGCAGCAGTACCAGTGGGCCAACTGGCTGGAAAGTGTTTCTGCAAAGGAGACCTTGGGATCTTAGACAACAAGCTGGCCATGATCTGGCAATGCACCCTTGTGGCAAAGGTGGCCAACAGCAGCCTGGGTTGCTGCAGGAAGAACCTTGCCAGCAGGTGGAGTGGGGTGATCCTTCCCTGCTGCTTGGCACAGGTGACACAACATCTGCAGTTCTGGGCTCCACAGTGCAAGAGAGACAGGGAGCTACTGTCATGTGTTCAGCACAGGTCCATGCAGGTGAAAGTTCTCGAGCATCCTTCACTTGAGGAGAGGCTGAGAGAGCTGTGACTATTCAGCCTCAAGAAGAGAATGCTCAGGGTGATCTTGAAAGTGTATATAAATACCTGATGGGAGGGAGTGAAGAAGCCAGATTCTTCTCAGTAGTGCCCAGTGACAGGACAAGGGGCAAATAGGCACATGAAAATCAGTCTGAATACCAGAAAATACTTTTTTGCTGTAAACATAGTGTAACACTGGCACAGGTGTCTCAGAGAGGTTGTGGAGGCTCCATCCTTGGAAATACTCAAAACCTAGCAGGACTTGGTCTTTGGCAACTTGTTCTAGGTATCCTTGCTTGAGCAGGGTGTGGGACAAGAGGACCTCAAGAAGTCTATTCCAACCTAAGTGATACTGTGATTCTGGATATTCCTTTTTTCCCCTCCCCAAAACATCAGCAAAAAGATGGGATCATGCTAGGCAGAACTTGCATGGTATGGTTTGTGAAGTATGATGGAGAAACAAGCTGCAAGACTTTCAATTGAACTAATTACCTAAAAATTAATTTCCAGCACAGCAGTTAATTTGAGAAATTAACTTGTGGAAGAGGTTTTGGAAGAACAGCGGTAGGTTTGCTCTTTGACAGAAGCATAGCTGTTAACTCTGTGATTCTGTCCCAGGCTTGTTGAAGTCTTTTTTTTTTTTTCCCTGAAGACATTTTTGTTAAATTCAGATTGCTTTCTTCAGAAACAATTTCTTTCCCTTGCTGCTTTTATCTGTTCAAAAAGAATCAGCATGTTTTCTGATGTAGACTGCTGACTAGAGCATCCGTTTTGTATCCCAGCAAATGACCTCTCTAAATTAATTGATCCCAGTCCTAGTGAAGTGACCTGTTTAAAATAGATCTCTGCCAGTGTGTGTTTTCATGCCTTCAGCCTTTAAACTCTGAAGTGAATCCCTTCATGGCATTTCTAGCAGATTTTTCTGAAAAATTTTGGTGCTTCAGCCCAGTGTTGGGAATGCGGTTTAATAATAATTATTTTAAATATAAGCCTCTTTTTGGTACTTGTTTGCAACTGATTATTTGATTCTCAGGGTTGGCACCCAAGTCCAGCTTTGCTGTTCATTCCCAGGCTGAGCTGCCCATGGCTCAGTAGCTTTTGCATTATGCTCTGACCACACAGGAATGGAGCAAACCACTTCTTTTCTAGTTTAGCTTTTCAATATTTTTATTTTTTTGTGCAGGGAAATGTCTATATCTGATAATTCAGAAAAGCTGCCATTAAAGGATAATCACTCAAAATAATCTTTTGCATGCTACCACATGCTGGCACATTGAGTACTACTAAACTGCATGCTATTTCTGTGGAAAGAAGAAGAATTAAAAGCCTGCTTGGACTTTTATGACCCTTGAAAGATGTGTTAGCTTTGTGTTTTGTGGCTCTATGTCCACACATCCTTATGTGGTTGCTTTTTTTCAAGAAAATATGCATTACAAAAGCAAAAAAAAATTCCTGGTTTCTGTGCTTTTAAAAAGTAGTTCAGTAATGACCTAGAACAGCTAATGAGAAGAGAGGAAAATACAGCAAGAATATTACAGTATAAAGATGAGTGCTGTGCAGTTCCTGTGACATACATTGTAAACTGCTGCTTGAAGTTCTTACTTTCTTGAAAGGTGAGAAAAGGTGCAGATGCCTGATGTCATTCTAAATGTACTGAAGGTCACTAGAATGTTGATAATTCAAATATTAGAGTTGGGGGATTTTTGGTGCCGCTGCACACATTCTTAATAGAGGGGGGAGTTAGAATACTTAAAACTATAAACCTCACTGCAGAATGGGCATTAAAGATGCTTAATCTTAATGTTGCATTGTGCTTACCTTTCCCAATGAGGAGAAAGTCTTTCATTTAAATCAATGCAAGCACTGCTATGCTGAGCACCTAAACTATTTATAGTATTGCTTGCCCTCACTCTGCACATTTTGCAGAGTAGCAAGGAGAGGCAGTTGCTGTTCTTTTAATAACCCTGTGAAAGGCGTGGAAAACCTAAAACCCATTTTAGCCAAAGAGACAGAAGGATTTCTGTCCCTGACTGAACGTGCAGTTTTCAAGAGAAAAAGAAAATTCTTAATATGTGATTTAACCTGTGAACTTGTTGGTGTTGTTGGTTCATTTCCCGATGCTGTTAACAGCTACAAAGGTTCCGCAGCTGTGAGATGTTCACTTGGGAAGGGTTGTTACCTGCTAGCACCTTATCACACTCATCCACACTCATGTCCCTCCCTCCCACCTGGAGGACAGCCCACGGGGGTATCCTTGGGAAGCAGCAGCCCCGTTTCCCAGTGGGAGCTGTGTGCAGTGGAGCTGAGTGGGCTCGGTGCCATGTGACTGGAGACGCAAGGAGCAGATTGACATCCGGCACACGCTCTCCCAACTCAGCGGAGAGCCAAAAAAAAAAAAAAAAAGGAATAAAGAGGGGGTTGGGAGTGAGGAGGGGAGGTTCCCTTGCCCTTTTTTTTTTTTTTTCCCTTCCCCTAGCATTATTAATTCCTGCTGGAGCTTGTTTGCCGCGAGCTCTGTTTATGGCAGTAGCAGCATCAGCAGTGCTTGCTCGGTAGCTCAGTGCTCTCAATGAGGTCAAGCTGGATCAAAGGGAAACCTCCTGTGGAAGCATCTACTGTAAGTTCTCATCCTGCTTTTTCCATGCTCCCTACGAATGAATCGTAGCCTGTACAACTAAGACAGGCTTCTGTGTTTTATGTCTCCCTGACTGATGATTTTGTGTGAGGTTGTCAGGTTTCGTGTTAATTGAACTTGTCAGTCAGGCATCAGTTGGGTAATAATGCTGTGTGTTTTGGGAGGAAAGGACTTACTGTTCTATCCTTTTATTTGCTGAGGGAATGGGAAGAAGAAAGTGTGTGCTTCATCCTTTTGAACAGCTCCAAGCTGTTGAGGTTACAGCTCACCAGATTCTGTTTTATGTAATCTACATATTCGAGTTTCTAAATAAAGTAGTTGTAAAACATAATTCAGATGTCCCTGGATATCACCAAACAGCTATTCTCTTGGGAATTGCTACCTAACTTTTATTTAATTAAAAAAAAAAACAGAGAAAACACTTTATTCATTTTATCTGAATCTTGGAAACATCTGTAAAAAACTAAATTTCAGAGGCACCGTTCTTACACAAGCTGCTGTTCACCTGAGGGGTTCTCTAAAATGGTAATTCAGAAATATTAATTTGAAGCCTAATTCTGAATATCAGCTGTCTGTAGTGAAACTTTTCAGTTGCAAAAATTATTACAGTGAGATGAATTTTTCATTTTATATAACTAGCTGTTTCTGCATAAAAGCTGTTTAGCTTGAAGTTACCTTAACTTTTGCAGGTAAGGTTGTCTTATAGCATGGAAATCTTGGGGAGTAATGAGATGCTGGGCTGTAAATTTTTCAGCTATATAACCCAACAGGTTTTTTAAAGTACAAAAAACTTAGCAAAATATATATCTGGAAGGCTTGCAGAGTGGTTTCAGTAAACTGAACAAAATAACTACCTGTTTGGGTTATTGTTTGTCATGTATTGTAAACCCTGAGGGGAAATAAAGTACCACAAATCATTATCCCTTTTTGCTGTAAAGGTCTTCTTGAAAGGAAATGGCATGATGTCTCTCACTTGATCTTCAGCTGGTATTTCTGGAACCTGGGCAGTATTGGCTGTATTGTACTGTGAAGCAGTGTGGTGATGCAAATGTCATAAAGTTGCTTTAACACACAAAATCTATGTCTTAGTTTTGCTTGTATTTTCAAAGGTGTGTACTTTAATTATAATTGTCTTTTCATCTCCTTCATTTCATAGTCTTGACTTTCCTAGATATATAACTTGGATAGAGAAAAGGAGAAACATAGTCTGAAATCAGGTCAGGCAGCATTTAGGTGTAAAGTATGAATATTTGTTGGAGAGTGCTATGAAACAAACTCTTCAGGACTCATTTTCAGCTCTGTACTTCTATTTAATAAATAGAAGAACTCTTTATTATGCTGTGATTTTTGTTTGGTATCTGCAATGTAAACATGAGAATATAATGTACAAATTAGCATCAGATACCACTTTTGTACTGAGGATAGGATCAAAATGCACCGTGAACTCCTCGCTGGATTTTAAAATTTATTTTAAATTTGTATTCTTTCTTGGTTCCAACAGAAGCTGTCTTTGGTTCCATTGAGACAGCTCAATTTTTAAGCATACGTGATGGTGAAAACCATAGTGTATTTTTTGCCCAGATGGTGATGTTTCTTTTCATTTCAGCTTTCAGCCTCTGAGTTGATCCTAGTTGAAGATGAAGTGACAGATACTGAAGATAATGAAGAGGAGGATTTAGGAGTCATGGATGATCAACGTAGCGTAATTCTCCATCTCATTTCTCAGCTCAAACTTGGCATGGACCTTACCAGGGTATGGACACTGTATCTCACTTATAATTGTTTGGGTTTTTTAACTCTTCTCATCCTTCTGTGTGTGTGTGTGTGTGTGTGTATGCATGTGACTCCTGTGAGCATTTTTGCCCACTTGCCCATTTGTCCATTTGCATGGACAGTGGAGTTTGACTCTTCCTTAAGGTTGCAGAGAGTTGTGGATTGGTACCTCCTGCCAAACAGCCTTTCACATGATGTGACCACATCAGGTGTTTTAGGGATGGGGGAAACAAGGTCAGAGGGAAAGGAAAGAGAAAGGAAGAATTAAAAAAATCTCAGAAACTCTTTATTGCATTTTTTAATGTTTTTCAAAACAACTCTATATTGTGTATGTATTCCACATATATGTTAAGTAAGGGTGCACTGAGTGTTTGAGGAACCATAATATGAGTTTTATGGAAGGAGATATGTGCTCATGTTACTTCTCTGTGGGTTGGATTCTATTTAATTACTTGGCAGCTTCAGAAAAACAGTGATGGTAAACAAATTACAGTCTTCTATGTATCCCTACTCTTGTCTGTGCTAAGCAGCTCAGCAGTTTAAGCTTCTCTGCATCCTTCTGGTCCTGTAACAAGAACTGTCATGAGCTTACCCATACTGATATGATCAGAAAAGTTATGGTGTCTGTGAAATTCCTCATACCTCCGTAGAGTTTTGGAAATGAGGTAGATGTTCTGAAGGCAGGGAATGGCTCTTTTGTGTAGTCTACATTCCAATGAATCCTTCTCATGAGACTTAACCAAGTGGATATTTATAAAGATACAGAATAGCCTTTCCTTCCACAACGGTTTTATACTTTCAAAACATAACAAAACAAAACTAACCCAATATAACCACTATAAGCTATTTCCACAAATAAGAAGAGCTCATTCTGAGCCAGTCCCTCCATAAAAAAAACAAAAGTTTGGGATGACCAGAGCATTACCCTTGTGCATGAAGAGACTGTGCAGGGGAGGCTCTTCATGGGCATTTTGATATTCTGAAGAGTTCATCTGCTTTCCTTTTGATCTTACATACTAACCAAAATCTATTTTTACCATCACCTTCTTACAAAAAACCCCTTTCTTAATATAGTCTTTTCTGTTTCCCTGGGAACAATTGATAATATTTAAAAATACTTACATTTTTAAGACTAAGCAATCTTGTGATCTGCTGCTAAGTATAGCTTTTGAATAGCTGCACGGAAATTAATGTTTGCTGTTTCATAATTTCATTTGGGAATAATTTATACCTGTCACTTTTTAGTATGTCTGGGGTTATGTGCAGTTTACTTTTGATTTCATTTTTCTGACATTCATCACTTTTTTGTAGCTCTTTTCTATATTGGTTTTTTAAGACTTGTCTCAGTCCATAATATTTAAATATGATTCCTTATTGGTTCTGCTTGTGTCTTCTAAATATTTTGTCTTCGTTAATGAGCAAGGTTTTTCTTCCCTGATTTCCAGTGTAATATTTTTGTCATGGCAGAGGAGAAAAAAAGCCCAAAGACACACAGTTAATGTAAATTAGAGAAATTCCTGTAGGTGTAGACAGTTTCAAGAAAAGGAGGAAGGTAAATATATATGATAGCCTAATTCTTACATAGTGTTCTTAGAGTTTTTGAGGACTGTGATGAATATTATCAGATCTATAATATGGCAGAATGCTATCACGGATATGTAATACAATACCCACTGTCTGAAAAGAGGAAAAGGCATATGGCAGAGTTAGGTCTACCTCCAGTCTGTGTGATGCATGAATACACATGTGATGAGTATTAATGAGACATGCCACATGTGCATGTATCATTTTTCGGACCATTTTTAGGATTAAAAAAAAGAATTGCACAACAGCTGGCCACTTTTTTTATTAACTGTGCTTCCTGACATGAGGCCCTGAGGGCCACAGATGTGTGACAGTAAAGCTTAGTTTGTTGGCTGCACCTCTTCTCTTTTTTCATTATTTGCCTGAAAGTCAGATTTCTGATAGCCCTGGTGCTGGTAGTGTCTACTGGAAGTGGTTGTGACAGAGTGGTCACAGATATCTAAGGATTTTTTTTTTGTATCTTTCCCTTTTCTGTGCCACCCTCCCTGGGCTCATTTCTTTGGCTCATTTTTTTGATCTACGTGTTGTAACGTGATGAACACGTGAGCAAACAGCTCTTCTGTGCCCTTGATGGCTTTTGGTTCTGGATGCATAATCATTATCTTCTTGTACCATATCAGGGGAAACAGCATCTTTTCCTTTTCCTACGGGGTGCTTGCTTATGTTAGTGATGGCCTTGCTGGCACTGACAGGAATTTCCCACAGTGAAGACAGCCACGTGTTATGTTGCACTTTGGGAAGGTGTCCTGCTGCCTTGCCTTTTAATGAGGAGCTGGCAGGAGAAATGTAGTGCAAAGGAAAGCACCCACACAGAAGTAATTAAATCAGCGTGGGATTCTCCCCCTCTACTCCACTCTTGTGAGACCCCCACCTGGAGCACTGCATCCAGTTCTGGAGCCCCTGTTACAGGAGGGACATGGAGGTGCTGGAGAATGTCCAGAGAAGGGCCATGAGGATGATCAGAGGGCTGGAGCACCTCTCCTGTGAAGACAGACTGAGAGAGTTGGGGTTATTCAGTCTGCAGAGGAGAATGCTCTGAGGAGAGCTCATTGTAGCCTTCCAGTGTCTGAAGGGGGACTACAGGAAAGGTGGTGAGGGACTTTTTAGGATGTCAGGTGTGATAGGACTAGGGGGAATGGATTCAAACTAGAGGAGGGTAGCTTTAGATTGGAACTGAGGAAGAAGTTCTTCACCATGAGGGTGGTGAGACACTGGAACAGGTTGCCCGGAGAGGTGATGGAAGCCCCATCCCTGGAAGTTTTTAAGGCCAGGCTGGACAGGGCTCTGAGCAACCTGGTCTGGTGGGAGGTGTCGGGGGTTTGGAACTGCATGATCTGAAAGGTCCCTTCCAACCCTGAAAATTCTATGATCCTATGATTTGCTAAAGCAGGCAAGGCTCTGTGGTGGCCAAATAGCTGCTAGAGAGAGTTGGGTAGGGGAGCAGTTTGCAGCAACACAACATAGTACAAAACTGATGCCTTGCACTGGGCTAGGACTTCAAATCTCATTTAAAATTGGAATTACTGCAGGGAAACAAAGTTTCTAATTTGTTTGTTCCTCAGACTTTAAAAAAATGAAAAGGTAGTGGCAAAACTAACTTGACAGATTGATAAATGTGCTTGCAAATGACATCTAATGGATTGAAATTAATGCTGACAATTTGTACAGATGATCGCTCCCCTGCATCCTTGCATTCCCTCACCTCCCCTACACAGTTAGTGTGTGCTAAAAATAAAGGGCTGCTCCTCTGTGTAAAAGGGATGCCAGTAATTCTGCAGAATATCAACCCGTTGTGAATTAACATGGTAGTGTGTTGATGATGTCCTAGGTTTTTAATTTGCTTGTCAATGTACTTTTACCTTGTAATTTTGAAATACAAGTGGGATGAAAATAACCTTGTTTATTCCCACAGCAACAGAGATAGCAGCGTGGAAGCTTTTGTAAGAGAAGGACATCTTAGGGTTGGTCAGATTAATGAAAAGAAGTAGGGAATGGTGCTGACATCCATCTTTTGCCTCGCAGTA
Organism: Phaethornis superciliosus; assembly: GCA_023637945.1. Taxonomy (NCBI): domain Eukaryota; kingdom Metazoa; phylum Chordata; class Aves; order Apodiformes; family Trochilidae; genus Phaethornis; species Phaethornis superciliosus. The sequence continues at coordinate 108,530,061 of JAJQWJ010000002.1, forward strand.
AATAGTAGTGGGAATACTCTATTCTTAAGAATTCATGCTCTTACTTTTCTCAGTTCAGATCCTCATTCAGATCATTCAGAATTAAAAGCTAGGAGATAATGATCAAGCTTTGAACCAATATCCTCTTTTTAACCTCAATGAAAATGGAAGAATGCCTCTTAAACTGCTTTAATTTCACATGAAGATTGAGAAGGCATAAGAACAGAGGTTATTCTAACATTTTAGAATGCAATCAGATGTTTTACTTCAGACTTCAGCAGTTTATTCTAGAGAGATTCTTTTGTCCATTTGGTTGTCATGCTGGCTGTTTCTCAGAGGAAAAAATTGGGCAGTTTTGACTTTTCATCCAATTACAAATAAAATAATAAATTGTCGTTGTCCAAAGAAAATAGGTCCACAGTGTATTTTGTCTGAACAATTCATTCTCTTTGGCTGCAGAAGAGTTGAAAACCTCCTTTCTTGGGCTTCTAAAGCAAGGTTATTTGACTTATTTTTGAATAAAGTGCAAGCTTTGTTCAGATTATAATAAATTGATTTTTTTAAAAAGGAAAAACAAGAGTCCAGTGATTTGTAATATCTCATTTAGTGGCTGTGTTGGTATAGCTATATTAAGTATGTAGCTGCAAAGCACACAGCTTGTGTGCTACTCATGAGAGTGGATATGAAGACTATGATCACAGCAGTAGGATGAAACCACAGCAGTCTGTGTTGTACCAAAAAATTTGCATCATCTTAAGTATGGTCTGCAGTTTTTTGGTCTTTTTTTTCTCCTCCATTTGTGCTAATAAATGTTGCTTTAGAGAGATACTTGGACATAATGAGATGCAGAGTGCTGCTTATTCAAATGAGTTTCTTCGCCCTTTCAAGTCTGTGCAGTGAACTCATGATAGTCACTGCTGGCACTTCTACATACAAGTGGTGGGGCTTTTTTTCTGTTCTGCTGTTGGTTTTCTCTTTGATAACCTGGTCTTTGAGAGTACAATTTATATTAAAATGAGATCCTATATTGAGTTTCACTAATGCTGAACTGAATTTTAAAAAACGCTGTATTGCATATGAATGTTTGGTCACAATGAGGATGTTGCTAGGAAGAGAGAATTGCCTGAAGAGTTAAAATACTGTAAGAAAATCTACTGCCTTTCCACTTTGCCTTCCAAAGTTTTAGATTTTACTTTTAAAACTCAGTCTCCTCAGCCCCTCAGTGTCACACCACCATGGTGACCATGGACTGTCTTTAAGACTCAATAGTTGGCCATACAAGGTGTAAAATTAAGGTCCTACATCTTTTGAGGCCTCATTCCGTAGACTTACAGAGTAGAGTCTGAGGAATATTGCAGGTGGAACTTTGTTTGATTTGTAGTGAAACTTGTTAAAAATTATTGGCCTATAAAAGAGTGTATTTGTGCAAATAATATGCAGGAAGAGAGCATGCATGTTACCAAATGGAACAGTGACCTGGTTTTTGCAGTCCTGCTATGTTGGTTTCCTGTGTAGTTCTTAAGACTATTTGAGCTGTTGTGACTGGAATTTTTCTTCCTGTTTACAAGTTTTCTTTGAAAGGAACTAAGTAGTGAATAAAAGTTTGACAGCTTCTATTTCATTATCCATGGGGTTCAAGAGGATTGAACTGTGCTTTGGTCCTACTTGGAACAGCAAGCTGGAGCCAAAGTGGGGAAAACAAATGTGTTTATGTTTGAATTGTGGCTCCCTGCCTGCAGTAAATAACCCTTGTTTTGGGGGAAGGGAAAAAGTAAAGAAGAATGAAGTAAATGAAGGATTAGAGGAAAGCAGAAGAATTGCTTTAATAGAGAACAGCTGTTGGTCTGCATATGGCATCACTGAGCCACTTTGATTCTGGACAAATCTGTGTGTGCCAGAATTTCCTTCTTGGTCACTCAGGAGTAACCTCTTGAGCTCCTCTGTGGTGGCCCCACACAAGGTCTGGAGTGCAAGGGAGAAGGGAAAGAGAGAGAGAAATTATTTTAGGTCCTGTAGTCCTTGTCTGACTTCCACTGCACCCCAGGCTGTTTCACTGAAAACTTTTTTAACAAAGTGTTATTCTCAGTGGGTGACTTTGGCAACATCTGTGTTGGTAGATGGGCCGCTGAAGACTACATCCAAAGCACTTGGGATTGCCTCCCTCCAGTGCAGACCACCCAGTGCTCAGTCCAGATTTTTTTCTGGGACTCCTGGAGCCTCTCTAGTCCCAGGGGGTTAATCCAACAGTTTGTGCAGGCTTTGTTTGTTTCAGCTCATCTGAAATAAGGTGAAGGCATGGAGGGGCCTGCCAGAATAGCATGTATAAGCTGAAACTGAGGGCACCTGTTGTGTGCCTGGGGGTGACAGAACAGTGTGGAGGCAGCAAGGGATTTTACCTGGGAGGGAACATGACAAATATGTTGACCATGTAGTGCAGAGGCAGTCAGACTGTTTTCTTGCCCTGAGCCTATTGGGAAGGGTCCTTGGCCTAGTTTTATCCTTGGAAACACAGAGATTGTTTTGGTTGGATCTAGTTGGCTTGGTTTGTTAGAGTTTGGAATGGACCTAATTCATACACTGTGGTTGGTCAGGGGCCCAGGAGTGGAATTGGGAGCCTGTATGTTTGATAGAATGGGTAGATGAACCCCTTACACTCTCCACCTCTTACAGATTAGTGATGTATATGTTTATATAAATTATTATTATTATATTTTATATTACATTCATCTTCCAGTGGTTTGGGAGGGTGTGCCTGGCTCTTTTTGGAGGGTTATGATACACTGGGTTTGATGCTTGATGTAAGTTAATTTACATCAAAGTATGTTATTATCTCCTGTGAACAACAAAGACAACAATGGTTGGCTTGCTAACTGAGAGGAGAGGAAAAGGCAGATTTCCATGTGAGAGGAACAGCCCATCCCTCCTCTGTGAGCTGCTGTTGAGAATCATAATGAAATAGGAAGCAGCTTGCATGGCTATCAAAGCTGCTGCTTTTTCCTTCTCTCATTGTTTACACTGCAAAGAAAATGAAATTGCTGTGGCAGGGGAGGAAAGTAGGCTCTCCTGAAAGTTGGCAGGGCCATAATTGCAGCTATCATAACTGTTTTCCCATCCCCCTCCCCCTGTGGTAGTGTGATCACGGGGAAATCATATCTGCCTTTGTCTGCTTTGCATACAGGTAGTGCTTCCAACATTTATTTTGGAGAAAAGATCCCTGCTGGAGATGTATGCAAATTTCATGGCCCATCCAGACCTGTTTTTGTCAATTGCAGCTGGAGCCACTCCTGAGGAAAGAATTATCTGCTTTGTGGAGTATTATCTAACAGCTTTTCACGAAGGCCGAAAGGGAGCAGTTGCCAAGAAGCCCTATAACCCAATAATTGGTGAAACCTTTCATTGCTCGTGGGATGTGCCTAAAGATAAAGTGAAAGGGTTCAGAACTAACGGTGCCTCTGTGGTTTCCAAGGACCCAACCAAGGAGTTTAGCCTGGACCAGTCCACGTGCTACAAGCTGAGGTTTGTGGCTGAACAAGTTTCCCATCACCCGCCGGTCTCTTGCTTTTACTGTGAGTGCAAAGAGAAGAAAATGTGTGTGAACGCTCACGTGTGGACCAAAAGCAAGTTTATGGGCATGTCAATAGGTGTTTCTATGGTAGGTGAAGGTAAGAAATGTGCTTTTAATTTATTTGTTTGCTTTCTGATCTGATGTTGTGGTTGCCAGCACAGCAGAAACCCAGATATTTTCCTGCTTGCTCTACCTCTGACCTTTCATTTGAAACTTGTGGCTATTCTCGTTTTTAACGTTTAGAACTAAAACTGTAGGGTTCAAAGTGTTTTTTTCTCTCCAGACAGAATGTGGGACACACATCATCTATATAGATGTGTGCTAATATTTATGTGAGACTGTTAATTACAGCCATATTAACTTGAAGTAGCAAATACCTACTTATAGAATAGTCTATAAGAACACTTGAGTGTTTATTATTTGTTATGATGTTTATCTTTATTATTTTTCTTGGTCTTGCACTTTTAAAGAAATATGATTTGGTATGAGAAAGTTTCACCATTGGAACAAAGCAATAATAGAAAACACATTTTTACTTAACCCAAACATTCTTTTTTGTCATAGTTTCTGCAAAGAATCAGAGTTTCTGTAGTGTTTATACAGTCACTGTATTGTCTCAAGCTTTATAGGAAGTCATGTAGTTGAGGTATCAAGTGTGATTTGCTGCACCATACACACTCAGTCTGCTTTGTGATTTGCCATTGCTCTGCATGAATTCAGAAATACAGGGGGTCCTAACAAATTCTTCGTGGATGATCTGAACTGTACCAGTGTGGTTGCTGACTGCTAATGTATTGATTTGATGTTTTTAAGCAAAATCACATTTATGGGTTGGAAGGGACCTCAAAAGATGATTGAGTCCACCCCCCCTGACAGAGCAGGCTCACCTACAGGAGGTCACACAGGAAAGCAATTCAGTCTCTTTTGCCATTTGAGGGTAATTTCCTGTGTATAATTTAATGTTAAGTCTTAACTAGTTTTTTAGACTGTAGTCTCAGAAGTATCAAGACAATGCAGAGTAGTGCTTCTTTTTGTCACCATTCTGTTAACTGCTATGATATTAAAGCCAGTAAAAACAGTAGAGTGGGAAGTGTAGTGATGTGGTTTTGCTTATTAATAATAACAAAACAATCATGGTGGAAACATACAGACATCTGCTGCTGTTCCTGCTTGCTAGAACTGAAGAACAAACTCAAACAGTAGGAGCTACAGTAGCTTCTTTGCTGATGGCAATATATTCCCTTTTTTGTAGGAGAGCCATGAAAATTCCTTACTACTATACTTGTTGTTGTTGTGGTTAAAGTCTGTGACAGCAGTGGTGTTCCCTTATTCCAATGATTTAAGTATTTTGCTTTTGATAGGGAGTTAAGGAAGTTAGGAAGGGATTGTCAGCAGGAAAGTTGGTCCTTCTGTCCATCTCCTGACTGTTTTACTGCCAGCCTGGGTCGCTTCTTTAACTTGCTGCATTTTTCTTGTACATTCTCATTTCTAGCACTGTTTTTCTTGGAGAAGGGAGCTATTAAATGGAAATAAAATTAAACCCAAAGTAATTTATGATTATGTAGGAGTAGGGAAATCCCTTTTTCTTGCTGCTAGCACACACAGTTCCCTGGGATTGGGGGTGTCTACTGTGGTGATTAAAAACTTCAAAGCCCTGATGTGTCCCAGTTTTGAGAGAGAAAGAAATGAACCACTTCCCTACCCCTAGGACTGTTAAATGAGTATTTGTGAGAATAAGTTCTCCCCTACCCCCCCTTTTTTTTCCATCATCCTGGAGATACCCTAGGTGTAGAGGCAGGCTTTGGGGAATACCTCCAATGGCAAACTCTTATTTCAAGGTTTATTGCTGTCTTTATGATGAGCATTTTGGGAGGAAGTTTTCCAATTTTTAGTTATCATTCATCTTTTCTGTTGTTGTTGGTTGTTTTTGTATTCATGTAAGCAGTGTAGCTGCACAGTGACAGCATTTCTGGAAAGTGATGGAGAAACTCTAGTGCAGCCCAAGCATTTCTGTTGCCTGTTGAGGAGTGGCAAAAGGCACCAAGAAGTTGTACTGATGAAGCTTTTCTGTCATCTGAAAACAGCCAACCTAAACCTGACAGACTTGGTTTAAAATGCTTGCTCTGCAGTGTGGTTTTCTTCACTCGAAACTATACTTTCTTAATTTTTATTTATTTATTTATTTTAATCCCAGGGAAGTCTTCCTGTATACATTGGTGTGTAGATTTCTTACACTGTGCAAAAATTACAACCTACTGCAGACACTCAGTCTCATATGCTGCAGAAGTATAAATTCTGTATTAAACTGAGGTCAGCATGAGTACTGGGGAATAGATTTCTGAACCAAAAAAAAGTAGCTGTTGGACTTACAGTGTGAAAAAGCTATGTATTTACATGTCTAATAAAGCAGAGCCTAATAAATTTTTTAATGGGAAATATCATTTGGAGTAATTCCTTCATATTTAGAGACATTTTATGTACTGTAGCATTTCGAATGGAGTGAGTTAGTTTAGCACAGAGTAGCTTTAAGGAAAGACCTGGTATTAGTCAGAAGGTATGTGGAGGGGTAGTTAGGTAGAACCTAAAGTTAGCTGCTAGGAGGAGCTTCCTGGTGGCATGGAATTTAAAGTCTTATTATTTTTAAACTGTTAAAACCAGATTAACCAAGCTCCTCAGGAATGATTGAAATTTTGTTGATCCTGCTGTTGATAAGAGTCAAACTGACATCTCACAAATAATAGAAATACCTGTTTTTTCTTCTGTTTCTTTTTATTTTGCAGCTGTGCATTGGATGACCTTACTAATGAGGTTTTACTGTTTATATTTTTTTCTGGTCCCCTCCTTTTTCTTTCCATTATGAGCATTCAGCTACTTTTTCTGGCTGTTGCTCAAGTTTATTTATGCACATGTGGGTGCCTGTGACTTTTTGTTAGATGACTAAGGATTTTATATTCTGCATGATGCTACTTGAAAAGCAGTTTCTTTGGTATCTCTAAAATACTTATACCCATTCTGAGACTTCTTTAAAATCATTCTGGTGTTATAGCAGTTTTGTTAACCTGTGCATTCATTCAGTACTGTTTGTATGTAAGAAAAAAACCATTAAATTCCTTCCCAACAAAGCATTAGAGAGCTGCAATAAATGTTTTGGATAAATGAATTGGTAGGGAGTTACCATCTTGTTCTATTTCAGATATTTATCAGAACAATGTTGTTTGACCTGTAACTTAGTTGTGACCTTAGTGTTGAATACAAACAACTGGGATTTGTTTTGAAATGTTGCTCTCTACTGCATAGTTTTTTGTGTGGCCTTCAAACAATTCAGTGAAGCTTTTTCTACTGCATGACTATTTACAGAAATAAAAGTAGTACTGAATTTTTGGACCTTTATTGTGTAAGGAATATGCTGCTAATGTTTCTGTGGTGCTTTTGAAGCCTATTTTGTTAACACAGTGTCCTTAGATGTGTAAAACATGTTGCTTCTGATGCTTTGTTGTTAGAAGCAACAGTGGACATACTGCAATAGGATGCCACAGAAGTACAAAGGATTCAATAAGAATTAAAAGAAGTAAGGGATTTGAGGACAATGTGGTCCAGCTCAGTACCAGATTTGTACGATTGTTAGTGTATGTTGCACCTCAAAGTGACTTTTTTTTTTTTCCTATCTGCAATTTTTGTTTGTTGGTTCAAAGTCAGTTTCAGTGTAGAGATGCAGAATGAATAGGAGGGAAGTGCTGGAAATCTGTGTGAGAAGCTGTTTTGTATGCTAGCCTTTCCTCTGTGGTTATGAGGGGTCTAAATCTGGCTTGCTAATAAAAAGCCTCAACTTTGTTTTCACTGCATAACAAAAACCTGTTTTTCAGAGTAGTCAGTGTTGGGTTTCCTCAGGAGGAAGCTACCCTGAAGAGTGGGATTTTTTCATAAAAGAATTCACATTGCATGTGCAGTCTCTAGTTCTGGTTTGAACTAATTATGTACTGATGGGGGAGTCAGGGTGAGGAAGGGCATGTAATAAATAGAATCATTAAGATTTCAATTAGCAAGGGATGAGAGAGTCACTGTAAATATTTAATGATTTGTATGTGATCTAAAGAATCTTCAAATGGATTTTGGTTGTAGGATGAGGATGAGGATGCTTTTTAGTGGTTAACAATGTGCTGAGCACACCTCGGTGCTGAGCTGTGTGTGTGATCCTTTTCTGCTCTTGGATTTAGTTCCAAAGCAGCAAAATCCAATAAAAAGTGTCACCTTTGATTCATGGGTTAATTTTGCTGAGAGCATAAACTATATTTAAGTGGATTGCTCTGTATTATCAAGTGGCTAGTTATGTCTTGTGTTTTCACTCCTGCTGTTTTAAAGGTTTTAAAAACTAGTGAGGTATATAGGCAGCCAAAGATCACTTTTTAAAATGAAATCAACCTTGGAAAGGACTGATGGGTAGGGAAAAGGTTCAGTGCTCTTTCCAGAATGAATAAAATGGAAGCAATGAATGTTTTTACTCTTCTTCTGTTCAAGTATACATTTGTGCATGTGTTTATAGATATACAGGTCTATAATTTCTATCTCTGAGGCATCAGCAACTTTCAAATTTACCAGTCCCAAAGATTCCCTGCTCTATGCAACTACAGCTACCAAAATATTTCCCAGTGCTAATTTTTGGATTAATATTCATTTTTTTACCCAGTGGTTTCAGAACACTTTCTGTATGATATGACACTCATTACTTAATTTAGCAGTCTTTGGAAAAGGAGCAGTGCAGTGCATCTATGAGAAAAACAAGGTCCTGGTTCTGGCATCTCACAACCTGCATGGGTGGAGATGCTCTACCCCTCTGTGGGGTTCATCCCCTTTGTCACTTGCTCCTGTTTGTGTTACAAATCATGCAGACAGAGGGTAGAGGCTGTTAAATTAGGAAACTGCTCTAGGGGATTTGTGTCCCACGTACCATTTGTTGTTCAGATTGATCTCCATACAGTCAGTGGGAAGCATTAAATTTCACATGTCTCTTCTGCAGCTTATTGATCCGGAGCCTCCTCTGGGTGCTTTGTCAATATGTTACTGGAAAATCAATTCACAAAGCTGCAGCATTAGTGAGGGACATGTAACAGTTAAACAGGGAAAATTGTATGCCACAAACATCACTTCCTTTAATGCAGGTTGAGAAAGGAGCATGACTGTGAATACGTTGCCTTAGTCAAAAATAGGAGTAAATGGTGTTGAGGACATTTCAAGGGGGAATTTCAAAGTTCTCTACTTGTTTATAAAAAATTCACCGTCCTCTGTGGGATTTGTTTTCTAATAAACTAGATTACTAAATTCACTCTTCCTCCCAGAGTACTTCTCTGGTGCATTCTTCTATGCATAACAGCTGCCTATAAATACTTAAGATTTTTTTTTAAAAGGACTCATCAATTTCTGAAATAATTCTATGATGTAAGAGGAGGAAACATTGATGAAAATGTGAGAATCATCTTCAATTTTTTATATGTATTTACTTAAAATCCCCTGCAGTAAGGAAGCAAGGGAAGAAGAATAGCCTGTGTATTTTCCAGCAGGTATCCTTAAAGATGGGTCACAATGTAATGATGTACTTACAAGGGGAGTTAAGAGTACACAATGCTTTAAAAAATAACTATTGTACTTTGGTTCTTCTGCCTTTCTCAATATTTCAAGTTGGCAGTACAGGCCATGAGTTAAAATTGTGGCAGCAGTTTTAATTGTTGAGTCTTGCTGTCATTGTGGCTTTGCCTTCCCAAAGAAAGGATGGGTCTCAGTTCAGACTTGGTACAGCTACAGTCTTCATGGTGCTTTAGTAAAACAATGTTTTTCATGTGGATGGTGGAAAAGATAGACTGTGAAAGTAACAGCCATGTTAATGCTACAAGTGGTACCAAGTTATGGATATTTCAAATCTTCCCTGTATTCTTTTTTAGATTCTAACTATTCATCTGGAGTCACATTTCAAGTGAGACAGCACTTCATTAAAAATGTATTTGTTCAGGTGTTTAAGGAATTTTTAAAAATATGCTGTCGATTGCTAAAAATACTGCCAAGAGAGCTGGGTTCAGTTTTTAATATCTAACTGGCTGTGGTGGTTAAATATTGACATTGAAGGTCACTGCTATTATTTGCTGTTCACTTTCCAATGTGCTCAGTGGCATTTGTTAGAACTCTGCATCCTTCCTACTCCAGTGTGGAGTAAGAAAGATGTGAATTCCATCAGGGAGACAAAAGCAAACCTATACTAACCCAGAGGAAAGTTGTGTTTATCATGGTAGTTTCTTCTCTCATGAGGATGTGAAGTGATGGTCAAAGGGGGGAAATGGCTGGGCCTGGAGAAGTAGGAGACTGGAGAAGCTCAATGAAGAGCTGTGTGGTTCATAGATTTAGACCTTCATCTTAAAAAACAAAACAAAACAAAACAGAGCAACACCAACCAACCAAAAAACCCCCAAAATAACCACAAAAACTTTGCAACAACAAAACCCCCAAACTGAATGTGGATCTTATGTAGTGAATCCAGACCACAAAGATCATGGGAGGGCTGGAGCACCTCTCCTCTGAAGACAGCCTGAGAGAGTTTGGGTTGTTCATTCTAGAGAAGAGAAGGCTCTGGAGAGACCTTGTATAGTGGTCTTCCAGAACCTGAAGGAGCTACAGGGAAGCTGGAGAGGGACTTTACAAGTAGTCCCTATTTCATTACAATGAAATGATAGGAACTTTGAGGGAAAATGGCTTTAAACTGGAAGAAAGTAAATTCAGGCTAGATATTAGGAAGAAATTCTTCACTGTGAGGGTGGTGAGACACTGGCACAGGCTGCCCAGGGAAGTTGTGCCCTCTCCCTGGAAGTGTTCAAGGAAAGGTTGGATGGGGCTTTGAGCAATCTGGTCTGGTGGGAGGTGTCCCTGCCCATGCAGGGGAGGTGGAAGTAGATGATATTTAAGGGCCCTTCCAGCCCCAAACATTCTGTGATTCTGTGATGAACTGTCATGTCAGAAGCTGAGGCTTTCAGGCAAACTCTGCTTTTTGACTGTGTGAGGATCATGTCTGTGCTTAGGACATTAAGACAGGGGAAATGTGACTTTATGGGGAGCACCACCCACCATTTCCTGCAGCTGACTGCTGCTACAGTCAGGTGCCCAAGACTGTAGTGAAGGTGGAACATGAATGGGAAGAGGAGAGGAAAAGAAAGCTGACAGGCTGGAGTCTTACACCTCTTGTTGTTCTCTGTGGAAAATTCCCAGACTGTGAGGTTTCCTTTCTGCCTTTGATCAGTACTCACCAACTTTGATCCTTCTTGAATATCATCTAGTTAAAAGGCTTTGTGATTGTTCTTTATTAATTGATTGTTATTACAGCATCCATTTAATGTGTTCGATAAACTTAGTTTGAAAAGAGTCATCTTTTTGAGTAGAAGTTCTACTTGGCTGTGAGTCCCAGATGATTTGGGTAGCTCAGCCTTCCTGCAATGTGTTCAGCTTGGTTTTAGCTGCAGGTACAGAGCTGAGGAAGCTTGAGGCAAAATATGTGTGTTCCAGCTGTGTCCTGGCTGTTTCCTGCTGGTGAAGGTTCAGCAGGTGACATGAGAGACTTTTGGGCTTGCCAAAGCAAAATGATTTAAGGTCCTTTTAAGACATTGTGTTTCTGTGTTTGTGCTTTTGCACTCCCCAGCTCATTTGTGTCAAAGCTGCCTGGAGTAGAAGCACTGGCTGGGTCATTGCTGGCAGGCTGAGGGTGCAGAAGTCTTGAAAACAACTGTATAAAACTCTCTTGGTTTCCAAAAAATATTTTCCTGTGGAGTTGTTTCAGAAGGCAGAAGTGACAAGGTGCAAGAGCTTCCCGTGCATGCATTTAGTTCCATTAATTGGAGCCAATATTTAGATAAGATGGTGTTACAGCTCAGTGCTTTTAAATTTTGAATGTTTTTAGATTTATGTTTTCACACAGCATTAAGAGCTTATTTTGATGCTGGCCATAGCAGTGCCTTGTTTCCCGTTGAGTGCTTTTTCATCATTACAGGTCAAATCACTTTGCAAAATTAGTGTTGTTATTCCCTTAAACAGACAAACTAATCAATACCTCTACCAATGTGGTGTTCATCTATCTGCCCCAGGGTGAAGGCAGATTGGCTCAAGCTCATCTTGTTTCTAAGCAGATAATATTACTCTGTCAAGATAGCTTTCCTTTTTAATTTTGTTTTTTTCTTCCCCAAATATTTCTGGGTAGTTAGCATTTCCTGTGATGGGTTATTTTCAAACCCTGTTGTGAAAAATTATTTTCAAAGCTGTAGTTTTTTCCTCTAGGCAGTTATTAAATGGGACACAGAACAGTGTAAAACTCTAATCAAAAATATACTACAGCTACTTGGCGTGATCTGGTTCTCTGTGTAAGGTTTAAGGTGCTCTTTATCTGGTCTTCTGTCCTGTTCCTTGTCATCCTGAAGACCATAGTACACCTATGGTGGGGACAGAATTCCCTCCTTAACCCCCAAAGGAAGCTAAGATCTGATCAGACATGCAATTTCTTTTGTGGTCCTAAGTAATCCTGAGAAATTACTGCTGCTGCGTATTTTTATTTACCACCCCATAATGCTGAGGGTGGAGGAACCTTTACAGAGTAAAACAATTGCCAGTAATTTTCTGTGCATGGTAGAGACATTGGGTGTTGGTGGCAACAGAGCAGTGGCCCTGGTGACCCCTTTTGATTATGAAAAACTTTCACAAAGGTTCTGTGGAAAATCAGACATTTAGAAGTGAAGGAGCAAACTTAGAGGAAATTTCTAGTGGGCTTCCTTAAGCATCTTTCCTAGACACATCTGGGCAGACCTAGAGAGAACCTTTTGCTGCCACCAACAAATTTATCGGTAAGAAATCAGTGGAGAGGACTTGGCCATATCTGATTGAGAGGAGAATTGAAGAGTCTTTGGTCACACCCATGTTTTTTCTGGAGGCAGATTATAATAGGACACTGAGTGAGCATCTAAATAAGTAATCCAGTCAGGTTTTCTGATAAGCCATTTGGTACTATGAAGGGCCTCCAGGTACACATTCAAATTGTGTGATTTTGAAAATATATGTTTGAAGGAATTTGTTCCAGAGGGCAGACTTCTTTTTCTTGTCAGAGGGTACCCTCCTTCACGGCCAACTGCACATTGTGCTCCCTGTGGAAGTACTTTTTGATGACAGTAATCAGTCAGTGACTGTCAGGACTTATCAGGGAAATTTTTATCATTTCACTTTCAACCTTTTTCCTGTGCAGGTGTCCTATACCTGATGGAACATGAAGAAGAGTATGTTTTCACCCTGCCTAGTGCCTATGCTCGCTCAATTCTTACCATCCCATGGGTGGAGCTTGGAGGGAAAGTCAGTATCAATTGTGCCAGAAGTGGCTATTCTGCTACAGTCACGTTCCACACCAAGCCATTCTATGGAGGGAAGGTCCACAGGTATGGGAAATATTGTCTTGCTCTTGTTTAGCTGCCACTGGATTTCAGTGGAAAGACTCTTGGGCATCTGTTTGGTTCTTCTGTTGGAGTATTTAATGGACAGATAGATGAATATCTTTTCCTTTTTGTGTCTGAGATGACTTACATGGTTTACTTGTTCTTCCAGATGTGTGTCAACCATTTCAATATTGTGTTCAGGCAAATATCAATGTGGGCTGTTTTGACAAGGGTTGCCTTAAAAGGTGTAGATGACTAATTGGTGCCATCAGGCTGCCTGAGTTTTGGGAAAGGTTGTGCTGTGTTAGTTTAATAATTAAAAAACTTAATTGAGTTTCCAGATTACTTGACATGGCTTGCTGAAGCACATATGGGCACGTTCATAGAGTTACACACCCAAAACTTCTCCCTGCATCTTAATTTTCTAGTTCTACCTATCTGTTTTGCTTCTTCAGATTGTTTCTTGTGTCATTGAGGTAGCTTTAATCATTGCCTGTCCGAAGTAAACTTGCAAAGCTAAAGTAGAAAATAAAGGTACCTGAAATCTTTGTCACAGTATCCCACAGCATTATGTCAGGTGAGAAAATGTCCTGTGAATGTCAGGAGCTGTTTTTCAGGCTGATGAAGTAAACAGCTCTGGGTTAGAGCAGGATCTAAGAATTTCAAGTTGGGTCATCCAAAAGCTATTGCTGGGTTGCTGGGTTGGCAGAGCTTTCTTGGGTTGAGTCTTTTTGGAGACTGCATCACTACTTTGCTTGAAAAATTAGTTTGTATACGTGGAGAGCTGCTTGCAGCCTAAGCTGTGGCTGTGCTTTGATACACTGGCAATAAATGGTACCTCATTTCAGTGGTCTTTCTTTCTTCCCTCTTGAATCAGGGTTACAGCTGAAGTGAAACACAATCCCACTAACACCATTGTCTGCAAGGCCCAGGGAGAATGGAATGGTACACTGGAATTTACTTACAGCAACGGAGAAACCAAAGTGATTGACACTAACAAACTGCCTGTCATCAGGAAGAAAATCAGGCCGATAGAAAAGCAAGGCCCCCTGGAATCAAGGTAAAGGCAGAGGTGTTAAGGTGTTCTGCTTCTGAACCTCAGCTGGGAACAGAACAGGGAAGCAAACTGCAGTTTTAAGTGTTGTGGTTCAAAACCACCTCACTTCCTACAGCACATTAATCTAGCTGTAGCTGGGTATTGGTTCTGTGGAACATAAATTACATTACAGTGATGAATACATCAATTTCCTATGCAATGCTTGTATGCATTTTAGTAAGCGTTTGGAAAATGGTAGTTCTGTGTTTTCACCTGCCTTTTTGAGTGTTTGTAACATGTTAGTCAAATTAGTGTGTTGCAAGTCATGTTGTATGTTAAAATTTACAATTTCATGTTTTGTCTATTTTAGAACATACATATGGATAAAGTATGTAAAATGTTATAAATACACATACAGACACACAACACTGTTTTAAGGCTCTCAGCACTCTCATCACATGCCTAGCTGGTTAGGTGCACTAGAAAAAAAAAACTTGTTTTGTAATTCACTGTCAATAACTGTTTGATGCTCAGAAAAATCAGTATTTTTATCGAATATAGAAATAGAAGGATTTAAAAACGTGAGTTAAACTTCCTTTTATTATCTGTAAATATATTATCTCGACTGCCTGAAGATGTGAAGAAGTCATTGTGCAGGGTCAGATACCATTTTCCAGCTTGCTAGACATTCTTATCACAAACTCATATTCCTCCTGTAGTTTAGGAACAGAAAGGTTGGAGTAAATAAGGAAACCAGTAGCTCTAAAGAGTATTTGTTGTATTTTTGGGGATAGTAGTAAGTAAATTTCAAATATTCAGTGTTCCTCCAGGATATGAATTTTTTTATCAGATTGTAAACAGAAACTCATTTAAACATCCCTGGAAATTTGGGAAAGCTGCTGTCAGTTTCTTCTCAGTATTTTTCTGACCAAAGTTTTTGCTAGGCTAATACAGTGTGAGAAGACATCACATCCAAGTGCCATCAGTTGTGTGAAAAACAGGCTTGGTTATGTACTGGTAATTTGTGCCAACTGGGAATATGAAGCACAGGCCTAGATGGGCTCCCTAGAATCAGGACATCAGTTCCTCTGTTAATAACCTGGTGGGGACAGCCAGGGTCCCAGTGTAATGTACTCTAGGATTTTGGTTAGCATGCCCTTATAATTCAAAAATTAAACTGCAAATAAATGCAGAATGAACACTTGTCATTTGGGGATGGATCATCAGTAGAGAACGTGAGCAGGGAATGGTAAAATTACATCAGTCTGCTTTGAAAAAAAGCTCGGGTGGTGAAAAGTCAGGAACATGAACAAAAAAGTGTTGGGAGCTGAGCAAATCTGAAAATCTGGTCCACAAATGCAACCAATAAGAGGTGGTCCAAAAGTTCTGTGACTTGCCAAAACAGCATGGAGAGCATCACCAGTCATCAGCATCCCTCTTGCCTCTCACCAGTCTGTGGCCTGGCCAGCCACTTGGCTGGGGCAGAAGTGTCCTCACTCTGTCACTTGTCCTCCTTCTCTGTCACACAGGCGCCTGTGGCAACACGTCACCAGCTCTCTGAAAGAAGGGAACATTGATGCAGCAACAGAGCACAAGCACTGCCTTGAGGAGAGACAGCGGGCAGAGGAGAGGCAGCGTGTGGCTCTGACAGCATCCTGGAAACCAAAATATTTTGCCAAAGAGGTACTTGCTGTGGTATTATTTTAAGGACTCTGCGGTGTGGTTTTGTACCGAGGAGGATGCCTTGAATTGGTGCTTTTTACCATGGGCTAGTGTTGTGTATAGCACTGATTGTTTCAAATTCTGTTTTTCCGTATTTTTTGGCTCTTAAGAGCAAATGGATTTTTCCATATCCGTATTGTACTTTTTCATTTTCTTAGTTAGACTTAACCAGAATTTTTGGTACCTAATGTTAGGCAATTGAGGCTATGTTTTTAACCTTAAAATATTGTATGTTACCTTAACGTAGAAAACCTTAATGTTTTTACCTTAAAATCCACATTTGCTTTTGCATGTGCCGTCTACTGACATCCTCTGCTAATCTTGGTCTCAGCATACTAAGGTGAATGTGATCCAGGGATATGTGCCCAAAGTCAGCTAGCATGGACATCTCAAACACAATCTTAGGTTTCATCTTTAGGTTTCATAAAGAAAGGTTGAAGGGTAAGACTGACTGAGGGAATTATAATTGTTTGACTCTGCTTCTACATTAGCCAGTCTGTGCAAGTGTTTAAACCAGTGGTTCATCTGTTTCATTTTCCTTTTGCTTCTCTTCCCTCGTGTAATTCTTTCCCTGTCACCCTGATTACATGTAAATTCGTTAAGCATAGAATTTTCAAGTGATAGGATAGTTTCTGGTGTTGATTAGTAGTATTTTAGTTTTTATGTGGATGTATGCAGATTCGGTATGTATAAATCTTGTTTGTAAACTCTCTGTAATTTTCTTTCAGGGTGATGGTTGGCTATACTTGAATCCTCTTTGGAAAACCCATTGACGGGATAGAGCATTTGCCTCACGACTTTACCTTAAAGGCATTAAAATGATAGAGTATATAACTTCGAGATGCCATTGAGTAGGTCCTGTTATCAGAAGATCCAAACAAGAAGCTATATACTGTGAATGATGCATCTCAACCACAAGCTCAAGTTTATTCAGGAGTCATTTTGTGTATGGATACACAAACACGCACACGCGTCCATATATACACACATATATACACCCAGTGTGTGTTTGTGTGTGTGTTATTTACACTACATGTAAACAAATATTAACACTAACAGTGATTTCAAGACCTTTTCCTCTTCAGTGTTAGGGCATAGAACTCCAGCTGGACTCAGCTGGGGTTCCCTGAGTTGTGTGCTTGCAGGATCAGGCCCTATACTAGTATTTAAGATAATACTTTTTTATTAGTACCGGTTAAGGTTTTTCTATTTTTCACTTTTGCCAAAAATGTTTTGCACTTAAAATGTGACGTGTCACTTAAGGGCAGTCATTCTGTCTCAACAGCCATCCAGTATCTCACTTTGATGTAAAAATGATCTGCTGACAGCACCCTCGCTTTTTGGGGTGCTGGTTTCAGAGCATGTTTCCTCTCACTTCTGAGTGTGAGTTTTCTGCCATCATTCAAGAAGTATCAATACCATCTCCAGAACATTGTTTGCATGAACCTGTTGTGTCCTCACTTCAGTTTTTGTTCATGTTTCCAAGTGTTTTGATACATCTCTGGTCAGCAGCAAAGCAGCTGCTCTGGTAATTTTCTTCTGTTCATGTTCCCTGGCTGCTGTCATGCAGTTGCTTTTGACTTATGTGTTCCACTGAACAGCTGCTGGCAGATGTGGCTGTGGTGTTCCAGCTCACTCTTGCCTCAGCTTTCACCCCCCTGCACCCCCCTGGGGCTGTGCCTGAGGCACCCCCTGTTCACAGCCTCACCTCTCAAGTCAAAACACTGCTGATGAGTTCAGGCTGAAGTGTCAGGCTGGACATGGAGCTGAGGCTGGGAAGGTCCCTGCCAGGCAGGAGCCTTCCCCACCAGCTGGGAGGCAGGTTCTGTGCACTGCTCTGGGAAATGAGACAGAGATTCTCTGGTCAGAGCCCTCAATTCCATACTAAGGCTCTGAGCAGATCTGTGTTTGTTTGTTTTTTTTTTTCCTTGTGGATGAAATATTTGGATGAATAGAGATCATTCTCAGATAAATGGGTTTCTGATGTGCAAGTAAAATTAGTAAATTGTTACACTGAGACAGTAACTTTATTAATGAAACAAATAGAATAGGATATAATTTGTTTTGTAAAGGAAAAAAACCCCACAAAACAAGCCACCTAGTAGGTACACAATCTTGTAGCTGGATCTTGATATGTAAGGTAACCACTGTGACATGAAAATGGATTCCGGAAGTGTTAAAAGCTTTGTGGCTTTTTAGTTTGTGTTTGTTTGAAAGTGAAATGTTTGAGAGAAGTGGGAACAAAAGGCAAATGCAGTTATGTGCTGACTTTTACTTCTGCTCAGTGGGGCTTTCTTCAGTGCCCCATAAAAAATTCTGTACGTATTTCTAACGTACAGAAGCGTGGATGCCTACCTTTCCCTAGTACTCATTAATTTTGTGCCTTTTGTCTGCTTTCTTACTACAGTAACTTAGGCTTTATAGGTACTACACAAAGATATTTAGGTCAAAGCACTGCTTATATCTGTTCTTGGGCATCCTGCGTTTTATGATTATTTCTTTTTTTGAGTAGATGTTACAAAGTGTCTTGAGCAACTCCAGAGGCTGAATGGAGGTGTGTATGCAAGGAAAAATGCCAGAAGTTCTTCATTTGGATGTAATACTTAACAGATCTTTAAATTTGAACTTCAGATCCTATTTCATGAAGGTGTGGCCCCTTTTTTTCTCCTAAATGCCATTTTGTCTGCTTCTATGTCTTTTTTTTTGCACATTAGAAAGAATGTTACAAGTGATTTAAACCCTATTTAAAAAAAAAAAAAAAATTGTGGACTGTATGAGCTTGGTTTTGTAACTGACACTTTTTTTTTTTTAACCAACAAAATTCTTATTTTTAGGAATAGTTGATGTTTTCCGTAACAACCAAAATGATGCTGTCATTGTAATAACTGAACCACTATGAAGTATCAACAGGAAATTGTGTACTTTTATCACCTTCAAGAAAAAACTTTATAATGGATCCTCTCTTGTTCTTCAGGTTAGTCTGATCAATATAACCAGAAGTATTTTTACAGTTTGCTTCATCACAAAGAACAATCGAAAATGCAGAATTAAACACGTGGAACATCCTCCCAGAACTTTGACTTTCACACACCAAAGAACAAGCCACATACTCACTACAAATAGCCACTGAAAAACCTCTCTCTGTCAGGCGTGCAGGCCTGAGCTCCTGAAAGAGTGGACCTCTTTCAGCTTTGATGGTATGACTGTACAGGCTACACAGATGCTGTAGCCATTCTTTTAAGGAGAAATCTGAATTATTTTATGCTTGTAATTTATTGAAGATTTTTTTTGACAGCATGGTTGGCTGTTTCTGCATGCCGAGAACATTCCACTTGTACTCTGATAAATGTTTTGGTTTGTTCTGATGCTGTGAAGAATCCTGATGCCATTACCACCTTTTCTTTTCCAAAGTAACCTGGGAGAGGCAAACGTAAACCAGTCCTTTCTGAAAAGGTCCCATCAGTGAGAGATTCCAGAACAAGGCTCACGAGTGTCACTCTGTTTTTCTGATAGTTATGTGTTCAGTATATTTCACAGGACTGAAAAGTAAATATTCATAAGCCTTATTCTGTAGGTTATTCCAATAGCTGTCTTGGACTTGCAAGTAAATATTTTCCTTTTCAAATAGGCAATGTACTCTGAATTGTAATGTAAAAAGCTCCATGTACTTTTTTCTTTTTCTTTTGTGCACATCTGTAGAAAGGCTATGCAACCGTTTCCTTTCTTAAATTAGAAATGTTCAGAAAGAAAATTTATACCTTTATTATTTAAAAGATGCTCTGGCAGTCTCTACTGATTTGCCTTCCTTTCATAATTTGTGAGTTTAAAATGACAATTACTCATGAATAAAAGATTTGTTTCATTTAGTAGTGGGACACCCTTTCTCTTTCCACTGAAGCATTGGTTAACTGGCATGCATCAGTTACTCAGATGTCCAGGAGTGGTGTAAAACACTCAGTGGCCCTGGGAGCTGCTTCCAAGGGTCTGACAGAAGTGATTTGTCAGCTGGTTTGCTGTGGGGATCTCCCTGCCCTGTTCCTACTGCCAGGCACCACACAGGTAAGTTTTGGTTTCCACTGGACAGCACTTCAGAGAGAAAAACAGGGCTGGGCAAGCATCACAGTTTTAGGAAAGACTGGGGAAAATATGGCTTTTTTTTGCTTTTTTTTTTTTTTTTTTTTTTTAACAAATCAAAAGCAAATAGGGCTAAGGTGTTCCTTTGTTTCTGAAAACTGTATTTAATCTTTTTCATTAACAGACATGCTTAATTAGGTACCTCTTAAAATACAACTCTGCATTACTGTAGCATTGGACACCTGCATGGAGAGGAAAAATGTTCCTAAAGGTTTCATGGCTCCTGTTCAACCGAGTTATTCAATTCTGGTTTATTTTAAACATTTATCCACAGCATGGGAAACGTAGCAGAACACTGGTTTTGTATGGAAAACAGAAAACAACTCTGGCTTTAAATGGGGCAGGAATCACTACCCAGTCAAGTTCCTTGCCTTTTGCTGCATTCCTTCAAGGCCACATCTTGGAGCAGCTTATACCTCTAATTTCAAAACATTACTGCATTTTAGTCATAGCCAAATATGATTTATGTTCAGTTTTTACTCATAGTGGGACTGACATGTACTGAGAGGTAAGGCAAAGCATTTAACTGGGTTTTCAAGAGTAAATCTATTACGTTAGTTAACTAATGACTTTTCTCCCCCTTTGTTATGGAATCACTTCCACAAGTCAAAATATTTCTCCTGGGATCACCCACAGGACTGTTTGCCCTCACTGCTTTCAACAGTAATGATTAAGTAAGTGATGCAGAACTTACACAATCTGGCTTCAACATACTCAGTCCCTTAGCAACTGAAGAGTGGAGCCTGGCTTAAGCACTTCTTTTTTATGTCCCATTTTGTTCTTTTGTGGTAGTTGTTTTGCTTCAGATTTTGACCTAGCAGAAGAACACAAGGAGGGCTGTAGCTAAGGAAATCAGCTCGTATGAAAGGCACACTTGGTCACGCTGCTGCACGATGCTTCACTACTGCAATTGTGCTCATCACTCAAAAGAAAATTCATTTAACTGAGCAGCTCTAGAATGCAGGTGGAGAACCAAGTACCCAATGTGACATGCAGGTTCCTGAGGAACCAGGGAAGGTGATAGAACACCTGCAGTGTTTTGCAGGTTTTTTTTTTTTTTTTTTTTTCCTAATTGGTTGCCTTAATGACTGCAACTTTTCATTTCATTTAAATGCAGAACATGGGCAGAAGCCTTGAAGTCTGGGTAGATTTAAGAAAGCTCAGGTAAGTTGGTGGGCAACTCCAGTCCCTGCCTGGTTAAGGTTCCTGCAGCTGGCTTATTTTTCTTTCACATAGCTTTAAAAATGCTATAAAAGCTGACAGGATTCCCTTATTTCTGCTCTGTTAATGAGAATATTGTCAGCTGAGACACAAAACAATGTGAAAAGATACCTAAAGATGGGAGGGCACCTTTTTACTTCCATTTTTAAAAATCAAAGCTGTGTTACTGCCAAACCACAGAGTGAGCAGCAGCATCCATTGTGCTGCCTTTCAGATATTCTTCCCAGTGTTAGATCCCCTATTTCTTACCAGTGGTGAGGGGGGGAAATGCAGATCTGCTTGGAAGAAGCAAGATGATTGCAACTTGTGTGTCACATCATCAACCCTTCTGCTGCTCCAGGTGCAAGAGGGATTTACTGCACAATGTGTTTGGGAAAGACTGCTGCTGTTCTCTGAAAATACCACTGCCACCTTGGTTTTATCACAGTCAAGACTCTGCCTTTTGCTTAACAAATGTAAGCTGGAAGGATGCTAAGTGTCTGCTGTGGTTTCACTACAGCAACTTCATGAAGTCAGCAGACTGGCATTATGGAGTCTCAATGACTAAATGTCACATCTCATCAAGTTAATCACAACAAAACTGACACAACGCCCTTAACACAAAACTTGAATTAACTTTATTTTCCCCTACAGTCAACAACTGGTCTGCGTTGAGCTTTAAAGCAACAAAATAAAATGAAATCTCCAAACGACAGGGGGCCAGAAATCCAGATTTAATTACCTTTGTGAAAATGTTGCAGCTGTAATATTGGTCTGTATAAACCACTGGAGTCAAAAATGAGTTCATAAATCAAAAAAATATTCTACACCTTGGGAAAAAAGTCAGCAGTAACATTTTCACAGAACACTGTAAATTTACATTTTCTTCATGAAAGGTACATACTATTCTGCATTTTACATCAAATTATTGATGCAAGTTTTGTTTCTATAAAAAGTTACAACCTGTGGCGGGAAAACAAACTGCAAAACCCTTTCATTTTAATTAAAGAAAATTTTCAAGTCTGTATAAACTTTTCCTATAGCTGGAAAGTGAACATGTTCAGTCTCCATTTATATTTTAGTGCATTTAATCTGACAGTTTTCATCACTTAGAAAAACCCAAGAAAACCCCAAACCAAACCAAAAAACCAAAACCAAACAAACACCAAAACAAAAAAAATCAACAATATAAAAGACAGACAAAGCAAATAACACTATAGCAGGAATTTCTTCAGTTGATTTAAGCAGTCTAAATAAAAATGCAGAGAAACAGATTTCCAGAAAACCTTTTACCCTCACAAGAGAAGGCAGTGAGGGGAAGAGGAGATTTGCAAATCCTCTACCTCTTGCTAGCCACAGAAAAGGGGTTTTGTATACCTGTCAACCTTTTTTTTAATTTTTTCTCCATTAAACAGGCCATATTTATTTTACCAATGTAAACATTTACCTAAAATAGTTAAATTTCTGTTCTGAAGCACCAGCCACTACCTGGTGCTCAGCTCTTTGTTACTGTAGCATTCATAACTGTCAGTACAGATTTTTTTTTTCAGGAGGATACAAATTCAGCCCTTGTATCTACCGTGTGCAATATGTGCCTTGTCTACCTTGTGAAGTGACACCGTAAGGCAGCAGCACTGCAATCCCACGTTCAACAGCAGCAGCTTCTCCCATCTCAACTTGCATCCCATTAACCTGCCCCATCAGCTCTTGGGAAAACTGCAGCTTTGCTGCTTACGCTCCAGATCAAAGCCAGCCTCTGCAGCAAGAGTAAAAGGACACTGGAAAATAATCGTGGGAGTAACTTATTTGGAAGGTTTAATTTCAGAGCTCTGCTTCCTGGTAATTGTTGAAACCAAGTCATTTTTAGATGTTGCCACTCCAGTTTGCGTACTGCTGCTATTCAGCTCAACAGCGTTTTCCAAAAAAGATTGACAAGTATGCATGTGCCAAGGACCAAATTACAGGGTTCTTTGGTGCAGTCAGTCCAAATTCTTAACAGATTTGAAGGATAATATGTACCAATAAAAAAAATGCTGCTAGACTTTGATAGCAGCTCTGTCTTGCTTCACATTACAAATCTAAAACAGCTGTTCTCAATAAGCCAATATTTTTAAATCAGACATTGCCTGAAAATTTTGTACAATAATCTGGACCAATGATGGTTCTGTACCCTCATGTTGCTGTGAAACATGACTTGAGCTAAAGGCAAAGACTGGTTATCTCAAGGACAACTGCTTCGTATTAGCAATCAGAACAGTGTTTTTAAACTGTCTTCCTGTTGGGTCTCTTGCCTTTCTTTAAAATTAGCTTATTCTTAATGTAGCCACGCTTCCTTTTGGAGGTCTAAAAAGAAAAACAGAATAAAATGTATTAGTTAATTATTTAGTCTTGACCGCGGTTTAGTGATGTGCATTTCAGTGTCTGATCTTTACATTGATTGTAAGGAGCTTAAATGGCAAACCCTCAAGTAGGTACTATCCAGTTACTAAAATTGGGATTGTTAATTCATGCCCAGCATTTGCTTTTGCACAAGAGGTACCTCTGCAGCTCCCATCTACCAGAGCCATACAATATTTTTTCAAAGCTTGTGCTGAGGCAGAATTAATAATTAACCAACAGGATAAAGCCCTCATATGCCTGGAGAGCAGAAGTGGTGTAGAACGTTCATTTAGTTTGGAAATCCCTTCTTGCTTTTTTTGGACAATTCGGTTCTCTTGGAAGGTTGCAAGATGATAGGCAGTAATATTTGCTCAAAGCAGCAATTTCAAAAATAAGAGAAAAACTGAATAATCACTTTTTAGTCTCTGGTCCTCTGCTACAGTTCTGTAGGCTACTTAGCACTT
Source organism: Phaethornis superciliosus (assembly GCA_023637945.1). Taxonomy (NCBI): domain Eukaryota; kingdom Metazoa; phylum Chordata; class Aves; order Apodiformes; family Trochilidae; genus Phaethornis; species Phaethornis superciliosus. The sequence continues at coordinate 108,553,983 of JAJQWJ010000002.1, forward strand.
TCTGCTCATTTGTTTTTATCAGCATATTTTAGATTTATTTCTTTTAAGGTAATAACGGGGAAGAATTAATGTTAATCTTTGGTAATATGAACTTCAAAGTTGCAAAAATCTAGTTAGCTCATGGCAGGTAGAATTGGCAATTCAACATGCCTGCTACACATGAGAAAGCAGGCAGCTCCCACACTTCTGAAGTTTGCTGTGCTTATCAGCAGGCTCTATTATGTCATTTAAATGCAACTTTTAGGTTTTTAATAACAACAATAATAGTAGTATTATAAAGTGAGATAAAGCTGAACTAGCAGGCAATACTCAGACATGTTTTATCTCTTAAGCCTGAGGAATGTCATTCCTAACACAGAAGAGTGGAGATGGACTGAACTCCCAGAGAGGAAGCAAATACTGAAAACCTGTGGCTACCAAGAATTCATGTAAGAAATCCTGGTTTAGTAATTCACCCCCTGCTCTCTGCTGGTTCTCTGATTTCTTAATGAGAACTGGAGCCTGTCTGTACTGCAAGAGTTGTTGATGGACCAGAATTTGCATTAACTTCCATTTTACCCTGCTTTTAAACAGAACAGACACATCCACTTCTTAAGTGGAGCCAATGCATCTATTACTAGTAACTACAGCCCTGCTTGTAACTTAATATCAAGAATTACACTATTAAGAGTACAATAGGCACAGCAAAGTTTATAATTTGCTTTCAAGGTAAGTCTAGCTTCAGTGGCAACTCCCAAATAGCTTATTTTAGCCAATTCCATCAAATCAAAAAGATGAGCCTCTTCCCCCTCTAACATTCTTTACTTGTATTTCCACATTGCAGTGCACGTTTACTGCCTACATGGATTTTGTTTGTTACACATTTGTTTCTGACAAGATTCTGGAATTCCTTCTATAGCATATATCTCTGAATATAGAGAAAACAGATGTTGTGAAGGGGAGGGCTGCTAACAGTCCCCCCACCTCCCCTGGTAACACATCTTTCTTAATAGGCTGAAGCAGCACACCATGGCTAACACTTAAAACCATGAAGATGACTTAAAACAGTAAGCAGCCAGACACTAAAGTTCCGTCAACAAACGTTTGATATTTAATTTATTTCATACAAAATTGCCATTTTTAAACTTCTAGGCATCACTACTTCCAAACAAAGTCAGAAAGCAACTTCCACAGTATTTACTTAGTGAGCCATAGTTACTGAAACATGAATTGATGTACTTTAGAGATTATGCTTCCAGTTACATGAAGAGTTGTAACAGCCAGTGACACACTCTATTTCCAGTTAGCATTCTGCCTAAAAAAAATCTAGCCTTGTGTCTTCACATGCTTTTAAGTTAAGCAGACAGTAAATTAACAATTATTACCAGCAGGCAGGTCTGATATTGGACACTAACATGAACAGTATCCATAACATTCTGGCTTGTGGCAATACATAATTCACCAGCTATGTGATCCACTGTTAAAAATGAACTGCCATCTCCTGACCCCCTTCCCATTACTTCACTGGGAACCCACCTTCTTTGACAAATACTTCTGTTTCGGTACAATGTTGGTTACTCTAGGTTTATGATCCAGTGTCTCTCTGTTGTCTAGTTGTTTCACCTTGTATATTCTAACAAGCCAGTGCTCTGAGGTAAAGGCTTCCTCCAGGTGTTTGAATTTAATGTCTTTGTTGCCTATCTCAGCATTGCGTGTACGATCGAATCCTGGGGGTGTCCGGAAGTCCAGCTATAAAAATTAAAAGTTGCACATTAGTTTGAGACAAAACCCAAAACACACATCCCTGCAAACTGGTACTTCATACCACAAAGCAATGGCTTCAGCTGTCTCATCAAGGGACAAACACTTCTCTTGCATGGGTTACTATTACACAGAAAAGACTTGTTTATTTTACAGTTAAGATAGACACAAATTCGCACTGCTGCAGCTGTTGCAGGAGACAACACTTTCATGTCTTAGCAGAAATCCCATGTCTACATTCAGAGATGAAAATACTCCAGTGAAAACCTGAGGTGTGGAAGCCTGTGGTGGCTTTTTAGCAAAGCTGCTCCCTTGTGCCCTCTCTTACAGCAGTAATTTGTACTTCTGTGGTTTTCCATCCAAGTAGGAAGCAGTTCATGTTTAGCAGTTAAATTTGATCGGGTTACAAATAAGATCTGCAGGCCTCAGTTTTAGCTGAATGAAGGATTCTTGGGCTAACACATCAGCATGAAGGGCCCGTGGCAAGGCAGGGCACAGGGGGGAAGAACGGGAAAGAAAAAGGCAAACAAGGCAGGCACAGCTACACACCATATATGCTCAGTGATCCCAAAGGGGAGTGACAACACTCTCTGTGAATTATGCCCTAATTATGTAAGTGTAGTCTGATTTAATACCCTGATGTGACTTGGATAGAAATCAGTTTCTGAGTTTCTGACAGATATTAATTAGTCAATTAACAGTTCTGCTTTTATGTTATTAAAAAAAAAAAAAAAAAAAAAAAAAAAAAAAAAAATCCTGAAGCTCTCCACAACATAACAGTTAATGTTTCAGCAAGCACACTGCATAGTGTAATTAAGGTGCTTATCTGGGGAAATGTGAAGGACAGTAGAAAGCAAAGCACAAGTGTAGGTTAGCAGCAGAAATGCTTTGTTCTGAAGGTTGGATACAACAGACCATGCCAACTTGTGTTTTAATTTGTATAGCTGACTCTTACCTCTGATTCTCCTACTAAAACACTCAATCTAAAAGATGGAAAATACATCAAAACAACATTTGTCTTCTCAGATTTCAGTTAAGATTCAGTAGAGGTTGTAGCACTAACCTGCATCTCTCCAAATCTGTAATAGGACATTTTGTACATCAGGCAGTTCAGCAAAGTTGGGGAACCTGCCTTATCTACCCGGAATTCTCCCTGAGGAGTAAAGTAATCACTTTCCTTTAAAAAGAAAAGAAGATGCAACGAGTCAAAACCTAAACTCTTATTTAAGGTCATTTCACATTCCCTTCTGCACAAAAAAACCCAAAAAACCAAAATACCAAACCAAAACAAACTTCACAAAGAATCTCAACTGACTTTTACAGTTTAAAAACTGATTTCAGGTAGTCTTGAAACAGAAGATGATTGTAAAATAGATGCAAACTACCTGCTTGTAACCCAGACCCCTAATACAAGCTTTGTCACTTCAGAGTAAGCAGTTACGGGAAAAATGATCTCAAAATGTAAAAGTTAGTTGTAAATCTATCAAAATTATACTTCAGAAAGGTGAAAAACTCTGCATTGTTAATATACCAGGTCTGCGCTGTTAACACCATAAACTTAATATGTACACAGTATTTAAACAAAAAATTTCTGCAATTTTCATCACCAGTAAAAGATGAAACTATAAACACAGGATACTCCCTTAAGCTGGTGCTCAGTATGTGCTCAATATCTACAAGTTTTTTTGCTAAGCTTAATCAAATATTACTCCAGACTTCTGCAATCTCCGAGATGTTTGAGTAACTTAAACTTGACATAAGTCAATATTAACACTTCAACTTGTCTTCTATGATTATGGAATTTGAAAAAACTTGTAATGCCAACCATTTAAGCAGTCTGGACACCCCTTTTTTAAAGTAAAGTTTGATGGTCCACAGTGAGAGAGACACAGAAGAATTACAAGAGGCATCTTGTACTTTTAGCACCACACCAAGGAAAAAAAAAAGTGAAAAATTTCTGAGGTTACTTACCTGTCAAAACCATGAATATTGGGAAAAACTGGGCTACAGGCCTCAGTACTCTTACTAGGAAAAGAACTCCTAACACATGTTTTTCAAATAAAATTGGAATAAGTAGTAGAGATTTCCCTCCACTACAATGAGCATTACCAGAAAACCAACAGCATAAATAAAACCTTAAAAAACACATATGTAATGAGAATGCAGAAATACAGCATTCAGTCAAGAACACTTCATTTTTCCTGTGTGTGTTTCCACTTACCCGAATATCTTTGGGATGTTCCCCCTCTGCTATTCTCACCATCCACAAAAACTTGTTAATATCATCACCAGAGTAGCCAATCACACCACCAAATATAATCAGAACATAATCCACATCCAGGCTTCTCATGATCTCATATGCTGCTGACTCATTTGATGACATTGCCTTTCCCACCTGCATCATACAAAAGTATTTTAAATACCTGCATGGTTGCTTTTGAAACAGAGCAATAACGTGCCAGACCAAAGCCCAGGAATACACACTTGCCAACAGAAGCCCACACTTTCATTCTAGACAAAGAAAACTCATTATATCTATTTAGAAACTCAAAAGCCCAACCTAAACCAAACAGTCCTCCTCCTGTAAGAGTAGTGCTGCCTGCACAAGTTAATGTTTGGGTATAAAATGCAACAATAAGCAGCTTTCTTTTGTGGCACATACAGATTTTTCACCTCATGGCTGTAAGGCCAAAACCTCAAATGCTGCAGAAAATACCTAACTACAAATTATTTTCAAAGCAAATTATTTTCAAATTTTATTCACCCAAGTGAATAAATTATGTTAAATATTAGAAATTTCTTTGGGGTCTTTTTATCTTGAGCTCTGTTCCTCACTAAGGAAACAGTTGTGTAGCATACAGGCATCCTCAGTGCTGAATTCAAGGCAAGTTTATGCACAGATGTCAGATCAGAGACACTCTTGAGTTAAAGTCATAACATAGTTTTGACCTTGAAAAACTTTTTAAAGCTTTATCCAGAACCTATTCCATACTGGTGACTTCCCACATCTAAACAATTTGCTTAGGTCAGTAACTAGCATTCAGCTTAGTACTTTTTTTTTTTTTTCTGCTGTCACAGTTCTTGCACTTAAGGCATAACAGTGGATCACTGTAGTAAAATGGAGTAACTGCAATATAAATAATATTGCATCTAAATTGGTAACATTCAGTTAAGAATGTAATTAGAAAATGCTCAGTGTAGGCTGCAATCTGTCATAAAGACTGAGAATCTCAGTTCCTTGGCCACGCTCCTCATCAATGTGCAGTCACTTGGCAGATTTCCACCTCTGTGCAGGAGGAAGTCATCTGGATGTGTCTCCAGGGCACGCCTCATTTATAGCAGAAGTTCAGATATTCACCACAACACACATTTATTGCTTGAGTCCCCCCTTTATGGAGCATTCACTCCAAAATGTAACCTGACAGTGCCAGCAGTCAGACTGTAGAACATTCCTTATTAAAACCCATCATTGCTAATTGCTGTAATGTGGATGGCTACTGCACTTATGCACTACAGATGACTTCCATCCCGTGATGCATCATGTCCTGCAGGAATCTGCTGGTGTAGGTGTGCTACCAGAGTTGAACCTCCATAAAAACACACCAATGCTGTCAGCTCAACAACCAAAATAAAAGTGCCTCAGACTGCATGGGAAGGCTTGTTGACTGGTATTAGCACCAACAGTACAAATTCCCAAGCTTGGCTTCAGCTCATCTGAGTTCCCCATCCCTGTAAAATGAACACATACCCCCCCATCCCCAGTAGAGATTTTTTTTCAGGACTTTATACAGTTAAGGCACAGATTGATTAATTTGTTGATTTTGAACACTGCTTGTCTGGTTTAACTGCTGTAGTAGCTACCAGACACAGGACAACAAACTATTCTAAGATGTTTCTCAAGCCCTTCCCCCATTCTTCTCAGGTAACATGACACAGGTCTTCTGGGAAGAAACAACCACTGAGTGATGACTGGTGAGGAGTCATTACACAGCACCCAGTAACACTGCAGACCCAGCTACAAGATGGAGCATTCATTTGGTTCTGAAAAATGTTGCCCAAAGTGCCCTATAACCACAGAGAATGCTAAGACCCTGCTTTTAAGTGCATGCACGAAGCAGAAATTAATTAAAAATACCAGTGTTTCATTTAACTGTGATTTTGAGGAGAGAATTGCATCAAATCTGCAATTCTTTATGCATTCATTATGAATGCTTTCTTTGCTATTCATAAACTTTCTCTAATTCTCAAGATGTCTGAAAATTTGGTTTTGTGAGGGTATTTTTCACATGCCATTCAAAATCCAGTCAGCAAAGACACTGCTGAACTGAAGCAGTTCTTATTTGGACAGTGCCAGTGAATCTCTGGTACCCAGGCACAGCTGTCAGAGCACTAAATCACAAGGGGAATAATCACATTAGATTTTTGTCTATCCTCCTGTAAAGAAAAGAAGAGAAGCTGAAACGGAAGTTCTGGAAACTCCAAGTAAACTAAATGCAAACTCCAAAAGCAAAACTGATCACTAATCCCCAAACTCTTTAAGTTCTAATAAATGAAAAAAATACATTCCTTCCACCTCTGTGCTTCTTGCTCTAAGGAAGTTTTCCTTAATATCAAGCTCTCTATCAACAGACATTTAAAATTTCATACTTGACCGCAGTATAAACATTTTAGTGTTTCTGCTCCATAGAGAATTGTCATCCCTTACCAGGGCTATGTGGCTGTTGTTCCAAGTATTGTTATCAACCAAGGTTGTCCGATTGGCCATTCCTGCTATCTGATAGCCATAGTCCCACCAAGACATCACTCTGGCGTGCTCGTCTGTGTTCTGTCTCAGCCAGTAGTAGGCTTCTCTGAAGTCATCCAAGATATTCCGAGTGCTGGGAAACAGAGTTCACTTTATTCACATTGGTACAAGTAATAGCAACAAATCAAGTGCAACATGACAAATCTGGGCTCACAAATATTTCCTTATGAGCTTGGCTCCCTTTGAGGGATGCAATCACCAGTCATGAGTTTGAATATGATGGCTGAATGAGAAAGCTGAGCTGCTATCGAGAATGTAAAAAAATGCATTTCCAGTTGAATGTATATTCAGAAACAAGCATTCCCAATTGACTCAAAAACTTACTCGTTTATAGCCATCATCACTATTGGCTTTGGATAGGATCATTCTTCTGTATTTACATTAAATATTTCAGAAAATGTTGTATCTTTTTGAATAATAGAATATGAAGAATTTTTTACTCAGGTGACAATTATGCCTTTATGTATTAAGTGGTGATTAAAAGAAGGTAAAGCAAATTGGCAATGCAACAGAAGTAGGTAGGCTTTTGCACTTTAGTTATTTTCAGACCTGCAGACCTTACTTACCCATCATGGTTATAGGAAGCTAGAACAACACTGGGGCTGGAGTATGCATTGCTAGTTACCCAGGTACAGTGGACAGCAAACATCATCAACAACATCAGCATCAGCATAGTAACAATGTTTTTGATATTGGGACCCAGACCTTCTTCTGTTTTTTCCTGTTCAGATACATGTTTTCTCACTTTGCCTGCCTAAACAAACACAAATACATGTGTTATGGCAACTTTCATTACCCTTGACAATGGAAGCAATGCCTTTTTCTTCATATGCACCCCCATAAATGCTACAGGATACTAAAAAGCTACACCAAATTGTACCATAAATTAACTGAGTATGCACAATAATATTTTGACCATCCAGCAACTTGGAAAAATGGATTATTCCCTGAAAACCTCCTTCCAAAGAAAAAAACCTATTACATGAGGACCAATATATGACTTCCTGCGTTTGGCTCGGTAGAAAGATGCTCTATTAAATGAAAGGGTGGAAAAAAGAAAGGCTGTGAGGAAAAGCAGCAAACCCAACGATGATGTATGGGCAGTGCCAGCATAACAATGCCTAAGAGATAAAAAAATTTATTACCTAAGATAATTTTTCTTCAAGATGAAGTAAGCATACAAGTTCATGAACAGGAATACTCTTTCATAAAATGCATTATTCTAAAATTTCACCATGTCTTAGAGGAAAAATAAGGGAAAACATTCGGTAATGCAACTGCTGCAAGGAGCTAAGGAGAGTGGAGTAGCTGTCTGCCATTGCTTCTATAGAAAGCCAGGCCAACACTCTATGCTTTCCTTTAGGTTAAAGACTCAACAGCAATCAAACCAGTAGGAACCACACTGCTACACTAACACCAATTTTTTCATGACATCAGCTACACATTACTGGAGAACAACACCTGCTCTAAATATAAATGCTATTGTGATTCAGACCTCTAGTGGCATTTAAAAAATTCATACCAAAAGAACAAAAGTAATACTAAAATTAGACTGTGTTCTGAATTTTTGCTACCTCACCTTATCATACAGGTTGCCAGGGTTCCTTTTGTCATCTTCATCACTGCTGTCCTCTACTGGTGGATTTTCCCTCTTCATATCATCACCCAAATAACGCTCAAAGACATTGGAGAAAGCAATTGCAGAGAGCATACAGACCACCGGAGTCAAAGTGAGCATCAGCCGAACCATCACCCCGGCAAAGTACACAGCGCTGATTGCATACAGAGCAACTGCAAAGAAACAAATCTACTGATGACATTTACAAAGTAACACTTCCTCTGACTGCACACATACATGCTCTCCATAGAACAACTTCTGGAAGCGGGTTGAGCCTCTGTGTATATAAAGGCTTCAGTGTGCATCTTGCATTTCATTGCTTTTTGAATTGCAGAGATGCAGTTCAATTAATGCTTATCCCTTTTATCCCTCAGCCCCTTCCTGAAGTTCATCTTGATGACTTCTAACAATAACGTAACCCCATTTCCATGTTCATTAATAGTGTATCAAAAGATATATTATTAGTTGAATTTAGTATCGCATACCAAAAATGCTAGTGAATAATAGATGGCTTCACTTGATTAAAAAGGTGAAACTGCCCTAGAACAAACAAGTTACCGAAACTGAAAAAGCAAAAGAAAGCGTTAAAATTTTATATTTACATTAAATTTTAAGTTAGAGATGTCTGAGGACAGCTTGGGGGCTTGTCTACATTACAACTCCACACAGACAAATAATATGATGGTGTAAGCCTATTCTGAAGCAAGTTTTCCTCAATAGTATTATCTCCACTCCCTCCTCCCAAAAAACAGATCCAGATTTTAGAATAGTAAGGAACAATCAGAACACTTTTCTTAAAAACCCTAAAATGGTTAGGAACAGCTATTGTTCAAGCAATAGTGGTTATTCCTTGTCTATTAGAGTTCAACAATACACTTTAATTAAAGAATTACCACGGAAATGATGAAAGGACATTGATTTATCCGATTACATTACATAAATGTTTTACTTTGTAGTGAAGTAGTATGGCTTCTCCATTCCCACTCACAGGTTGTCTTTATGCAGACTTACAGAACCACAGAATGGTTTGGGTTGGAAGGGACCTTAGAGACCATCCAGTTCCAACCCCTTGCATGGGCAGGGACACCTCCCACCAGACCAGGTTGCTCAGTGCCCCATCCAACCTGGCCTTGAACACTTCCAGGGAGGGGACACCCACAACTTCCCTGGGCAACCTGTGCCAGTGTCTCACCACCCTCACAAGAAGGAATTTTTTTACTGATGTCTAACCTAAATCTCCTCTCCAAGTTTTAAACCACTGCCCCTAAAATGGAAGATGGAGCAGTAGGTGGCTGAAAGTGAGCTGCCCAGCACTGGTCTTGACCAGGACTCATTGTAATCCACAGAGCACAGAATGCCCCCCGAGTCACTGGATTTGGCACAGTAAATGTTCCCGTTGCCTCCACACCTCTTAGGTAGCCATGAGAGGCTGCTTTGCTAGTCTGAAGCCTCCTGTCCCTGAATGATCTTCACTGCTCCATATAGAGGCTACAACTTCAAATTACATCGTTTTTAGCCTCATTCATAATCTTAAAAATCTGCTTTCATAGTACAGCTTTGTACAGATAAATAATTTGTTGTCACATAGGAAGATCCTACACCTCCACTTAGTTAGGCTTTTGTGCCTTTTCTAGCACTTGTTCCACAGAAAATGATTCAGTTCACTAAAATAGCAGAAAATCTGGAAAGGCAATTTGAATCATCATCTCTGATTGGAAGAGTGCCAGGCATCCAGGGAAAGTTTGCAGGCTGCAAGAAAGGGTCCTGAGCTGCACCCCAAGGCATTGGTTTGCAAGATGAGCATGTTGAAGAGCACAAAACTTCAGACCAGAACCACAGTGACAAATAATTCACCCCACCTCTTGGGATGACACTCCATCACCACTTCACCAACCTCTGTATTTTTCTAAATGGCTTTAAATATTGCTGGGTGCAGGCAACTTTCCCTAATCATCTTTGAACACATCACCTTTAAACACTTATTTTAGAACAAGCCATATACCAGCTTTGAGCAAACAAAACAAAATAGTATCAAGTTGAAGGCAAGTTTTTTCAAAACAAGTTTAAAATATTTTCTCTTACCAAAGACTCTTTCATCATTGATGTTTTTGATACAGAACCACAGCCCTGCTGGGAAAGTACACACGAGAATATGCAGATCAAAAAAGAAGGAAACCCATGTTGTAGGCTGATGCTCAGACACAGAGGCAATGATCGGGATGTGAATTTTCGCATACCTTTTTTAAAAAAAATTCAGTTCAAATTATTTTGAAAAGATAAAATTAAAACTTGTAAACATTAGGAATTCTGAAAATCATTTCAAAGGAAGCATTTAAATTTAAAATGGCAAGTGCTCTATTCAGTAGGAAAAGAAACTTTTATACCAAAAAAGTCCCTGGGTCTTACTGTATTTAGGAAGTATTTAGTGTAGAGTTGTTTAAAACACCAATATAAAGGGTTACTTCCATACAGATTAAAATAATGAAAAATATGGATGTTTTGCTTTATTATGGCTAACCATGAAGCCAAATTCACCAACATGAAAACACAGTTATTGGAGCCCCAACATTACATTTTGAACAGATAAGCCAGCAAGCCGCCTAGATTTTCAACACTGTATTTCTGAAAACTTTCCTCTACTCAGAATACCTTCATTTTCTTAGTACAGAAAGTTATAGTATTAAATACCAGACCAGCTACTGATGTCCCCATGTTCTTTCAGATGCTGAAAAAACCCAAGCATTGTCTACCCTTGGAAATGCATGTCAGCTAAACAACATGTCAAACACTGAATGCAGACAAGGACAAAACTGTGTTCTGTATTACAGACAGCTATACATACGTACCTACCCGGGGTGCTACTTGAGGCATCATTCATATGTCCTTTTATTCACTGAGATCTAGTTCTCATTCAAAACTGCACTGTTTGTTTCAACACATGATTTTCTAATGTAGACAAGCCCTCCAAAGTTTAATGCTTTGTATACATATAGATTGCTTAATTTATAGGTGAGGAAGAACGCCTGTAAGTTCTTCAAATATATCTGAGGCTGACACCTATTAGAGCTGCCACAGAATCCTGTACTGACTGGAGTTCAGAGCCTGAAAAAACATGAACTGTAAAAGTTTCAAGTTTCCTACCCCCGCTTTTAATCTTAAAAAAAAAAAAGAAAAATCTACCAATTGAATTTCACCTTAAATACATTTATCTGAGAAAAATCTCTTCAGCTTTATTCCTCTTCTACTGGCTGACTAAAGAATCCATCATTGATTTTTTTAAAGGTTAATTAAAACAGAAGATTAACTTACACGGGGTTTTACCCATGAAAACACACATTAATAAACCAGACTTGTTCACAGTAGACATCTGTGTGCACAAAACCAATGTATGAACATAATTAACAGGCAACATGCAAGATGATAAGTACAACACATTTGTGATTTTGTGCAATGTTGAGCAATGAAAATAGTGTAAGATTAAGGCTCTTAGTAATTTTTAAATGTGCCCTCAAGTGTTGTTACAGCTGGTGGTTATTCTATGCTGAAAACAACTACAATTTCATATAGAAAAACATACCAGAATCAAAAACTTCCAAAGAAGCAAGAAATTTAACAGACATACTAGTGAAATGGTCGCAAAGATCATGAAACAGTTAACTATAAATGCTCTCTTTAGATAACTGAACAAAGTCCACTATATTCTCCCTGACTGAATGTACCTGTGGATGAGCAGAGCAAAAGATTTAGTTTTCAGTAGAACGCTATTGATATCTAAATCCTTATATTCTTTATCCTTACTTACCCAGTGTCCCACAATGAATAAAATCTGCCACTCCAAGGAGCAATATAACCTGGAAAAGATAAAAGGAAAAAAAATTAAAAAAACCCTTTTTGTGCCTAGATATTTAAACATAGTAATTTTTCTCCTCCCTCAAATTGTAGCACAAAACAAAAGAAATTTCACTGAACTTGTAATATATGTGAATCTGACCTCCTGCATTAGGCAGGCTATAAAGTCCACCAACCATGAAGCTAGTTTCAGAAGAACACAGTCTTATAAAGATCGCATCATACTCATTGAGTATCAAGACATGAATAACTCCAGAAGTCAAAGCAATGCAACAATAAATATATTTTTCAAAGAATATGACAAATAGCAACCTATAGTTTGTGAATAAGTATAAGAAGATATAAATTATAAGAGATTTAGTTTTTCTGAAAGGCCTGAGCAAGAAACTGGGAAGGACCTATAGCCAAAAAAATTAATGCTCAATGATACACCAATTCCCTATTGTTTCTCTACTGTTGGAGCTACATGTAGCATGGAACAGAAAAGCTGCTACAAGACTTGTTGATAAGCTTTCCATATTTGGATTTAAAAGCAATGCCTTTTAATTCTTGAATATTTTAAGATGAAATACAACAGTATGATTATCACAGAAAAGAAAAGATTATTAAAAGGTATTAGTAGGATTCTTCTTAAAAGTTATTTTCACTTTCCTTGCAACTGTTTCAGCTCCCTCTGAAGACAATAATAGAAAAGCTGAGATAAGAGAAAGTTAAATCCTTTTATTTATTACCCAAGTCTTTGTGCATGACACCATAAGCCTTCTACCTGTTATTATCACTAGCATAGTTTGACTAAAGTTTAATACACAGTTCAGACATGTAAACACTTAATCCTTAACATTTTAATGCTTTTTTCTCCTTCAGTCTTTGGATGCAAAGCTTGCTCCCAAACCATGGCATGCACAAGAAGAAGGAGCTACCAGCAGATGGGGAACTGCTGGTTATGGTTTTCTCTGGATGTATCTGAAACATGAGATTAGATGACATTCACTGAGGGTGCTGAAAGAGTTGGGCTATAGGGTAACCACCCACCATCTCCATCAGGGTGACAGGGACCTGGTGCCTAGAGAATGACTAATGCTACATCTCTAGGAAAAGCAAGGAGGAGTATACAGGAAACTATAGGACAGTAATCTGAGTCCCTGAAAAGATCATAGAACGTAGCCTTGTGAAAGACATGAGTAAATGCTTTTGGAACCATTGTCCTAATTTCTTATTTATAAGCTGAGGAATAATGGGCTGGACGAGCTCAAGGCACTGCTCAGTGGATTGGGGCCCAGCTGGTGGCTAGTACAGAGACCAAAACTGAACCATACTGAACTGAGAAGGGTGTCTGACACACCTTATGGCAGGCAGGACTTCAATCTAGAACCTCAAACCCTTTCTTCCAGGTGCTGCACCTGGGAAACAGGGTCCAGATTTGGGCACTCTTCTGCAAGAGGATTATTAAGAGAGGGGGATCAGAGTGCTGTGAGATGGTCAGGGGCCCAGATTGCACAGCACAGCAGAAGTTGAAGGAATGAGGTTTGTTCTACCTACTGAAGTATCAGTGAATCTCTGAAGCAGAAATCAGCGCTTCCTAAGAATTGCAACAGAAGACATATTTTTCTGCACATCAAGATTAAAAGGATAACTTTCTTTTGATATGCCAGTCTGAAAATTTTGGCTAAGTATTAGCAGGACCTGCTTATACGTACTGAAAAGCAAATCATAAAACCTCTGGTTTTAAAAGACTTTAAAACAAGTAGATGGTAAGCATTCTTTTGGAATGTTATCATAATTAACAAAAATTAAAACTGCTACTAACCAGTCCAAAATGTTAAACAACCAAGGCAAAAATAATTTATGCCAGAAACATTGCTAAAATGAAGTAAAAGAAATCAGTTAAAATAAAACCAAGTTATGTATCAGGAAAGTGTTTTAGTTTTTTTTTTTTTCGAAAACAAAGGTCTGACAAACAAGTAGTATATTTGAGGGATAATATTGAAGACCCTGTAATTTAAATCAATTTTTAAGCCAATTTTTGCATGGGTACATGTATGTAGCAGGAAAATAAGACCCCTTTTTCTTTATCAGGGGAAGGAAGCATGGTACTAGATTACGAAGATAGTGTATCATGGAATCAGAAGACAGTGGTGAGGCATTTGGGGATGTCAGCCTAGGAAAGAGAAGCTTGTTGTTGGGAGATTGAGTAGAACTACCTCCAGTACTGGAGGATGAATTGCAGAAGTAAAGCAGAATTTATATTAATTCCAGTCATACAGAAATCAGATCCAAGTATTTTGGAAGGTAAGCAATCTGACCCTGACCCATCAGTTCTACTCAGAACAGGTTAGCTACACATACCTTCATAATATGCTTTGCTCAGAGTTATGTTCCTCAGCCAGTCTGACTGCTTATATCATTATGTGGATTGCAGATAAACGCAAAATAATGAAACAATGCAACAAAGTTTGTTTTCTGCAGCCTAGAAAGCCCAGTGGATTCCACCACCCAGAAATACAAAATAACATGGACACTGGTTGGCTGTAGTATTGCTAACAGCTACTTCAGAGTAAGCCCAATGCAGGTCATCTGGTTTACCTGCTCCAAAGGGAAAGTAGTTTCATGTTTATTTACCTGTGTAGGTCAAATAGATGACACTCAGGAATACAATACCAGCAGCAAGTGAGACACCCAAGAAGAACAATGTCTGAAATTCTTGCTTTGTTAATCTGTCTCTCAGATACTGCAAAAATGCATATGCCTGTAGCAGTGCAAAAACACCTAAAGGAAAATGAAATTTTTTTGTGTAAATGTTCAAAAGCAGTAACAGCTGTTAAATCAATTGGTATACTTTGGCTATGTTTCAATCAGAAAAATAAATCTAAGGTACACTCTTAAATCTAAAAACCAGCATAAAATCATTCTCTGACAAATAGCCTTAGCACTTAACAGGGATGAATCTTTCTTGCAATGAGAGAATATACTTTCCAAAACAGTATTTGCTTATTACATCAAGAACTCAAATACACACCATCTCTTTGCTCACTCACTGAGCTGGGGGGTAAGGAAGAGAATCACCTGAAAACTAGATTGCATCAATTATGACAAAAATACAGGTTAACATTGCTAGACCAAATGAAAAATTAAGACACAGACCCTAGGCAACACAGAACAAGGTTAATATGGAAATACGTGGAAATTAAGATACTGAACAAACCAGGACAAAATAAAAAAATCCCAAACAGACAAGACAAGCATTACATGATACAGACAATTGAATTACATAAAGCTAGTGCTGAAATACCAGAAATCACAGGGTAAGCACCCAATATTTTCAAAAAGGCTGTTCAGAGTTCAACACTAAACCAGAACCTGGACGCAATTATTCTGTTGTTATTCATTTCAACATACAAAACCAGATCAATCCAATGAATATTCCATTCAAAAATGAAAAATCACTGGTAGCTGGCAGCAGATTAAAATAACTTATGTGCAAGGTCTTTCTTCAATTTCACATTAAATTTGAAGGGCACAATATTGAAATTTACTAGTTCTGAACTCCCAGAGGAAAACAAACTCTGTTTACTAAACATTTAATTCTTCAGATGCAAAATGCAGTTTCGATAATCTCTACTCTTTTTATTTTATTTGGATTATTAAAAAAAAACCCCTCAATTTTTAAAAGTATTTTACAGGTAAATTTTAATGATATTCCAGTAGCTGTCCCAAATACATTTTGATAAGTAACTACATATAATGAAAGGCCTGAGGAATCTAACAAACTAAACTATATCACACAGTGTATGCAATTGAACATATGTTTAAAGATATCAGTCTCAATAGATTACTGCTGTCAAGAAATCAAGATGTCTGACTGTTAACAACTGTTGAAAAATCAACTTCACAGAAATAAAAAAAATCAAACAAGATTGAAAAAAGGTATTAAAAATAGTAATTAATTAGTAATTTATGTAATTTATTTTAACATGCTTTGAAAAACGACAGTATACTCTCAATTCTAAACCCAAACTGCTTAGCATAATCTGTGTTTACCAGTAAGGAATGTTACAATTGTACAGTGCTTGAATGCAACATTATATTGCAAAACAGTGGAGAATATCAATGTGTAAAATAAGTGCTTGTCAGAATGTATAACTGATCCAGTGTTAGAGGTATTTTACCTCCATTAGCTCACACAAAGAAGGATACTCCCCTACAGACACTAAATTGTACCTCTTTCTTTAACAATTTGGTTTGTTAGTATGTATTCTTCCTAGCAGAGAAAAAATGTCACAAGGGTTTGAGGTTTTTAGTAAGCAGGCTGTTCAGAAGCAGACATTTAATTATCTTACCTGCAGCTGCCATGTGTTCACTTGTTCTTATTGGCTGAAATCCCACAAAAGGTATCTGCATCGATAATATTAACCCCACAATGTAGAAAGTGCTATATGCTAGGAAAAAAAAAAAAAAAAAGGAGAGGGGAGGAAGAGAGAGGGGAAGCAAATGAATGAATGCATTCCAAAAACCACTGTTTCTATACTAGAGTCCATCTTTCACCCAACTTCAGTGACAGTGAAACAGAACAGTATCATTCTAAATATTTCTGCCAACCTAATTAGTTTTTCTTCCTTTGTCTAGAATAAATTTGCCTACTGCATCAAATTTTAGAGGAAGTAGCAAAGTACTGTTGCTCCCCATCAAGTGTTTGTCTCCTTCAAGGGAAAGAATCTGCCTAAGATGTTCTAGAATGAAAACAGTATACTCCTCTCTTCTTGTTTTCATGGGCCACGGGGTTGGGGAAAAGCTCTCAGGGAGTGACAACAGAAGCCTTCTAGATGAGGAGAAATTAAGGGACCAGACCTCAAAGAAGCAAAGCATTTTAAGAGTCCACTACTTATTTAAAAAATGCAAAGAGGTACATTGAATACATTTTTTTAAGCACAAGACCAGAGGCATGCCAAAAAATTGAAAAGCAATAGAGTTAATATTAAGCATATCTATTAATGGCTCTATATCACTCATGGGGACTCATAACCACCCCAAAAGTAGAGGCCAAGAATACAATTAACATCAATATTAGTATTAATAAAAAGAATTATTATTATGAATGCACCAGGATTCATATGATTTATTTTGACAGGGTTTTACTACTCAGTATTTCAGGGCAAAGCAGAGGGGGGAGTGGAAGAGAGAAATATCACCTCTGAACAACTTTAAGTCCTGTTATATTTGAATTAACCACCCAACTTGAAGTCCAAATGAAGTTTTGCTCCTTCAGTGGCAAACAACAATAATCTGCCTCACAGATTTTTAAACTATGGTCTTGATCTCATGGAGAGATCCCTGTTTTCATACCAACTTGTTCTAACCTCCATAAGAACAGGTTTGTGGAGCACATAATTTAGCAGGGGCAGTGTTTCTGTAGCACCTGTATGGTCTCACTGGAGGATTATGTTCCCAGAGTACTGTATGTAATGCTTTCCAAAAGTCACAGAAAATACTGTGATGATACTTCCAACCAGTTCTATTCACTGGTGTATTCTTCCAAGCATCTGTATTGTGCTACTTGGCCTAGCTACTGATCTTCTACATCACTGAAATACATTTTTGCTGTAGGAAATTAATTTTTTTAAGAATTCACTACATGATAAATCATTTACTGTACCATGAAAGTGCTACAACACTGCCATCCCGTGGAAGCTCAATGATTGCCATAAATCAATACATTTCCCATTTGTTAGACCACTGTAAATCATAATTTTTGAGCCCAGTCCTGCAACTGTTAATACTTTCTATGCCTGCGTCCCCCCACCACTTACGACCACTTCTTGCAAACAGCTCTCACATATGGTGTTGAAAGAAACCTGCAATTTACACAGCAACAAAATTTTTCTAGGAGCTTACATATATCAAAGTGAAAGTCATCACAAATTTTCCATGTTCTTTTACATTCCCCAGTGTGCACAGTCTTTGCAAAAACAAGAAGTTAAATTTGATTCCTGAAAGCTACTCTCATTGTTGTAACTTTGACTAGGTCAAGAACAAAAACATTCTGACGTGTGGTGGACAAACTCATTTTACAAATAATTTTGAGTTACTGGTACACTGTGCAAACACAGGAAGAACTTACTGGAAAACTTCTCCAGAAAGCACAAATACCTCTTACTTTCGGACCTCATACTTTCAATTATTGGGTTTTATTAATCACAATCTAATCACCTGGAGTTTTAGAATATGAAAGCAGTTGATATAAATACATAACTGCACACTATTGAAATTATAAAACCCAATACACAGAACAAGGAATTATTGAAATAAAATTTTAAATTCTGGAAGATATTAAGTGTTTTTGTTACTAATTATTTTGACAGTATGCAGAACTTAAAAAATGTACAGAAAAAACCCTAGACAGACTGAAATGAAAACTATCAAGTCTCTAAAGTGTGACTTACACTTTTATTGGTACCTTTCCAAATATAATGTTCTTTTTCAACATATGATAAACTACAAGTACAGTAATAAAATAAATAAAAAAAAAAAAAGTTCCAATGGTTCCTGCATAGGTAAAACCCTCTACATTCAGATACAAGTGCTGCTAATACACTGGAGTCGTAAGCACTGGTTCTGAATTATTAAGCTTCTAAGATCTGATGAAAGACACTGACCACTGTCAAGGCAAAAAAGAAAAAAACTCAAACCCCACACAGCTTAAGTTCTCAAATATAGGTAGCATGACCATCACTGATGCCAACTGGGTCAGCAGTTATCTGCCCGATAAATTCATCTGCCCTCAAGTCATGAAATATTTTTAAATTGGCAACAAGTTCATGCTCTGGGAAATTTTTACTGATCAAATGAATTACACTGTCAGGCATATCAGATCATGGTCCTATTAACATTTTCTTTGGTGTATGAACACCCATAGAAAAAATGTCTATCAGGAAACCATTACTATTTTTAAAAACTTGGTGCCACCAGATAACATGCCCTATATATATGGTATTATGTTTAATTAAACATTTATCTCTAACAAATTAAGCTCATCCTGGTTTCAAAGAAAATTAAGCAAGTAATATAGAGATTAAAATCCCACAAATTCTTGGTAATACTATAATGGATGCAGATTTTACTGTCTACTGTCAGCTGACAATACTTTACAAAAGTTTTAGCTGAACATGCGTAGTTTTGAGAATTATGAGTCCACTGCAGACACACTAGCAATTGCATTTCATAGAAACTCCAAAAATATCTTTACTCTCTCTACTTCAGTGAGCTTTTATTAACTCTTCTCCCTATCTGAATAGTTCGAAAGTGAAGCCCACTTTAATTTCCTTCAAGGAGTGCTTGAATAGTCTTACCTGTTGTACAAAAAAATCTGTTAAACAAATCTAGAAACCACAGAGTAATGCGAGTTGTACAGACTTCTATGTGTCTGAGGCTTCCCATGGAAGCTTAAATTCAGCCAGCAGCTGCAACAAAACAGCAGAGGCACCATCACATTTTCATTCTGACAACTCTGCTGAAGCACATCTCCCTCACAGCTGAAAAGCAGTAACATCTCAAAACACTGTTGCTATTTACAAAACACACATTTGCCCAAACCTTTAATTTATATGAACCTGCAGTATTTTTCTTTCACAGATGAGTTCACAGTTCATTGAAAGCTTAAAAAGCAAGAGTGCTTATTCTCTATTGTTTCTGGTTACTACAGTGCTCCAGAATTCTATAATTAGTAGATTTAATTTTGTCTTGTCTAACCTGTAGAAATTGGAGAATGAAAATATTCAATAATTTTAAAAGCAAACCAAGAAAAATTACTTTCCCCTTAAGTTATGAAGAAGTTGTTAATGAAGAAGTAATATAACATAAAAAAAAAAAAAATGAGATTTTTTTCTTACTCTTTTTCTTTCTATTAAAGAATTTCCATTTCTGAATTACATTAATATATTAGCAACAAAGCAAAATGGCAGAATTTGTAGTTTTGGTAAAAAAAATATGAAAATGAACTTGAGTAAATATTGCAGTATATGATGATTCCACTGTATGCATAAAGACAATAATTTCTCTAGCAGACACCAAAATGCATTAAAATAATTAAAAATATAAAGATAAAAGAAATATATAAAAAGATAAAATGGTATTAAAATTATAATTAAAATTACAATCTGTTGTAAAGACTTCACACCCAGGAGTCAAAATGTTTTAGCTAACTTATAAACCTGTGAATATCCAAATTGCTTAATACTGATTTCATTCACACACCTACACCATAGCTAACTGATTTAACTGGTGAAGTCTCTGTAAAAACAGTTTACAGAGTATTTAAATGTCAGGAAGATCAATTAAATGTTAGTCTCCTAGGATTATTTTTCTTACATTCCTGAAACTGGAAGGAAGGCTGACCCATTAATCCAGTAAAATCTTAAAGATTTACATGGAGTGGACAGATTCTTACACTATTTGTTAGTCTAGGTTACAGAGAATATACATGGCTGCTTATAATTTGCCATGTCTTTTCTCACATATATCACAATAATTCACATAAGTTCTGCTGCACAACTTTTTAAAAATAGCAGTTGTTTGACATAACAGGAAAAGACAAAAATACAAAACATTATTTCAGACACACATGATATGTATATATTTTATAAAAAGTATTTCACAAATTATTTGGGTTCTATTCAGTGCACTACAAAGGAAAAAATCAGTTAGCATCTCCAGATACTAAATTTTGGAAGGGTATGTTTTAACTCCTTATTTCCAGGCTGTAGAGAATACCTGACTATAATCAGTAATTAATAAAATTCAACCTGATATGCAATTAGTTAATTCCCACTTGAGAGAAAACACAGTGTAATTAATTTCCTATATCATGATTCAGCATTTGCCAATGACTGTTCAATGAACAGAACTTACCAATGTAGACCCTCCTGCTGTATCTCTGCATCAGCAACAGAACAAACACATGCAGTGGAATAAGGTTGATGATGAAAACATAACCACCCCATGCAGAGACCTATGAGAAATAGAACAGGAAATCAGATCTGAAAATACCTGCAAGTTCTTAGGATAACCAGTGCTGGATTTATATATCCTGACGGTCTAACAAGAAAACACAAACACCAACACAAACACCAGAACAACTACTAGTAACAGGACTAGAATCTTCCTCAATATTTATTATGGAAAAAAAAAAGCAAACAAACAAAACCAAACCATCAAAACCCCTACAAAGCAAAGCATTAAAGACTTCTGAAATGAGCTGGTGGATTTTCAAAGCTATCCTTCTTCCTGTATCTCCTCTTGCCAAGCACATCTGGTCATGCTGGCAAACAAGAACAGGATGCTGGAGGCTTTTCCCTATGGTGGTGGCTGCAGCACAAGGCAGTGGTATGCTTCCCTTGTAGGATCCAAAGTTTTCCTTTGACACACAAATTTAGTACCATCCTCTGCACTTTTTGTTTTTTCTAGGGACAGAGAACAGTATCTCCAGCCAGAGAAAAGACAGAGAGCAAGGTACACCTCTGGGAAGAGAACTACTGGAGCAGAGAAGCCAACACAGATTGCAGCATAAGGAAAGAAACAAAAGGGAAGTGTGGATGTGCAGGGAAGCTGGGCTGAGCACTGTGGAATGGTGGACTACAGCATCATGGAGACTGTGAGCCTGTCTTTAGCAACAGAAGCTATGGTGTGATGTATTTAAAACTGAAACACTACGATGTTATCAATATATCACCAATTGCTGATTTAGATAAGGATTTAATGAGCTACCATTACCAATGTGTTATCTAAATTCCTAACATATTTAGAAGGGCTAATGTTGATTAGGAAATCTATTTAAGCACCTGTCCTCTTGTCAAATGACAGTCTAGACTTCTCCCATATGTGCCATGCTTACCCTAGATCTTAATTTTTAGAATGTACTACCTAATGTGTTTTTCACTTCTTTAACTCTAGTGTAGAGCTTAGATTCACGTAGACATTTTTAAAGCCCTAGAATAAAAAAAAATACTCAAATGACTATGCTCCATAGAGTAGATTCTAAAATAAGGGAAGGCCAAGTTACTGTTTTTTCATACTAATACTACAAAACTCAGTGATCCAAAATTTGAGGTAACTGATCCATACAATGTGAAACAAGTAGACTGGACATCTAAAACATTACAGACCCTCATTTCAGATTATCCTGATTCTACTGCAAAATTATTAGCATGATGTATCATAGTTTACAGAAGCAGGTATGTTTATTGAGGGAAAATAGAAGCAAACAGGTAAGACAGGATAGAATGAGAAAAAAAAAAGTGCAATTAGGATGCTGTCATATTTAGGGGCAGTTTTGAATGAAGCTGGTAGCAGCCAGTTTGCACGGACCAGAGACCTGCATTCCTCATTATCAAAATATTAAACCAAATCTAAGCACTAAAGATTGTACTGAGTTGAAGAGGTACTTTGGAACTTTTCAAACAAAATGGAGGTATCCTCGTAGACTGACAAAAAGAATGAAAATATAGTATAACTCCTACAAAGATTGCTGCAATGTAAAGCCTTGCTTTATTTTACCTCTTTGTCATGAAAAGCTATCTGAAGCATAAGTTACTGAAGTCAAATAAAAGCAAGAAAAATATAAGTACAAGAAAAAAGCACTTCTCTTTCAATAAGTTATTCCTCTAACTCTACATGAAAAGACTTACTACATCAAGATTGTGATTTGATATAATTTTTACTTTACACAGAAAACATAACTAGTTCCATCAGAGAAAGGCAAATGAATGATATATAATGAATAGTAAAATCATGCTTTGCCCTAAAAATTTACTTAAGCAAAACATCTAGAAGGCCATCTTAACAAAATTCTTACCCAAAGGGAATATGGAAAGCTACCACCAGAAATGAAGCAGAATTTTATTGCTTGCAGAGTGTATCTATCACCTAATCTCAAAGGCTAAACTAGGGACAAAACTTAACCTTTCACCAGCTGACAGCACTTGAAAGGCAAATTAAAAAAAACCCCACATTAATTATATTCAAGGATTGAATGTCATGACAATGACACTCATTTCATACATTCTGTCACCCATGCACACTCTAGATCACTCCCCTCCCTCTCATACAATCCCATAGACCTAGACACTAGTCAGACTAAGATGGTAAGAACTTATTATTGTGTGATTTTTCAGCAGTAAAACTGTAAAAGTATCATATTTTTTATCTGCCTAGGTATGGAAAGTACTTTAAGAGGATCTTGCCAACAAACTGTCATAACATAAAAAAGACTTATATTTATATAACAATTCACAAACCTACATGCCCAGTTTTGTACTGATCATAAGTCTGTACCAACCCTACAGAATCTCCTCACGACCAATAACACCAATACTATGTATAAAGAAGTGGCTGTTTATTCAATAACTTGGCAAAAAGGAGGGGGGAGATGGGGGAGGAAAGAAATATATTCTTTACAGGAGACAGCTGTCCTCTTTGGTGACATATACAGAGCTACTACTTGCTGTACTGACAGGAGAAGTCTCCCAGAAAAGCCAATGAACATTAAAGCTAGAGGAAAAATAGCCTATATCCAGGTAACCTCAGAATTAACCTTGCACTTTAAATTAAGGTATGCAAAATGGTTCATAAATTACTTTTTCTTGCAAGCCTAGTTACCTGATTGTGGAAAAGCAATATTTGAGACCTCAACTGACACCAAGCAATTAGCCTGACTGCTCCACCACTAGCTGTTTAGAGACTATTTATTGTGGCTATATAAAAAATAAATTAAGTAAAAGTATCAATTAGGGGAAAGAAGGACCTTTGATTCATATAGGGAAATTCCTGAAGTCTAAGGTTTCAGAAAATGGACAAAGGGGAAAGCCAATTACCTCCATTTTATTATTAATTTTATCTCTTGAATTTTACTTCTTTTTTTACCCTCTATTAGCCCCTAGGAACACCTCTGCAATAGTCTCCATTTTCTTAGAGCATGAACGAAAGCAGACTTTATGATCATTTAATATTTTATTGCATTAATTCAAAAGTTCGGGTGGTAAGATTTACTTTATGGCATAATTATAACCAAAGAAATAGCTTTCAAAGTTACATAAGTGCCACTTTATCCCTAAGTTTTAAATATTGCTATTGCATATTAGTAATAGTAACACACTGACAAAAGAATATCAAAATCCCACCAAAAGAACAATCCCACTGAATCAGAGTACCTATTCACAGCACACAATAAATTTATATGTAAAGCTGTTATACTTAGAGTTTTTCCAAATATTGTTTTCATTGTGCTTACTTAAATACTTCAAATTTCAAAATATTTATTATATCTTTTTGCTCATATGTTTAAGGGTCCAATAGCAGTATGAAGCAACAATTTTATATTATGGCTCCAACACAAAAAAATATCATCTTCTGTTCTTCATCAGCATATGGTTTATGTAAACCCTAGTCAAAGAGCTTAACAAATATATATAAAAGGCTTACCATGTAAAAGTAGGAAAGACAGCAGCAGATTGTCCAAAAGACCGACCCAGTTTTCACAGATTTCACCTTAAAAATAACCAAGTATTCATGACTGACAAACACTGGACAATATTCCAAAATTTCATTCTAAAACAACTGTAAATAGAACTTGTTTAGCATGTATCAAGTTACATTTCTATGCTTCTGAGCTGATGTCCATAAAACCAAAGCACATGTACAATTCATTCACACACAACACAACTTATACCTAGCTGCTCTTTAGTTAAAGCAGAGGCAGGATCCAATGCAGCTCTTGGCTACATGATCTGAGGTAGAGAAGTAGTTGTTACTTTCTCCAAGATACCAGACCACTTTATAATTCTAAGTGTAGCCTATCCCTTACTTCAGATGGTAAACTGGGTCTGATAGATAAAAGACCTATTCTGTAATTTTGAAAAACTCACTTAAGTTTAATGAAAGCATTCAGATATTCCTAAGGGTTTATCAGGATTCATGAACTGGCCCAAAAGTGTGATTTTGTCAAAAATTTATGGTGGCAATTGTGGTGTGGGAAAATAGGAATGAAGAACCAACAGTAAATAAAACTGGAAAGTTATCTGTATGCTTGATTGACACACAAGTCTACAAGCCTTCATGCAAACATTGCACCATACAGTTTAGTTAAATAAGAGTTCTGTAAAAAAAAGAAGCTTCTATTATGTCTCAGTTGTTATAAACTAACAACATAGCTGG
This sequence comes from Phaethornis superciliosus, assembly GCA_023637945.1. Classification (NCBI taxonomy): domain Eukaryota; kingdom Metazoa; phylum Chordata; class Aves; order Apodiformes; family Trochilidae; genus Phaethornis; species Phaethornis superciliosus. The sequence continues at coordinate 108,579,194 of JAJQWJ010000002.1, forward strand.
ATTCTACTATTGATATCAAGCAGAGTACACATTTATAGCAGCAGTTTCTTTTAAAGCCAGATTTAAAACACATTTAGAATAGCACCAGTCATGCAGTCATGAAATAACCTGCATTCCCTTCCATTATACTCCTATCAACAATATATCCCGAGTTTGAAGTATTCTGAAACTAAAAAACTTGCAAGTATGCTTCTAGTTATGAAAAGTAGAACTCTTGAAAACAATGTGAAAAGCTGTAGTGAATGGAGAATGTAGTGAATGGAGACACTCAAAATGGAAAGTATATGCATTCAAGGAAGGCACCAGGTATGGTACCACACAGTGGCTATGCTGAATTACCAACATAGTTATTTGTGATATTTCCAAGAAATGAAACAGTAAACTCCTTCATACAAAACTGCATTACAGATGCAATTCTCTGTACAGATTAAGGAGCGACAGACAAGCTGCACTAGCAAGCAGGCACATTAGAAGACATCAGACTATTTTTTTAAAGCATACAAGCAATGCTAATATCTTGCTCTGGACAGCTTGGGGTATTTAATTTGTCAAATTAAAGTCAAAACACCCAGATCTCCATATAGTTACAAACATATCCAGAAGACAATTCAAAGCAGTTCAGGGTGTATTGTTTTTCACTGGCTGACGGAGGATAAAGTTTGATGCTCCTATAGTACTAATACCTCCAAACTGAAAAACTGAAACAACCCTTCTGTTTGCTTTAAATTTATAGACTTCTCATCATTACTATTATACTACAGGACACACATCCTTCAGCTGAACAGTGCATTTCCATAGTGAACTAAAGAGCATGATTATGGAGTGGTTCAGATCATGTGACTTCTCAATACTTGTCTGATCAAGAGCCAAGGGGAAGAGGGATGAGAGGGAAGAGACTGAATCAGAATTCAATGGATTCTAAGAAAAATCAGCCATTTGGTTGGAGGAGGAACCAAAAAACCTTTTCAAAGCAAAAGACTCAGCAATTACTTACCCATAAATAGTATGTGAACTGCAGTGCAAAAATAGCTATGCCTTCATTGTCAAATGATCCTGCTACTGATCGGGAGATGTAACCTGGAACTATGGCAATGAAACAGGCAGCTAAAAGCCCTGCTCCCTGATTCCACAGTTCTCTGGTGAGCAGGAAAGTAGAAATAGCAGTAAGGCCGCTAAAAATTGGTGCTAGGAACACACACACATCTCTTATATGGACTGTCACATTAAGCATATTTAAAATCCAATGTATAAGGCCTGCTGTCACCATCAATCCTGGGTATACCTAAAGGGAAGAAAAAAAAACAAAGCCCAAACCAATCTAAGTTATTGCAGAAAATGATCATGGTAGATTTACTTGCATATAAGGTGCAATGAAACAGTAATTTCTTAAGCTGATATAAGCAGTGAGCAGGTAAAGCTAATGGAATTATTTTAACACTACTTTAATCATGTTTTGACAACACTGCTGAGTGCTGGAGATTCTTTACATTTTATCCAAATGCTGAAAATTACATATAATCCATTTTGTAAATGAATATGTAGCATACAGATAATATCCTATCTTGCCTGACAGTAATCATATAATGAGAAGAATTTGTCATTACGGTATGCAAGTAGAAGCTAAAGTTTGCAAGAGAATTTCAAGCCATCTAACAGCTTTAAGAAAAAAAAAAAAAAACAACCCTAAGTCAACAAAAAGAAACCCAACATTTCCCAGCCCTATTCATTTTTCTCCAAAATATACCATGACATTCTTCTACTTCTTGTCACTCAGACAGAGAGAAAATTTCCATCAACAACTTTTTTCTCTTTTATTTAAGCTGAAAAGCTAATGGACAGTCAGTTGAGTACTATATATTTGCAAGACATCTGTAGATATCTTTGGATTTGAAGGATTAAAATAAAGCCCAATAAAACTGAATTAAGATGTCCTCCAGAAAACATAACACAGACTTAACACAAACCTATTTTGCCTGTCACGGAATATTGGAGAACTTAAATATATTCTTAATAGGAATTCTATTGTCCTACATTTATCAACATTAGAAAAATCAATAAGTACTAGAAAAGTTAGTATGTACTTCATCTGCCTCAGTTTCTTTCGAAAGTAAAGCAGAGTGAAGTACTAAATTAAATTAGTGGCATATATATCCTTGAGAGCTGGATTTCAAGGTAAACTACTACAACATAATATACCATGTGACTTGCAAACTAATGTAGGCAATCAACACATCTAAAGGTTTTCACATCATATAAGACAGGTATAGAAAAAACATATATGTATGTTACACCAAAAAGAGCCTCGTGTATCTCTAAGATACTAAAACAAAAAGTGACCTAATTTCTTAAAAAAAACTTCCAAAAGCATTTAAAGGGCATGTACTATAATTAAAAAGATTTAATACACTTTCACATATTTAGTATCACGTGGCTGTGTTAGTGTTACTGAAGTTATTCAACAAATGAACAATATTTCTATTTAATATTTATATTCTGCTTTGATAATACCATTTTGTGCACCTTTCCTGTCCTGCAACTTGCATAAATGTTAGATACACCTGATGCTTCATACAGGTGCCTCACTGATTTAATTTCAAACAAATTTTTTCCCAGTGAAATACTAACATTTTTCATATATACAAGCAGCCCACTCAATATACACCACTGGATTAATCCAGCTTGTGCCTCAAGAGACTTAGATAACTAAAAAAACTATGTTTATTTGTTAGAGTTTCGTTTTTACATTTCATGTACCAGAATTACAACAGTTATGATACCTTATTGATTACTATTAGAAGTACACATGAAGGAAGTAACCCCTAGTTGCCTATTTCATGTTCACAGTACACTGGTGCACAAAGACTAAAGCATAATGTCTTAGTTCCTGCAGCTAAAATTAAAAACATCTTCCTATTCCCTCTGCACTGATTTGACAATTAAAAGCATATTTTATTAAGATTCTACTTGTTATCAATGTTGAATTTGTACCGAAATTTCAAAAAACTTATTGTAAAATCATCTTTAAGTTACTATTACAATACTTACAGTTCCACCTACTATTCTTCCCAGTGGATACCATGCTCTTTCATCAAACCAATTTAAAAATTCATAAAACCCATGGGATGCAAGATGATGTGTTGATCTATAGTTAAACCTAGAAAGAAACAGAAGAAAAGAAGTATAGGGGGAGATAAAAATCAAGAATCTAAAGTTTAGGCATACCTTAAGTCATCTGTTTTCTAAGACCTAGAAAATACACTAAATGAGCTGCTAAAATTACAAGTCCAATGGTTCTCTCCAAATCTATAGTTTTAAAGTAAAAAAGTAAGCTCTGTTACTAACCATTTCTTTATTTCTACAGCCAGTAGAATGAAACGTTGCAGCTTTGGGATGTTTTTTTGGTAAACATTAAGACATTTTGTATCATTCTAACAAACACTCCTGTGATTTTCTGTTTTCTTTTTAAAGCTAGTTTTCAAATGTAGTCTATCAACCAGTTATTTACCACATCTAGAATACCACTTAAGCAGAATTAAGATGATGAAAGAATCAGTGCAAAACTCTCATTCCGAGACAGGATAGCTACCCAGTGCGTTTGCTGCTGCTCTTTTGCAAGTAACATTGTGGAGGTGACATAATATAATAAACACAACAAGGGGGATCAGTCTATTTGTTTACACTGTCAACTGAATGGCCTTGATATATTCCCTTATTTCAACCAGAAAGAATCTACATAATGCAGAATGTATGTAGATGAGATTTAATCTGCAAAGTTTGTAAATTCTCTGCTCCAGACAATGCCTTGTATTACAAAATCCCTCCCATGCAAACTTGCAGTTCATTCTTCCACATAAAAAAAAAACATTGATGGACTGCCATGAAGGCATTAATTTGCCACTTTTCTGGCAAATAATTTTTCCAACATCTCAAACTTCAGATATCAAAACCTTTTTAACTATTACCAGGTTCATTAAATCTTCAAATTAGACTGCTGTGAGAAAACACACTGCAGTATGTGTTAACTCCAAAATGCAACTCTTGTGCTCGTTCAAAAGGCAAACTAACAAGGCTGTAGGTCTTGATGCTGTAAAGTTTTGTAAAGAAAACTAAGGCTTAGAAAAAAACTTGGGTGAACACCACTTCTGAAACAAACAACATTCACAGAACCAACCCTCCTAACAGATACTGTAATTGGAATTTCAATAGCATTATGAAACTCCTTAGTTAAAGTAGTATTAGTTAAGTAGTATGCATTAGTTAAGTAGTTCAGATGACTACATGGAATATTATGCCAGACAACAGGTTAGATGCACAAACCACCATGAAAGACTTCCAAAGACAGTTAGTATTCAAGACTGGAAAAGCTTGTACCTATTTTTCATTTTGTCTGTTTTACAGAATGTATCTACTTACATCATCCCAACGTATCACTTCTAACACAATTTGTAAAACTACATCAAATTCTTTCACACATCTACAATTCCCCAAATATCACAAGTTTGCTTTGAAGTAATTATTTTCAACAGAACAAATAAAGTTAATCCCATTCAAGACAGTAAGACCCATCAAGTTCCTGCTTGTTTAATCAGTGCAACTCTAGTATCTGAAGTACAGCCACACAGAGGTCATGGGCAGATTTTTCAGCACAATAAAACAACAAAAAACTTGAAATTCAAGTTCAGATGACAGCAAATGTGCATGTTTCCACTGACTACAAGTGACATAAAAAATAAGTAAATAGAGTGCAGTAATTCCAGGAACACTCTCTTACATGTTAAATAAGCAGCTACATAGGATATATTACCTGACAAAACTGGACTTTCAAAAGTAAGAAGGACCCTAACAGGCTTCAGAGGTGAGCCAGTGACAGTTCATGAAGTTCAATAAGGCTAAGTGCACAGTCCTGCACATGGGTAAAGTCAATCCCAACCACAATTACCAGTTGGGCAGAGAAAGGATTAAGAACAGCCCTGAGGCAATAAAGAACTTGGGGCTGTTAGCTGAAGAGAAGCTCAGCATGAGCTGACATCTGCTTGCAGCCCAGAAAGCCAACCATACCCAGGGCTGCATCAAGAGAAGCATGGCCAGGAGGCTGAGGGAGGGGATTCTCCCCCTCTGCTCTGCCCTCATGAGACCCCACCTGGAGTACTGTGTCCAGTTCTGGAGCCCCCAGCAGAAGAAGGACCTGGAGCTGTTGCGGCGAGTCCAGAGGAGGGTCACAAAGATGATCAGAGGGAAGGAGAAGATTTCTTTTGAGGGCAGGCTGAGACAGGCTGGGGTTGTTCAGCCTGGAGAAGAGAAAGCTCCAGGAAGACCTTATCGTGGCCCTCCAGAACATGAAGGGTCCTCCCTGGGGAGGGACTTTTTACAAGGGCATGTAGCAATAGGAAGAGGGGGTAATAGTTTTGAACTGAAGGGGACAGATGTAGATAAAGTGAAGAAATTGTTCACTATGGGAGTGGTGAAATGCTGGAACAGGCTGCCAAGGGAGTTGTGGATGGCCTTTCCCTGGAAATGTTCAAGGTCATGTGGGAGGGGTCTTTGAGCAACCTACCTGGTCTAGTGGGAGGTGTCTGTGCCCATGCAGGGGGGCTGGAACTAGAGGATCTTTAAGGTCCCTTCCAACCCAGAAAATTATAGGACTAGGTTTATATAAGAAAATTCACACAAACATCAGTCATTCTGACCTAGAAATCTTGGTATCAAACAGCAATGTGACATTTGTTTCTAATAAGCCTGCAATTATTCCCATTTGACTAGATTTCTAAATATTAATTAATTCTCTGGTTCTGAATTGCCAACTATAATACTATTTATGAAATACTGCACCTGTAAAATTAGCCTTTTATCTTAGTGTAGCAAGGTCTATTATTAATTTGTTAACTGAGTGCTTGTAGTACAGTACAAAACAAAGCATCAGTTCCATGTTGGCCAGCACATATACAGTCCAGCCAGCTATGGCCTGGTCTTAAGGCACACTGAAAACCCAGTCAACGTTGTTACCCTAGAACTTTAAAAAAGAAACAAGATAGATAGTTACTAATATCTTAATATAAATTTTTAAAATTGTCTCAAACTCAGACTCTTCAAAAAAACATAAACCCCTTCAAAAGACATAAATGACTTCAGAAGGATGTGAACAACTGTCTAGTGCTTTGACAGCATCCCATTACATCTTTAATAATAATGAATTACCACCCAAAATTGAAACGTGATGTAACAGCATTTTCTTCTAATAATTTTCTAATTCAATCTTCCCTACTCATATAATTTTGGATAGATACAAATCTCTTAACCCCTTCTTTCAAAAAGTTATTTTTTCCTTTGCCACAAATGAAAGCACACAAACACAGCTGGGCATGCCATTACAACAGAAATTCTTAGCAATATTACAGGTATGTTAATTTTTCTGTTAGAAGGCCTGTAGGTGAGAACAAGAAATAACCTGATCACACAAACAAAGTATTTAGAAGCTCAACTACAGAACCTCACTTTGACTTGAAAAAACCAATCCAAAAGTGCTCACTTCACCTCCCACTAGGTAACCTGCAAACAAAAATAAGTTAAAATGTAAATAGAAACACATGCATAGATAAGGAGAAGCTTGATGAGTAATACTGCATTATCAAAGCCAGCTTCAGACACTGACAAAACAGCTGCAATGGGCAGTGCACCAGACAACACTTCAGGCTTGGGTGTCACTACCTCCCCCAGTTCTTCTGTCTCCAGCAGAAGCAAGAATAGGTGGTATTTAGGGCTTTTATCCAGCCCTCTCTCTGTTTAGCCAAGAACACAGAGGAACTGAAGCATGTTTCTGGTTACAGTGACTGAATAGGATGGACCAGACTGAAGGAAAGGATCCCTTTCCTCCTATCTCAAACCCTCACATCCATCTGACCTGGAGGTATTCAAACTGTTCACTCACCTCCCATGATTCCCTCTCATCCTCCCTCCTCCCTTTGATCCAAGACAATTTAACAGACCTGAGAAGAGTAAAGAACTAAATTATGTGAAGCACATGCCTAATTAAGAACTTAGCTTGAAAGACAGATGAATATTCAACTTATTAGTCCATTTTGAGAAGAAGATAGATACACTCTTCCTCACCTTCAGCAGAGAATAGCTCCTAAGAGCCTGACTGACACACACTAAGTGTTGACTTTTCTTATTTTAGTTGATGTTCTAAAAGGAAAAGTGATAATCTGCTGTTCTCCTTGCCTCTTTCTGTCAGGTCTGTAGTTTGAACTGTCTTCTCCTCCAAACTATGCTTTAAAGGAATCATCAAACAATCCCGTCTGTGTATATTTCAGAATTCAAAGTCCCAATCACCAAATTAGGATGGCACTGTAGTTTGAACCCTTTTGGGGATGCTCCAATGATGACAAAAGTGCTCTATGTGTGGTACCATTAATTTTGTGCATTATTTGAGTCACCTATATTATATCTGGTTCAGTAGACAACTGAAGATGAGTTAATAAAGATATGGTTCTCATTTTTAAAGAATATTTCAGTTTCAGCGTAGAACAGAAAACAAGCAGCAAAATAACTGAGCAGAGGAATTTTTTTTTTTTTAGTAGCAGCATTAATTTTGAAAGCTTAACCAGGCAACTTGCAAAATAAATCCTGTTTTCAGTTGTATGTTATGTACTGTTAATACATAATCTTAACTATCCATGTCTGTGTGTGATTTTTATTCCACCCTTTGAACTATGATGACACAAGGAAATGCTGTAAGATGATTAGTTCATGCTACTCACAGCAATCATTTGCTCTATCCAGGAGCTATAGAATTCTCCAGCACTTCACAGCAACAATTACTGCTATATTTATAAGAAGGCATCTATGGCTTTGACACTCCTAAGTTTAGTATTTCCTTGACAAAAGTAGCACTTAAGCTGAACATTCAAATAAAATTCAGCCTACTGAGTACATAAGGACACAAAGGAAAAGAGCACACACATACAGCAATGCAGTTACTTTATCCAGCTCAACATTTAACAACAGTTAAGGCAAATTAAATGGAGAGTGATGGAATTCATTTTAACCCTCCAATTACAACACAGTGCAAGATCAGAGTGTTGCTTCTTGTGGGAATGTTGATTGTCTAATACCCCATTTACATGCTGCTATTACCCCATCATCTAGACTTCTTATCTAAAATTTTATAGCCATCTGAGAATATGTAATCTCCTTAGAGGCAGAATCTGTTGAAAAATTCCTAAGCCTGCAATTATAAATGCTTCCGTGCTCTGAAAGTCTTCAGCTGCAGATGCACAAAATTTTCGCATCTGCAAACTGGGAAAAAAAATATGATATAAACTACCTGTAAACATTACAAGCTATCTGAGCAGTTCTAGGAGTTTCAGTTTTTAATGCAAATGTTGATTACAGAATCAATTCTGCCATACAGCATCTAATTAGAGATAGCAAGTCCAGATTCTTGAAAGAGATGGTTGCAGATTGACTCCATATCTGATGTATTCTTTGCATCCAAAGAATTTATTCAGTGTAACACTTCTATGGAAAATCTAATGAGGAAGTTTGGTAACTTCCACTGAAATGAAGAAACATATATACAGTATTCCATACCAAATTTCAAAACATGTGCTTGTCTGTGTGTTACGCTGTAACCACAACATCCTTAAACTCTTATTCTGAAGTCTGTATCTAGAAATAAGCAATTACCACAATGAGTTTTGCATATGGTTTTTAAAATGGAAGTACACTACCCCATCAATCACATAATGAATTCAAAGAACTACAGAAGTACCTATCATCACGTAAATGGTTACTTGGGCTGAGTTTATAACCTTGGAAGGTATGCATGGACCAGTTTCATGCATACCTGTTTCAGTTTAAGCCAGTTTCAACTAATCAGGATCAGAATTTTGCACCAACAATATCTGTATGCAAAAGTACAAGATGACCGGTGAACAGCCTTTCCTACTGCTCACAGTCCAACATCAAGGTATTCACAGAATTCACAATAAGGATGGAGAAAACTGAAACCAAGCTCCACATAGGAACCAGCAAGATGGAAGGTTGTTTACCTAATCCAAAACAGACATAACTCTGCAAAATGAAAGAGCAACCAGGCAATTTTATTTAAGAAAAATCTCATGTTCCTTTCTTAACTTAAGCTGGTATCGGCAGAATGGTTTTGTTAGGTCACAGATCTAATACCAAGATAAATATACAATGCATGAACTCTCCCTAGTTAGAACATTTACATATAATCAAGTACTTTTGTGTCCATAAATCTTTATTTTTAGATTTCTTTGGATGCACACCTATTGCAGTTTTACATGGAAGATGTTACAACTTTGCACACTGAACTGGAGCTTTTGCACCTCACTGGACAACAAACACCCAGGAGTCATGAACACATTAACTTCACCCAGTCTTTCACAAGTGACCTGGAATATGTTTGCATAGCTCTTACTGAAGTTGATTAAAAGATAATCACTTAGTCAAGTCCACCAAGAAAAATAAAAGCATTCACTGATGTAGAATTTAATAGTCCTAATGGATGGCCATGAGCCAGCAATGTACCCTTGTGGCCACAAAGGCCAATGGCATCCTGGGGTGCATTAGAAGGGGGGTCGTCAGTAGGTTAAGAGAGGTTTTCCTCCCCCTCTACTCTGCCCTGCTGAGGCCACATTTGGAATATTGTGTATCCAGTTCTGGGCCCCTCAGTTCCAGAAGGACAGCAAACTGCTTGAAGGAGTTCAGCAGAGAGCGACCACGATGATTAAGGGAGTGGAACATCTCCCTTATGAGGAAAGGTTGAGGGAGCTGGGTCTCCAGCTTGGAGAAGAGGAGAATGAGGGGTGACCTCATTAATGTTTATAAATATGTAAGGAGAGAGTGCCAGGAGGATGGAGGAAAGCTTTTCTCAGGGGTGACTAATAACAGGACAAGGGGCAATGGTCATAAACCAGAGCATAGGCAGTTTGGTATAAACATTAAGAAGAATGTTTTCACTGTGAAGGTGACAGCACTGGCACAGGCTGCCCAGGGAGGTTGTGGAGTCTCCTTCCCTGCAGACATTCAAAGCCCACCTGGGTTTATTCCTGTGTGACCTGCTAAAGGTGATCCTGCTCTGGAAGGGGGGTTGGACTAGATGGTCTTTTGAGGTCCTTTCTAACCCCCAAATTTCTATTCTAATTCCAATGTTTTGGGGGGTTAAAGACAGAATTTCGGATAGTTTAGTCTCTATACTTTTACCTCAAAATATATGGATATGTAATTACTCTTTCTATCCTGAGGTAAGCTGCCAGTAATATCAAGTATTTGGTGAAAGCTCCAAATACTGTTCTACATTTAGAGAGGACCAACTGATCTTGAGGGGTTTTGCTGGGAGAAATACAAATCCCCCAAGTTGAATGTCAACCAGAAGTCTAATGTGTGGTAAAAGAATTGGCAGGAGTACTATCTCAGTTGCTGCAGGTGCAGAATTTATCATGATCCTGCTTTTGATTACTGCTTTTGATTACAGATTTCCTAATTCTAGACAAACATATTCAGAAAAGTGAAGACTTTTATAAGAAAGAAAAATAAAAAGTGAAGACTCTTATAAGAAAGATAGTTAGTATGCTGAAGTAATGAAATGCCAAGTTCTGCTGCAATGTGGCCACCTAACTTCAGAAAAGATGGATATTCTGAGTCAGAAGAAGAAAATTCTGTTCCTGAAATCCAGCCAAGCAACAAAACTCCACCTGTCTGTAATACCATTAGAGTAATCCCTGATGGGGAAGAACAGTAGAAAGTCCAGGCAGCAAAAAAAGCTGGATGGCACAACCAGAAGGGCACCTATACATTCAGCCATGCTCAATGGTAATTCTGAAGAATACCAGAATGGCTACAGAATAAACTTCAATAGTATCAGAATTTCCCCAATGTGTTTAAGGAGGATTACAGCATTCCTACTGGCACTACTTGGCATGGTATTTTCACTGCCTGCAATACGATGTCACGCTTAGCAAGTGCTAAAATCAGTAACTGCATGTTGCCACTAGCATTATGATATGAAATTGTGCAGAGAATGTACAGTCACTCTGACTTTTCCAGAGAGCCCAGGGTTTCTTCAATATTTTTTCTAAAGAGCTACAAACATTTTAAAGCAGTTCATGACAACAGCTCATACTTCTCACATTATATGCCGTATCTGAAGTCATTATATGCTTCCCATCATCACTATAGTGGGTGTGTATCTGCTTACAGTTACAGACACTTTCCCTTAATGCCTACTAGGCTTTTCCGTGCCTTTGTCTTGCTTGTGATTTATTCCATGTCTCAAGGCAAATTATTAAGAAAAGCATTTATTTTATCAATACTAAAAGGCATACTTCACCAGTGAAGTCTGCCATTCATAACTTCTAACATTTTAGACTTCAGAAGAAAGTGACAATGAAATTTTTTCTTGGGACAGTCAAAATTCCCAAGAGGTTTCAGTGACAGGATACACAAATAGACGCATTTGAAATTCCTACAAGGGAAACTTGAATGCTTGTTTCCCTCTCTATTGGACATACTTCTCACTTCAGATTCTACAGTAAAATGGGCACCAATACTAATGGCAATATTGTTTCCATTCTTTTGACACCATCAGCTTCTGGAGAAGCATCACTTCCCTGATCAATGTTAGCTACCACAAACTCAAATGGCCCTAGAGTGTTATGTCCTCTTCTGAGTGCTGTTGGGCTACTCTATAGCACATTAGGCTTGCATTTTGCAACTCTTAAGACTTTGCACCAAACTCAAGATTACATTAAAGAAGAATGTTTCTTCCAGATGAAACAGATTAATGCTGCACTTGCTTTTAATGTGACAGAGGTGACTTAAGGACCTTCTAAATTAAATGCTGGTACATGAGGCTGTAGTCAACAGAAATTAATTTATAAGGCAATAACTTGCATAATGTATTTTAAGAAGTAAAATATTCTTTCTGTGAGAAACGTGACACTAGAAATCAAGGGACTGAATGTGGTTGCTTCAGAAGAGATGACTGAGAATAGAGGATGGCTATCTCCCAACCCATTTTTTTTCATGGTGTTCTACTGTAGAACAAAGCAACCTGTAACACCTCAAGAACTCTGGTGGACTCTTTACTAAACTGATCTCAGACATACTAGTTGCTATTCCACAGTAACATCTAATATGTACCCAGAAAAATAAAACATACCTCAAATGAATAAGGAATATGCTTTCATTTACTCTGTATTTCAGACTATCTGGGAGTATAAATACATAATAAAAGTAATCTATATGCTACGTTGCAGCAACAACTACATAAGTGCCATCTATACCAAAATGAACATGTACCAACTTCACAACACTTCCAATTAAGTGAAATTTAAGGAATCAACCTGGACACAATGTGGCCTGGCAGACCATTTTTTACCCTGAGAAATACAAGACATGGTAAAAAGTAAGGCTTTAGATTCCCCAACATCACCTATAATATTTAAGCAATAACAATCTTATTTCTGGCAAACACTTAAACAGTTAACAACACTGCAGAGGAGCTTTAGCAGAAAGTAGTGTTCATCCCTTGATGAATTTCCATGTAACATGAGAAACTGCAGGTGCAGCCAGAATTGGACATGAGACATCAAACTGCTCGGTACAGATTATGACAACATAGCTTTTGTCAGCTCACAGAAATTACAAGAATCTACAGTGTTACGGTTACATGTCAGCAATCTAAGCCAGTTTAGCCAATTAAAACAAGGTAGTGTTTCATCCAATGATTCTTAAATATTTTTGCCTTAGTATATCTCTTCCTGTACCTGCTATTCTTCCTCCCACATCCAACTCTGTTACCTGAATTCTCTGACTATGCATCCTTTCTCTATGTGGATTATGTCAAATCCAAGAATCCGGACCTCCCATAAAGCACCTGTTCAGCTCCATCTGTTGCAATATTGACTTTCTGACTTTTTACTACAATGAATGTTGAAAAAATAAAAATTAATGTTTCAGAGTGGATAATACAAAGCATCATCAAAGCAGAACCAGTCTATCTAACATGAACAGTTTTTGTCCAGTGATTGAGGCTGGATTAAAGACCTAATTTTATCTAATTGAAATATGTCTGCTCAAATTCTGCTTAACCCTTCAGTAACCTGGCATAAATCGACATAAGAATTATATTCATCAAGCACGTAGCAGGGATCAGGCAATTTTCCACTGTGGTTATGTACGCACATAGCTAGCTACCTGCAGAACAAATAATACGCCCAGGGTTTGCATAAGCCTAGAGGTAGATCTAATTATTCCCTAATCAAATAAAGCTGTAAAGAAAAAGGAATAATTATAGTCTGAAGTGCAAAAGGGTTAAGAGGGGAAAAAAAAAAATTAAAAAATTCACAACTGCAGGATGCTTTGTAATGAATTACACACTCATCCAAATTTAACTGTGGCAGTTACCCTTCAGCTGACCTTTGCTAGTTAATAGGAGTGCAGAAGCACTCCTCATCTGGCTCTATGCTCAAATCAGACAATTAGTTTAAGTCACAGCTAAAAAGCAAACCACTCTGAGGACAATATAAATTGTATCACTCGTTTTTTCTCTGAAGCAGATTAGGAGTACTGGCATGATGTATTCACACAGTCCAATGGAAGGGGCGGTGACCTCCAGCTGAGGGCAGAGACTTCCAGCTGTTTGCAAAGTGACTGCCTATCCTCACACTGGAGGAAATCTATGTGGGAATAGGATGTCACTAATAGCATAAAAAACCAGGAAAGTAGATGACAACAGAAAGCAGTCTTCATCCTTCCCTACAATACACAGACTGGAGTTTCTTTCTAACTATGTTTTGCATTCTTGATCCACTTTTAATGTCTGATTTGTTCTGAGATAAGTATGGCAATCTGAATTAAATTAAGTTATCCACTATGTTTATATATTCTAAAAAAAAAACACACACAAAAACCCCCAGGTTTTCCTAGAATTTAATTCAACCCATTAAGAATTGTAGTTAATAGTATAACAAAACATTATTTCCGTTTTATTAGGTATCCTCACAGAAACACTAGATTAATTGTACTGCAATGACTACAGTGCTCAGCATTTAGGCCAATATTTATAATGAATACTAAATTTCTGCCATGTACAATGTGAAATTAAAGTTAGATGTTAGTTTTCTCATTATGTAATGGCATTTCTAGTATTACTTAGTCTTACTATGTTCTAGCTATCAAACTATTTTTGTGTTCCTCTATCACTTTAGTAAAATCCAAATCATGTTTATAAGTGACCTCAAAGGAGCTTTTAAAAGAGCAGAAAATACAGTAGAAAAGTGGAGGTGGGGAAACACTGTTAAAATGAGTTTGGCTTAATATTACACATGTGCTTTGAAGCAGTGATGCCTTTCTGCCACAAATGCTATTACAAAGATATTCATAGACTACACCCACCATTGCCTCCTCTATCATTTGTCCAGGATCATGTCCTTTACAGAACACTTCACCTCCTTGACCAGCTGGCTGCATTACTTTATAAGTTGACAGGTATAGCCCTTCTGCCTCATACTAATGAACAATAAAAGGGATGAGTTTAATTTCTAATGCTGTTAAATATAATAACAAATAGTGACTGGACATACCATGCTTTCCCCATCTCCCCCATTGCCACATGAAAATGGGGTAGGGTAAAAAGAATGTCTGGTGGCCTATGGGAAGGCATGGGGACAGGATACAAAATCAAGATCAGTTGCAGCTCAGACAGGGTTGAAAACAATGCATTGCTGGGGATATGAGAGTTGTTGGGAAGGACTGAACAGAAGTTCTAAAGGGATAGTTCTTAGGTCACATAATCCTAAATCTTCTCTCCGGACATGAACTAAATTGGCCTGTTCCAAGACCTTTCACGCTTCAATCCCTACCAGACTGTATGCCCTCTCAACTCTCTCTCAACAAATGTGCATTTAAATCAGAAAATTGGACTTAGCCTTCCTAATTCAGGCAAGGGATTCACCTCTAGATCCCCAACATCCCATACGACCATTTAAGCAATGACAGTCTTATTTCTAGAAGAAGTTTTATGCAGTAGAAGACCTTTGGCAGAAAATATTGATCTGTTCACTCCTCAATTACCTGTCAGGGCAAGAACTCATGGATACTTGAGACTGGATCAAGGCAGAACATGTACTAATACAGTAGCTCACTGACATGGGATATGGGAATTTCCCCTCTCCTGGCATCCAGCTGTGGATCCTGACACCTGAACTTACTCAACTTCTGCTTGTTGCTTTATAATCTTTCCTGATGTTAACACAGCAAAAAGCTATCCCAAAAAATGTCCAACAGATGATAGTAAATCCAGGAAAATGGCTCCACTTGATTAGATGAAAATAAGGCCTGTTCATATTACTGGTGAGAACAAGATTAGTAGCACCTTGCCATATTCTAAATATTCTAAATATTCAGTCAGGCCTTACTCAAAACACTATGAACTGCTATCTTATCAGGCACAGCAGCTTCCTGAAAGTTGTCAAAAGAAATTTTGGAATAATCTTCCAAATGTTTTCCAATTTTCATATGAGACCTGCTGGCACACCAGAAATGCATTTTAGATACTTGAGACAGAGGACAACACTGCTTAACTTCCCAGGTAAAAGTACCTTTCAACTAATATTTAAAGCTAGCCTGTGGCTTTTTCTTTCTTGAAGATAGCTCTGAATGAAGACTGCAGATGGCACTGTACAGAACGTGCCAAAGCCAAATCATCATGTGCATAGGTAAGAACATGGTGTTAAAACTAGAGTATTATGGAAGCACAGGGAAAAAAGGAGCCCTGAAGCTGACTTACCAAAGCAAAAGCTAGAAAATAAAATTCAGTGATGAAACAACTACAAGCATGAGGTATTTGATACAAAACTTAACATCCAGCCTTCTCCCAAGCAAAAACAGGGCTTTAGTGTCAGCAAGTGGGGTGAGCATTGGTGAAGCAGCAGTGGCTTGCAAAATTAAAGCACTAAAAATTCCTTGGCTCCTGAAAATGTTTAGCCATAGGAGCAAAATTCCATTTGTCATCACTGGCTGACCTGAGACTCACAAATTAAGATACCGTTGCAAATGTTTAAGGTAGTTTCTCCAGTGTCAAGATCCATTTTTTACTTTGCAAGTGAAAGATTAAAACTGTTGCAGAGTTAAATGAATTGTGAGACATATGCACCAGTTTTTCAAATATTACTTCAGACATTTGACACTAGTAAATCATTTTAGTCACCTGTATAAAATAGCCAAATTACTGTAGCACCACACTTCTTGAAAAACTCAACCACTGCATTTCCTCCCACTGACTCCTGTTTGAGACACCTATTTGTTTCCATTGTTGACATCAATATAATAATGCCAGAGCTCCAATTCTGTTTCACTGACTTTCTAAATTAGAGGAATAGCAACACTTTAATGCATTTTATCTACTGCCAGAAAAGAATTAAAGGCATTTTATTTCCAAATTACAATCTTTAAATATTTCAACCATGAAGATGAAAC
Source organism: Phaethornis superciliosus (assembly GCA_023637945.1). Lineage (NCBI taxonomy): Eukaryota > Metazoa > Chordata > Aves > Apodiformes > Trochilidae > Phaethornis > Phaethornis superciliosus. The sequence continues at coordinate 108,595,697 of JAJQWJ010000002.1, forward strand.
TTTTTCAAGATATGCATTCCAAACAACATTTATGAAATCCTAAGTTATTCAACTTCACTTTCAAATGCTGCTTGGAATAAATTTAGAACAGGAAGGAAGCACAATAGACATGCACAACAGACTACAGAAAATAAACAACCCCCCACCCCAGTTGGATAAACATAAATGAAAGTGTTCAGGACAAGCAAGCTTGTTTTATTGTTTTACTTTTGCATCAAGAAAATGCATTATTGTATTTTTCAAACCCTCTGGCTATATATCAGAAGTATTTTGCTTAATACATGGTCTTCCCAGTCAGCTGCATCCCCAAGCAGGTGCTTTCCATACCTAGATTTCCTTAAAACGTCCATCTAATGGAAAATCAATATAAAAATAAGTAAAATAACATTTCTTGGAGTTAAAGACGTTGCCTACCATTTACAGCACAACAATTCTGAAAAATTAATGGAGAGACTTAAAAAAATAAAGCAAAGAACTCACAGAATGTAGGCTGCCTAGCCACGTGTGCTAGAATAGTTTAAAATTACATAATTACATGATATTTTTTTTCTTATGCAAAACACATTTACCATTCAACAGACAGGTTAGATGGTGCCCAGGTATACAGTGAGCCACTCTTTAAATAAAACAGTCTAGAAGATAACTAACCCCAGTAAGAACACCACCAGAAGTCAATAATCAAACCAAACTTGTGTCCTCGGTTACAATGTAGTTTTCCACAGGTTTTTTGGTTTGCTTGTTTGTTGTTCCAAGTGAAGCAGTTTTGAAAAGATGTTTTGCAATTCTATCTTTGTTGATTATCAACCGAAGAGAACTCTATCATGCTCTTTAACTAACAAACTAACACAACACATATAAATCAATTGCCATAGAAAATGCTATGATAAGCATTCTTAACACCCAGAAGTAATTAACGATACTGTCCACAAAATCAAGTAATGTATATTAGACAGGTTCTTTGAAAAGTAGCATATGGTACTGGACTTGGGTCTCGCATAGCAGACAACCATTTTAAATAATGTTTCTTGCACTTACAAGCACTCATGGAAAACACTCGGTTATTCCTGGTTTAAAATTGACAATTTCTCTTTCTAAAGCACAGGGCTACTGGCTTATTTACTAGCAAGGACTTTTGAAGTACAAAAATAATTTAATTCTCCATATGCCAAAGAAGTCTGTATCTTGGAAAAGCAGCAGTATGATGAGAAATACAGCAGCTCATCTATTTGGTCTGTATGTCCTTAAACTCATTCCTCCGTCTGCTTCAACTTACAAAAGGTGTGGTACAAGCATTAGGGTCAATTTCACAGCACCTCAAGTCCAGACCTACCAGCTACCCACATTAAAAATACCTCAGCTTGACTCCCAGCAACAGCTCAGATAAAGATCAAAAACTCTGCTCAGCTACAGGGACGGAAATGAAGTCTACCCATTAAGACATACTACAAAATATACTACACGTAAAGCACAAAAAGCCCACAAAAAACTGTAGCAATACTTGTCCTAAATCCACTTTGTCCTCTTAGCAAGTGGTGAGAATTATGGTTAGAAGTTTTGCTAAAGGACTTACTTATAATAATAAAAAAAACATCTGCACGTGCTACAGGGTGCAGGCTCCACAGGCTTCAAAGCATAGTGATTAAAGCTACTGCTTAAGCAGAAAGAAGCCCTCAGGAGTAGCCCTAAATGTCAGTACAAATGTACCTCAAAGGACTTGCAAGAACGGAATTTTCAAAAATTAAGGATGAGTCTCTGTAGCACATGCACAGATAAGACATTAAATGGGAAATAACCTGACTGAATCAGAAGAGATCCTTGTAGAACAGCGAAGACCCCTAAACCCAGCCAACCCTCAAACCCCAAACTCTTAGCACCTATAGAATTCTGGATTTTCTTGCTAGGTTTACTGTCCAAAATTTTTATTCTCCCCCTCTGCCACCAGTTCAACATAAGACAGATTTAAAAACATGAGTAGTAGGATTATGGCCTGCCAAAAACAGAAGAGAGAATTATGATAGGAAGCAGGTCACCCTTATAAACCACCCTAACCCTATGTAATCAAATCAAATTTCTGTTTAAAAAAACAGAACATAAGCTGCTCAAACAACAGGATATCTGCCAAGAAAAGTCCATTCAAGGATTTTTAGCATAGCATTTGCTCTAGCTACTCAAGTGGTTGAGAGTATTTGCTGAAGACCATTTAAAAACATGGCATTAAAAAGCTAAACTTGCTGGTTCACTTTGACCTCACCAACATAAAACAATCTGATACATTTTTCCTTTTCAAGTTTCACTCTTCTATTCACAAATCAATAAAAGGGTCAACACTTTGCAAGCACTCTGTCTCACCTCCTGTGTTTTCCAAGAGAATACCATAAGGACAGTCTCTGTACTCAACCATACTCTGGACATGTTTTATGAACCCTGCCCCTCCTAGACTCTCATGCATAACTCCATTACTGCACCCACAGGAAACCTAATGAGGTTTTCACCCCAACTGAAAGCTGTGAAAGCGAGGGAAGTGCTACCTGCTATGTAAAGACAGCAGAAAACAACAGTAGAGACGGCGCAGAGGTTTCATTCTCACATGAAAGTTATTTTACGAGGCCATATGGTGAACCACTTTTCAGCTGCTATCAGTCTAACTGATCAAATCTTGCCTGAGGTCTCACACTCACAAAGCAGTCTCTGCTATGCCTTCAACTCTATCCAATGTTCTTTTCCGACATTGTCCTCCTTCCACTAAATTCCTATTTGTGTTTCCTAATAAGTAGAGAAGTTCAGTACAGTCAACTGTACAACTTCTTGACTCTTAAACCTGTATCAGCCTTCTAGAAATGTTTACTTAGCTTCAAAAGCTAGCACCTAAAGCACCTAAACAAGGAATGGCTGTTCACGTCCCTGGATATACAGGACTTGCCATAAAAAGAAAAGCCATAAAAGCCTGATACTGACTTATGTTAACAGTGCTTCTCAACCCATCATATTGTAATCAAAGTGATCAAAAAAGATGTCTGATCTGGATCTCCCTCATTAAAAAAGGAGAATGTGAAAGATACCTTGCAGGCTGTTCTTCCAGAACACAGAAATCTCTGAACTTGCCCTTCATGAACAGACAGACCCCACTAAATCAGAATTAGAGACTCTGTAAGAATATTTTTCTTCCTATAATATGGCAGAAATGAGCTTCAGTTATGTGGCTACCTGAAATCCTGCTAAAATCAATAGTATTACTACACGATAAACATTTTTCATCATTCAAATGTAGTATATGCCTGTATCTTACACTTTAAGTCAAAATACTTAATCCAACCATTCACTAACAGTAAGTACACAATCTTTTAAAATATATTCCTACAAAACACAGAGTACTTCTCATTTCACAGATTCAAAAAGATTTCGAATGAGGATACTGTCCTAAGTATTAAGAATGAATCTCATTACATTTGCAACATCTCAAAATCAATCCAAACTGATTATATTCAAACTGGACTGGAATCAAATACTGTACCCTAAGGTCTGGAAGTTTTTGAAGATTATCAACAAAAGGAAGTGTTTGGTAAAAGAACCCTGAGGTGGGTGGGAAATGTTTCCTAAGCAGATCCACACTCACGTGCTCCCCTGCAACAAGATTGTGATAGGTCAAAAGCCTCCAGGAATAAAGCAGTTTTTAGATGTCACCCCTTCGGAACATAACATGGGCAACATCTGACCATAGCCAAAGATTGAGAATTGTTAATTGATATCATCAATGCTATCATCTTCTTTACATTTTTTTTTCCCCTCTTATGAACACCACCTTAACAGATTCTCATTCACTGCTACATACCACTTCTTTTGTCACTCCTTTTGCTCCGGTGTCTTAACATGCTCTGGTTTTGTATGTATACTTGTCTCCAGCCTATGACTCAACTCCAGTTTAACCTCTAAATTTTACATTCCCTCCCAGTATTCATGTTCTTCATCAAAAAATAAGAAACTGAACTGCAATATTAAAAATAATGGTGGGCAGGCTCAGGGAACTAAAATGTTACAGTATTTTGACAATTTACCTCATTGAATCAGCTCACCATGACTGCTTTAGAGCAAGCACAAAGGAAAAAGCAGGACTGCACGGTGGGTGACAGAGGAGAACTCCTACTCCAAAAGGCAATCATCAGATCAGCTAACTACAACACAAACCCACAACCCCATTCTCTTCCAACTAAATCAATACATTTACACAACCTCCAGTGTTCGATCAATTTTATACACCACTTCTAATGTTCACTTGAATCACAGTTTGTATTTTAATGAAGTTTTCATATTGTATTTATAGATGTTAATTTAAGTTTTCAATTATGAAAGAAGTTAATAACAACTCAAGAACCCATCTAGCAAACATGATTTCAGCAGAGCAAAATCTGCCTTTTTGGCTGTGCCTATGATAAAAATCCCTTTAACGTGCCTACCTTTGGAATGCAAGCAATTATGCTGATTTTGTATTTATTTGCACCAGTTCATCCTCATACAGTAAAGTCCATTAATGGTAGACAATGGTACCAGTGGTGAGAGAGTGGATTGCTACCCTAAGTATAAACTGTACTTCCCACTAGCCCTATTATAGCAGTTAAAAAGCTGGTGGTTTGAGCAATCGATAGTGGTTTGGAAGAGGCAAAGATGTAAATGAGATTGTGGTAGTGCTGTTCAGTACCAGGAACTGGGAGGACAGTAGGAGACAACATTCCAGGTAGCAGTAGGTAGGCAAATGTAAATGACAAAGATTGCACTGCTGCTCCATCCTGCATGTGGGAACTAGTACAGAGAGGACCTCATACTCACATGAACTTCTGTATTCCAGCTGAAGCCAGCTCTTTCATCCCTCAAGTAACTGGTGTTAATCTGCTGTTTAGCAAGATGTTAAAATTCTCAGGGAAAGGCAAAAGTTTGATCTAATGTCATAGGATGTGATTAACGATTCAGATACAGTTCTCACATGAGTGACTTAATGGTAAGAACTGTGCAAACAGAATGAATGTTACTATTTTGACAGCACTCCCTAAAGACTACTGGTGTACCAAAAGGTTGTTAACATTTTAGTTTGTAGCATCATCAGGATGCAACAGCCTTGCTAGATATATCTACTTTGTTTGTACACGTATATATGCACACTTACAGATTATGTATTTATTTAAGCAACCAAAGGAAAGAGCACAAGGGCATGCTGGAGCTGTACTTCAGACACACTGGTGCATAGAAAGTAGTCTCTGTTCAAGTACTCCAGAATTTTGGTTGCCTTGGTTCAGTAGGCATGCTGGCATTTAAGGCAGCATCTGACAGAAAGAATGACCTCGCTTGCCAACTAAGTTAAACATGCTGTTGTACTTTCATGAAAAGCACAGAAATTATGCTCTTGGTTCACCCAGCTGCCAAACCATCCAACAGAAAAACCAAGTTTCAGACATGAAATCTGTCCATCCCAACATACCATCACTGCCCATGTTTCAAGTTCCTGATAATGAAATCTTGAAGTTAAATGCTGGAGGCCTGTCAATAGCACAGCTTAAGGTCAATGTCATATGACTCCATCTATCAGCTCACCTGATCTAGGAGCTGCCAAAAATTACACAGGTTTTTCAAAGCCCCAGCTCAAGTACAGAAAGTAAAGACAACAAGAGAAATATAATATAAATAAAGTGTCAATACTGTATGAAAGAGGTATTCAGCATGGAAAAAACCCCAGCCATACCAGTAATGACAAACAAATAAAAAAGTTTGGAAGTGACAGTATGGTGACTTCACAATATGGTTTTATTTTGTTTTTCTTGTTTTCCCCTCACACATACATTGTACCTTAATGAAGATCAAGAGCAGAAGCTGCCCTCTTTTTACTGCCTGGGCATATAGTACTACATTTGGGTCATTTCTGGAAGAAATGCCAACTGGATTAAGTCTTGGAGGCTAGTTTTACAAAACAAAAAAACCCTCCTGCTCCAAATCAAAACTCATTTATCAGAAATGCAGCTTGAAAAGGATGTTAGAAAAAAAAGCAGTCAATTAATATTCAGTATACCCGAGGTAAATCTTCCCTTTTTTCCCACCCAGATCTCCTACATTTCTTATGTACATATCAGAAAACTGGATTTGCAAGTAAATGAGAAAGCTTTCTACACCTCAGAAGCAAGAATATTTTCACTGAGAAGAATACAAGACTTGCCTAGTGAACCTCATTTTATCAAATGCAATTCATCTGCCTCTCTTGATCACAAAATGAATATTGGAATATAGGTGACGTATCAACACATTGCAAGAGATCCTATGCAAGTTTGACAGAAAAAAGCAAAGGAATGGAGAAAACTATAAAAGTGTTCCACCAGCAAAGACTATGGCCACTGCCCTTGAAAAGAAAAATTTTAAAATCCAGTTTACCTGAACAAGTTCCTAAAGAAGTGGTTAAAAAACAAAAACAAAATTAAAAAAAAAAATATAGGGCACTGCTTCTAATCTCTCTTTATAAGCTCCTTTCCCACATTAGATCAGACTTGTAAGACCCTTACAACTCTGAAAAACCATTCCTACCTGGTTAGTCAACAGTATTTAGGAATGACATAGTTTTTCTCTCTTTCCACCAGTACTGCTGCTGCAATAGAGAAAGCTCTTTGTTTTTCCTTAGTTTCTGCCATTTTAGGTTCTTTCCTGCTAATTAGCTTAAGTGCATTTGCCTCTACCATTTCTGGCATGTGGCAACATGACACTGGCATGTTTCTTGACATTTCAACTGCTTCTCACAGACCTCCATCAAAATCAATGAGTTTTGTCAACTTCATCTGTTCTTTAATTCACAAAGATACAGCAGCATAGGCAGCAATGCCTTCCCTTTGCATACTCAGGAAGCTGACTTTGCATCAACTTACGTATTGCTTAAACCAAAAGTTTATCTTTTTTTACCCTAACCACCACATCATGGTTATGAACTTAACTCCCACAGCACCTCTTTTAATGGCCTCCAAGGCTTAATAATAAAAGTTACGCAACCCGACACTGCAATATTTCCATTTATCCAATGATGATGAGCCTTGGTTATAAAAATCAAATAAGGTTGAGGAAAAAAAAGTAGGTTGCATGCTTAATAAAAAAGTGTTCTCTGTGACAGAAAGGAAGGTCTTTTTAGCTTAGATTTAGGTTATAGGAATCTGAGAGCTACTCCATAGGATACAACCCTGGGTTCATAGCCTGTGTTTAACTGGTGCTCCCCTATGCTGTTAACTTTTTTAACTGAAAGTTTGCATTCCTCCCATACATTTGTATTTGCAGAAAAACATTTAAATTACAGGCAATTACTTGATATTTTGAGACATTTGGTTTTCAATCCATAAAATCTGTATTACTTCAAACAGCATTTAAAAACAAAGCAATTCCTTGTTCTCTATGCGCTATTCTGAGCCATGATTTGTGAATGGATTACACTGGGGAAGGGGGGGAAAGCAGGAGGGGGGGGGGCTGGGGGGGTAAATCAACCAGAAAAGAGGAAGTTGTGCTTTTGAAAGTATCAAAGAGTGCATACTTTGCAGACAAGTACAGTTTCAGAAAGAATTTCAGATTAAGTTTAACACAGAGTATCTACCATGCATTTCTAAACGAAGTATCACCTTTCTTCACGAGATTAACAACAAAGCAAAAAAATTTAAATTAAAACCAATGAATTCACTGTTCTAAAGTCATCTGCCGCTTATCCTACTTTAAATTCTAAAAAAACTCGCCGATTCCTAGGATGAAATAGACACGGGTATAAAAATTCATTATCACGTTCTTGCATTAAAACAACTGCCCCAAAAGTCCCATCATCTTTCACTTCGCCTTGCTGCAAGGAACTAGTGCTCACTTCTTGATCTTATACATAAAATGGTTTCAATCCCCTCCAACGGGGAAAAGAACAGACAGCTTCTACAGAAAGGAAAGCAGTCTTCAGAAAAATCAAGACGCGTGGGAAACAGCAAAAGTCCTTGGGCTGAGAAACGCAGCTTTTAAACACCTGGCAGTAAATCAATGTCACCCATTTCAGTGTAATCCCTCAAGTCACTTTTATGAAGATTACTTCCTGCAGTGCATTCCTCCCCCTCCTCTTTCCCTCCCCCCCCTTCCCTCCCCGGACGCCAAGGGCTTTAGGAAAGCCCACTCCGAGAAGCCACACCGCACAGACCAACGCCGCCAGAGAAAGACCCGAGCGCCGGTCACGTTTACCGCAACTGTTTCTTTACGAGGGCGGTCACCGGAGCCCCTGATCCTGCCCGGCACCCCCGCCTCCCCGCCAGCGACACAACTTTCCCCGTGCCCCTTGCGAGGCCGGCGGAGAGTCCCTGCCGCAACTCCACCACCGCGTCCAGCCCGCTCAGCTCTGCCGGATCCGGGGGAACAGCCGTCTCCTCGGCCCCGAGCTCTCCGCCGCTGCCATCCCTCTCGCCCTACGGGGACACCAAAGTGCCCGGCACGGCCGTTCGCTTCCGGCGCTTTTCACTCCCTCTCTCCCGCCGGTCCCTCACACCCGTCTCCGCGCACCGCGACCCCTCGGGGTCTTTCCAACCTGTCCGTCCCGTCCGCGCTTCCACCCCTCCTCACTTCCCTCCCCGGGTGGCCGCGGCTCTCGGCTCCCTCCGCTCGGCCGAACGGGCAAGGCGCAAGTTGGCCAAGTGACGGGGCCGGGGGGCGGGGGCCTCCCGCCGTTCCCGCAGCCGCGGCGGGGGAATCCTGCGGGGCGCACCGCCTTCCCCCCCCCCACCCCCTCTCCACCTCTAGCGCCGGGGCTCACGGCGTGGCGCCCGCCCGAGGAGCGCCCCGTGAGGGGGCGGCTTTCCCGCCTCCCCGTCCCGTCCCGTCCGGCAGCGACGGGGTCTCACCAGGGGTCGAACTCGTGGATGATGCTCTCGAAGCGGATGACGGCGAAGAGCCGGGAGCTGAAGCCGGCCAGCCAGGCCAGGAAGAGGATGGTGAAAGAGAGGAGCGACTGCCAGCCCGCCGGCTGCGACAGGCCCCCCGACAGGCCGCCTCCGCCCGCCGGGGGGCCGCCGGCAGCCGTCGCCGTCGCGCCGCCGCCCCCCGACCCGGCGCGGCTGTTGAGCAGCGCCACGGAGTTGGCGGCGGGTTTGTGCTTGTTGTCCGGGGCCGAGTGCTCCGCCATGTTGTACCCGGGGCTCCCTCGCAGCCTCTCCGCCTGGCGCGTGCGGGGAGGAGGCGGAGGACGAGGGGTGGGGGAGGGAGGGAGGGAGCGGGAGGAAGGGCAGGGGGAGGAGGGAGGCTCGGCAGGGGAGAGGCGGAGCCCGCCCGCTCCCTCAGCGCTCCTCACTCGGTCCCTGCTGCCGCCACCGCCTCCTCCTCGCTCAGCCGGGCTCTGCTTCCCGCCGCCGTTACCATCCCAGCGCGGCGCGGGGCTGGCGGAAGGGGATGGGGGGATGTGAGGGGGGGGGGGGGGAGCGGGGGGGCGGTGGAAAGGGGGGAGCCGGTACGCGCGAGCCCGGGGGGGCGGAGCCAATGCCGGGGAGGGGGCGGAGCCGGGAAGCCGAGGGCCGGGCTCGAGCTCGAGGCGGGCGAGCGGGAGAGGAGGAGGGGCCGGCGGGGGAGTGCGGGGGGGATGGAGCGGGCCCCGCACCCGCGCAGGGACGGAGGCGGGAGGGCGAGCGGGAGGGCGGGAGGGGTCGCGGGTCGGGTCCTTCCACCGGCGAGAGGTTTGACATTGCCGCCCTCCAGGGCGGGAGGAGCTACGGGAGGAGGGGAGGGGATACGGGAGGGGCTCCGAGAAAAAGGCGGGGATGGCGGGTGGGAGGTGCCGGTCCCCGCGGCAGCCCCTGGGACCGGAGCTGCGTGAGGGCCTGTCAGAGAGCGACAGGTATTGAAGAGGGGCGGGGCTAAGCCAGGCAGCCAATGGGAGCTGCGGGGATAAAGGCGTGGCAGCGCGTGTAGGGGAGGCTGCTCTCGCCTGTAGCCATTGGTGGGGTACGGGGGAAAAAATAAAAAAAACAAAAGCCCCAACAAAACAACCGGGGCAGCCGTGAGTGGCAGCCGCTCCCTCCAATCGGATCCCTCAGACGCTGCGATCCGCCGTGGCGGACACCGGAGCCTGGCGAGGGCGCTGCGGTGCCTGTGGGCCGGCGGGGCGGCTCCGTTCCGCTTCCCTCCCGGCGTGCTCCTGGAGCCGCGGAGCCTGCCGGGAGTCGTAGTCCGTGTGGCGGGGGCGTGCCCCAGCCCCTGAGCCCGCCTGGAGCGGCAGGAAGGGCTGCAGCGGCTCCGGCGGCCTTTGCCTCCGGGGTGCTGGGGGGGAGAGTGCGGGTTCGTGGCGCCCCTGGCGGTGGGAAGAGAGGAGAGGGAGGTGTGTGGGGCAGTCCCGGCGCCGGCCGTCCCCAGGGAGCCCTTGTGGGTGTCACTCGGTCCCCTGAAGGGGCCCTAGGCTGGCGTTAATCATAGAATCATAGAATTGGCTGGGTTGGAAGGGACCTCAGAGATCATCAAGTCCAACCCTTGACCACTACCGCTGCAGTTACCAGACCATGGCACTGAGTGCCACATCCAGTCTCTTTTTAAATATCTCCAGGGATGGAGAATCCACTGCTTCCCTGGGCAGCCCATTCTAATGTCTGATCACCCTCTCCGTAAAAAAATTCTTTCTAATATCCAACCTAAACTTCCCCTGGCACAACTTAAGTCCATGCCCTCTTGTCTTGTTGAAAGTTGCCTGGGAAAAGAGCCCAACCCCCCTCTGGCTCCAGCCTCCTTTCAGGGAGTTGTAGAGAGCGATGAGGTCTCCCCTGAGCCTCCTCTTCTCCAGGCTGAACACCCCCAGCTCCCTCAGCCTCTCCTCATAGGGTCTGTGCTGGAGTCCCTTCACCAGCCTGGTTGCCCTATTAAGCGCTGGGGCCGGCTGGTTCTCAAGACGTGGAGGCTGCTCTTGTTTAGCTTTGATGGTGTGAATGGACTCTTCGATGCTGTGGTTCCTCGCTCAGGGGTTATGTAGCTGTTGGTTCGTCTGCTTCAAATGTTCAGTCACCCCCGTGGAAATCGTGCTGACTGTAGCCAGCCGTGTGCCAGAGCTTGACCATCAGGCAGCAACAAGAGTAGCTGGAGGCAAGGCCTGGCCTGGGTCCGGGAAGGTTTGCAGTTCCCGCACCTGCCTCTGGTAAGAGCACTTCCAGTCTGGTGCAGAAGCAAACAGAAACCCTGTTTTGTTTTGTTTTTGTTTTTTTAATGTAGCATAGAATAGAATCATAGAATCACCATGGTTGGCAAGGGCCTTAAAGATCATTGAGTACAACCATCAGTCCTACACCACCTTAATCACTAAATCATCTCCCAAAGCACCACATCTGCCCCTTTTTTGAATACCTCCAGGGTTGGAAACTCCACCACCTCCCTTGACAACCTGCTCCAGTGCTTCACCATTCTTCCACTGAAGAAATTTTTCCTAATCTCTAATCTGAATTTCCCGTGGCAGGGCTTGAACCCATTACTTCTTGTCCTACCACTGGGGAGAAGAAGTGAACACCCTCCTCACTACAGCCTGCTTCCAGGTAGTTGTAGAGGGCAATGAGGTCTCCCCTCAACCTCCTCTTTTTCTGGAGGTCTCCTTGTAAGACCTGTGTTCCTATTTGTGGAGTTTTCATAATGAAATGCTATTTGAGAATCTTGTAACTTCCTCAAATGTTTCACTTGAAGTTATAAGGAAAATGTGAAGAAGATGGAAAGCTAGTGAAGTTTTGCAACCATGCTTTTTCGATGGTCCTGTTGATCTTCATTCTACTCTTGAGAGAGCAGGAGACTGCCTTTCTTTGGAAAAAAGTTATAGGTAGTAAGCACAGGCAGTATAAAAATATATGGTTATTTTCACTGTTTAAACCAACAACTCATTTTGTGACTTTTATGTAGAACTTTATTTTTAAAATTGAATAGCTCAGGCTTTCTTGTCTGAGATCCAGGATTTCATTTTCAGACACAAACATGGTTTTTCCAAGGTCCTGAAGATTTGCATTTCAGTTTCACTCATATCAGTGGGGACTACACTGGGCCTTAGATGCCTCATATAATTCTAATTAGTCCTTGTTACTGTCCCTGCTTTTATTTACTTGGCAGAGGAAGAAACCAGTATGCTTCTCTGTAGCAAAGTGGGAGCCTTTCTATTAAAGTTGTTCTTTTAGTGGGAAGTTCTGTTGAAGAATGTGTAGAGAATGTAACTTTTTCCTCAATCTTTGTGTCAGTCAACAGCTGTGACTTGAGCACCAGGTTTGAAAGCAGAACTACTGTGTTGCAAAGTGTGTGTGTTTTAGGATGAGCACTTTAATATTCCCTTACTACTAAAGGATTCCATTTGACATCTACTTTTAGAATAAGGTGTAGAAAAAGTTAAAGAAAATTTTGAGGTTCAGTTTTGGTGAATCGTGTCTCTTAAAAGACTGTATTTTTGTTTGGTGGGTTTTTTATTTGTTTGGTTCTTTCTTTTTTTCCCTAACACTATGTTCTTTCTAATCCCAGTTAAAATAGGCCAATAATATGTTCAGGATAAACAAAGTTAGACATTTGCCCCTTTTCTGGTTTTGTCAGTGAGGCTTTTTTAATGAGCTGACCAACTGGCATTTCAAGTGAAGGATTATTTTTTTTTTTAATTGGCTCCTGAACAAAGAGCAAATGTGACTAGAAATACGCAAGTATCAAATGTTTTCTAAAATGCATTGCCTGATGTTTACAACAGGCTCAACCCTGGTGTACTTTTATGATATGACCATTTTCTCAGCTGGGATCTTGTTTGTTAATAGCAGCAGTTCAAACCTAGCAATGCAGCAGAGGAGCTACTTTAAATGGTAGTGTTGCAAATAGAATTCTTTTGTCTTTCCTTCTCTTCCCTCAACCATTTTTCCATGATGATAAGCAGACAAAAAGAATGGATGATGCATATCATCTGGAAAAAGAAAAAAGTGTATATCATAACTTCTTTTTATATAACATTTAGTATCAGTGTTAACATTACTTGATTGGGAATCTGGTTCACTTAAAAATTATTGCAGAACTTGGTGTGGATAAGGTTTTTTGGTGTTTACTTTAAATTACAGTGCTTTAACTTTTACATCCAACAAGGAGGCTATATCATTCTAACTAGAGTGACAGAGCTAAATCAGACAATTTTTTAGCATTGACAAGCCCAGGCAGAACGTAATTTATTTGAATGCTGACTAATGGTAAAGTGTTTCCTTGTCATTGGTAATAAATGATATTATTGACTATTTGTTTTCAGACCACAGTCTGTACTGATGAAGACTGTGCTTGGGAAATGAAATTTAGTACAGTTCTAGTAAAAGCTTTTATTAATTCTTTGTAAATATATAGTTTGAATTTTTGTATGAAACCAGATTTAGCAGCCTTACAATAAAATTGATCCAAGGAACACACACAGGTGGAAATTCATAGGATCCTGTAGTTAGATGGAAGGATTCAGTGGTATTGATGCTGCCATGACTCCAGTGGAAAGTACATTTCTGTAGAGGAGAGGCAAAACATGTATTCTGAAGGCTGCATTCAACCCATAATAATAGCTTAATGGGGAAAGAGATTTCAATCTTTCAATTTTTATTTATTTTTAAAATTACATTCTTCCCCATCCTACCTTTTTGTGTTTCTCCATTAGTTTTAATGTAATTTGGTTTGATTTGTTCCATTCTGTGTGGTGGCATTTTCTTTGAATACAAAACCCAACAAAAATGTCCACGTTAGGAGTTGACTTTGTGTAGTCATCATGAACCATTTTGTATACTGAAAATCAGTGTCCTGTTCTGAGCATGCAAAATAATAGCCAAAGGCCTTAGGGAAGAAAAAAAAAATTCAAGCTTCCTTAATAATGGAATTATACATGTGATAATGCCAATTCTTGAATTCATGTTACAGTTGTAAAACCAGAGCATCTTAAAAGTTGTGGAGCTGCATACAGGAAAATGTCAGATGAGAGCTCATCATTCCTCAGCACAGCTACCATATGTCACTGATGTTCAGTCTGCTATTGAAAGAATGTCAAACAAAATTTGTGCTGAAAAAACTACACACGGACACATCCAGGTAATAAATTATTACTCAGAAGTACAAACTCATGGTTGTTGGGAGCAACTTGTTTTTAAACAAGCTTTATTGGAATGTTTCAGCAGTGTTTATTAACAGGAGTATGTACTTTAGTTTAATAAAACATTTGGAGAGCAGTTCAGGTTTAAGGTGAATAGACAAGACTCTTAAACAGTTCTTCCAACTTCGTTGTCCTGCCTATGATCAAGTTCATAAGCTTAGTATTAGGGTTTTTTTTGAGGATGACTTTAGAAATTAATGATACCATACTTCCTGAACTGAAGGATATTAATGTAAGTGGCACAGTTGAGCATAATGTGATCTGGTGGAGGATGCTTGATCTCAGCTATGTGTTCAAGATAGTCATTGTTCACAAATGTATGGCAGTTGAAATGAGAGAAAACATAAGACTACTGTACATTATTATATGTGAGAATCTGAATTTTAATGCATTTAAAAATAATTATTAGTCTCCATATCTACAAAATGGTCTGGGTTTAAAATAACTTGAAAATCAGTTTAATTAAGCAGGTGCAACCCTTCGTGGATACATATAATTCACTTAAGCCAGTTGTAAACTGATACAAGATTGTCTGCAAAGAGCTTTGCACCTGTGTGACTATAATGAGGTTTTTAATTGATTTGAATTAAAATGACACAACTGTTGTGTTTTGACAAGGCCTTCATCTAGCATGTAATTCAATAAAAGTAGAAACTTGACTTACTCCTGGCAGTGTTCTACTGGTGATTTCTCCTCTTCCTTTCTAATAATTTAATCACGTGTTGATGCTCCTTCTCCGCTTCTGCTGTTTTAATTATCCTACTTAATTTCCATTTCCCATAACCAGCACAGTGGTAAAAATCACTCCCATTTACACACACATGCCTGCCAGGAGGTACAATGCTTTTTGGTCTCCCTATCCAATCCCAACATATTCCTCTGCTGCTTTTGTGTCAACTTTGTCTTCACTTCTAGTGAAGAAATGGGCCTTTCCCCCTCTGATGGGCTTATATCAGCTCTTCAAAATCCTTATCCCTTGTTAGAAAAACGGAGAGGCACCTAGTGAGCCTGTATTTAAACAAATAAAAAACCCCAACAAAACAAAGCCAAAACAAACATACTCAAAATTATACATGTGTATATTCTTACCAATATGTGTAAGTGCTGTGCATTATTTAAAACCTCTGGATCTCTGAAGTACCTTTCTTGAAGTGCTGTGTTTTGTCACCTCTAGTGTTTGCAAGCACCTTAATCAGAGCTTTGTTGTTCTTGGCAAATGCTGCAGCCAAGAATTTTTTCAAAATTTCCATTTTCTTCCTTCTGGTAAAAAAGAATGTGCTGCCTTGGGGATAATTAGGGAAAAAAAAAATTCCCAAACACTTTCTTCAGGGACATCGCTAAGCGGCCCATCGAATAGCTGAGGAGTGATCTTTAACATGTAAGTGCTATGTCCACAGAATTTGCAGATGCTGGGCCTTGTTAAAATACTATGTTGGAACAGAAAACCTGCTAAGGGAACCAACTTGGAGGGTAAAGCCAAACTCTGGGGAGTGCAGTCAAAGATATATATATTTTAAATGTATGGGATCTGCTACAGCTTAGTTGGAATTAAGGTGAATTTTGTCACTAGATTGAAGTGAAAGGGGAGAGCACAATACAGGAAGGTGGCATTCTGCCATTAGCTGTAACACCAGCTGCGTGTTACAACACTGGAGTAAGATGTGTGGAAACAGCAAGGAACAGAGGTACAAAAAGGAAAGAAAGTTTTTATTTGCTTATGTTATTTAAAGCCTTATGAATCATTGGGAGTATTTTGTTGGTAGGATTTTGATCACCCCTGAGCTGTGTTTTCTTTCATTGCCTTTCTCACCAGAACATTCATTCCATGCAATTCCTCTTAGTAATTGAATGTAGGGGAAGGGGGCATTCTTTGCACAGTGTCTGTAGACTATTGCCACAGTTCATCAAAGCTTAACTCTTCTGATTTTAGTTTGGCTGATAAATTTGAGCAAGTTGTTGAAGTTGGATAGTTCTTCCACAGTATCAAAGATAGCCGAGTGCATTAACTAGTTCAGTATGGAAAAAGTTGAAATTCTCATAATATCAGCAAAGAATTCCTCATGCATGGAAACTTCTCTGCAAGTATTGTGCAGTGTTTTTCCATAACTGGATTTGTAGTCTAAATATTCATAGCACTGAGGAAAGAGAAGTTTGCAAAGCATTATTTCTCTTCTTCTCTGTTGCGAGCAACTCAAACTAGTTGTCTTCTTGCTGTCTTCTCGATTACTTGTAGATAATCTTCTAGACAACTGCTGCATCCATAACTGCATCAGAATTGAAAAAGAGTCACAGTAATTTTGTTGCAGAATTAACTGTGCCAGAAGATGCAATGCAATACAAAACAAGAGCTTATGGGTGATATGGGATAGTGTAATTTCAACTCATCCTTACATATAGATTTGGAGTGAGGACATTATTGAAAAGAGAATTCGGCAATGACTACTTTATGACTTTATTTTTTTTTTTTTTTTTTTTTTTTGTCTGCTGCAGTGGCATCAAATGATTAGAGATTTCAGAAGCTGAAAAACTTCTGTATTGTAGAAAAATTACTTAGAGGCTTTTAATGGCTTTCATCCACATGTGTACTAAGACACCATGTTCTGTGATATCTAATATGTAGGTCATCAGTTCTTACCACAGGAATCTCTTTCTGCAAATGAATCCCAGCAATAGCAATTGAATCCCAGATTCTTTGTTACATGGTTATATTTCTGGCATGTGTTTCTTTAAAAAATTATATAAAAATTATATAAATTTTTTTTTAATGGTAGATGTATCTGGAACAATGAAATCTAATGTTTAAAATCTTATCCTGAGGAAACTGATCCCATAATAATTAATCCTTACCGTTTTGTTTTGTTTTGTTTTGTTTCTTCTTCTTTTTTTTTTTTTTTTTTTTTTCTTTCCTGTATCCCTCCCTCAATTTTTGTTCTGCTTATATAGGTCTTAGGACACTGAAATCCCTATTGATACTATATGCCAGTTACTGATACATGCTCTCAGAATAAAAAGTTGCTATTTCAACTTAATTTCCTAAAAGATAATTTTTAATTGATAAAGGAAAGCAGCCACATAAATTGAGGCAAAAATAAACATATTTTCTTATTTGCCTATGAGAAGTGCTGCTGCAAAAACAGGACCAGAGAACAGACTCTCCTGCCAAAGCATCCCAAAAAACATTTAAAGCAGATACTTGCTGGACTTTCTGAGCAGGTTATATGACTGTTACATGCTCTGTTTTCCTTCCTTGATGTTGCATTCAGCTGAAGCAATATGCCCTACTGGAACAAGCCATCTCATAACTTAAAATAGCCTCTGTTGTTTCATGGTGTGAATTCTGCCCTCTAGAGCTTGTTCTCGTTTTTGCCTTTTATGCTCTCCATACTGCATTTAAAACATTTTGGGGGTGTTGCATGAAATTGTGTTTAACATAAAGGTGCAAAAGTGCCTTAAAAATGCTGATTTAATAACTCTACTCCCTGGTACATACATGCAGCCTTCCTGCTTGCTCCCATCCTTCACCTTATTGTTATTGTGCCTCCTTTTTTCATGGAGCCAAAGTTGCCAAGTTGCCAAAACCTGTGTGGTAACTCTAATCTCAGTATTGCTTTTTTTCTGAGCTACAAGAGGTGCATATTGGTTTTGCACAATGCATTCCTTTAGCTTCTTTGTGCCATGGAGATCACACGGTAGGAACAGCCAAATTGTTAACCTTCAAAATCATGCGGGTGAGAGATGGACAAACCTTCCAACTGTTCCCTGTACTGATGCCTTACGTGTGGACCATTATGTACAGTATTCAATGTTCATCCTGAGGGCCTTTCCACTTCTGTCATCTCCTGTGTCAGATTGGCATTGTTGATGTGGGGCAATGGGATGCAGATGACATGACACAGCAGGATAGCACCAACATCCAAACTATACAGCAGCTTCCATACCTGCTCTTGTCCTCTGTCATCTGACAGACACACAATATCATAAAGTTTGTCACAGTTTAACGCTGGCTCGGCAGTTAACCGAATGACAGATGCTCTCTATTAATCCCCCTCCCCTCCCTGATAAAGAAAGGAGAGAGAATAAGGCAGAGAGACTTATGGGTTGGACACTAAACTACGCAGCTTTAAAAAGGAAAAATTATTAAATATATACAAATGTACAGCAAAATGATACCACGTTCCTTCCCCCTTTCCAGCAGTAACTCTCACATCATCACCCCGTCCTTCGTTGTGACAACCACGGAGGCTGCAGGGCAGCCTTAGGAAATTCCAGGCTGGACTCTTGGAGTCAGCAGCAGTTGGGACCTGGAGGCAGGAACACACAGACTCAGGCTGGCACAGGTCAGGACCACAGGCAGATGAACGGATGGAATTCTCCCAGGGTGAAGCAAACAGGGGCAGACAAAGGTGAAAGGAAGAAAGAAGAGGGCAGAAGAAGTTTGACCCTTGTGATCCCTCAAATTTATACCAAGTATCACGCGTATGGGGTGATAATACTCTGGTCAATTTTGTTCCGCTCCTCCCTAAAGGAGAGTTGCAGGTGTCAACTCTTTACTCCTTTTCTGTTTCCAGAGCACAAGTTGTTCCTCAGAACTGAGCAATGGCCTTGGTTCCAAGGAACATTCTCCAGCCATAACTACCCTCAAGCATTATCAGTCCTAGAAGCAGACACTGACTGAGAAACTTGCTGTTAATTTCAGCAAGTACAGCTACTTACAAAAGACTTAGCTGAAAACAAAATTACAAGACAGAAAATTAGCTCTATCCTGGCCCAAACCAGGACAAGTTTATCAGCATTAATTTGAGAGAGATGTGTTTTGTGAGTGTAGTTTCAGCCTTTCAAGTGCATGGTACAAAGTTAGAGTCTTGTGGCTGCATGGAGGATCTCTCATGGAGGACTTCCTCCCCTTCTTCCTTCTTCTCTTCTGACCTTGTTGTTCCTTCTGTTGTTTCTAACTTTTTTGTCCTCTCCTCCTCCCTCTAGCTGATGCTATCTTCTCTTTTGTAAGACACATTTTCATAAAATGCCACCAACCTGGCTGATTCACCCAATAAAGGTTTCTACGTTTACACAGGCAAGCTGGGTAGGGACTGTGAGCAAACTATCAGTATGACAGTATGTTTTTTCTGGTTACCATAGTTTTTTACTCTGTTCAGAGGTCTCTTACATAATATACGTGTCTCTACAATGTCACACATTTAGTATCATGCTCAGAAGCTGTACATATTTATGGAGTCACACAACTTTTTCTTTTGGGAGAATCTTATTTATTATTCTTGATAATACATACAGCAATATTTAACATGATGGGCCTCTCTTTTACAGAAAATACCCCCATTATCTTACTTACAAGGTTCTTTAATTTGCTGAATTGGTCCTACTTGTATCTCCTTCATGTGACTTCCACTTGAAGCAGAGATACACACCATGTTTTTTGTTGCAGGCAGATGGTAAAATTTGTGTGGAAATCCTAGACAATTTTTATCAGGCTGTTATTTACTGGCATTTTAATTATTGGGCATGGTAATCTTTTCTTATTTCTGCAACGGTTATCCTTGTGGGGAGAAATGGGACTTACATGACTCTGTGACCTTCTGGTATTGTTCATTAACTCATTTTGTCAGGTAACAATGAGGAGAAGACAGCATTCGAATGCTCTTCTAACAGCATTAGAGTAATTTTGTCAAGCTTGGGAAAAATGCAGTGATATTTCATTGTAGTCCCTCTACCCTACTATGGCCTGTAGCTTAGTGTGCCCTGTCCTAACTGGAACTGTCAAGTAGAAGTTTTAGGTGGTTTCTCCAAATGTGATAGGAGAAAATTGTTATTAATACAGTCACCACTGGTTCTCACAGCCAGAAATTAGGAAAGCTGTCGATATTAAGTATGAAGACTGAACATTTTTTACTTTGTTGTTTTAGTTGAGTTAAAGGTATGCTTCTGAAGATCAGCCAGATCCCCTGTAGTTTTATTAGCACTTCCTGTCACCATAATACTGTTACATTTTTCAGTATTGTAGACACTCCAAAAAATTTGGAAGTGTAAGGTCAAACCCTGAGTGCTTTTAGGTGTGCAATTCTGAATCATATTTATTTATGATGACAAAGAGTTTTATCTGTCTATCATATATTGGAACAATATGAAGAGTGACAGATCCTCAGTAGGATTAGAACTTAAATATCAATATTTTAGTTGCTCTGTCTCCACATGGTATTATTATCCTTGTACTTATATAGCCAAAATAATGTCATCTAGTTTCTTGATAAGGAAGCAGAAGCATTAGCTTCCTAAGCAGTAGTGCAAGGTAGGTCTGAAAAGAATGCATACAGTAACCTTTCGTCCAGGATGGGAAGTAAAATCATAACTTATTCCACCTGTCATTGCTTGAGAAATGAATACTTCTCAACACAGGCTTTTAATTTGGTAACTGGATGTTCTTGTGCTTTATCTTAAGTTCATTTTGGAAGCAGCTCAGCATTCCTAACTATTGCTTTTTATTAACTGTTGGAAAGCTACCCTTTTGTATATTGGGAGCTTAACTGTAATTAGATTCCATCTCACTAAAGTACTGCTATATAAACCACTTCAACTCTTGTTTAATGGAGAAACTGAATGTGGAAAGGCTTTATGTTAACAAGGAAAGAATATTTAAATTGGCCAGAACAGTGCTATGGCTCTTCTGAGCCTCTTTGTACATCACCATTGGCCCTGTCTTCTTGCCTGTGCTTATGTAGACCTTATTTTCAGGCATCTGCAAGGTTTGAGAAATGCTCTGGAGTTACAGATAATACACTGGTAGCAGAGTTGAGATGCTAAATGTTCAAAACAAGCTCATCAGTGTATGGATGTCATGAGCAGACAAAAACTGTGTTTCTACCCATGTATCTAGTTAACTCAATATTTTAAAAATTACAGTTACTTAGGCCTAACTTTTTCTCACTGGCTGAGCTGGCAGAGCTTTTTCTTACTGAAGGAACAGGGTCACAGGGACTGCTTCTTTTTTTAACAACACTGGTGATATATTTCAAAGTGTGGTCAGAGTATCCCAATCGTGACTGCCTATAAGGAATTTGTAGTAGGAAGTCCAGTACCTGTGACCCTAGATTGACTATGGAGAAAAATTCTCCCTTGGAAAACTATTCCAAAGGGAATGTAAAAATTGAAAATGACTGAAAACAACTATTTTGTGGCAATGTTTACCCTCTTGGTCTAGTACAGGGTTTCCTACTGTGAATAGGGAGCTGCTCCAGTCTTGTCTGCTGATGAATAAAATCTACACGTAGAGTAAAAGAACTGTAAGAATATGATAATGTATAGACTTTTAAAAATATCTGTCCCTAAAACTTATAAAATCTAGGTTTACTTGGGCTCTGAAGAAGAGTACTGTAGATTGGCAAATATCTTGGTTTGATGGGAGATGAACTTCTATCCACAAACCATTAATACTACATGGTGCTAAATTTCCTGCCCTTCAACTGACTGCTATTCCTGAGGTAGAAAGGAAGAAAACTATGATAGCTGTGGAAGACTTTGCTTCAGTTGTAGACAAATGTTAGAAGTATTTTAAATTCTAAACTTTTTTCCCCTGACTGTGGTGGAAGAAAAAGAAAAATGCCTATGCCTTAAGGAGCACTGATGAAATCCTAATCAGATGGCATTCTCGGTGCTTAGCTACCTGGTTAGTCTAAGCATCTTGCCTAAAGTAACAGAATTAAGCATTTCTTGCTGTGACTTTTTGAATTCTTTTGAAGATAGAGTTGCTTGGTTTGTGACTGGGCTGAATCTGTGAAAGAAGAATGAGGTCTATGAGAGAAGAAAAATCAGTGATTTTCCTGTGAAGGTTTCCATCAAGTTGAAGGGAAATGTTGTCAGAGAGCACTTACTGTGACATATGTGTTAAACTTGTGTCTTTTGTGTCATAGTCTTCTTAGAAACCAGCAAGATGCTGCTTGGTGCTGACTGTTAATCAGGATCAGAATATCATTTTGGAAAAACATGGTGGTTTGGATCAGGAAAGCATCTTTTTTGACAGTATGTATTGTCTTGACAGTTTTCTAGGAATGCTATTTCAAATTTTTTTTTTTTTTTTTTTTTTTTTCCCTAGAAAAATGAACAGAAGAGTTATGATTTAAAAAAAAATTAAAATTCTGTTCTCCCTCTGGAGATCAGGTTGTGTGAGACATTTGTAGTTTAATTATATGTCTGGATATAACAAAGGAGGCACGTTTGAGGATTCTCTGTTGCAAGGGATGGGGTTAGGACATTCCTGCAGATTCTGGATGATAGGAGAAAAGTTGCCTGCAAGCTTAGGAGTATCTTTATAAGATCGATTTTTATAAAATCTATTTTGGCATGGTTTATTTGAAGACTGTAATTTTAAAATTGTTGAAATGTCTAAGCCTGAAGTTGAGCACTTAAGCAAGTATATCTCTGTAGGAATGTGAATAGCCCTATTAAAGTGGATAGAGCTAATCTTATGCTGAAGTGTTTTGGTGAATCAAGTTCCTAGAGAATTTAATGCATGCAAAGAAAAATATATCAAAATAGGTGAGCAGTGTTCCCAGGTTTTGTGGAAATATTGCTGCTTTCTGTATATTCTTAGTATACATTTCTCTTTAGTGCAATTTCCCTATAAATACACGGTTCAGCAACCCAGATGTAAGAAGTATGCCCTAAATATCTTTCCCCTCCCTACCTTCCTCTCTCCCTCAAAGTTATGTATGGTACATGTATGATGCTAGATATTGATATTACTGTTTTATTAAGAATGTATAAAATGCTGGGCAGTAATAAGATACTTTTCAGCAGCCTAAGGGCTGGATCTGTGTACAGAGAAAGCAGAAGACATCACCTGCCCTCCTCCTCCAGTTCAGTATCATACTAGTCATTGTGCTCAAGAAATTTTATTATCACTCTGCAAACTGAATTATGCCACTGTTTCCACTGAGAATTATTTGTAATTATGCTTTGAAACAATCGGACCACAGAAATGGGTCTCAGATTTTTATTTTTGATGACAGGGGTGCATATGCTCTCAAGAAGGTGCATGGCATGTATCCTGAGGGAGGACATCATGTGAGAAACCCAAAGTTACTCAAGGATCTGTAGCTGGGAGGCATAGCCAGTGTACAGCCCAGTTAATATTCTTTCTGTCCTTTTGGAAACTCAGCATGGGTCCAGTAAATGACCTTTCTACATTCTGCAGAGAGAAGAAAGCCATAACTGGGCCTGTGTATCACTGTTGTTCAGCCACAGCTGCAATAGGTGTATAGCTGAGGTGATGCAGAGCATTATCTGCTAATTTTTCTGAGGATTTACAGTCATGCTTAAGGAATGTCTTGGACTGCACTACTTGTTGTGGCAGGGATCAATAACTGAAGCTCCCTCTGTTCAGTCTTTTTTTTTCATAAGGATTTTAGGTGGCTTGAATTGCATGTCAGAGCAGCTTTCTCATAAGTGGCTGTTGGTAAAGCTCAAGGTGATGATGTTAATTTTAGGTATTTTGGTAAATATACCAAGTTAGGTTGTGAAGACTCCAGGCCATGGTGTCATTTCAAGAATTCTCACTGATGTTATCAATCATTTATTGCTCTAACTTGACTAGTAAATTAACATCCCAAATTTGGCTTAAATATTGTTGCATACTCTTAACCTGTATGACTTTGCTGTGCCACTTTGCCCTGAGCATACAAGTTATGTTAGACCATAGTCAAGTCTAAACATGTCAGAAAGTGTAATATTTTAGAAGCCTAAGTATGATAACAAAACTTGTGAAATAGAACTTAAATCTAAACAATTTATTTGACCTGGTTGCAGTTTCAGAACCTATAGTGAACTTTTTGGACTTTCCAACCTTATATAATGAAGGACAGAGTTTTCATAAGATGCTGTCATAAATAATCTTCTGGAACTATATGAATCATGGAATCTAGAGCTAGGAAAGACATACTAGTTACACAGTCTATTGGCTTGCCACTGAGAAATGGTTCTGTATCCTAATCTTTTCCATTGCTTTATGCAATTCATTTTTAAATATCTCTGCAAATAGCAGGATTTTGACCACTTCCCTAGGGAAATTATTCAATAACTTATTCAAAACTGTTTCATTATATTTTACTTTATATTTAGCATACATATATAAATAAGTAGGTGGATATAGATACATTCTAATGGGTAGCAATTTGTGGTCTGATCTTTTCTGGGCTACATAGAGAGAGAAGAATATTATTTTCCAGTTCAATGCTCTGTACACCCAAGTGCCTCAACAAATGTTGAGGTTTTGCAATTATGTTTTCATTTCTATTTCATTACAGTAAGGCTGTGCCACCCCTCCTCTTATCCTATATACTATAGAAAAAAATTATTTTGAATACATCCTGATTAAAAAAATAAAAAAAAAAGCTTCTCCTATTGCCATGATTTCTTATGGCAGCCATTTAAGGTACTGCTAATTGCAATAGCAAGTAAAAATAAGAGTAAGCAAAATGGGATTTGTAAATTATATCTCTTTATTTTAAATTCATGACTATATGTCTTTGCTACTGCCCTTGGTAATTGTTACTGCCAAGCACTGTAGGTCTTTATGGGCATTTCTTCTGAACTAATAATGTTATCATCGGAAAAAATTACACAGGTCTTGTTCTTTTAATATTTCTGAGAGATTAAAGATAACGTAAAGAATAGCATCATATAGGCATAAAAAGCTAATACTCTCATTTTGTTTCGGCATTTAATGAAACTGTTACAGTTCTGCTAGCAGATGCAACAGAAATAATTTATTGTGGTTTAAAACATAGTACCACATCTATTTCCCCGTGACCATGATGATTCATCACTTCTTTGGGAAAACTTAAGTGATAACAAGGATTTGCTGTGTAAGAGTGCACAATGTGGGGATGATTAATCTAAGTCTCAGAACTGAAAACAGGTCAGTTTAAATAAGTCTAAAAATATGGCTCGCTAAAGCAGTTAATATGAAAATAAAGACAGTATTAATTTCAATTTAAAAATAGCATATTTGTATCTTTAATATGAGAAGTTTTAAAATAAAAGTGTTACTCATTTTTGTGGATAGATAGAATAAAGTAAACAAAGGATTTCCAGTATTTCTAGCCTTAGCAACAGAATCATTCATAGTTACAGTTTGGCAGGTTTAAGTTCCTTAATGAATTGTATCTTAATGAAATAACATGATTACCTACCAAGCTGTAGGTAAGCAAAAAAGACCTTTGAAAATTTTATGGCCCTCATCCCTTAGTTACACAGAGTGAGTTCTTATGTTTTCCCTCCATACAGATGTAGGCATTAAGAAACAGACTTACTCCCCTCCCTTCCCAAACATATTGATGAGACTTATGCCTATGCTAAAGTGTTTTAAGCATTTAATGTCTTAAAAAAATGTCCAAATCCAACTTATTTTTATACGTTCTTTTTAAAAGACTTTAATTTTATACAAAGGATGCCTAGGGGGATATTTTGCTTAAAGAAAGCGAAAACATGAAGTGAAGTAAAAAAGGATCCACAAAGAAGTAGCACTGCCATCTGAGAAGGTTTTTTACTTCTTTTGCTTGTTAGAAGTTTCTGAGCAAAATAAGCAAATGAGCAAATTTGTCGCTCAGGAAGCTAAAAATAGAGATCTTCAAAATTTGTGTGGCGTTCCTGCAAAGAACCTCCTGGACTGGGATCAGTTTGTTGCAAGAAATCTTCCCACCAAAGCTTCAGATGACTGAGGAAATGTCATGTATTCCACTGGTTAGGAATGTACTGGACAACCAGCACTGGTGGAAGCCAAAACCACCCTGAGCAGATGTCATTAGATTCTAGAAGCATTACTATATTTTCATTAATCAGGTTTCATGGCCAAATAGCCATTTCCAGAAAGTAAAATCTTATTTCCTTTAAAAATTTGTCTTTGTCTCTTTCCTGCTCTTATCCTCAGTGTTTTTTAATTTTTAAAGCTTGATGAATATCTATGGTTGTCTTTCATACCATACATCTATGCTGAAATCTAGCAATGTAGCTCCTCATGATACACCTGTGCTGGCCTTGAAATAGCTAGCTTGTATACCTAGTATAGCCAGACAGAGGTCTGGAGCATTTAGGCTGTTTGATGTATTTAGGCTTTAACAATCTTTACTGAGACTGGTCCTGCTTTGGAATGTCAGTCACCAAACAGGTTAATTAAGTCAGCTTGAGTATGTACACCCACGCTATGCTGCCTTGTAGAAAGACAGCACATTGTTTATTCCACTCAAAGCTGCATATATAAAGCAAGGTCAGTATGTCCAAGACTCCTGTGGAGGAGAAGAAAGAGATTTGCAGCAACTAAGTGGTCTGTGGTGACTTCAAACTGAAAAAATTACAATACAGGAGTTACATCACTATTTTGAGACTTTGTAGTACTTGTTTTCTCTCTACAACACATGCATAAAGAACCAAATTCTGACAGAGGAATGCATTTAGGCAAATCCAACCTTAACAGAGAATCTTATGACAGTCTAGAGTATTCAATCTAACCCTCAAGTCATTTAGCATAAAAGCAGTCAAGTGAACCTATGCTGATGTCTTAAATCACTCATACCCTCTTTAGATTACCGATCTGAGATTTATTTAACAAGTTTCCATTTTCACAGTACATTTTTATTATCATTGACAGAAAAAGATATTGTTTCAAGCAGGATGTAACAGTATTACAGTGTGTTGCCCTTTGTTCAATATTGTGTTTTATTGTTTTTACTTAGTAGTAGTAGCGATAAAAAATATTTAACATTTTTATAGTACCCCATGTATTGAAAAGATCTTTGCTGCCAGCAGCTCAAAATCTTCTGTAAAGTAGCTATGTTTTAGAGATAAAGTGAGACAGAAGGTCTTTTAACAGGTAGCCTTTGAAAAGTATCTGTAACTGTGGATCTTTAAATCCCTTGTTGTCCAACTCTAATTTCCAAAGATTCCCTGCATGCCTGCCTCTCATGTTACCTTCAATGGCTGAATCAATTACTAATCTGAAAATGGGAGCAGAGCAGGATATTTGGCAGGGTGTCTGCATAGGAGTAAGATGGCATTTCCCCATAGGTGCATTCTCTCCTTCAGTTTCCATCTGTTTCATCCCATCCCCAGCATATGCTCCACCCATCTTGGAGCCACAGTCCTGCTGCTGCACAGCTCAGCAGGACAACCTCAGTCTCTAGAGACTCTGCAGAGCCATGCTGTTTTCCCTTCTCACTGTTTATCCATCAATCATCTCCATATTCGTGCTTATTACCTGCTGATTTAGCCATGTATTCTCTGTAACTGTAATCCCTTCGTACCATCCTTCTGTTCTTACATTCCCATGCTTACTTGCAAATGTTATGTTAAATCCCCCACTTGCTACCACCATCTTTTCTCTGCAGGAGTTCACATTTCCTTCTGCTTTCCTTTCCTCCTACACTTGCATTTCCTAAACACACACACATATTTTCCTTTTTCCAATCGATGGTAAGATTTAACTGCTTAAATAAAAACACAGTAAAAGTCTGCCAGTGTATTTGTAAGTCTGTAGATATAACATCCAGAATAAAATTACCATCCTCTTTTATCCGTTTATGATAACTTTTGTAAAAGAACTTGTCAGGACAGTATTTCTAGTCCAGGAAAAGAGCATATGAGACCTTGTAGTTCCTGTACTTGTATTATTTCACAGTGAAAGACAGATGACTTTTGTGTATCATATTCAACATACATTGAATGATGGGTTTGGGTTGTTTTTTTAGGATTTCTGCAGATGCTGCTTATAAAACATTTAATTACATAGAGTAGCATATGAGGGTTTTTATCACTGAGGTTTAATAAAAAACTGGGTAGAAAATAAAATTGAATATATTGAATAAAATGGAATAATTCCTCTTTTTCAACCAGGGGATTTTTTTTTAAATAGTTCATCTTTCCAATATTGGTGTAAGCATAAAGTTCTCATCTTAAATGGGATTTAGAACAAAGATCTAATTTAAATATAGATAGAAATGGGCAACATTTTTTCTTTGCTGCGATTTAGTATGTTCCGAGAAAGTCTGCCAGTGCATATTGATAATTACTTCGTGAAAAATCCAGGCAAATTTCAGTACTTCACTGCCCCTGGATTTTTCAGTGCATTTCGAGAGGAGGTTTAACAGTTTCACAGTTAAAGTTGTAAAGTATTTTTTATTAAAAGCTTTTAATGTTTACTTTCACAGAGGAAAGGTTTTCTCTTTTAATTTTAGGAGTGCTATTTGTAGAAAAAAGAAGGTACTTGGAAAGACTCAAGTTTAACTTCATTAGCAATGTTTTGATGAAAACGGATAAGAAATTGTTTTCATTTTTACAGCAAAAGACATTGCTTTTTGAAAAGCCATATGAAAATGTCTTATCTGGAGACTTAACTAACATGAGAAATCATCAGCATTATTATTAGCACTGGAGCTACTAGAAAAAACTTGAACATCAATAAAAAAAAAAGTTTTGCTAAAACTTGCAGGATTAAATAGCCTTTTTTACACACTTAGCAGAACCATGCTGCTTTGGAAGCAAGGAAAGAGTAAAAGGCAGAGGGACTTGCCTATTTTCAGGTGTTACCCTTGGGTCTGTAAACCTTCAAAGAGATGAGGTCTCTGAGCCTATTTAACACTTTGCTACTGCTGAAAGGAGGATTTCAGATTCTGTTCTCCCCTGCTTTCTCTTCTGCCCTCCCTTCCTTCTACCCCATGGTCCAACCACTTTTATACAGGCACTGTTACTTGTTCGGCCACTCATGAGCTGATTCAGCTCATTAAGTCAGCAGAAAATAGGGTGTTTTTTTTGCTGAACCAGGCAGGCTTTTGCAATTTTATTTGTTATATCTGTCATGGAAGAGTTTGCACAAACACATAATGAAAAGACAATTACAGTCCTGAAAAATGTACAGTATTTTAGAAATCACAAGGATTTAGATTTGCGCTTAAACTATCACTAGTTTAGGGCCCCAGAAAAAGAAATAATAGATTGGAAAATAAAGTCAGGGTATTCTGGTGGATAACAGCATCCCAGCACCACAGAACCAAACTCTCTGAAGTTCTGCAATCACTGTCATGCCAGAATATTTGAGAAGTAGGGTGTTTTTTTCATTTACAAGTGCTGTGATGGTAGCATTTCACAAACACATGGAGAGTTCAGGTTAAATTGGCTTCCGCTTCAATTTTAAAGCTGGCACATTTTCCTCCCTTGAGTTTCACTGGTTTTAGCCCCTTGTGTTTTCCAGAAAGTTCAGAAATCGATTGCATTCTCTACCTTGTTCATAAATGCACCCCCCAACTTCTGTTGGTTTCTTCAGTGCTTTCAAATAGGCAAGTTGTGTTTACTTTCTACTGAAAATGATGATATAATGGGTAAAAAAAGATCAGGAATTATTAATCAAAATGCTGAAATCCTAATTCCATAATGGAAAAATGTGAAGGTGCTAAGCTAAGCCTTACTACAACTCCATTACAACTTTTTAGCTTTTCTGCCCCTCTAATAACTCTGGTAGCATGACTGGTGTTTCAAACCTAATTAATGACAATAATGAAATGGCTTCATTTTTTTGGTCCCAAGTAGCATTTTCTTTCAGGTAGGAGAAAACCCTGTATCAGTCTTGATTTTTTTGAAGCATGGTTGTGACTAAATCAACATTTCATACCTCATTTCTGCAACTATAGAAAGATATCAGTAAAATATGTTCTGAAAATAGTAAGCCTCCCAAAAAGCCTAAATTAGACATAACATCTTTGTAGGTGCACGTGTTCAAAAGTAGACTATTTTAAGATCTACATTTTAATCTAAATGTGTTTGCTATTAGCAGCAGAGGTCATGCGTTCACAGGTTATCCTTAGCTGCTGATATTGATGAAAACAGTAGGATTTGAACCAATGGTTCAGCATCTTTTAGCCTGTTTTTTGCCTTCTTTTCCACCTCTATGTACAAAGATACATAGTCTAAATAGCAAAAACTACAGCCCACCTACAATGGTACAATGCTCATTACTGCATATGTCATGAGGCACTTGAGAAAATATCTCTTTGTAAGGAAAATCTATTTATAATGCCTGGTATTTAAATTTAGATGTATATTCTTATGTTACACCTCCTAAGGAAAAGGAAATCTTATCTCAGGGAATGAAGTCTTATGCAAACACCAAATATGAGTATCTGTAATAGCATTTGTTCTATAGTCAATTAAATCACAGAAGGAACTCTAAATGCACAGTAGGATGCCAATGGTAAGTTAGATGAATTTACAATGAACTAACTGGTGCATAATTTAACTCCAGTATCAATAGTACTATAGAGTCATGTAGTTCCTTCCTTTCTAGAAATAAGATATTGAACATCCATAAAGCAGAAAGGTCAGTATTGACATTTGCCCCACTGGCCTTCTAATACCATACAAATAGATATTGAGTAGATATTGTCAGCCATGGATTGCATAGATTACAGAAATGGAAGAAAGAACTCAAACCTCTTGTTTTTTGGTTGTTGTTTTGTTTTTCTTTTTTTTTTGGGGGGGGGGTGGGTGTTTGTTTTTTGTGTTTTTGTTTTTGTTCTGTCCTTTTTGCTTCCAGCAGTTTAGCTTGGAATGAAAAAAAAATAAGAAAAGGAATCTGCTTTCTTTAGATGTCAATAGTTTACAGCTCTTTGATTATAAATATTAACCTTGGACTAAATGCCTTCCAAAATGGTTGGAGGTTTGTAAAATATTGGTGTAAGACTAGCTAAACACCAATAATCACAGAGCAAGCAGTTTCCCATGTGAGAAGTATAGAAGGAACTCACTTGAGCATAGTCACAAAAAGACTTGAGAGATGTTAGTAAATCTTGTCTTTCAATATGCAGACCCAGAGTCACTGTGATTATTTTTGCAGATGACCAAGCTATGGTCCACCTGTTTTTAGAAATATTTTCTTGCCATTAATTTAGCAGTCACTTTTCTTTTGGAGGGGAGGATTTCCTCATTTCAGAACTTAAAAGTTATCTACACATCAACTAATGAAAATTAATGTGAGTTAACTACATGTGACTTAGAAACAGATCAGTCATTACAATGTCCATTACAACCCCCAAGGACCTTCTTATCCAGAATTCAAGTGGTCCTAATTTAATTTAATTTACTTCTACAGTGAAGGTAGATCATTCAAATGTAATTCTAAAGGAGAGCATCCACATTAGGGTTTAATGTAGTTTTACAGATTCTCTTTAAAGTAACATTTTTAGTTAATTCACTTTCCTGATTGTCTCCATATAAGTGAATCCTCAATCCCACAAGTGTTTTTAGTTCTGGCTAATCCTTGACACTTCTTAACAAGGGACTGCATGATCCAGATAGTGTCTATAGCAGCTGCTGAGCTAAATAACATCCAGTAGCCAGTCTGTGCTGTGTCTGGTAAGTCTTGGTCTCAGACTATCCAGTTTTACCAGCAAATTACAGGGCAGTTGTAAAACAGGCTAAACCTAAGACAACAGATTTTTGTTCCCCCAAATCAGTTAGCTGATCTGTTAACCAAGCTAAAAAGGTTTTAAGCTGATCTGCAGGGTGTATCTTGAGTCTCTTCATCCAAACGTACCCTGAGGGCTGAAGCATTTTCAGTTAAATGCCCTGTGTGGGAGTGTGCTTGAACCTTGCTGTAGCACTGAGGTGTAATTACTGGATGGAGAGCTTAACAAGTTTGCATAGGGGGAGATTTACATTCCATACTGGATTTCTTACATGTCATTCAGAAGCTTCCTAGAAGATGTATAGTATATATATATATAGTATATATGTTTCTGCAGGCAGCTCAGTGTGTCAGGCATTTAGGTCTTTTTTTTAGGTGCTTTGTGTAGATTATGCCATTATATATTTCTCCAAGAGGACTTAATACTGATAGGAAATTATATCATTTGAGCTTTGCTGTTAAACCAAATCTGAATTGTTATGCTCTTCTCTCTCTCTCTTTCTCTCTTTTATTTATTTTTTTTTTTTTTAGTGGAGCTTTAAAATAAAGACACAGAGATGAAGTACAGATAACAATGACTCTGTGGAAGTAGAGTGGCCCTTATAGTATGTAGAGATATGAATTTATGAATTTCAGCTTTCTGTATGATTGATCCTGCAGTGCATGGGTCCTTGGTTGTTTGGGTTCACAAACTGAAAGTAATGAAGTGGGTTGACAGATGCATCGTTCATCTATATAAAATTGGCTATAGAAACAATGCTCTTAACCATGCTGGTCTTTTGAGCTGCCAAATTCAGAATGGATTTTTGAATAAAATAACTTTTGGATCCTATGAACTATATTGATCAGATCTCCACTAACGACAAAGGGAGGTAGGACATCTAACTCACGTGTAGAGCCCTATGTTTAGATGTCTTAATCCAGAGGTAAGTCCCATCCTCATAACTTTTTACTGAGCTTCAAATACAGTTTTTCATCTCTGGACCTGTGTTCAAACTATAACATGATCATACACATTAAATCCAACACAAGAGCTCTTGGCCTTGGATAGGAAGTGCCCTGGCCTCAGGACCAAATGACCACACTCATGTGGCTAGATTAGAGTCCTCTGAATTTTTTTTGGTAATCTAGCTTTGTTCCTGCTGACTTCATGCCAAATGGGTATGATGGGTATGGATGACCCTTTTTTTTTTTGGAAACTATGGTTATGTGCCCACAGTTAAGCCAGAATAAAGGTTAAGTGATATGTGACCTGGCAGTACACAGAACTACAGCCTCATATCCCAATGAAATAGGAATGTAGGTATTTCCTCTTCTGAGGAAAAAAAAAATCTTTTGAAAGGTTCTGCTAATCCATTTCTATTTTGGATCTCAGTGAAAAGAAGGCAATTTCAGTGGGTAGGTACTTGCTACCCTTGTTCTGTTCACCCTGTAGTAGTGAAATAGTATCATTATGATTTTTTCCTTCAATACCAGGTATTCCAAGAAAGATTTCCTATCCATGTATTTAAAAAGCCTGTCAAGCCATAGCTTCTGAGCTGTGATAAATCATAGCCTGAGGTGGTCTGGTTGGAAAATGAGAAGATACTGAATAAAGAAAATGCCAGAATTTCCTTCTCCATAGGGACTGCCAGTTTCATTGCCCCAGTGAAAACCACATTTCACTAAATTTAAAGCTGCAGCAGAGCTCAATAGAGATAATGCATTTAATGTATGCTCTGGGCCGTGAAGTTGAAACTATTTTCAAGTAATTTTCTTCAGTGTTGGATGAAGCCATCCAGTGAGTTTCCTGATAATTTTGATTTTTTTTTTTTTTTTTCAGAACAGTGAGTGATACTCTTGCAAAGCAGCCAAAATTCTCCATCAAAAAGGCGTATCACCATTTCATGTAGTGTCATGCTTTATCACTACCTGCTAATATAATGTCACAGTATGATAGCACATGCACTTCAAATATAGGTTTTTTTACCAGTTCTGTTCTCATGTCAAACACTGTTAAATAATGTAGAGGCTTTTCAATACTTCCCCCACAAGCATCTTAACTCTACCAAACAAAAGAAAGTTCAAAATTGATGGGATGGCAAAAACCCCAGATATGTTCTCCTTACAAAAATGAAGGTGTAGATATTGTGTACTTATACAAGGCAACAGAAGGATGCAAACAAGACAGGAAGTGAAGATATGGGAAACAGAACAAAATTCTGTGATGAATATGGTTTGTTTTCCTGATATATTGTTAACTACAGAGTATGGCACTGAATTACATCATGTTATGGGCAGACAACAGATACTTATCTCAATTTTGGTGACATCAAGTGTTTAGTTTTCTGCCATGAAGCCTTTGAGAATGTAAAATTAAGCTCAGTTTCATAGTAAATATTAATTTTTCAACACTGAAGGTGATGTGACCTCATGTTCCATGACTGGTTCTTGGTGACAGCAACAATCAAACAATAGTAAATGTAAACAGAAGTTCACTTAAGTGTTTATGTCTGCTCTGCAAAGATTGTTTTTAGCAATGTTTTAGACTTCCAGATTAGATCTGCCATTTGTTAGTACAAAAATATTCATCTCTGAGTAGGCTTTTGGCGATACATTTTAATCAGTTTGTCTGTGTGGTAGTATATCAATATTTAAGAATATGGATATTAAAAAAGATTCTTTAATGCAGAGCACCTTGTGCTATTAGTGAGAGAACTTTATGTCCCATCATTACTGGATGGCCACCTTATCTACTCTCTATTTTAAAGTAGAATAAATGTAAATGATTGCGGAAGGTTAAGACACAGAGGAGTCTGTCCAGATAGAGTTAAATATCTGGTAATAGAATTCATGTTTAGTTAAAAGATGACTGCAATGTTATGTGATACATTCCACCTGAGTAGGTAGTAACTAAACACTTCAAGCCTTTAGCACACTGGTTCTGTAAAGCTCATTTTTGTTACAGGATTTTTTACTAGATACTTGCATTAATCAGAGTCTAGTGTGCCTTGGGACTGAAACAACAGGAAATTGCAGTCCTTCCCACATCACTGAACAAGTGGGAGCATTGCACAGAATAGAGATCTACTATCGAAGCAATTAACTGTTCTACCTGATTTTTCTGTCTTTTGAGGGTGCAAGGCTTTTTGATTTTGCAAGGCTTGAGAGTGGCTAGAGTTGAAGTTCTTAGAAATAATATTTTAGATAATATTTTAGGTATTGCTGTTCTTCTGAACAGTGGGATTATCTGGAAATGGCACTGCTGAGGTCCCTAGGAATTTTTTCAGCTTTTTTCCCTTTTAAAACTTTTTTCTTTTTTTTTTTTTTTTTTTTTTTTTTCTTTCCTTGTGAAGGAAGTGGTAGCCAAGATATTAAATTATACTGGAAATGTTCCTATAAGATATCTCATAAGTCCAGTATGGAAGTCTGTGAGCGAAGTAGGAATTAGGTGATACAGATAAACATTCTTTAACAGTTCTTTCTCAAACCCTGTCATTATAGTTCACAGGAATTATGGTCCAAATAAGCAATGGGATAGGATAATGATGGCCAGATTAATTTTGTTCCAAAGGATATTTCGTTTGCTAACTTTGCCTGCATTTTTTATTCAATCCCACTTTCATTGAATAAAAAGCATTAGTTTACAAATTGAAAACACTTGAAGACAGTTGTTGCAAGGGTACAGTTGCAATATAAAAACTTTGTTTCCAGAATGGAAAGGAGAAATGGAAATGAGTTTGATGAGGGTTTGCACATAAGATTATTCTCTCTTGAAATGTTATATTCTTTCCTTTTCCAATAGTGTTAACTTGTTTGTTTGATTCTGAAGGGAAGATGAAATTAAAATAGCCTAGCACCTATTTCTGGGTACCTTCCCAACATCAAAAAGAGAACTGAAAAAAAATAGAATGATGGTCAGAGGAATGCTTCCTAAAGACTAACCAATCCCAAGTTATCCCCTAGGTTAAT
This sequence comes from Phaethornis superciliosus, assembly GCA_023637945.1. Lineage (NCBI taxonomy): Eukaryota > Metazoa > Chordata > Aves > Apodiformes > Trochilidae > Phaethornis > Phaethornis superciliosus. The sequence goes on from JAJQWJ010000002.1 coordinate 108,631,228, forward strand.
GTGTGGAAGAAATCTTTTGGGGAGGATGTAGTCTTCTACTATTTTTGTGTTGCTTTGTGGTTTGTTTTTTTTGTTGTTGTTTTTCTGTTATTTTTGTTTTGTTTTGTTTTTGTCCTAATTTTGTTGGGTATTTATTTGTTTGTTTTTTGTTTTGGTTTGGTTTTTTGGGTTTTTTTTTTTGTTATTTACAGCAAACTCAAATACCGTGAAACCTTGTATATTATAGAGACCTTTATCACAAGACAATCTCTCTTCCAAACAGATTTGAATGTAAGCTCTTGAGTCTTTAATACCATCTTCTTGTCTCTATTCCAAACAGTTTTCTTTGAGCTGGAGCTTGCTCATCCCACTTGGCATTGCAGTAAGACTCAGTGTGACCTTCTTGGAAAAACCTTCCACCGTGTCATTTTGCTGACCTCCATGACATTATGTCATCCTCAGGGTAAGTAAGTGAAAGTATCCTGCAGCGCATCCATGTAGCAAGTCAGCATAACCTTATATACTTTCAAAAGCACATGGGTTTTTTCTTTTAGGTGCACTAGTTGGGTTGCTGTAGAACTCTCCCTTTTGCAGGAAAATACTGTAGAGAAATGACAAGTTCAGCTTAAGTCTGGGCAGTAGGCTATTTCTACACAGTTGCCTATATACAGCTGGTACCCTCAACTAGCCACTTGTTTAGATGACACCAGTGAGCTGACAACTTACTATCAGAACCAAGCTATAAGTAAAACAATAATTTTAAAGTTCATAGTTTCTTAAACCTTCTGACTTCTCACACCATGTATATTTTTGGCATGATATTTTGTTTATTCTATTCAATACTGTCCTCTTCTAAAACGTTTTTGTTCTGTACTTTGCTTTTCCTGTTTGCTCTACCTCTGCTCAACAAACCCCTTGCAAAGACAGTTCATATAATGTTAGAAACAGACTTCCAAAAGCCTGATCTTTTAAAAACTAGTTTATTATAAATGACCCTGCCTCGTTTATAATTTAGAAATCAATTTCCCAATAGTGTTATGAACATTCCAGAAGACAAAATGAAGATCTATACATAGAGCTGATGGAGGCCAATATCAGTGAGAAAAAAATTACCTGTCCAATTGGATGTATATGGATGTTGATAATAATTATATGGTATGGCCTGCTTAAAAATGATTATACTCCATCACTCTCATGACAAAAGAAAACCACTGTGATCAGTGTCAGAGGTGATGGAGTTCTATTGCAAAACATTTATTTATTTTTCAAGAACAAGTATTCGTTTTTAAATATAAATTTGTGTGAAGAGCACATATTTTACTGTTATGCTAAACAAACAACCCCAAGTTCTCAATAAATTTTGTTTTTTCCTTCTGTTATTCACAGAATGAATGCTTCTTAATTCACCCAGTTTGGGTGATTAGGAAGGTAATTTTTCTTTTCTTCCATTCACTGCCCAGTGAAGTGCTAAATGTCCAGTGTTCCACACTGGTCAGCGTGTGGACCTGTTACACAGTACCTGTGTAACACAGTATCCTGTGACACAGTACCTGTGACATCCTGTTACACAGTACCCTGTGAAAAACATGTATGTTCCATACAGGGCTGTACACAGTCCAGATGAGGTGTACTGAAAGCTATGGAGCTACTGAGTATGATGGATCACAGATCATTCTTTAGGAAGATACAATTTGAACCATGTTCCAAAGCTTAATGTTTTAAAATGGTTCTTGCATTCTTGCATCAAAACCTAAATCTCTTAAATTTCCTTTTACTATTTAGACAATTTTGCTGTCTGCTATTGGGTGACTATAATGGAAAGAGCTGGCATTTGTTTGCTTGTTGGGGATGCATAAGTGAAAGAAATCCAATATTTTAAAACCATTCAGCAGTGATAAAATCAAGTAGATCCACAATAACTTATGATGTGTATAGATTTCATGTTTCAGACTTGCTGCTGGTGTTTTATTGTTAAATTGTTTGTACCCATAAATAGTTTTCATTTAGCAAACACCTCTTCAATTCTCTAAGCTACTGGGGAAGAAAGCTAATCTGTTGGAAAACATGCAAGTATTTGCATCAATAACAGCCTTTATAAAAATGTTTATCATTGGAGCTGAGAAACTTTCCCATTTGTCTGTGGTTAAGAGTTGTAAAATGTTTTCTCCTGAGAAAGGGAAATGGCACCAGGTTGTTACTGCTGTTCACAGAGACACTATGGGGAAATACTTGCTTTTAATATTTCTTGACTAAAGCAGCTTTATAGAAATAGGTATGCTGGTCATGTATCTCCAGTAAATTAAAATCCCAGGGAAATAGTAGAAAATAGAAACTGATTGTGTGCAGTGGACACTTCAGTGTGTCCTTAGTTTTCATTTTTTATGACCGGAGGTAATCTGAGTGAATTTCAGATCAGGGTGTATGAAATGAGATGAATAAATGTCTGTTCTAGGAAGCTGTTAGTCATCAATCAATTAACTCAGGAAATTTTAAAAAAATTTCTAATCTTCCTGCTTCAGCTATATTGAATTAAACTGTGACACCCAGGCAGTTAAATTTCCTCCTTGAAATATATACTTTGATACAGTATTTGAACATCCATCTGCTTTCTGAGGTGAGCAGATGTGGCCACTTCTACTGCACTGTGCAGTAAGAAAACATGTCTCTCTTCCTGGAAAAATGTAATATATCTTTCCCTATATATATTAATTTTAAAGTAAGACTGAACATAATTGGATGAATGAAAATTAGCTGGATTTTCTTAAAGGCAGTATAATCTTCATTTTGCAATTTTGCCCTATCTTGTATTTATAGCTGTTTAATTTTTAAATGAGAAATTAATCTTTCATTGCAGCTTTACACTAAAGAACACAATGCTTGAAGTACAAGCTCTGAGATGCCATTTGATTCTCAGATTTGCCTGAATTACCACAAGATGTTTCTAGATTAGCACAGGTGTTACTGACTTAAAGAACCATCCATATAGATACCATGTTTTAATGATTATGTTTTAATACCCTATCAAAATATTGTGATGTATTTGCCATGTTTAGCTGCTTGAGTTAAAAAACTATAAGAGGAACTTATAAGTTATTTTCAGTCGCTCATATGTTTTAGAACTTCTTATACATTTGAATTTAGAAATAGTAATATCTACATATTTAAGCTAAAGTAACTTTAAATGTACTTTTTATCCTTATCTTGGCAATACCATCAAAGTCTATGATCAAAGAGTAAAACTGAATTTGTTAAAGGTTTTTCTATCAGCATAGAACACTGCTTCATTAGGGACAGACTTTTCGGACATCCTATATGCATGACACAGTCCAAATAAGATACAGTGTATAACACCAGTAGTGGATTTAAGAAAAACTCATCAACAATCAAAACTGGTCATTTTATCTGCATATGCATGTATTATGTGTGCAACATGAGCACCAAGTTTTGAAAATTTTCTTTCCTAGTAAATACATTAAATTGCCAGAACTAACACTTAAAATTCTCCCCACCCCCTGCCCCCCACCCCCTCCACACCTCCCTTTTTTTTTTTTTTGGAGTGGAATTCTTTTTAACATAGATACAGTATTGCTGAAGTGAGCACCTAAATGTAAAGCCAAGCTGGAAAAGACAGATTTATTGGAATAACAGCTGCCACCACTACTGATAAGTGCTCAGCATCTGACTTCTCTAGCTGCTGTTAAATCATGTACAATTCCTTAGGCTGGGAAAGTAAATAAAGATAACTGAGTACACCAATCTGTTTGAAACCAGGGAGAAGAACATGGGTTGCAGGGAGATCTGAGACACCACACATAAATTAATCTGCATGCCCATGGCTTTGGTGTTAATTGCACTCTCAGCGTCTGTGTAAATAGTTTGCTTATTAAAAAGCCAGGTTAGTGTTATAAACACAGAGTGCTCTTGTGTTATTGTCCAAAACATGATGCAGAAATATGTCAGCAGCAATAATTCCAGAGAGACATACCTCCCACTTCAAATATGATTAACTAGAAAATAAAGATGGGAGTAAAGTAAACAGATGGCCTGGAGGGACTTTTAAAAATATAATGGTGGATTTCTAGATTAAATAACCTACACAAAATAGGAAGTGGTTAAAAAAGTAATTGAGTGTATGCACAAAGGAATAAAGATGAGAAAATGACAGTAAGGGGTTTTTTACTCTCCTTTTGGGAAAAGATGGTACGTAAGCAATTAAGATGGTGTTGTGCCTGAAACATGGGGAAGACTGATAGAAGTACTTAATGACTAATGTGACTCCGGAGAATAAGGTTATGGAAAAGAGGATGTTGTGCTGTTTTTGTTAAAACCAAGATGAAGAGAAAATAATTATACCAAGATCTGAAAACGCTTGTAGCGTCATGGAACTCTGGAAACATTAAAGATTTCTTGTTAATGACAGGTTTGTATGTGGGGTGCAAAGTTCTCATAGGATAGACTGTCAAGAGACATTCATTGGGCATAGCAGCATTGCTCTCAGTAGCAAAGACTTGCATTGTCCAAGGGAAAATATGGAAGCAATCGTGGATACTAGAAAAATGATACCTGTCCACTGTCTCAACTTAAAGAAAGCCAGGAAACAGGAGACATTGAAGCTGATACTGTGACCTAGGGCAGACATCAGAAAGCAACATAAAAAGCAGAAAAAAAGCCAAACTGTGGACAGGGATGAGGACTAGAAATCCTTGCTTTCCACAAAATGAAACTACCATAGGACCAGTAACCATCAGTGTGGGTAGTGAATGAAGCCTATAGAAGAGATGTGTGTCACATATGAGCAGTCCCCAAAATAATATACATCTATTCATGTCAAATCCTGTTTGAAGCTATGTTATTGGGGTTCCAGCTGCATTCTAATACCAACTGCTAAGTGGGACTGATAAGTGGTTAGATTTAAGCAAGGTGTCTACCAAGAGATAAAAGATAATAATTTTTTTCTGAAGTCAGTGGAGTGGATGCACACTTTCATAAGAACTTCCCTCTCCAAATGATATGTTATTTGTTAGAATTTCTAGTAGTCTAAATGCAGGTGTACCTCCCACTGTTGAATAGCATATAAAATGCTTGATGGAAATTAGAAATGGAAACTGCCTACCAACATCCAAATAGGAGGCTGATAATATAGGAATAGAACACCTACAGTGCAGGGTCATTTTAGAGGTATATTCCCACAATTACTATAAGAGAAAATTAAATGCTTTTAAACTCCCCATAGGAAGGAACTAGGAAATATATCAATGAACTACCATGCTATCTATTTATTTAGTTACAGCAGACTGCAGTGATAATGAACTTCACAAGAAATGAAGGACTCTTCAGATACTTACAGAACTTGCACAGAAGTTACACCCAAATCAAGTCATTGGCCTTATCCAAAGACTGAGGATGGAAGATCTGCTTTATGGTAAATATGCCATTTTAGTTGAAGTTAAGTAAAGGTTTTGGTAAGATGAGTAAAGGCTGTTTACTGTTATCATTGGGCTAGCACTGCTGGCCATGCATAGCTTTACATACCTCTGCATCTTCAAAGGAATTTTAACCAATTGAAATACTCACTAGAAAAAGTCCTAGAAGCAGTTCTGATTACATTCTCTAAGGTGAATAAGGCATCAAGGAACAAGCAATGCTGGTCTGTAATGGCAAGATGCAACAGTTCATAATCAAGTACTGTGAAGAGAATATTTGTGAAAAGATGGGCAAAGAGAAGGTGAAGTCAACTCCGTACACTTCTAGGAAATAATGGTCAGGCCTTGAGATGCTAATAAGGATATATAAGACAGATGAATATGAGGGGAGACGATGATCTATAGGAATGAATAATTGTCTTCTTAGATAGTGGGTGCTCTTATCAATAGCATTTGAGGTGGGATTTCATTCATAGTGATGCAGTATAAGAAGAGTCATGCATCCAAAAAGAGACATTTGAAGAATAAAAATACCATAGGTGAAGTATTTCCTTAAAGTAATTGTCCTGCGGGAAACTGAGGACATTATGACTGCTAGAGGCAGCATCTTACAGAAGTTTTTAGAAAGCAACAGGAGACACAAAATGTGCCTATAAAGAAAAACATTACAGACTGAACTTTTTGTAAACAAGTAGTTCCACCAGCTCACCTCTAGGTACCAGCACTGTGTGCTGTCTCATCAGAGATTGCATTCTGAGTACACTCAGATGACTGAGTGTTGTGAACTACAGAACTACAAGGTGGAGCAATGACACTACCAGTAGCAGATGCTGAACTGGATTTTCTGAACATCATGCATGCAGCTCAGATGGATACCAACAATGGACTACATTATATTTACTTCTTTTATCAAGGTGAGTGTGCACTTTTCCTGTCTCTCCCTCTCTAATAAAAGTGGGGCTTAATGAGAATAAAAGAGTTTCTACTCTGGCATTGAGCAGATTAAAATCATAGAATCATAGAATGGTTTGGGTTGGAAGGCACATTTAGAGGTCATGTTGTCCACGACTCCTGCAGTGAGCAGGGACACCTTTAATTAGGTCAGGTTGCTCAGACCCCAACACTGAATGTCTCCAGGGATGTGTCCCCACCTATACTCTGGGCAACCTATTCCAGTGTCTCACCACCCTCATAGTGAAGAATTTCTTCCTACTATCTAATCTAAATCTATGCTGCACTAGTTTAATACTCTCCATCACATCATCCCCCAGCCTGTATTGATTACTGGGATTGCCTCTACTCAGGTGCAGGACTTGACCTTTTTGAATTTCATGTGGTTCACGTGGGCCCACTTCTCCAGTTTGTCCAGTTCCCTCTGGATGACATCCCATCCCTCAGGCATATTGACAGCGTCAGTCAGCTTGGTGTCATCTGCAGGCTTGCTGAGAGTACTCTTCATCCTGCTGTTGGCATCTTTGATGAAGATATTAAACAGCACTTGTTCCCGTATGGAGCCCTGAGGGTCTGTTTTTACCATTTTGCCATTCTTTCTCATCAGAGGGGAACACTTTCTTTGACCTTCTTTTTCTGATTGTCACACCTGTAGATGCTCCTCTTATTATTTGCATCGCTTGCTAACTTCAGCTGCATCTTGAGCTTCCTGACCTCATCCCTACACAACCAGGTAGCATACCTAGACTCTTTCCAAGATACCCGTCTCTGCTCAAATAAATACTACATGAAGCTATCTCTTGTATAAAGTGATGGATGAGCTGAGTGATTGAGACATTTTGTTTATAGAGAGCTGAGTCATAATCTCAAGAGTTGATATAAAATGGATGACATATAATGTATGAAATTACAGATGTCACTAAGACCAGTCAGAGAGTCTGTTTGCTTGGCAGACTTGAATATCTAATTGAGGGCTTATATGTAACTAGATGTTGAATTCAAAGACAGTATGCAATACAATCTTTATGCATCTTAATCACAGCAGAAAGTGAGATTAGACTTTACTTCTGGTAACAGTCACCTGTAAGACACCGCACACATTTCTGGGAAGTGCCTGTCTGAAGGACACATAGACAAGAGCTCTAATTAGGGAGTCCCAAGTGTTTTTTGTGGAGTACGTGTCTGACCTGAGGTCCAGTGGTCCATACTGCACTGCAGCTAGATTTAACCAAGTCATCATCAATAGGACTTTGAGAACAAGGACACCTTCTCATGGGTATAACAAAGTGGTGGTGTGTCACACTTGGCAATCAAGACAGGCAGGAGTATGTTGATTTAAAACAAAACAGAAAGGAAGGCAAACAGACAGGAAAAGATCATGATAAATTAGCAAGAAAGTTCATGGGAGCAGATAAAGGAATGCCAAGCTAAACAGACAGACCAGTGCAATAGATGACTGAAGATCTCATTATGCCCAGATGGTCGGGTTTGGGTTCATGCAAAATGATGGCATAAGGCAGCAGTATAAGATATGGTGAGATACTAATAAAGTAACAGAAATAAAGGTGAAGAAAAAGCAGATTTTTTTAGCAAAGCTCAGGAAACAGCTGTGCTGACGCAGGAGAGACAGAATAAATTTAATAAGAGCAAAAGAGAGAGAGAGCTGGGGTGAAGAATACAGCTTGGAAACCTGTACTCCAACAGCAGCTGATAACATAAGAAAACATTAATGGACATTTGAAAAAAATTATTGGAACTGCTTACACACCCTGAGAAGTCCTAAATGAACAGCAGCTATATTCAGAGAAAAGACTATGCCATTGCTGTGGACTTCGTATTGAAAACAACTACACACACAAGGGAAATTAAAAAAAGAGGATCCTGAAATTTAAAAATAAATCAAAGGTACTATAAACATGTTACATAAAACAATAGTAACCTTCCGTTTTGAATATGCATTCAGTTTAGTTACTTTATTTCACTTAGTCTGTAAGACAAATAAGAAATAGAAAATAGTAATGAGAATGATTAGAGGCTTGGAAAGAGTTTCATACATGCAGAGATTAAAAAGATTATGGTATATACGTAACAAGGAATGAATAAACATTGAAATGAAAGAGGTGTATAAATTATTAATGGTTTAGGAAGGGTCAAGAGGGTACACTGATTTAACTCTCTCAGAACACAAGAACAAAGGGTTCACAATGAAATCATAGCCTTTCAGTTTAGAACTGATAGAAGGAAATCCTTTTTACATAAATGTGGCCTCTCTGAATCAAGATCTGAGACAATTAACTCCATGGGATTAATAAAAGGATCTAACAATTCTTGCTGCCTTTGGTAATCCCACAATAACATATAATCTGAATGTTTAAGAATCCTTAATGTACGGATCCTTACAACAAGCTGCTAAGGCAGGAGAACACCATCTTCCTTATCTTGTGAACAAAATTGACACTGAGGGAATACTAGGTGATTTGCCCTGGACTACAGACAGAATGTCTTGTAGAGAAAAACTGAATTTTAGTGACCTGAACACTACATTTGGTGCCCACATCTAGAATTTTTTTGCTGTTATTTATGTTGGTGTTGCCCGATCTTTCTGATTTGGCTGCCACACAGATCCTTATGAAAGCACTTGCGTCATGTGCCATGGCTCTTTCATGGTAATGTGCCAGCACATAATGGACTGACCAGAGGCTTTGCACTTACACATTAAATTAGATTAATCCTTATGGCACTGCATTTACTGAACATGCCCAAATCAATGAGATTGAGTACACTTGCTAGAAGTGATGGAAATATTGCTGATACATGACACAGCACGTCTGTTCATACCTAGCAAGGAAAGCCTTGTCTATTCTTCACGGCTATCTCCAGAATCATTGATCTATCCCAGTCCCCACGACTTTCTTTCACAAGAGCTCTTCACTGCCACTTTCCCATTTTTCTGCGACTGCCACTTGCTGGGCTGCTGGAAAAGACTGGGCACAGAAATATTCAGGTGTCTGTAAGCTCTATCCTCACTTGTGCCTCAGGAATAATAAGAAGAGAGCAGCCAGACTTGATCATTCGTTTTGACAAGTCATATATGGCCCATGTTTCTAAATGGGTCTTCCCACTTTATGGGGATGTTTAGCACACAACAGCAGCAATGCTAACTTGTATTGGAAATTTTCAAAGGAATGGCTGTCATCCAGGATATAAGTTTTTGGGATGTAATGTAAGTGCTGCCTCCTAACCGTGAGGAGGGAACTTTATGCATCAATATGATATTAAACAGTGCCTTATCAAGGAGGAAAGTTTAAACTGTGGCATAAATTACCTACGTGTGCTAAGAGGTAGATTAAAAATAAAATTGTATTTCTTTTTGGGTTTTTTTTTGTTTGTTTTGTTTTGTGGTTTGTTTGTTTGTTTGTTTGTTTAACCCTGGAAATTTTAGAATGTGAGGCTAGAAAAAATCTTTGAAGGCATATATTTCCATGTGTTGGCTCAGAGTGAGAGAATCTTTCTTTATGGGGCTGTGTTATGATGTGGTGATGATAGTTGCCCTTCTTGCAGAAGCAAGAAATGTATCCCTATGGCTGAGTTACTGATTATTTCTTTGTGTGTACAATGGTACAGTGCACTCTTCTACAATGACATGAAAGGTAAACCACGCAAACGGATTTGTTAGTTTTCAAATATCTTTTCTGTTTCTATAATCTTGGATCTGCATGAAACTATGTATAAAGTAAAGCTTTGCTACAAAAGCCTGTTAAGATACCTGTGTTGTTCTGAGAGTTTTTTCAGCGCACTTTTTTTTTTTTCTGGTTTAGGACTGTCACTTTACTTACAATACAGACAGGCTAACAAAGACTACCAATTTCAGCCCAAGACAAAAAGCTTTCCTAAGGCTTCCTGCAATGTCAGCTCCAGAGCTGTGCTATTACATAAACCATAACTCTTGTGCTTTCTCTGGTAGCCTCTCTGCCCCTTCCTCTTTGTGTCTTCCTTGTTTTTAACAAGTGATGAATTGTCACTGGTTACCAATGCCTTCTCTAATGGCCCACATGGTTCTCTGTGTCCACAGAAAATACCTCAAATAATACATCTTGATTTTGTCCTCATTCTGATGACAGCTGCACTGCTCATAGCTCTTCTGTGCTCAGCCCTTACTCAGACCATGATCTGGTGGGGGGGTTTAGGCAGCTGAGCAGCTGAAATTGCATCACATGCAGTGGGGGGTATGTGTGCTGTACTAGCTCTCAAATGCTGGTACAAGAAAAGAAGGAAATTCTAGTTTCCGTGTAAATATGTACCTCACAGCCAAGAGAAGTCTTTTTTTTCAGCCATTTCCCACCAGTGATTTACTAAATTTACTGCAGATAGATTTGCAATTAGGTCCTCAGGTAAAGAGTGTTGCAGTCCACACTTTCTCGCCCAGCCCCCAATTACTCCTGTCCTCAGATCATTCAAAGATCATTCAAGATCATTTTTCTCTGCAGTGACTTGATTTTGATTTGTATTTACAATGTTTGCTTCGTGTCATCATACCACTCATTTTTATACTGTGCTCATGAAAGAAATTTTAAAAAGAATTGGCTGCAGAACTGGTCCTTGAGTATCTACCATGAAGCTCCATCTGATGTCAAATTGCCCCTTGCATCTCTGTCAACAGTCCAACAGTTGTTCTGTAGCAATGCCTGTCTAACAGTGTCTCTTTTACCTCTTTCTTCTCTACCATTTTTTATTAATTTCCCACATAGCCCTGTATCAGCTATTTTACTTAAGTCCAGACAAAGGACACCTAAAGATCTTGTTTTAAAGCCATCTCTCTTAAAAAAAAAATTCTGTCAAGTTTAGTCTGGTCTTATCTGCCTTTGAATCCATTTTGTGTTTATTTCTGTCTGCCAACATCTTCTGTTTGAAAGCACTGTGTTCTGCTGAGTTCCAAATAGTGCAATTTCTGTCCCCACTGCTTCAGGAACCCAGACCCAGACTCATTGCTGTTAACTCTTTATATAAAAATTTGAGATATTTATTAAAAGTATTTTCATGTGAATGCATTTTCATGTGTCTTTCAGAATACCAGCTTGGGAATTGGTAATATCCCATAGCTCATGAAGGCCCTTGAATTTTATTTCTGCCTCCTCTGTGATCGTCATCTCATACTTGCGTTCCAAATATTCAGCTTTTCCTTGCCTTTGGGTCAAAATCATTGCCCTTTCTGTTGGATGATAAAATAATTTTACTTTGGACCTATTCATCTTTGGTTTCACCCTTCACACAAATTAGGGAACCTTTGAGACTTTTGAGGCCGCACTTAGCTCTGAGAGCACTTCAGCCATTCAGTCCTTGCCCCAAGAATAATTTCCAATTATTCTAGCTACCACAACATTAGCTTTTTCTCAAAGCCTCTTAGGTGTTCAGTGTATATACATACATAAATAAAATTAATTCCTTGATTGCTGGAAGTTTCAGCCTGAGACTTGCACTTCCCTTCCCCTCCCACCCTCCTTTTTTTTTTTTTTTTTTTTTTTTTTTTTTTTTTTTTTTAAGCTTCATTGAACAGACCAATCACTTCTTTGCAACCTCCTTTAAGATAGTTGTGGTGATTGATAAGGTCTCCCCTCAAATTCTTTTTCTCTAGGCTAAAAATATCTCAAAGTGAGGTAAATCGCCAGAATCATCAATTGGCTTGGTCTGCTTTTGCACCAGTTCTCAAGCACTGTCAGATGCACCTTGAATGTTGCACCATCCTGTAACCAGTTTTGATGCCAGACTTCTCCCTAACTTCTGTAATATACATTCACATTCCTTGTTCATCTTAGCAGAATAAGATGGATTGTTTTATTTGCCTTAGTAGCCTGAAGTTGATGTCTCTCTCTCAAAAATCATGATATAGAGATTTTAATGTTTTATTGAGTATGAAGTGAGTATTAACTCAGTATATCATGTAAGATTTTCAATAAGATCCTTTGGGTTTTGCTTTTTAAGAGTGCTCACCACTGACCATGAGCAAAGGTAAACACCTGAACAACATTTCAAAGATTTTTTCAAAAAAACTCATAACCCTGTAATGAATGCTCACTTGATAAATTTCTTATTTCATTCTGAAAACAAATCTGGTGTTAATTGAGAGCATCTATGTGTTTTCATTTTGCTTCAGATGAAGCTGTTCCTTTTAATTTACAGGTAGAGGGGAAGAAAGAAAGAAATGTGGTTTTCAGCTAAAATTTACACTGTAAATCTTATTTCCAATTTGGGGCCAATTCTACATCTTTATTTATGTGACTCATTAACAGGACTCCTTTCAAAAGTCTGGATTACTCACTCAACTAAATGAAGTAAAATGAAGCCATTATCTTTTAAGACTAAATGATAGAACCCGTGAATTAGACATTTGTAATAGAACCATTAACAATTTTTAATTACAGTACAGCTACCAGCCACAGCAGTAGTATATAATAATACATACTCTTTTTTTTTGCCTGCTGTTTCAGTGTGACATATCGTTATGGAAGGAATATTTAAATCCTATTTTTAGATGTAAAATTTTGCAGAGAACAGCCAAAGCTGGAAGGACTATATGAACAGCTCTCATGTTATTTCAGGCTGTTTGAACTGCAAAGAAAACACAGTAAAAAAAAAAAATATCTTGTGGCCAGAGGGGCAATTTATGGGACCTAAAGGGACTTGGGGTCAAATACCATGTGGTGTGCATCTGCCATGTGGCCTTAGAACCAAAGAACTGTCTCTGGACTCTTTTAATAACATTATAGACTTAGTGATTCCAATTAAGTGCCAAAATAAGATTTGGATCTCTAACAATGATGGATCTCTAACAATGTGGATCTCCAACAGTGTGGATCTCTATTGTGGATCTCTAACAATGAGAAGGTTCTGACAGATTCAGTCTATGCTGTCCAAGACTTCTGACTTCTTTTCTCTGTGCAGCCTACTTAGAAAATGGAGAATTCTGTTTTGGGACCACAGATAACTAAATTAGATACTGCAGTTAACTCTCACTTACAGCCAAGTCTTAGACTACAGAATACATACGGTGAATAACTGATTTTTCTTGCAGAGGGGTTCCTTAGTAGGCTCTTAAGTCCTCTTTGTGCACTGTGATAAGTAGTTTCAATATTCCTTGAAATGTCTGTCGTTCTGTCTGCCTTGGATGACTGGTTTATTAAGAACATATAACCTCTCTGTGGAAGGAAATGAATGAAAAATGGTATCATTATAATATATTAATCTCCATGAAAATTCTCAAGAATTCAGATCATGAGTTTTCTGATGAAATATTCCTTTGAAAAAAATGGTCACTTAGTAAAACTAAAACTTTTTGCAGAAATATGGTCATTTTCATGATATGTCTGCTGGGTGAAAGCTTTCTTGGTGCAGAGACAGAAAGACTCATCACTTCTATCAAGATGCAGTTGATGGCACCTGGGACAGGAAAGAGTGACAGATCAGGGGCATGAGTTTAGTTATCATCAACTCTTGCAGGGTTACAAGTAGGAGATTCAGTACCTTCAGTGGCAGGCTGTTGGTTGATCTTCCGTGCTTCTCTTTCAGAATTCTGGCTTTTTAATATTGTGTAAAGTAATGATCTTGTAACTTGCTCAGTTACTTGCTTACAGTCTTACTTCTATGAGACTGTAAGTAAAACACCTTGTTTGTTCATGTTTGTCATGATCACCTGTTTTAGTTTCTAGTCTGATACAGAAGTTCTTTCCTGTTTTCTATTTTCTCATATAATATTTCTCTAGCAGGTTCTATGGTTCTTAAATCCACACAATGGATGTGAACTATTTTTCATTTGTAATGAAATTAGAATGTTTTTGCTCTAGTATTATAGACCGCTAATAAAAAGTAATACAGTGAGACATCCTTTTAAGCTTTTATTCAAAAGATGAGGGAGGCTTTACTGTCACAGAATGGAGAACTGTTGGATTTTTGAAAATAAATTGCAATTATGTGTGCAAAAAGTGAAAAAAACCTGCCATCTTTTTGCATAAATCAAGGTTATAAAATTTGTTAATATCTTCTGAATATACATGGTCATTTTTCTCTGGATATATCTTCATGTGATTTGCCTTGACAGTGTTGTGCTGAGGAATAAATAAGACAACTGAGACAATATAGGATGACTGAGAATCTGTACAGCGTTTAGAACAAACTAAGGAAAATCTTTCATATATTTGACTTCTAAAAATGCACCTTGAATTGTTGTTCATTTATTTAAGAGAAAGTCCTGGAATGTTTCATATTCAGGTTGTCCCAAGCATGTCTTATCTTTCCCACTGTGTTTTGTCTTGTAATTGCATAAAGTTCATTCAAACAAGATTAAAATCTTCTGATTGTTAGATTGCTAAACTTGGTATAGTGGTAACAAACAGAATATTCATTAGATATGCCTCATCCTTTATCACCTACTTTAGAGATAAAGACAGTGATTAATACCATATCAAGGAACAGTTTCACCCCCCATTTTTCTTTTTTTTCTCTTGTGTCTCTATTGAAATATCCCAATATAATGTCAGTGAATTGCACTTGTTATGTTTCCCATTTAGAGAAACTAGTCTAGGATGTGTTGGACTATTGGCCTGTGTATACATTGCCACATTTTTAGAGGAAAGAGATGTGGGATAGAATCTGATTATTTCTCACCTTGGTATGTAATAGCATAGAATAGATTCACTCCTGCTCTGACAAAAAATCAATGCATGTAAGTATGTATCTTCTTCCTCCCACCCCATTATCATTCACACTTCTATACTAGAATTTTGTTTTATCCAGGTGATTCTATTTTGTGTTTCAGTTAGTCCTGTAGCTTTTCTACACAACCTTGTTCTCATTTGTCTGCAGAAATAAAAGCAGGTATGAAAATGACAAAGCATTTTCAGAACTGTGCCTTTTCATTTGTTCCATGCTGTATATTGTATGAGTTTCATTATGGAGGTGCTGTATTGGCAGATTTGTAACTTTGGAAGGTAATCTAGGAAGTAGACGTGACTTCAGAGCAGTTTTCAGTTATATTTTTAAAACAGTGGCCAAGGATAGCTGTTCTGGATCCCTCTGTTCAGTTCCAGGATATGCATGGGTGACTGAGGTAATTATTTAAACTTTGTGTACCTTTGTGCATTTCTGAAATGTTCATCTCTGAAAATTTCCGAATTTTCAGATAAATTAGAATGCTTACATTTACCTCAATATTTGTGCAGCTTTTCAAGACCTTTAGAAAGATTCTGCCAGTGTTATAACTATTTTATTATTCTACCTTTTAAATTATGTAACTTTACTACTTTTTACCCTTTGAAACAGAAATTTTACTTTGAGATTTCATAATTGTCTCCTCTCTGCTCTGAGAATTAGTATCTTAAAAAAAGAAGGAATTTCACTCTTCTTTTTAAGAAGACTATTTAAAAGATTTTGGGTGCTACATGTAAGGTGAATCACTTGGAAACATAGCTAAATTTGAGTATGATGTTTATTTGAAAGAAATAAACTACACTGGGTGAAGTGTGTAAGGAACCTACAGTTTTAAATTGTTCTCAATGTCTTCTTATTAGATATCTGATTTCCATTAGTTTTTAATTAGATCTGTGCCACCAAGGCTTTCGCATTTTTTCCAAAGGACCACTTGCTTTGTTCAGTAAACAAGATAAACCTGCTCTGGGGTTTAATCAAAACTGAGGAGCAATAGAGGTTCTTGCCTTTTAACAGTCTTAGACTGTGTCACAACTCTTTCTTTTGTTCTAGTAATAATCCTGGCTTTTCATGTCCCACTTTTCTGTTCATTTTTTTAAGGACTGCTGAATACAGGACATTCGTCCATCCCAGTTACCAGCCCACCATTCTCTGTTCTTTCAGAAATCTTACAGAGACATCCTCAAGGATGTCCCAAAGAAGTGAATTTATAAAGAAAAAGGGATTAAAAAAATAAAAAAGAAAACGTGAACTTGTTTGTTCATCTGTTTTTCTTTCTATCTCTTCCAAGCACTAAGGGCAGATTCCTGGTCTAATGGTATACCAGCAATGCATCACTAATTTCAGGGACACAATGCAACTGAAGCACATCAGAAACATTTGAGTATTAACAAGCAATATAAGAATATGAGAGGAAACCACAGTTCTGGAAAACTTGAAAGCAGTGGGTATTGTATACCTTGACTTCACCGAGACATTCAATACTGCTTCTGAAAAAATGCTCAGAGAGAAGATGAATCATGGGCTAGGTGAGCAGACAGTGAGAGGGACAGAAAACTGAGTGAACAGCTGAGCCCAGAGGGTTATGATCATCGACTCAAACTCTAGTTGGAGGCCAGAAGCAATCAATGCACCCCAGGGCTCAATCCAACACCTCCCTTTGGGTACTAACATACGTCCCTTGACTTGCTGGCAACACATTTCCTAATTCATCCTGAGATAATGTAAGACTTTTTTGCTGCAAGGGCACGCTGCTTGCTCATGTTGAACCCAGGAATAAACTATGGCCTGCACCAATGAATGCTGAGGGCCACCCAGCTGGAAAGCAGGTTGGTGGAAAAAGACCTGGGGGTCCTAGTGGTCACCAAGTTGAACATGAGCCAGAAATGTGTCCTGGCAGCATAAACAGGTAATGTATTTTTGGGCTGCATTAGGCAAAGCACTGCCAGCAGGTCAAAGGAGGTGATCCTTCCCCTCTACTTGGCACTGGTGAGGCCACACCTGAAGTCCTCTGTCCAGTCCTCCCCAGCAGGAGGAGGAGAAACTGAAGAGAATCCAACGAAGGGCTGTGAGAACTATCAAGGGAGTAGAGCATCTCCCCTCTGTGGAAAGGCTCTTAAAACTGGAATTCTTCAGCCTAGAGAAGAGAAGGCTCAGGTGGGATCTTTATTGATGAAGATCCTCAGCCTGAAGGGAGGGCACATAGAAGGCAGAACGAGGATCTTTCTAGCAGTGCCCCATGACAGAACCAGAGGCACAAGCAGAGGTTCCCTCTAAACATCAAGAAACACTTTTTCACTGTGAGGATGGCTGAGCACTGGCAAAGGGTGCTCAGGGAGGTTGTGTGCCTGCTCCCATCAGCTCAAAGTGGCCCTGCTTGTGCTCGGGGTTTGGACAAGAAGTCCCTTCCAACCTCAAATCTGATCAACTTTGATTAAGCATTTAGGTGCAAAATATTACATAGATTTAAAGTACCCTGAAAAACATCATATGTGTAATTTAGTGCAAATTTTCAGCACAGTACCTGAGATTTTTAGAATTAGTGTGCATAGAAAAATGCTGTTATGTCTTGAAATGTCACAGAGTAAGTTTACCTCTAAATATGCTATGACAAATGTAATAAAAAAAAGTTTCCAGACAGCATACCAGATGGATGTCAGAATTAGATATATTCTTGTGTGTGAAATAAGACTGCCCCCATATAAACACTTTTGTGGAGAAAGTGATAATGGAAACGTGAAAATAATCGAAAACTGAAATACAAATGCAATATACATTGCTGGTATTATTGGAACTTCATGCCCTTTAGCTGAAAAAGAAACTTTATAAAATGTTATGCTGAACTGTGACAAGACTGTAGCTATTAAAAAGAACTACAGTGGAAATACTTCTGCATTAAGAATTGAATGTTTTTGTGGGAAATACGAAATGAGAATATAATGACAACAATAGAGTGGACACGCAAAAAGACATTTGGATATCCCTGATATTTAGAGCACAGTTATGCAGAAATCTGTGGTTAATTCAACCAGCACTGTTCTTATACTATTGCTAAAGTAGAGCGCTAAAAATATTCTCACATTGCAGATAACAGAATTTATTCCTGAAGTACTCTTTGATGTATAATTAGTGGCTACCACTATATTTTTTTCCTTTGGATGTTCTTAAGATATATTAGCTTGCACTTCATCTGACTTTATAATGATTCATTGTAGCTGATAAAATTATATATTGTATAAAGATTTTACTGTGCTAAAAAGGTAGATGGGAACTTGTCTTCTATGTTATCCACAATTTTCGGTGGAATCCTTCCCATTAAAGAGAAGTGAGAAATATAAGAATAGTAGTTAACATACATAGGAGAAGTAAATTTATGTGGCCTGAAAACAAATCTTGCATCTACTTTCAAGTGAAACAGTAGAAGCACAATTTTAATCCATAAAAGATATCTACTTGGTAAATAATTTTAGAGGATTCTATCTGTTCTTGTAGTCTTTGTTTTTGCAGAGCCTGTCTTGACATTGCTGTTTGTCTGCTAGCAAAGTGTATCCATATGTCCTGACCTGGACTGATGAGGTGCTGGAAGACAGGAATGAAAATCTGACCCAGTCTACTCTCTTAGTTTCTGATTTTATTGTAGGAGTGATTATTCTTTGTGATGAATGCACTTCTAGGCACTTCCTAGCAATTTTGTTTACCTTTGCTGAGTTTATAGACAAGGTGGAGGTGTGCTAAGCAATCCTAGTCCCTTCCCACCCATGTCACCACTTGGTGTAGCCTTTATACTTCCAGGTCACATTGCAGAGTACCAGCTGCCTGACTGTGCTCCCTGTTTCATAGCTTATTTAGAGGAAGAGTACATGCAATGGAACTTAAGCTTAAATTCCTACTGTTGTGTGTGTGTGCTAGAAGAAGGGAAGGTGATTTATGTGACTTACATGGTGAGGTTTGCAGCGCTCCCTTAGTGCCATTTTGGGATTATGGTGATAATAATGCTCATTTTGGAGGTTTTGTTGATTTTTAAGACACCCTGCTATCTGGTAGGACTAGAACTTTGTTTTTTTGCCTGTTGAAAAGCCTCTTTCAAGTGAAGAGGAGAATAAACTTAATGCATTCACAGCAGGCTGTGTTTCTGAGGACATCTCTCTGCTCCGTGCCAGCTGGAATTTCCAAATTGTTAGATGCTCTGTGTTGAAGTACATGGCATTGTACACAAGTCAAGAAATGGCAGACAGAATTAACTATGGCTGAAGTCCTCTTATGCAGGAACAGGGTAATGTTTCTCAGCTAAGCAGATACAGTAAAAATCTTTACCTGCTTGTCTGCTCTAAAATAGGGAGTTCCAGTTCTGCATAAACAATTCTGCCTGTATATCTTTCACAAAAAAAGAGACTGTACTCTGATTTCAAACTCTTCAAAGCCCTCCCCTATGTCTACCATCAGTTTCCTTCTTCAAATAGCACTACTTCATCACATTCAAGAGTGGATCATCCTCTCAGCAGTGGAAAAGTCATGTGGTGAGAGATAGATGATGTTACTGCTTTCAGCAGAAAGTGCCACGCTCTGAGTGTTTTTAAAAATCTAATAATTATATCTATTTTGTTACATTAACATAGTCTAGGAAAGTAACCTTATGGATCAGTGTTTAAAAAAAATCTTTGTTCCTTTGTTTCTTAATGCTATTTTGTTTGAAGAAATTAGTTTAATATGATCCCTTGAGAAATCAAGTGCAGACATTAAAAACAGAGACACAAGCAACTGAGCTTTGGTTTGCTCTTTTGTACAGTTTGCTCATTTTAATTGTATCTTGGTATAAATCCTTGTCATTAAGTGCTCCTGTACCTTACAGGCAGCAATTGATGTTTTCTTCTGAATGGATTGGCTCAGTTCCAGTAGCAGTACTGTAATATTTATAATTGACTTTGACAGTGGATTATGTGGAACTGAATGTCCTAAGGCATGAAAGTAAATCACATCAGTTTCAGGTTCTCAGCTATTGTAGCTTCTGTTGCTTTGATATCGGTGCTATAGATTCCTTCGATTGTTTGGATGGATGTTTAGCTGCTTGTTTGCCTTTTTTTCCACCCATCTTTCCTTTCCCCCTTCTTTATGCTCCTACCCACTCACGGACTAGATTCTTCCTTGAATTTTAGAATTCAGTGATGCCTCAGGGAAAGGCAGAATTGAATAACTACAGGAGAAAAAAAAAAAGAGGAAGAGTGGTCCCCTTGTTGTGTTTGCAGGAAGTGCAGTTGTGGTGTTCCAGGCAGGAACTAGAAACTATAAGGGAACAGGTGGTTCTTCTTTATTGTTTTTTTTCTCTCTCACTACTGAAAGACTCAATAGCAGTTCTTCTCTTCCTCTGTGGCATAGCACTTGACTGCAGTTGGCTGAAGGAACCACGTGGGATTGTTTAACTGTACATCTGCACTCTCCCCCTTTGTTTTAATCCCATCTCAGGGCTTCTCCATTCCTTGGGCACTGTGGGAGATTCACATTTGACAATTATGCCCCTGCTGTGTCCCCTCATGTCCTGATTCAAGAATATAAAGGTGGATGAACTACATTCCTTCATTGAATTTCTTCCTACTTCTTCAGAAATCTTTTGAATCACTCTTTTCTTGACAGCTGGGATAGTATTGATCCATTTCCATGGACTATTGGTGAGCATACTCCTTTGCATGGGCCAATTTTCACTGTTATGCTCATCAGTTGCCAAACAGATTGAGAAAATGTAGAAGCTGCCTTCAGAGTCCTTCAAGAATGTTAATATACACCTTAATCCAGGCTCCAGTTGTGTCAGTGACATAGGGAAGCTGATATTGAACAAGTGCACTGTCCAAGTTAAGGGCCAAATGATGGAGGAAGAGGAGACAGTGAGGTATTTCCTATGTTTATGTGAAGCCATCTGCTATTCTTAGTTGTGCTGGAGCTATAGTATAGATAAATGTTTTTACAAGTGCCCTAGTGTTAGGGTTGTATCACTCCTCCAGTCATAGTTCTGGAACATCTCACAGCTGTCTTTCAGGAAGGAGTCTGATGGCCACTCACCCAGAATGGCACCTGCACCAGCACATACTGGAGGGGAGAGAAGCAGCTGTCTTTTCAGATTTTGTCACTGTACCATGACATGCCAGCCCCTCCTGCTGTCAGTCCTCAAGTGCCATGAGCTGCGAAGGAGCTGTGTGTGCTCATACGAGTTTCTACTTCACATCTGAAAACAAGGAGTTGCAATGTGTGTGAAGTGCCCTGGCAAAGAGTGCCACACAAAACTGTGCCACTTTTTTTGCCCAGAGTTCATTTGTACCTACAGTGGGGGCCACACAGACCACAGTTTAACTGGTCATGACTGAAGCAAAACCCCTGGGTATTCACTTTGTTTGACAGGCATTCAACAAACACAACTTAGACAGGCTCCTGTCAGGGATGACTAGATGAAACATTACTGGATTATGATGGACTTGAAGTGGACAGGATGAACTGATGGGTCTCCTCTGATGTAAAACTTTACAAAGCCATGAAATATCTCTGTGCTATTCCCTTCTGGGATAAGTGTCTGCCTTTTGCATTTCAGTCAGTGCAGTGAAAACAGTAAGAGCATACAAGCTCTGTGGTGAACCAAATTTTATATTTTTTTATATTTTACTGGATTAAATCTGTAGATACTGTGCCTATTTAAGTATAGTGAGACACTTTTCAAATTTCTCTGGAAATTTTCCAAGGCTAGAATGAATTGCTGAGAATAACTAGCACTGTACATCAGCAATAATTTCAATAGCAAACCTAGAAGGGTTGAAGGATCAGCCTTTATCATAGCACTGAGAATGTTGCTTTATTTGAGAACTTCTGCCAGCACTTGAATCACAACAACTCTGAATGACCTTTCTTCATGACTACCAGCTCACATCACCTGTACCCACAAGGACCAACTGAGTAACTTTTTAATGGAAATAAGAGTTATCTGAAAGTTTGCCTGTAGGACATAAGAGGAATCTGTGGGCTGACATTTGGGGAAAACCTGCCCCTGAAATTTCTTAGCACTTTAGGAACATTTGGCCACCTATGAAGTCATCATGAAGAGTACGTATGAATTTATTTACTTTAAGCATGTTTAGTTTTTGGTTTGGTTTGTTTGTTTGGTTGGTTTTGAAGAAGAAATGTAGAAGGAGCTTTTCATTTCAGTGAGAGGGATTTCTTTTAAATATTTCCTTTAGATTTTTAGCCTCAGTCTTGCAAACAGCTCCAAACAAGCCATATCCCATGTCAATCCTGAGTCTAATTGATCTCAAGTACCCTCAGCAGGGAGCAGTTTCCTGGATCAAGACCTCGTTCATTCCTGTGTGTGCTGAGTTTTCCTCTGTCACTTTATTGTGAGTGATTCCCAAACCTTTGGGATTCTTGTAACAGATGAAACTCAGGCTATTACTTGTTTTATTTAGAAATCAGATTGGACAGTAATATTTTTTCTGTATATTTTGACACTTCCAACCAAAGCAATATACCCCATAAATCTCTTTTGAGATGTTCTTTCTTCAAAACACATAAAGAAATTCTCTTTTATATGGTTTGACATTAAAAGATTATGACAGTAAAGCCTTTGATACTGATTTGCAGAATCATGAAGAATTTAATAATTTCCTTACTTTTTCTTTATGTTTTTTTTTTTCCCCCTAGTCTTTTAAATATGCTTCTTTTAATACGTATTGGTTTTAAGGGAGCATTATGGTTCAGTCTAATTAGCTGTAGTCCTTGAATCTGAGAAGCAGAAGGGTCTACATTTTTAATCTGGGTTGCTAAAGATGTAGAAATATTTAATTTTTTTCCAAGCATAATAATTAACTTTTTGGGTTACCTAACTGTATTTCTTCAGGTAGGGTTACATTTCAACCAGGATTAAATAAGATATTTAGTAACTGTGCATATTTCCACCTCTGGGTCATATGCAGGTGTAGGTGAGACCTTCTTGGCGACAAATGGATGTCTTAGTTGGACCTTCCACTACCTTTACCAGTATTAACTTTGACCAGTCTGATAAGAAGGTTAGAAAGCATTTTTAAGCAATTATGTAGAAAAAATCTACATAATTGTGGTATTCTGAACCAGCATTCTGATTTAAGATTATCTCAAGGTAGTTTAAACCTATTCCTAATCAACGTAAAGCAAACGAAATTAAACCTACTTTAAATGTAGTTTGAACTGAGTTACATTTAGACATTTTAAATCCACATTTAGTTAACTAGTGCTGTATTTTACAGATAGCTTTGTATGTTTCCATGTAGATAAAGAAAATTTGCACTTGCACCTGTTAGTTTAGGCTGAAACATATGAAAAATGGAGCAGTTGGAACAAAATACAGTTTTTCCCATTCTGTTTTGGTAATTTAGTTATTTTTCTTGTGCAGAACTCAGACCAGTTTTATTCTGTTCTCACATTCCTCATCCAATGCAGTGCCTTGACAAGATAATGCATATTAGCTGATCTATAGTGACTGTGCATCTGCCCAAGACAGATGTGAAATTATTTCAATTAGTTTAGGTTTCATGGAAAGATAGATAAGCTAACTTTGGTTTTCTCACTATTTGTTATAGGCTAAGAAAACTGACATGGACCATGGCTGTGGTTCAAGTGATGCACAGTATCCTGTTACATTCTTATTTTGTGTACCTGTGTAAATCCCTTAAAAAATGTTAGCCTAAATTAAATAGAAGCCATTTTCTTCTGTTGCCATGTACATACACAAATTAAGCTACACTGTTTGAATCCTTCTATCAACCTACTATAACTCTTGCTTTACATCACAGTAACTTATGGGCATGCACAAACCTCTACGATTTTACAGTGATGTAACTAATTTAGTAGTTACTATTAAGCTTGTATTTTGCCTGTGTTTAAAATCTAGATGAGAAAATAAAATAAAAAAGTAATTTAATCCTGATATTGTCACAGCTAGCAGTAGCAACACTTATGTCTGTTGTGCCCCAAAGTAGACAGGATTAAAACCTGCAGATGTAAAGAAAGAGGAAATTAAGTCTTCTGGTTCATGTTTGTACCGTATCCCTTCATGCATGGTGACTACTAGTAATTAAATAAGGTAATTAATAATTCCTAGATTAAAATCAACATTGCCACTACACTGCAGAGCTGGTTTGCTTGTCTGCTTTTTACACAGCCAATGTTAATAACTTGCCTTACTGCTAAAAATGGATCTCTATGCACATCATTTTGTACCTAAGAAAAGAGCTTGGTTCTCATCTTGCTTTCTTTCCCTTGGTATTTCCAAATATAAAACTCATGTAAACCCTTTTCTTTTCCCCTGCTATTATTTTCAGGCAGGATACCACAAATACACAGACATTATGTGGTTTTCTTAGCAAGTGGATATGGTGATCTTGGAACCGTGTGAATAGCAGTGATAAACAGTTAATGACT
This sequence comes from Phaethornis superciliosus, assembly GCA_023637945.1. NCBI lineage: Eukaryota > Metazoa > Chordata > Aves > Apodiformes > Trochilidae > Phaethornis > Phaethornis superciliosus. The sequence goes on from JAJQWJ010000002.1 coordinate 108,655,707, forward strand.
TATTTGTTTTTTTGTGTCAGGATTGAGATGTCTCCCGAAGTGTGTGTTGTTTTGTTGAAAAGAAAAAAAGCTGAAACAGTGCCACATTTTTAAAGGCTGGGTCATCTACCTCTGTCCCAACACTAGAATCTTATTCTAGGATTCCTCTGAAATTTAAGTTTCTATGCATCAATAGGCCTGTGTGTTGTAATGTGTTAATATAATTTATAGAATGAGAGCAGAAGACAACAGTGATTTTAGCTGTAGTAGTCTTTGAACTTATGTGGTGCTGTTGATTGAAGGATTTCAAAGTGCCTTAGAACAAAATATTTCATTATCTGCTACCTCAGCATTAGCAGCTTTGCCTGGAATAGATTATGATGTACACACCTAGAGAAAGATTAGACAGTAGGTCTTGAGAAATGCCACTTTCTGAAAACATTTCTTAGTTGCAGTTCTTTTCAGCATAAATATATACAATTCTAACAAGGCGCGTGGTATATTACTTTTAGCTCAGAAGAAAAAACATCTCATGTCTGTCATTGTTGTGGCACACAAGGGAGTAATTGCTCTGCATGTATTTAAAAAAACGGTGAATCTGAAGAGATTTTCTTGTATCCTCATAAAGGACAATTATATAATTACCATTTGAAATTCATAGAACAACTACACATTTTGGTACAAAAGAAGTGCAACTATAATGAGAGATATTATGTTGTTCAATGACAAGAAGGAGATGTCAATGCTTCATAAAAAAAGATTCTTTGCATTCCTAAGTTGGAAAACACTGTTACTCATGACATCCTGAGGTATATAAATGTGATTAATTTTTAAGCTTCTGTTTATTACAGAATCATCTATTAGGATTTAGTAAGAATACTGTCGTTCTATGTAGGAAATAGTTTATATTTAAAGGGATGTTGCAATTTTAAACATTTAAAAATTAATAATTCAGCCTGCTATTATATCTTGATCCTGAACCTGGCCTGTGCGTGCAACTTTTATGCCTGAAGGGAATCCCATCAAGTTCAGAGCAAACCTTTGAGGGCAGTTGGATTTCTCTGGGATGCCAAGAAATGCGGTCTTAGCACTTCAGGCTGCTTATTGATCTGGTGATTATGTTGGCTATAAAAGGGGAAAAAATGTGTTGGGATTTTTTTTTTGGTTTGGGTTTTGGTTTCCTTTTTTTTGTAGACTTCAAGTGTCTGTCTCACTTACTGGCTGAACCTCTGAAAAGTAATTTCTTTATCCTTGTCCAAGAACAACTGTCTCCTTTTCTCCTGAGAAGCTCGTGACTAGACTACGTGAGTATTTAAGAGATCTGGCTTCTATTTTGACATCTAATAATAGCTTGTCAGGTCTTGATGAAGGTACTTCACAGCTTTTTGCCTCAATTTCCTTATCTGTAAAATGGACATAATGATACCATCCTCTTTGGTGTGGTGCTTTGAGATATACTGGTGAAAAATGTAGCTATGACCTTTTCTGTAGCTACTATCTCCTCACAGGCCTGATGCTGTTGGCTGCTATGTGAATAGTAATGAGAACTCTTAGTCTTAGTAATGTTTAATGCTTAGTGGTCAGCATGTACTCAGTACTGTGTAGAAGTAGGTCCAAATAATGATACTTTTATTTCACATCAGGTTTTTCTTTATTTTATCCCACTACAAAACTGTGTATATTTTCTATTTAATATTCTGGAAGTCTTCAACTAGACTAACAGGAGGGCATTCTGCATGGGGTTAGGTTTTAACTCTGTTAAAAAGAATTAAAAGTGCATCTGAGCTGATGCCACCCTTGCTTCTAATGTCCAAATCCATAAGCTTTCTCATTGTTTGGGGCCAAATTATCCTCGAGTCCTGTGCATAATTCTTGATTCTGACTGAAGCAATGCTCCCTAATACTGATGAGTGTGGGTCTGATGCACGACAGGATGCTTTTCTGCCAAAAAGCCAGTCATACCTCCTGCATCCAGAGTTATTTAGCCTGGAAGGAATTTTATAGGCCTGTTCTCCCTATACCCCTGATGCAGCCCAGTGCTTCAGGAGAGAGATGAGGCTGAAACTCATTTCAAGTCAAAATGCTGACATATTAATGGGATCCTATCAATCAACAGTTTCTTGACATGAAAAGATATTAAGACATATATATATGTAATTTCTGTCCCTCTGACACATCCTATACCTCATTGCCCAGAATGAAGTACTTGATGTATACGTGTACTTACTTGATAGTCAGTTAACATTATAGATAACACAAGTAAGCTGCTTAATAATTTTTTACTCCATATAAGCACATTGCAAACTGCCCTTTAGCAGGCAGCTAACAAAACTTCTCATATATCTGAAGTAACACACTAATCCTAGTATGCAGAAGGTAGTGTGAGATTCCTTCTGTCCTAAGGTGAAGAACATCTATTCCTAGGTAATATTGCTTTGTGTATTGCATATGAAAATAATACTGTTTTATTCTTTCAGATGTTGTGGGATAAGGTGACCATTGTAAGGAATCCAGTCCTCCATCAACTCCTTATATCTGCATAGATAAAGAGAGAGTAAGACTGAAAAAGGCAGCAAGCTGATTAGTTAGAAGTGGTTATAATTTGTTTTGCTGTTGGTCAACAGCTGTCTAGAGAATAATGTGAAAAACCTGTTCTCTTTCTTTGGTCTTGTGCTGAAATGGATTTTTCGCTACTTGGCCCTTTTCCCAGGGATTCTTGGGAATTTAGCTCAAATGATTTGGTATGCTTTCCTCCCAGATGAAGAGTGAATTCTTCTAGGTGTACAAATTATACTTGGTTTATTAATGTTTCCTATATATGACAACCTAGTGCCTAAAGGCATCAACTCAAGACTCAAGTCATTCTGTTTACAACTGTGCTGTTTGATGAAGCTGCATCTTTTATTGTAGAAGTGCCTAATTTTATGCACTGAACAAGTGAGTTATTTCAGGTTTCCAGAATTATTTCTTTAGGCAATAGATTAATGGCAAGTGTCTTAAGAGTCAGCAGCAAGGAATAGAGACAATCAGTGCAAATATTGAGCAGTCTGAAAGAAGCTAATGACAAGGTATTGCTCAGAAGGTAATACATGGAGGGTGGAAAAATTTTCTATGTAATTCATAAAGAAAGATGCAATTCTTAATCTTAATAAACTGATTTGTTAGTAGGGATGGAAAAGAAATTATGATTACAGGTTTCCTGAGCTGTGTTGTGATCAGTGTTTCAGGATTTTATTCTCAGATCCTATGTGACCGTCTCTGAGCATGTATAAAATCTTCCTTAATTATTTTGGAATCACTCTTTGGTTTGTATACTATAGGCTGATCTATTAGGTGGTAACTGAAGAGAGGAGGAAGAAAGGCTTATTTTAATTTAAATGTGTTTCTGTGGTAGGAGGGCTTGGCTGAGTAGATCTATTAGAACCAGGTCTATTACTATTAGGTCAGGTGACTAAGAGAGTTTCAGTGTTGTTTTATTTACAATACACACAGTCTCAAATCCTGACTTCATCACTGACTGTAGAGTTTGGGGTTTTAATGTCTGATGACTTACTACCTGATCTGAAGAGCTCATCATGGGACAAGGTTCAGTTTACAAGATTTTTCAAAATTACACTGGACCCACTTTATACCTACACAGCTATTTGTGCAGTGAATCGGCAAATGAAGACCTGAGGGATAAGTAATTATTGTTTTGAAAAGGAATATCCATTTTGTCTAGGTGAAAACCCTTAAAATCTTGGGAAGTTATCTGTTTCACAGACTGTTACATTAGAGAGCCTCCTTATGCTTTAATTTCATGTTTATATTTTATACCGATGAATTATTAAATGGGACAATGCCCTTCCTTGGGAAACATTAGCACAAAATTATTGTTTTCAATTACAAGGCCATAGGTAAAGATGTTTCTTTAATTGCATCCAAGGCACGGCCTGTTCTCATAAATGCCAATTAGCAAAAGCAAAGAGGAGCAGTAGCTTGATGGTCAGAAGCCAGCAAGGTCAGGACCACCCAGGTGTTCTGCAGGGAGTTAAGATGGGGATTGGAGGCAGCTGTGTTAGAGAAGCCATGGCCTGGGCTCTGATGAGGGAGGAAATTTGTACCTTGATACAGGGGTTCTTCTTCAACACAGTTGGTTGGTTCTCTGGTACATAGAGATAGGAGCAGTAGGGTGACAGTATGGGGATTGTACCCCTGTCAGGACAAGAATTCTCCTTTGTTTTATGAGCATCGTTTATGATTCTAACCTTCAATGCAGAGAATATCCATTTTATAGCAGTGCTGAAGGCATCTGGGAAGCAGAAAGAGGCCCCTCGAGGTCTTGGCAAAAGTTTTCACTGTGGTAGAATAAAAGGGCTTCTACTAGCAGAACTATGGATTTTTTTTTTGTGTGCCCTTCTCAGCTGCTGATAAAAAAGAGGAGGCAGGGGGCAGAGATGGGAAAATTTCAAGTGAAGAGGATAGTGATCTGATACGATAACGGAGATGCATCCATGAAAGAAAAGAAGGTATGTCTGACCTACTTCTGGGTAAAAGAAGACAGCTGAAGGAGCTGGGAGGCAAGTGGAGTGTTCCTCAATGACACTAACCAAATCCAAATGCTCCAAAGAAAGGGTGTTTTCTAAGTAATTATTTTTATTTTTTATCTTAAATTTGAATATTGTCATGCTCTAGTACTAGCTAAAATTAAAGTACATGTCTGTAGGAAATTCCTTTAAATTCAGTTTTATTTTGTTCAACATGAACAATAACAGCTACAGCTAAGTGTAATTCTAGGAGAACGTGCCTAATGTCAGACTTGAGTTTGGTTTTACCGATCCTGATCTGAGGCCCTGGGCATTCGGACTAAAGGATCCCTTTCAGAGGGCTTCAGACCAGATTTCTGTATACAGAAATTTGCTGAAAAGACTCAGAGTAAAGTCAGTATTTGGAATTTTGCCAGATGCATCTGGCTTGGAAATGTGTGGGTTGCAGTTAATTGTTGGGTCCAATTACAGCAGATTGATGATTGCCTATGAAAGGGACTCAGCCATGACCATGACAAATAGTAATTTGACTTTCCTTTATATTTTTCAAAAATCTTTAGAGGGGAAAAAAAATTGCAAATATTTGCTGCCTCAGTAAAGATCTAAGTCCACATGTAAAAACATAGTATGCTTTGCATTCATTTTTTTTCCATGGGGAAAAGTTATGTTTCCCTTCCTCCAATATTTTCCCCTGCTTCTCAGTTTTAACAGTTTCAGTATAGAAAGAGGAGGGAAACCTAAAGTGATGTTAGAGATGATTAGTTCAAACTTCTCATTATTTGCCTGTCATATGCCTGTCCTGGTTCCCAGAGCACGCTGTTTGTTATTGATGGAGATGGGTATGTTTCCTGCAAGTGGTTCAATTAAGACAACATGTTGGGGTTTTATTTGCATTTTTCTCTTTGAGAAGTCAGCACTGTAAATTAATCTTCAATATGTACTAGGAGTTAGCCTTTAATGAGGATTCATTTAGTTGGTATGTTTGTGAAGCATTTTTTTAAAGAGGAAGTCTCTCAAATTAGATTTTGATTAGCATTTCCTGAAGTTTTTTCTTGTTCGGTTGGTTTTCTGGTTTTGGATTTTTTGTGTTCCTTATTCCCTGATGTCTTTGAAAAAGCCTGTTGCTCCTTCAGTGATCTACATTTAAAGTCTTTCAGTCCTAAAAGACAGAACTGTGGGATTTGCATTAATTAATTTAGGAAACTTGCACACTTCTACCTTTATGAAAGGGCCATTTATGCTAAAATCTGGCAATGGGCTTCTCTTAGAGAGTTCAAAATTGCAGTAAAACCTGATTTTCTGTATAAAGTGCAGAAGTGTGTCCCTGCTCAGAAGAAAAATAACTCTGCCCTACTTTTGATCTTTTATTGTCTGTAGTACATTATAGCAGCTAGTAATTTCTCTCTGATAAATATAGCAATAAGTAGTAATATTATTATATTTTCAGTTGTTGGCTGTTGGCGAGCAGATTCCATTATGTCTGCTTAGTGTTTTTGGCTGTTGTCTTTGCTATTGTCAAGCTACTTTGGACTCTGATGATTTACTCCTTTGTAGGATCACTTGCTTTTGTAAGCTCTGTAGAAAAAAAAACAACCAAAAACAACCCCACAACAAACCAACCAAAACCAACACAACACAACAAAAACTGCAAAGCCTATGCTGAGGAATCAGTCAGAAGTTTTAGCTTTCCCAGACAGAGTCTCAGTGTAAACCTTCTTGTGGCAGGAGACCCTTAACTGTGTTAGTTACGACTCTACACACTCAGTCAGACACTGTATGGTTTCTTACACCTGAAGTATAATGTCATTCATTAGACACTCATTAGTATTATAATGGCACTAGTAGATCAAATTGGTTCCTGGGCTCCTGTAGTATTTTCAGGGCTTATTTCTGTCATTGTTTTTGCTTTATACTGATGACACATCCCCTAAGAATAAAGGCATTTTAATAAAATTCTTTTAGTAGGAAGAAATTTGGCACCTGCATCGATGCTAGTAGCAGAGAGCATCTGCACTGTTTGCTGTGATCATGCAGAGAAAGAGTTGACTTAATTTCTACAACAGTTATGACTATAATTTCTCTCTATTGCAGTCTACTTTCATTTAATTTGTGCTCAAGGGCCCTTCATGTAGAATGATTCTGCTGGGTGAAGGATTTTGCTACAGCTGAGAGGTCACAATATAATACACTCTATTGATTGTAATGAACACTTGGTGTTTGCTGTATTCAGGATGCTTGAAGGAATCCATTTTAAGTCCTGAAATAAAAGTAAAATGTAGGTTGATTGTATCTACAGCATGCAATTTTATTCATGGAGGATTACCATCAGGTTTTAGAGATCTGTCACCAGCTTGAATAGGCAAACTCATCAGTAAATTTACCTTTGTGTAACAGCCTTTTTGTGGTGTTATCATTTCCTGATGTAAATGTAATCAAAGCTCTGTAGAGAGAATGGTTGTATGACCATTTGAGCTTTGTTAAATTCTGGAAAAAAGATTATTCAATGCACTGTGAGAAACGGGATTGTAGTTCCCAAAGAGGAAAAAGGCATTTGCTAATTCTAGTAAACACAACCTTTTCTAGCACGGGATGAGTAAAAATAAATCACTTTGCAATGGGAAAAGAAATCAAATGGTCTTCAAGTGTCTTTTCAGAGAACAGGAGGACAAGGACCAGGCTATTCATTAATCTTATTTCTCCTTTTGTTTCCAGGACCAATTGGACCACTGTGGGTTCCTTCTGTGCACAGGTCAGAAGCTCTCAAGTTATTTCCAGGTAGAAATCACTGCTGCTGATGTAAATTCTAATCTGTATGCATTTATGAAGGAAGAAAAAGAATAGACTCTCAGGCCAGGCTGCAGGTGGTCAAAAACATTCTTATTGATGAAGTGCTCCTTGTGTTGAATAATACATCTGGAGACAATATGATCAGGAGTTTTTTGTAGGACCTGGCAGCACTTTGTGAAGAAGCAACAACCTTTCTGGTAGATTTAGATAATAGATGCTTACCTATATAAGATAATCATATTGCATCTTGACATGACTAATGTGACCATTTCCTTAAAACAGGGAAATACAGAAAAAATACAGAGAATACATCACTATATCTAGGAATTAATATGCTGGACAAGACACAATTTTGTGTATATTTATTTGTTAAAATTCAATTAAGTCCTACTTGAAAAGAAGAAAAAGAAGAGAAAAAACCCCTCAAAACCCAGACCCAACCAACCTGGGGCAAATCTATAATGGTAGAAATTATGCAACATTTTTGACTTTACAGTCATGGTACAACTGCATACTATGGTGGAATTTGTCTCAGAGTATGTGCTATATCAAATTAGACTTCATATCAATCTACTCTACAAACCTATCTCTGAATGTAGCCAGCACCAGATGTTTCAGAGGGAAGGTGGAGGCAACCACCTGCTTCAAATACAAGTGAGGCTAATGTGTTCTTTACATTACGTGCCAACCTGAGCAGTGATCAGATATAGGTTTAAGTCTGAAAGCAGAAAATGTATTATTATTTCACAGCATCTATGGCAACTGAGATTTTTTGCTGTTTTTATAAATGCAAGTTTGTGTATGGTTTTTGAGGAAAAAAAGAGGGGTTTTTTTTGAGCTGTTTCAGTATCATCTCTGGCAAGACAATAAACCTGTATGTCTAGAGACAAAATTTGTGAAATTAGCCCTATGAATGCTAGAAGAGGAAGTGATGACTTTTGGAGTTCTTTTTATTGTAATCTCATAAGTAGGAAAAATGTTTAGATTTATTTAATGTTTCATAATAGCTGTAAAAGATAATGAAAGGCTTTCTAGACTTTCTGATCGTTCTGTTAGAAGTCCTGCTTATTTTCATGCTCATAAGAATTAATTCAAATTGAGTGAAACTATTAAGTTTCAAAGTGCATTTCCCATGATTGTGGTTTCGGTTAGGCTGAACTGAGCTCATGCATCAAATACTATGTGATAATTAGATTTGCTAGGCAAAGTTTAGGTATATATTGTCTCTGAAAGAAGGATTATTAATGAGTAGAAGAAGACAAAGGTACAGAAATGTGATTGTCTCTGCTTCAACTTTAGCTGCTCACCTGAGCACCAGTTGTCAATAGTTTAGGGGAGCAGGGCATTAAGTTTGCTGTTTGAGCTGCAAGATCTTGGTCCCAGACACCCTGGAGATCTTCCAAGGCCAGGTATCCACAGAAGAAGAGTTGTGCTGCTCCCTCTTTGAGATGAGGCAAATGAGTTTCATGAGGTGGAGAGCATCTTCTGGATTGCTTGAACTTTGCTAGCTGGGGGACTGCTGTCAGCTTTTGCTCTTTCAGTGTTTTAGTGAGTCACTGGGTAAATACTCTTGCATGAGTTAGTTCTGCTATTTCTGTCAGTTATAATTTTTTTCATAAGAGCTGTCTAAAGTTACATCCCTAAGAACTACATAGAAACACACAGGTCAAACTGTGGGCTTCAAACATCAGCCTAATTATTTGAGTGATGTCAGCTCTAGGCCAAGACATCTATTCTTTCGTGTTTACAGAGCACAAAAAAAAAAAAAGAAAAGAAAAAAGCATGATATAATTTGAGTAAGTAAAAATAACTGCCATACAAGGTGTACAGTATTTAAACTGAAAAAAAAGGCAGAAAATATCAGAGTGGCAGAACGGAGACTCATTCTTTTCCCTTCCTATCCTCCCAGGTTGAATGCAAACTGGTAACTGCAAAAAACATGTAGCCCATTGGATTTTCTCTTAGGACACCAAAAGCTGGCTGGCTGTGAGCATTGGCTGGGTTTCATGGTTGCTATGACCTTGCCAGTGACTGTGTGCTGCCAGTGCTGAGGAATCATAGTTCAAGTTCAAGGGGTGATGCTCTGTCTGAACTTGGGGCCTGATCTGAAGCTACTGGAAAGACTTGTACTGGTTTTGTTGGTTTTAGAGCAGGTCCTAACAGCATGAGAAGTTTTATCTTGTTTCTTAATGGCTCTCAAAGGGAGATATAAGAGTATTAGCTAGGGAGCACCTGAAAGGGTTCCCTGTCAGCCAGCTCTGAGTTCATGAATTAGTATGTCTCCCAGTTTTCAAGGATTAAAGAAAAAAAAAAATCTCACTAGTACTGGTTTTGGCTCTTAATGATTTCCTAGGTGGTTAGAAGGACAGGTGTACAACGAATTTCCTCTGAAACTTCAAATAAATATATTTAAATTCAGCTTTTTAAAAGATGGACAGTATCATTATGCTGAGGTTTTTCCCCTTTAATGTTTGTACTCCCCTTTCTTAAGTTGCTTTTTGACTGTTGGATGTATTTGTACCAAATTTATTTAAAACTAGAGACAGAAAGGCTGTTTCTCCTTTCAAATGGCTTTTCATGCTTCATCTTTAAGTGCTTGTAAACATTAAGGAAGAAAAAACTGTTTTTCAGTTGTTTTATCGGAAGATACAGTTTGGGTCACATTTCACAGTGGGTCTGTGGTCAGCCTGGGAACACATCCTCTGTTACATCTACTCTGATTTTGTAAATTCACATCTGGCTTTCTCCTGTGCTGGCCTTCATGATTAGAAAACACCTCCCTATAAATATTGGGAATGTTGTTTCCTATTTCTCTCTTAGATCACTCATTAATAAGGTCTATTTTAAGTGATATTCTCAAGAACTCTGGCAACATACTGACTACTGAGGTAATAAGATTGCTGTGCGCAGAAAAAGAAATGTCTGGGACTGCTGTTGTATGATTTGCCATGCATATTATTGTCTCTCACTGTAAGCAAGAAGGCATCTGGCAAGCAAAGATGGTTGAGGAAAATGATGTTAGTGATGTATAATGAGGGCACAATATTAGTTCCTTCAAAGTAAAACATTTTCCAGACAGGTAACAGATGTTGAGTTTTGACTTATTTCAGATTTGTCACATGTCAAATTCTGCATTGTAATATTTTTCTATAAGTAGAGGAAGATGAACTATTATGACTTGGTGAAGACAAAGAATTGTTTTTCTTTCAAGTTCAGATTGTAGTTTGCATAAAAAATCCAGTCAAGGTGCTAGAGTCTTGAATGCCTACCTATGAAAGCAGAACCTTCCATCACAGAGCAGAATAATCTTAAATTCTTTTAGAACAGAAAATTGGTCTTTGAACAAGCTGAAAGTCTATGCTGCCAAAGTCTTTGAAGGAAGAAACCTCCAAGTTGTAACTAATGAAAACAGAGTTGAGCACAGCTCATGGGCTAGTTGGTTGAAGATTTGATCTTCTGTCAGTGTGACCTGTGACCCAAGATGTTCACAAACACAATGGAGACCTGCCCAGCAGCAGGTAGCCTGGTGGGAGTTGATCAATTCACAATAAAAAGTCAAAGCTTTTCAGACCTGCAATATCTGATGAATTAGCCTAAGCCTAAAAGAGAGGGATCTTTCTTAGCTCATACAATGGAGCTAAAATTCAGACAGTAAATACAGCCTCAAGCTTCCCCAGCCCCCTACTGCAAAGTAAGGTTCTTTTTGCACAGAAATGAGGGAAATCATTTACTGCTGGCTCGGGTACAGTGCTCTTGTTATCAGAGCAGAGTCATAGCTGCTGTTGAAGAGTGTAGCAGAAATGTGTGGAAATATTATTAACTTCCAAATTAAGTACAGTATTTGTAAGCTGCAATTGGGAGTAGAGGATTTTTAATTAGGAATCTTGACAAGGCTTAAATGAATTGTTTTTGTCACAGGAAAACTTGTGGTCCTGATAAATTTCTGTTACTAAAAAGCAAGTTAATTTCCCCTGTTCAATTCTTCTTTCAGTGGCTGTTATACATCATAGAAATTAATTTATGGGGGGAAGCACTGAGTGGGATTTGATGATTATTTTAAGAATAGCTCAGCATAAAACTGCTCACATGAGTAAAGGGAGGCTGGGATTTAGTTTCCCATTCAGACTCCACAAATCCTATCATCAGATGCTTTATAAGCTGGAATCACTTTCCCCCCATCTTTGTGACATACAAGAAAGTAATGTAACCTGGGGATTTGCACTTCATTTGAATACCACTGGCTCACAGGAGCACTAACAACAGTTTTGTGCTCTGACATTTCACATGAAAAAAAAAAATTACCACTGGTTTTCCAGTTTTAAACAGGTTAGCTCTTAAGCCTATAGAGAGATGCTGTGTTCCGCTTGCAGTAGGAAACAAATACCACCAGTAGCTCATGCCACATCTGTTTATCACCACTCTTTGTGGTATGGGAAGCTACCATTCATTCACTACTGCAGCAAAGTCTAACCCTCTTCTATCCAAATTAATCCAGTCAATCTACATTTATGATCTTAACTGTTTATGTTCAGGTGGTTATTGTGCAGAAAAGAGGTTAGGGAGTGTATAAATGAGTAGATACATGGTACCCTGCACATACATTGCACAATCTGCTTGTTTCTTTCCTTCTATCAGATTATGTTACCATGACCACATTACTATCCTTTCCTAACAAAAGCTGATGTTTTCCCCCCTAGTTTGCCCAGCTGGTTTTCTCACTTTGGCAAAGTAACTCCAGGAAATTTTATCCAGGTGAAACTGCCAAAAGGCAGGTTTTTTGTTTTTTGTATTTTTTTTTTTTTGTTCTGTCTTCACAAAACTCTTCTGGACTGCTATCTGTTAAAGCCACCTGTCTGAGTCTGCAGAAGGAAATTTTCAGTGGTCTTTGCTGGAGCTATGACAATCACAAAACACACGGCAGTATTTTCCAATGTGGTTGGCAGGGATTTGGAAGTGACACTGCCACAGGAAGGACAGAGAGATCAAGAAGCCTCGCTAGTTTGCAATGGAACACCTGCCCCAAAATGATACATGGTATTCAGTCCAAAAGATATTTAGAGAACTGACCATTTCTGTTAAGGATTATTTTTCAAATGATGTATATGTTGAAGGCTTTGTCTACCGTCCTTAGGCAGATATAATTCTAATGGCAAGCTCCAAAAGGCCAGAGCTAGCTACCCCAATTACACAGACTTTGCAGACTCTGCTTCTGCAAAAGTCTGTGGTTTTATGAATACCCCATTTCCCAGAGAAGTCAATGATTTCAAAGGCAGCATTTGGCTTCCTGTTGTCACCTACTGTAATTATACAAATCAGTTAAATAAAACTGAGAAAATCATGTAGTAATTTTGAAAAAATCACACCTTAAATGAGTAAAAAAGATGAAACAAACATACATTTATACATGCATGTATATAAAATATGTAGTGTACATACCTGTAGTATATGTCAAAAGATGACATTTGTAGTTATGCCACTAAGGCTAATTCCATTTTCTCTAGACTGTTAGACTGCATTCATTCCTGTAGCATGTGAAAATCTCCCATTAGAGTATTAAGTCGTATATCTCATACGTTTGTTACATACTATTCTCAGATCCTCCATCTAAGAGGAAGAACTTGTCCAATAAGCCTTTTATTTTGGTACACCTGAAGGATTTCATGTATTTGTTTGCTCACTCAGTCTGTGTGCTTCTACATAAACATGGGAGGTAGGAAAGATCAAAGTACTTTGCCTTGCGCTTGAAAAGGAAGGTGCAAAGGTTTGCCAAAGGTTCCTTAATCCATTGCTTATGCTGAGGTGTCTGACTTACCCTCTTGTTGCTTTGTCATATAAAGCCTTACACAGGGCATTTGGAGTGCAGGAGTATGCCCTGAAAGGCAGCCAAATGAAAGGGGACAGCTGAGGGGTAAGTGCTAACGCGGCTGAGGGCTGTGGGATCTGAAAATTGAAGGGAAGTAATTGCTGCTGATGTGAATTTCCCAGCATATGTGCAAGAACATGGGGATAGAGCCAAATGGGTTCACAAAGGGTCTTCACTAACACCTGCCTAAAATGCAGCCTCTGTCAGGCACAGAGGATCTGTCTTTGTTAAGATCATTCATTCATGTGGTTTAATGTTGTATGTACTGCCAGGTCTCCTCCATAACCCCACTGAGCTTAGGACTCATCCTCTGTCTCTGCCTTTTTCTCTGTGGTATTCTTTGGCTCCTCCATAGCATAATTATTCTGACTTTCATCTCTAACTCATCCGAGTTCTGGTGTACTCAGTGTCTCACTGTTTTCCGTAATGTCTAACCCAGACCAAGGGTTGATGACTTGCACAATTATTAGAAGAATTCTTTCTCTCCTGTGCTGTTAAAAAAAGTTGCACTTCTTTTTGACACTACCCAAGGTGTGTTCTAGGCACATCTGTCCTACCTTTATTTACTCATAGTTCATAGCTCTTTGTGCTACACTGACAGTTTTTAAAGAAGAATAAATTTCTTCTATCAGATGTCAGAGAAATCTGGGATCTCTCCTCGGTGCTAAGTGGTTATACAATTTGTGATTGCTGGGGTGCTGAGCAGGATAATCAGCTTTTAGGAGTGTGGGACCACCAGTGGAGTGCACTGAGTTGCATGCTAACTTTTAATATCAGTGAGTTAGCAGCTGGTCAGCTTGACTCTGGTGCACTACAGGGCAGGTAGGTAATCTGACAGACTGATCCTGGTGTGACACAGCAAAGGGCACAGTGGGAGGGCTGCCAAAGTCTAAAAAAGGACATCTGACATACAGTTACAACCGTATGAACTTTTCCTGCCCCTGTTTTAACTCATCATAAAATCAATGCAATGCCCTTTTGGAAGTTTGTCGAGTTGGCAGAAGCTTGCTACTTCACTTGGGAGAACTCTATCACTAGGCTGCAGGGATTTCAATTTGAAAACAAAATACCAGAACATCCCATGTAATCACTTTTTCCTCTCCCACCTGATGTAGACTAGACCTTAGCCACACCAATATATGCTACACAGAACAACTGGGTGAATAACTGAGTTGTGTTGATTTGATCTGGTTCCCTCATTTTACAAGCCAACTAGCTTGAGTTCAAAGCCTCTGCCATGTATTCGGTAAATGGGAGATTTGGATTGCATGCAGGAAAGGGAGATTTTTGAGCCACAATTTGATTTCATTCTGGTGTAGAGACTAATCCTTTCATGCTCTGTATGCAGCCTGAAGGGACTTGAACAGAAGTCAGTCTCTTACTACTGTGATCCCTGTTATGATAGAAGGAACTCTGGCTGGTGGGGAGCGAGGATCCCTGGCCACCTTGCATTACACAAGTTCTGGATCAGGCTTCTAAAAAGAACAAAAGTTCAAGGTTTTATCAGTAGCAATTTTCCTGGCATGTTTTGTCAGCTGTGAGTTATTTCTATTGCTGCTCTGAGCTGGTAGGAACTGATCTATGAAAGAAGTATAGCTACATTTAAGTAGTACTAGACCCAAACATGTATACAGTGATGGTAATGAGATGAGCTTGGTACTTGCACTGACCTGGTAAATGCAGATTTAGTTCACATCTAATTCACAACTTTCCAGGACCTCACTCTCATTCCTGTGTGTCCTTAGTAAATCAGTATCTTGTATGTACATACATAACAGGTAAATGCTCTCTTCCTGTGTCAGAAGTGAGATGCTTCTCTTCCCCATAAAGTGTTATAATGTGATATATTTGCCCTTAGCGTAACATTTTATGATCTTAAAAGATCAGCAAATTCTACCACGGTCACTATGAGATATCCTAATGATATAATTTAATGCAATTTAATCAACATCACATAGCTTTTTGAATATAATAATTTATTTTCAAGCAGTCAATAATTAAAATCTATTAGAGAACACATTTAGATTTGTAATTAGTACTTATTTCACTTCCACACTTCACAGAAAATTTAAAACATTCAAGTACCTTCTTTCAACTCCATTATACTTGTGCTGCTTGCTTGAGAGAAAATGCCCTTTTCCTAAGCACATTTTTCTTTTATCAACACTTATGATTGACTGAGAATCAACAGAACAGAACTGGCTGCCAAAGCCTCACGTCCTGTTGTGAGCCACAACTCTTGACAGTTTGTGCTTTGAAAGTGTATCAGCTCTCTTTCAGAATCAGCAGTAAGTCTCACTAGCATCCTCAATGTAGTAACACAGGGCCACCTACTTTCCTTTACCTCTCCTGAACGTGGTAGAATACAAATTGAATTACACCTCCTGAGTGATGTAGTGGCCAGAGGATACATGTTCAAACAGTCCCAGGCACTCAGCAGCCACAGCTGGTACTGCAGCCTTTTCCTTGCCATGGGGCAGAAGGAACATTGTCTGCTGGCAACAGCAGCCTAAAGGATGTCCTTAGGGCATGCTCCAAAATGTGTCTTAGTACAGGCTTGATTGCTACCTGAAAAAAGTCTTTTGGAGTTTGGTATCAGAATCTTCCTTCCTGGTGACTGAGATGGGCTTTCTGTTTGCTCCTGGAGGTATGGGTAATCTGCATTCCTACAAAAACACTATATTTGAATAGTTAATAGAAGAGAGCTCAAAACAGATTTTTAGTTTTTTTTTGTTTGTTTGTTTGTTTGTTTTCTTGAAACCTGAATAGGTAGAGGAAAAAAAAGTGAAAAGGGGGAAGGTGTTCTACTCTAATGACTTGAAACATATATGGGCATGAATTTCATGAGATTACTAATGTGACTGTCATGTCTCTTACAGAAAAAACATCATTTGCATTTTCTTGATATTCTTTATAAACTTACTTGAATTCTGTAAAGACAGCTGACAGTT
The DNA here is from genome assembly GCA_023637945.1 of Phaethornis superciliosus. Lineage (NCBI taxonomy): Eukaryota > Metazoa > Chordata > Aves > Apodiformes > Trochilidae > Phaethornis > Phaethornis superciliosus. The sequence continues at coordinate 108,671,813 of JAJQWJ010000002.1, forward strand.
CCTAAAGAGCAACAAAGCAACATTATTATTGTGTCACTTCTAGAAATGCTAATGAAGGATATGAAGGACAGCATAATTATAGTGTTGCTCTAGTGATTCTTTGGTTAAGGTTTTCTCAGTACTTTAATTATAAATTACTTGTTTCACCAGTTTAACTTTCTAAATTCTCAAACACCCTTTGGGTTTGATCCACACTTTGTGGTGCTTGTTGGTGTAAAAAAAAGCCTCCTCTAGGCAAAGTCAAAGTCCCGTGGAATCAGGAGCACCCAACTCTATAGACTGAAGAGCAGGACCAGAAAAAGACCTGGCTTTTTTCTGCATGGGAACTAAACTGTTGTTGTTAAGAAGTATGTGCCCTGAGGTAAACAGGCATGATAAAACCCTCAGAAATATGGAAGAGAGTAAGGCATATATCAAAGAAATTTGACAGGCTAAGATGAAAAGCTGCAGAATATGTAAATGAATCAGATGAGGTCAGATGGGGTAAGAAAAGAGAATTCTGTAACTCTCTAGCCAGCCTTTCAGACATCTGCTACCTCAGCATATCTAACTTGAGGAAGGAAACTTAACACAAGGAAAGAGCAAAACCTTCAGAAGACCATTTTCTTAGATGCTTGTCCAGTCAGCGTATTCTACATCATGATTTTTCAGTCACTGAATCCATTCTCAAAGCTTTGGTCAGGGAAATTTACTCCTCAGGTAATGAACACTTAAACTCCATTGGGATTTATATTTAATGCTTTTAAACTCATGCCCAGGTGAATTTATGAACGAGAGCTGACTTATCATGTGGCCAAAGATTTGCCTGAAGCAAGGCCAAGAGAAGGGACAGATAAACCCTCTAAGAAAGAAATCTAAGAGCAGATCACATAATTTGAACAACACTGCAGACTTGTAAAACTGTAAAGCACAAATCCAATGATTAGCAAGACTCCTTTGCTTGAAGATCAGCAGTTTGAGAAGCCTGATCTGTGAAGCTTCAAAGACCTCATTAGGAGATTGTAATCCTTTGTTTCTTTGCTGTAGACAGACAGTTTGCCTCAAAAGCTGCTGCTGCTTGTCCTTGGTGAGGAAGAACATGAAGGACAGAGTTCTTAACTTTTGTGATGAAACTGTGTTGTTATTAATTTTGAAAGTGATACCATGAAAGCAGAGAAGAGGGTCGGAGGGGAAGGGACCAATCTTTAAGGTCTCTTCCAAGCCAAACCATTCTATGATTCTATGAAACACAAGCTCTGGAATAGTTTGCAATAGTTTGTGAATAAGAGCAGATAATACTTTGATTTCTTCTTATTATTATGCTTCCCTTCTGCCTTGCTTAACTATCTTTCTACCTCAGGCAAAGGCTTTTGTAAAGTGGAAGCTCTCTGAACAGTTCCAGATAATTTCTCCTTAAAAGCCATTCTCCTTGCTCCTTGACAAGGGAGGTAAAGCTGGTTTCATTCTGATGAAGCCCGAAATTCAAGAAAAGGTTGAATCTGCATCAGCTATGGTAACAATTTTTGTGAGCCTTTTTTTTTTTTTTTTTTTTAATTCCTTTTATTCTCCTTCTGTAAGATGCAGTGCTCTGCTGTGGAAACAGGAGTACATTTGTGTGCCTGTGTGTGGGGAAGTAGCCAGCATTTAAAAAGATCTTAACAAAGATTTATGAGGCAAATTATGTTGTTTGCTAAATACCCAGATGGAAAATTAGAAACTCTAGACATGGTGAGTAGGGAGGGTATGAGAAAAAGCTATGATTCAGACAAATAGAAAGCCTCGTGATTTAATTTAAAATGAAAGTGTTCCCTTTCATGAATAATAAAAGGGTGTTTTGTGTTGTGTGTGTCCCCTCGATGACACCCTTTCTTCCTGAAGCTGAACCCTGTCATCCATTTGTTACTGGTACAGGAGGTATGTAGGTGGCTTAGGGAGGGACAATACCTAGTGAATCTACCATGATATTGATAATAAAAAAATATTTCAGCACAAATTACTGCAACACAGTTGATTTCAGACTAGGAGTTAATTGGTCTGGGAAGAAAGATTGTGGGTCTTGGATTTGTAAATAGAAAGCTTCACATGAGCCCACAGCACAGTGTGCAAAAGTGTAAGTTCCCTCCCTGCTCTCCTCTCTTACCCAAATCTTTAGGTCCTCAGAGGATCACAAGGGTGGCAGCAATGGCATTCATGCTGAGCAGAGCAAGGAGAGCTTCTAGCTGACAGGGAGGCAGAACAATCCCGGTTCCCCCAGCTGCTGGGTAGAGAACGGATCCGCCAGCACTGCCCCAGGCTCAGAGGGGCAGGAAACAGAGTCAGAGACACAGATGCCATTGAGTAGAGACACCCTGGTAGTATCAGCACCTATTAATTTTCTAATTATGTGATACTGCATATTTTTTGAGTTGTGGTACCACTGTGCCAGCGGTGTTGCCTACTGAGAGCATCCTCAGCAGGCTGACAGCACCACCAAGCTCTGTGGTGTGGCTGACATGCTGGAGGGAAAGGAGAGCATCCAGAGGGCCCCTTGGCAGGCTTGAGAGGGGGACCTGTGCAAACTGTTTGAAGTTCAAGAAAGCCAAGTGCCACGTCCTGCACATGGGTCAGGGCATTCCCAAGCACATTTACAGGCTGGGCAGGGAATGGATTGAGAACAGGCCCGAGGAGAAGGGCGTGGGGATGTTGGTTGATGAAAAGCTCAACATGAGCCACCCAATGTGTACTTGTAGCCCTGAAAGCCAACTGTATCCTGGGCTGCATCAAAAGAAGCATTGCCAGCAGGGTGAGAACCTTCCAGTGAGAACCTTCCTGGAGTAATGTGTCCAGTTCTGAAGTCCCCAGCATAAGAAGGACATGGAGCTGTTTATGTGAGTCCAGAGGAGGGCCATGAGAATGATGAGATGGCTGAAGGACTTTTCCTATGAAGACAGGCTGAGAGAGTTGGGCTTGTTCAGCCTGGGGAAGAGAAGGCTTCAGGGAGACCTTATAGTGGCCTTCCAGTGCCTGAAGGGGCTACAGGAAAGCTGGGAAGGGGATTTTTACAAGGGCGTGAAGTGATAGCATGGAGTGTAATGGTTTCAAAGTGAAAGCGAGTGGATTTAGGTAAGATATTACGAAAAAATCCTTTAGTCGGATGCTGGTGAGGCACTGGTCCAAGGTTACCAGGAAAGTTGTGGATGCCCCTTCCCTGGAAATGTTCAAGGACAGGTTGGATGTGGCTTTGAGAAACCTGGTGTAGTGAGAGGTGTCTCTGCCCATGCAGGGAGCTTGAAACTAGTAGATCTTTAGGGTCCCTTCCAACTCAAATCACGGTACGATTCTATGACTCATTATTGTGTTACAAAACATGGAGGTGAAAAGTAGTGTTACATGGAAATGTTTAATTTCCAACTTTTTTCATCAAAATGGACAATGTTTCTGAAAATTATGTTATCCTTTGGCTCAAAGGTTTTCCTTTTAAACGCTGCTTGTTGCAATTGAAACAGAAAATAATATATTCACCAGCATCCAGGCCTTTAAGCAACAAAGATGCTTCTGGAAATGTTGGCTTACCATTTCTGTGGACTATTAACTAATAATACTGTTTTTGTAGCAATTCCAGATGTTTAGGGGAATCATGCTGCAGAAGAATTGTTTAGTTTTAAGCCTTTCCATTTCACTGGTGAAATGGCATGAAAAGCAGCAGGTAAACATCCATATTTGGTAGTCTAGACCAGCAGTGAAATGTGAGTAAACTGCATTTTTCATTGACGTGTCTGCCCATGCTCTGCTCCCCAGTAATGTTGTTAGGACTGGATGTACTACATCTCAAGTAGACAGAAAATTTAAAAAATAAGCAGCAAATAAGTAGGTGCCACTGCAGGTGGGAAGTGTTAGTGGTCCAGACAGCTAGAGTCAGAGGCTTTTTTGGGCTTTGTTTCTGTGACTTGAATACAGGGTGCTTAACACATATGGAGTTACCCACAAGTTAGAGTATGTGGGCAGTAAATGAGAGCCTGCTGCTGTATTTTATTACTTCTGAGTGCTGTGTGTTTTCTCCATGGTATCTACTTTTACCTAATCTTAGCTATTATATCACACTACCATCAGTTATCAAGACCTTTTTAGAAGGCAGAAAGACAATTTGGTATAGTGCAGGTGACTCTTATAAAGGTGTTTACTTTTTCTCCATATATTCCTCTGGGAAATGTCCAGCATGAGTAGAAAAACTCAAAGTACTTTTCATTTCAGGTATCTATGCCTCTAGCCCAGTTGTTTCATTCTGCTGTTCTTCAAAATTAGAGATCTGAAAGTCTTTAACAAAATAATTTGATTTGAATTTTAAAGAAAACAATGTGATGGTTTTTAAAGCTTGGCTATACAGCATTAGGTACACAACTGTTCCTCTATATAGCCTGATAAACTTTCTTTATCTTCAAAACTACTAGTGGTATGAGGACACTAAGGGAGCAGATTCTCTGATACTGACTGAAAGCAAAAGAAGCTGAGAATTTTTCTCCTTGTGTGATGTGGGTGAAAGTGTTAAAATACAAGCTGCACTAAAGGACAAGAGTAAAGATAAATGCAGTATTTGAGAGAGAAGGAAAGACATTATAAAAAAAGACCCGAACCACCTAGTGATGTGTTTGTTCAGTGGAGCTTTTAAAAAGAGCACTAATGGCCCATTTTATCTATCACCCCAAGTCAATGAAAAACACCCATTGGCTTAAATAGACGTTGGATCGAGTGCTGAGCTTTTAGGAATAATTGCTGAAGGTCCTACTAGTTCTCTTCAGGCTGAATGCTGCTTCCTCCATTATATGCCCTAACTTCAAGCAAACAAATAAGCAATTCCCTTTTCTTGCCCGGGCAAACTGAAGCCATAGTGCTCCCACTACTGGTCCCAATTCAGCTGGCAGATGTTGAAGAAGCTTCTTAGGTCAAAGCAGTAGTCTAGACTGAGCAAGCACTGATGGATGGGAAAACCACATTTAAAATGTGTCTTTGTTGCATACAGTCTTCACTGGCTGGCTGGAGCACAGCTGGTGGGTTTGGGAACTTTGTGACTTTTGAAGGTTTGTATTCACTTCTCACCCTCAGGCCATTATGCTATTTGGCTGAGTAAATGGCATAATACACACTTGGCAATGACTCTTATTTTAAGTACACTTGCAAGAAGTGTGACTGCTATTTAGTCCAGTGCACTACACCTTCACATAGGTTTTTTGCTAACCTGACCCATCACTTGGTTCTGTACCTTTGTGGTAGGGCTGCTAATTTTCTCTGTTGCCCATTTTTCTCTGCAAAAAGCTACACAGTATTGAAACCCTCAGGAATGTTCTTTATCATCAGAAGTCAATAAAAAAGTCTGTGAAAGCCAACAAAAAATAAATTAGATGGTGGCTAGGAACATAACAGGTATACTTCCATCCTTCTTTATTATTATTAATAATAGCATTAATAATAGAAGAATCCTAGTCTAAATTATTGCACCCTCTTGTCTCAGCTAAATGCATGGATCAAATTAAACATAAATTGTTTCTGGATGACATAAACTGAGGCATAGGATGCGTCTCACAGATTAGCATCCACTTTGTAAGTGAGTAAAGGTACCACCTTACCTGATGTAGACAATGCAAAACTCACACTGAAGAGTATGTGACTTAGTAAAGTAGAGCTATCTTACCAAAGGAAAAAGGCAGTTGTCTAGAGTTGGGAGTGTTAGGAGATTTGTGTGTTATCTGTGATAATCTCTAAGCAAAGTCTTATACCCACACTATACCCTTTTGGGAGCCTGTGTATTTTATAAATTTTTATGTTCATATCAGCTCAGGACTAGATAAGAACAGAGCTGAACTACTTATCCACCTGCCCTGTTTTGAACTTGCATATTTTGTTTTTTGTTTTTTTAAGAAACTTGACTCTGCTATAATAAATAATTCAGAGAAGCAAACTAAGGAAGGAATAATAGTGTCCTAACTTCAAGAAATAATTTAGGTTGTAAGGGATCCCTGGAGCTCACCTGGTCCAACACTACAGGTATCTAGTTCAGAGCCATATTTTCTGTCTCTTGTCAGAAAAAAGAGTCCCATGGGTCACTATAAATGTATTTTTTTTTGATTCTCTACATACCTCCATTTCAAATCCAAGAGAAGGGGGAAAAAAAAGGTTTATGATTGAGAGAAAGTAGTTTAGAGACCTCATACAAAGATATAAGAGATTCTTCTCTGTGTGCAAAATAGTGGGGGAAGTGTTCCTTATGCTTGCTGGGAAAAAAAAACCAACCAAAACAGCTGAGAATATCTTTTTGTCTCTTATTTTCAAGAGGGAAGGCTTAATGCACAACAGGTTATTTATGCTTAAAGATTGGTACTTAAACAAATAAGCTGATCATATAGAGCCCTAGCTTGCAGATGAATTCCTGCAAATAAGCAAAGAATTAAAAAGCATATAAAACAATTATCTAAATACAGAAAATCCCTGTGAAATTCTCTAGAAAGGTGTCTAAGTTAAAGAAAGTAGCACAGTTGTGTTCAGGGGAAAACCTCGTAGCAAAGAGACTAAACTATCTTTTTTAACCAGTTTGAACCCAAGGGTCACAGATTTTTGTTCTCAAAGAAAAGATTAATAAAGCTGGGCCATCTCTCAAAAGCTGGTGTGGAATGGAATGGTCATTTCATGGCAATATTACAGAGTATCATGAAATGAGGTGATTAAAGTCATTGTGAACAGAAAACAATGTCATATTAGGATAAGCAGGATATTATTATGTGCTATGTAATTTGGCTAGCATGTCTGGTTTACTTCAGCCACCCTTTGTTTTTTTACTTTCCAAGCCACCTTTAGTGCTCTCCCTGTACCACTCTGTTTCCGAGTTGAGCAGAAGTAGGTTTCTTGCACAGTTTTCTGAAGCAAAAAGATGGCACTTAAAAAGCTTATGGATTAAAATATTTTTTGCTCATTTTACCACCAAATACTGCATAACAAAGCTCTCATACTTGGCTCCCCTGTGCCCTCAAAACTTGGTTAAACCTGACACGGGTGGCCTGGTGACGCATGCAGCTACGCAGGGACTTGAAATGACATGAAGTTGTCCCATCTGTTGGTGATACAAAAGAGAGCAGCTTGCTCTTCCAAATGTTACATACTGTCACAAGAGGCTGAAATCACTTTCTGTGAGTCTTTCTTCTCCAGTCCCTCCTCTCTTTCAGAGGTGCTGAGTTCTTAGGAAAAAAATATCATGTCTGAACCCATTTTAGAAGCCCTTGCTTTGATATTCCTCTTCATGCTCTGTTGAGTGAAATTAAAGAGAAACACTATTGTTACTTTACAAATGAAGAAAAAAATTCATTCATATCTAAAGATAAAGAAAGCTAGATCAACAGAGTAATCATGTACAGGTTTGTTAGAAATAAAAAAATTATTAACTTGTTTATACACAATTGTTGCAAAGGAGACGTCTGCATCTACCTTCCCCATTTTATATGTTATTAGAGGGATTTAAAAAAATGTTAAACGTGGAAGTCCAGTGGCAGCTTCGGAGGGGGTCTTTGCCACCATCTATTGGTGAACTAGAGGAAAAGGCATAGTGAGCTGACCTTTCTAATGTTCCCCTTTGTACCAATGCAAGCTTTTGCTCCATTTTAAAGTTTTGAGGTAACAAAAGATTTTTTATTTCTTGCTCTGGGACAAAGAGTAACAGGACTGTACTTATGCCCTCTAAATGAAGAGCTTACACAGCCAAACCTTTACAGCTGGCCTCTGGTCCCACATCTCTCAACGGAGAAGGGATCTCTTAAGTTGCAGAGAAGAATATCTTTCTAATGTCAAGTCTCTTGTTAACTCGTTTCTTCCTGCTTTCTGGCGATGGAATTGGACCTACTTTCTTTCCTCCTTTCAAGAAATGTCACACTCACACTTGAATAAAGCTGACAAAACTTGAAAGAGAGCTGTAATTGCTAGGATTCCTTCACAGGATGTGAGGAGGGCATCTGTGAAAGGATGTTCCTTACAAGTTGAATGTTTCCAGTCTCAACCTGTGGCCCTAAAAAGCTGGGCAAGAAGAGAAGTGAAGGGAGCCAATGTCAGCAACCGAGCCAAAAAAAGTATATCTTTAAAGATGTATTTAGATATAAAATGAGTCTATTTTATTGGATTCATCATCACTCCTTACATATGCAAATTCCTAATGAGTAAAGCTTTTGTAATGCAGGATCCAAAATGAATTCAGGTAGAGTCAATGACAGCAGTGAATGAGCACAGAGACAGTTTAAAGAGACTGCTTAGTTTTCAAATCAACAAATTGCTCTGGTTCTACTTAATTCATCAAAAAAGGAAAAGAGAAGAATCTGGCATCCAGGCAGGAAGATATAATAGTAAAAGACATAATGTTCCAGCTATTTTAGGACCCATTTACACTATGAAACTAGTGGCATTATAGAACAGTTGTTGAACACATTTGGGGAACAGCTGTGTTATTGCTAAAGTGTAAAGACTGAAGTGTGTATAGACCTGTAGGGGTGCTTGAGAAGAATAGTTTGGGCGTCTGTTCATCATAAAACCATGTTCTTACTCAGTGTCACTATAAGAAGGACTAACTGAGTCAAATGACTTTATGAGCACTCTTTATTTCCATGAAAATGGCAACAATTACATATGATAACTTTGATAGCTGTATCAATCTTTCTTAAGTAAGACTAAATAACATGGATCAAAAATGTGCCTAGACTGTTCATTCATAGTTATTCTGGTCATTGTTTAGATATCTCTGTTCCTTGAATAAGACAATTTCCTTCCCTCCTTCCCTTTAGCTCAGTGGGGCTGCCACTTCACTTACACTTTAGACTGGACCTCCCATGGGGAAATAAATTGGGAATAAAAAAATGCAGCTCATCATAAAAAATATGCTAGAGACTTTCAAAGTTATTGGAGGAAATTTTTATTCTCCTAGAAAATATTTATTCATAGTTTCACTCACTTACCAAAGCTTCCCTACTAAACCTGACCTGCATGCTTTCTTCAAAGTCTGCATATATTGATTATTTTTGGATGAATAACGGAAGCAGGTGGATTAATTATTTGCAGCAATTTTACTCTGTGTCTCATTGGCTTACCTATGTGTTTGCAACCACATACCACGTGTAGATGTTGGAGAAGTGTTTGCTGCAGACAGAGAATAGTTTGTGGTCTGTGATGATGAAGGGATGGCAGGTCAGCTCTGCTGTAGTGCCAGGGCTCTTAAAACTTATTTTCAGAAACACAGAGTTAAATAATCTCTGCTTTTCCTCCCATCAAATGTGAGAGAGATGACTGCCATCTCTCTGTTGTTATTACATTTGAAAATTAATTTCTTTCCCTTATTAGATTATTGGCAATATCTGAAAATAGCTGTTAAAGTAATGTCTCTGACTGCATGCTGCTGAAGCATGGAAAGTGTAGCATTGACCTGGAAGTTACTTGGTAGGTGCTTCTTGTAATTGGGGTTTCTTTTGTGCATGTGGGTAGCACAGTTGCTTGCACTAATTGTGCGTAGGCATATTGCACATTTTCTACTCTGCTATGTGAATAAATGTCCAATTTACATAAACAATGGTGTCATTTGCGTATGCAAATGGAGATTCAATCTCCACACAGGAGATGAACTTCAATTTAGGAAGATCAGAGCAGCCATTCCATCTCTTCTCAGTCTGCATTGAGAGCTGAAATGCCACTACAACTTAATATTGAATCATATTTTTTGCACTTAGAACTATACAGTCTAGAACAATTTATAGCTGCCTTTTGTTATTTGTAGTGATTTGAATGTCTTTACATTTGATTATGGCTTTACATTCAATATATTCTTTCTGTTCTGTAAATTCAAAACACAAACACGGTGCTTGCTCCTGAAAAACAAGAGATAAAAGAGAAACAAAACAAGAGAAAGAAACTACACACCAGAGCATGTGGGAAGAGGGACAAGCAGTATATATGCTAAGAAGCATGATAGATGAAAAAATATGGTCTTTTTTTGTTTTTTTTTTTTTTTAAAGAACACGTGGTTGTAGCAGTGACACAGGCAAGGACTCTTGGTAGTGTTATGATGACATTATTCCTCCAAATTTAACATTCTTTACCCTCTTTGTAGAATCACACCTTTTCTCACTTTGGATATTCTGGTAAAGAGAGCATTTAGTGCCTTACCATGATGGACAGTGAAGAGGGTAGAATTGCTTTATACTGGAGAATATCAGGTATTTGTTTTCTGCTTCTCACAGATCTTGTTTGCTCTCCTTCTGGGAAGGGTGAAGAGATGATCATTGCCTGCTCACAGTGAACCTCTGGATGTACTATACTGAAAATTACCTAGTTTAGGTGAATATATTTGATTTAGTAAAAGAAATCACAATAAAGCATGGGATCATCATCTTTTTTTCCCAACAGCCCCTACTGCAGATGTTTCTGTGGGAAAAAAAAAAATCTGCCTAAGTAAGTTAAATTTGACCTACTGTCATTTACGTTATAATTGTAAGAATTTCAGTAGTATTATTGTCATCACAGAAATACTCTGTTCTAGCTTTCCTACACTTAGATAAGTCATTGTTATGGACAAACACTGTGATGCCTGGTGGTTTCACATTGTTGAGAACACTTCAAAATAAAGCTTCGTGGAGATTTTATTTTGGTTTTGTTAGCTTGAAAAAATTATGGGTTTTGGCAAAACACTCAAAACTAGAATATTTAATTCAAAGCAATAGGATTTTGGATTTTAAAATGTTTCTTATTTGGCTTATCTCTTTTCCTTCCTTCATAATGGGACCATGACAGCCTCATCCCATGAGAGAGAAGTTCTTCAGTAATGGAAGAGAAAATCCATCTAGGGAGCACAACATGCAGGGGATAATGGGAGTATTCAGCAACCAGTGTATGACTTCCATGAGGTACTCCAACAAAACAGTCAGATAAAATAGTTACTTTTTCATATGTAAATGAAAAATGGAGACCTTTCCAGCCTTGCGATTTTTTTTTTTTTGTGCATGAAGCATTTTCTTAGATCAGAAGTTGTTTAGTAAAAATGCTGTGTAACTGCTGAAAAATAGATTAGCATCACGAAAACCTCTAGGAATTGGAAGAGATTTGGAATAAAAAATGAGAAAATCTTATCAAAAGATTTAAATTTTCTTAATTAAACTTTAAATTTTAATTTTCTTTAATTTTCTTAATTCCTTTGCCTTGCAAGATTCTCATGACTTTTCTTGGTGTTTCTACAGTCTTTGAAGTTTTCCTAGGAACTCCAGAACACTCTTCATCTTTCAGTTTGTGGGATGTCCTCTCATTATCCGCAGATACTCTAAGGACTTCAGCTCAGTCTGGGTCTTTGTCTGCTATCACCTCTTAAAAAAAATTGTATTTATCTCTGGATATAGGAGGAAGATGTAATGATTGAGGCAATATTAAAACTTTAGGAAACTAAATAATTTTCTAAAGCGGAGATGCTTTTCTGACCAACAAGGGAAGGATTAGAAAGCAAACTGGGGTTTTCATTTAATAAAAAAAGTTAGATTAATCAAACATTTTTAATTCAGAGGGTTTTCTTCTTGTTACATGCTGCCTTGTATAATTGAAGCTCCCCCATACTGCAGCTCCTGCCAGTTCTAGCCTTGACATTTCTAATAATGCTTTCAATACTTTCTCAAAATTCCTGTAAGAGAGGATTTATGTGACAAGTTAATCAAAGCAGACTATACAGCAGAGTGTTTTCATTCCAGATAAATATCCATGTTCCATTACTGAAGCTGATAAAATATTTGATGGACAGCAGTGACCTGCTGCCTACTGTTCCTATGCTACTGGATTATTATTTTTTTAATTTTTTTAAAAAAATTCAGAAATGCATGAGCAGGTTATATATTCAAATTTCTTCCCAGTCTTGCAGCTGATTGCCTAAAAGCTGCTGTCTGTGGCTTACACTGGTTGAGCATAGAAGCACTTTGAAAAACATAGAGTCTGCAGTGATTTAACATAGATTCATTTCTCATGCAGACTGTTTCTGTGGGGCTGCTGGCTCTAAGTTCCCATGAAAAGCACATTCCTGGTAGAACTCTTGTAATGCAAAGAAACCAAGGCTGTAGCTCATGAGAAACAGCATATGAATAACAAAAGCTTATTTTAAGGTAAGGCTCACTTGGAGAATGGTAGCTCTCTGTCCAAGCCAGGCAGCTGCAGACTGAGATACAGACTCAAATTACTTTCATAACCAGTAGCTGATGCCCCTCTTTCTTCTTGCTACCCTAGATGATTTATCTGCATTACTTTAAAGTATTCACTATGAATTGGGATACTGAGAAACCAAAGGCATTTATCACTACTGAAGTGGAACAAGAGATTTCATCAGTTGCCTTGATTAATGAAGAAGGACCAGTTTATAGTGTAACCAGTAAAGCTATGTAAGCAAGTGGCTTTCAGAAACACTACTTAAGTTATGGCAGTATTTGCCTAGTTTCTTCTAGAACCTCTCCTGAAATTATGGAAACAGGGAAAAGAAAAATAGCAGAAAATTTCCCAAGTATGATGCCTCAGGCTTTGCCTATAGTCCCAGGGTACTGCTCACACATCTGCTCTTTCCAAGAGAAAGCTGGTTTATGTTTGCCACAGGGAACTATTTTCCAAGGCTTGGCAACAGTTATACCAACTGCAAATAAGGATCATTAGTAGTGTAGCAAGAAGTCATCATCATTGGGTCTTCTAAAAATGTTTGCAGGTCCACAAGGAACATTGCCAGACAGAAATTTTTACTGTCTTCTCCACTTAGTAGTTTTTCCCCAAGCCACCTTGTAGTCAACTTCAGACAAACTTAACTGGTCAAATAAGTGAAAGCAAGAATGAAGGACATGTCTGACAATATGGAAGGAAATATTACAAACCCACACACAAAAAAATCCAGTTAATCTTAATAATTAGGTAGCCACACTTACCCTTTTTCAACCAGGGTCTCCTTGTGTCTTCATTCTGGGTTGCCTTTCCTCCTGTGTCATTTTCTGCTGATTTTCACTGCTTCAGCTTCAAAGTTTGCACTGAGTAGGTGATAGGAGATCTGTTTTCTCTGTAGGAACTTAATCTCTGTCTTTCTTTTTTGAAAGCTTTAGTGTCTTCAGTCATCCATGGTTCTGGTCTTTTAGAAGTGAGGTTTGGAAGAAAAATGTGGTGTTTTGGTAGTTTTTTCTGGAGGCAGGCATTGTAGTCAAGCCTGCTGGCTAGCTACTCCTGTTCAAGGTGGGCTGAGGAATTTATATTTTAGTACCCTGCTGGAGCTATTAATGTCACATATTTTATCTTATGGAAGAGATGAAGTACACATACATTCTCTAAGTTTGTGGTCTTTAGTATATTATCAGCTTTCAGAGGAGATTACACATGACACATCAAGGATGACAGTTACTGCAGGAAGGTAACTAGTCCAATACACATGGCTTACACTGGCCATTAGTGCTTGTGTCTTCTGTGTTACCCAGTCCCTCTTCCACTCATTAGTTAAAGCCTCTGATTACATTTCTTCAGAGCTGCCTTTGGAGAACAGCAGCTTCATCTAGGCAGAACTTTTTTCGGAGACCTATCAGTAGAGGTGCTCAATGGAATTAGTACACTGATTTTCTCTTAGCCGAGTTATTCTCTGCCATGGACAGTGTTACGTATTTATGAGACCTATTGGACTTTGCCCTCAACCCTGTACTGTAAGTGCACTGAAATAATTTTCACTACCAGCATGGGCATTTATTTAATAATTTTTGGATTTATTTGGACTACTGTCAGTGTCCCCTCTGGACTTCTTGCTCTATCTATTCTATCTATTCTATCTATCTATATCAGACAGTGGTTCTTTAGGTCTTGTTTGTAGGGATTTTCCCTGTGCTACACAAATTACAAGACCTTTTAGCAGCACTGTTGCTTTCAATCTTCATTTCTCTGCTCACTCTTTGCACTACCTTTTTAAGAGTTAAATTAATCAGGGAATTTATTTTGTGCCAGCTTTGTATAGAAAGCCCACGCTAATGGACTAACCAGGTAATTAAAGTGCTGACATGCATCTTTATAGTATTATATCTAACAAAATATTTGAAATGTGGGAAGTATAAGTGATTTTAGCCTCTTGAGGAAAGCAGTATTCACTGAAGTATATGCTGATTTTAGTCTTATGAACTAGAAATTTAAATATTGCTTGAAATTACATTCCACTGAATTTATTGACCTGCTGTTAGGAGTTTGACAAGTGAGAGATTACCTCTAATTAAGTCAGAAATAAAATGCTATTCCTAACATTTTATACCGTAAAACTGCATGCAACCTCCTTAAAACACACTGGAAGGATTTCATTGTGTCGTGCAAGATGAGAAGGTGTGTATGTGTTTGTGAGATTAGACTTTTGGATAATGAATCCTACAAGGCAGAGATTTTATGCTTAAGGTATGTGAAAGCTGTTTCAAAACAATCTAGAATATTAAAGCACACCTTAAATTAAAGCTATTTTTGCACAAACTCTTCACATGGCCACTTTTAATCCAACCAGAGGATCTTTCCAAAATTCCCTCAAACTATTTTGTGAGCAGATTAATATAAAGGCATCCTTGGTGGGGAAATAGAGTGAGTATAGAGGGGGAGTGAACATGGAGCTGCTTTTGTGGAGAAACTCTCACTAGGCTGTTTTCCCACACTGCTGCAGCTCATCACAGTGAGGTCCTGATATCAACCAGAGCTTTTATCTCCTCCTGCACCACATAAGCATTTTTGACTGACAGTGCTGCAGACTATTCAGTTATTTGAACTGTTTATAGTTGCAGTCATTTTTTTTTTTTTTTTTTTTTTTTTGAAACATAACAGATACTTTTCAGTCTCTAACAGTTACAGAATAAATTTCCTTCTGGTAGCAAGCTGTCACTTCCCAGGTTTTGTATTGTGGTGAGATGAATGCTTAGAAAGCAGGATACACTTGATTTTATTCATAAAGCATTGTACATGTGATGGAGCATCCCAGCTCTGTCTAATTAGGTAATAATTCATCATGGGCAGCAGTGTCTTTGAGAGTGGTTATTGGCTGCCTTGGCTGCACTGCTGAAAGGCACAAGGCTGCAGGCCACACAACTGGAAGAGCGTTAGCCCTCTGACAATCCATTTTCCAGAATGCTTCAGTAACACACAGTAAGGAGTTTTGCCCCGTGTTAAATTTTTCTGGCTCATGTAGTGTTTCTATTATCCACTGAGAGTTATGCTGGGATACACGGAGCACGGTGGCATGGCTGTGCTGACAACCTGGGGTGGAGCCAAGGCAGCTGAATGCCTCCATTCACTGCTCCAGGTGTCTTACCTGAGTGAGAGCTTTTGGCCCTCCTTAAAGTGTTAGCAAGGCTGCTGGAGCTAGGCTTTGCTGGAGGATGTTTGGAGCTATGGTCAGGGTGTTACTAACACCTTCTGTCTTTCCTGATCGTTGTTTAGATTTTGTTGACAGTAAATTCAAAATCAAACGTGACAATGAAAGAGCAGAGGGTAGGCTGAGCGGAGAGCAGAAACACACACAGCCTGAGGAAGAGGTGAGGAGAGGGCATATTAAACTGTGAAGAGACGGGAAAGAAACTGTAAGTATTAGAAAGAGCAGAGGAGGGAAAGGGAGAAGTAGGAAGTAGGTAGCATCATTAAAGAAACATGGAAAAGCTGAGGCAAAGGAAAAGTCATGTAAGATGGTGAAATGAGGTTGCTGGTCAGGAAAGTAAGCTGTGTGAAGGTGTACAAGCAGTACAATTTGTGATGGAAGGGATGGAGTCTGGGAAAGGTCTGGTCAGAAGCAATGTTGCTGATTTTGCAAGGTGTTGCACTTCTGAGAGGTTCTGTCTGTGCTCTTATTCTATCTTCCTCTTTGGAGAAGCTAAATACAGGTAAACCAGAATACTTAGAAAATAATGAATTGCTTCTCTTTTCTCTTTCATTCAAAAGCCCAAATCTATGATCTGCAAAATGCAATGCACAAGATGGTCATGGAGATATCACATTATCTATCACTTGCATTTAAATATGATTTTTTGCTGTAGTTCACTGTGGACTGAATATTCTTTTTGCTCTCTGCTGTATCTGACAGGTAATATTATGATCAAGATGAAAGCTTTTATTTCTATATTCATCATGGAATTTGGCTTTTGTGGTCAATTTATCTTGTTTACAGAGAGTGTGAAGTTTTTGGTTTGTTGCTTTAATGTCTGACTAGTGGAAAACATGTCTGTTTAAAACAACCCCCAAAATAACACTTGCTTCTGTGTGTGGACGACATCAGTTTTTGTTGTCAGAAATATGCCTTAAAATAGAAAGTCTTTTTAGTGTTAAATGTAGGGGTTTACCTGCTTTCCTGTTCCAAAAGTCTAACAGTCTTGGAGAAGGCTAGCCACACAAAACTTCTTCTTTTCCAGTCCTGTTAGAAACTTTAAGCATCAATTTCCTAGATTAATCTATTCAAACTCATAAGCAAGCTTACTCTTCCCAAGTGGGACTGGGTCAATGTGGTTTTATTACTGTGGCACCAGGATTTAGTCAGATGGGTTTAGTAAAAATGTAGGTCAGTTGCATCAGTTCTGCTCTTTTTGAGAGCATCTAGGCAGAGTCTAATATGAAAGTGCTGGGCAGGTTGAGCTAACCAGTGACCAGGCCTCATGGTGAAATCTGAGCTCATAGTAGGATTAGAGACTTTCTCCCCCTCTGCCTGCCACAGCCAGTGACTGGTGATGTTTCTAACTGGCTTGAGAGCATGTGGCAGTGTTCAGGCAGGACAGATACTGTTCAGGCAGTGGTTGAGTTGGTCATGTACCTCTCTGAACTGCAAAATGTGTCATTACCTGTCCTTAGGGCACCAGCTCTCTGGCTTTGAGTTGGGGACATACACCGGTCAGATGCTGAAACTTGACAATTCCTGCTGTCCATTTTCTGAGTACAATTATAGCAAAGTGAGATAGCAATTATATGCAGAGCCATACTGAGATTTTACCATTCCTAGGGCAAGCTGGCATCTGTACCCTATCCTCCTGTTTTTCTGAGTTTTGCTTGAGAGTCCTCACCTCCCAATCCATCTTCCTGGAGATGAGAAGGAACACTAGCAATGATTCAGTGTATCCTGCCCCAGGCTGCTGTTCTCTACCTGAATTAAACAGTTCACCTATAAAGAAGCTGACCCCCATTGTACTTAGTTGTGGCTGTTGGGATCTGTGGAGATGCAAGGCAGGGAGAGTACCAGCACTTCCAGAGAGCTGGGACAGTGAGAAGGGGGAAGATGTGTTCCCCTTGAAACATAAGCAGTTCTCTTTCCAAAACCACATTTGTAGGTAGGAATTGCAGATAATATTTGGGCTGGGTTGGCAACAGTAGGGTTGTTCTCTGCTTGTTCCCTGAAGCTAGATTGTGATATATGGCTGACAAGTGTCACAAAACCTGAATGAATAACTGCAGCAGGCTTGACTTCAGACTCTCTTTCCTGGAGTAAATTGCCATTTGCATCTGTGTCATTTCTTCAGGTTTCCCGTAATCTAATGGCAATTCCTGTCCTGAGAAACCCTGCAAAATAATCAATACATTTGAACTCCCTTTAGGTGACAGATGGAAAAAATTTTGAAAATACTGAGCAAGGCTCTTACCAGCATCATCTCCAGCTGATGGATCAGTGCCCCAGGGCCACCTGAAAGCTTCTCCTTCAGAGTCACCTAACCTGTTTGCATATCACTGCTCTAGAAGGAACTCTTAAAAACCTGGCTAGGCTACCAATGCTAATGTAAGGTCAGAGAATAAAGTTCTGTTTTCTTCCTTATGAAATCAATTTTCAGTGTATCAGTTCAGCAGATAAGACAAGCTGACCTATAAAATATCCACCATTATCAGCTAAAACTTCTTGAGTGTTTAGTGACCATCTTTTAAATCAGTCTGCTGTATTTAGTGCACAAATGGCCTACTCTGTAGACCACTGAAGGTGATTAATCTCTTTTGTTTTGCACTGGAGCTTATTAGGTAAGATCACAATTTTTTTTTTAATGAGGTTTAACCATAGAGATGCTACATTTATCTGGAATCTGCTCCTTAAATGTCACATCTCGAGCTGCAAGCTCAGACTCTCACAGTGCAGATGAAAGTGGGTTTCTCTGCACTGGGAAACTCAAGAATCAGAAGTAATTAATGGACTTAAAGTGGATTAGTTAAATCAGATTAACTCCTGATCTTCTTCCAAAGCAAATTAAACTAAACCAAGGCCACTTTCATTCTGAGTAAAAGCATCTTCTTGCCAGCTTAATGCAGTTTAACTAATCTTAAAAAGTGAATTTGGATTACTTTTCATGAATGTTCTCCCATACCTAGTTCCTTTGCCTGAAACTAGAAATGGCTTCAGCAGTGCTTTCTTCAGGGCATAGATTGAATATGACACTAATGATTAGATCCTATGATCAATACCCAGGATAAAATGTCTGCAAGACTACTAGGAATAAAGCGGAAAGATCTTGATTCAGTTTTGGTGCACATAAACATTTATACTGTGGATGCCTACAAGCAGGGTGACAAAGGCATCTAATTTTAGCAGCAAAGTGGCTGGAAGAATAGCATAGGAGCAGACAGGTTGAATCAGCTGAATTCTTACTCTTCTATGATCAGAGTTGCAATGATCCTCCTCATGTAACCTGATTTACTGCTAGCAGTGATCAGAGGGGAGTCTGATTAGCAGGCGAGTTACAGCTTAAACCCCGCTTACTGACTGGGAAAGTTTTGAAGCTCCTCTCTGTTGTGCACAAAGACTTTGAGCTGGTAGAGGGATCACTGTGTGCCCAGATCCATGGCTTATTTGTGAGAGGGGCAGAACCTTTGTCTCCTGCAGTTTCAACTCTAAGAAGCGTGGTTTTTTTCATTCTATGTTGGTCCATGCCTGATAGAGACAAAGTACCCGGAACTTCTACTTTTGGAGTGGGCAGCTTGTGGCAAGGCTTACTTACTGTGACTTTGCTTAGTTATGTTTAGTTATTTTATTTCTCAGTATATTTGCCACTATTAGAATATCCTACTACAAGACTGCCAAATGTAGCTGAAATTCAGCAATTGGTAGTACCAGGATAGAAAGGGTGATCCTAATGTATCTCTATCGATTTTCAGTGGGACAATGTGTATTCTCAGCAGTTTGTGTGCTGCCATTAGAAGTATCAGCACCTAAAGCCCTTATGATCTTTCTGATTTTGATGGGATTTGTCATGTGAAGAAGATATGATTCTTGTCAGCTGAATTCTAATGCAAAACTAGACTTCTAGATCTGCTAAGCCATGACTCACAAAAGCATCCTAAAGCTGCCCTTGCTTTATTGATGAACTTAGAAGGGAGGTAAGTACAGCCCACACTTATCTAATTCTCTTCAGTATTACTGGTGGTGCAGAAGGGATGTAGTCTAGAATTATTTTTTGAGTCCTTGCTAATAAAATACCTTCTCTGTATATTAAATAAGAAATCGTAACTCCCACTTAACAGACAGTCCAAACAGCTATCTATGTTCTCATACTTTTTTTTTTTTTTATTATATGACTTTGCTTGAAAGGACAAAGTGAGTATCAAATTAAGAAAAATTTTCTTCCTTGACAACAGGCTAGGTTTTTCTCAAGAAAAAGGAAATGCACTTTAAATGTTGATGTGTGGTAATTTCCCCTGGCTGATTTGATCTGATCTGTTACTAAATCCCAACACTTTGTAAGGTAATAAACTCCCCATCTTTGATTATACCTGACACCGACAGAGAAACACTGATCAGAAAAATCTTCCTTTGATTTCTCTGGATAGTGGATCAGATGCAGTTGTGAAAAGGAAGGAGCTGAAGAACAAATGAACAACATAAAGTGAACTTTTTATCTCTGTCCACAAAGATGTTCTTTAGAACTGCAGACGGCACAGACCTTTTTTTATTCTTAGTGAGAAAATCCTTTCTATATACAGTACCCAGAGGATAATATGAAATGTCTTTTTTAAAAGAAAACACAGCACACCACAAAACAACACAAAAAAACCAATCAGTGCATACATGGCCATGTGAGACTTGAAGTGGGTCCTTCTGATACATCATCCTCCACAACTATACATGTGCAGTCACCAAGCCCTTTGGAAAAAAAAAAAAAAACAAGAAACCAAAAAAACCAAAAAATGGATCTAAGCTTCAGATCTGCTCAAACACAAGCATTTTATTAATCATCTTTCTGTGTTTAAAACCTATTAGAGCTAGTTGAAGTGAACCAAACTTTCAGAGTCCTTGTGAATCTAGGAGTCCAGGCATTACTCATATCCATATATCTGCAGATATACTCTTGTGATGCAGGTACTGTATCCTTTCTGGTATATTCATCATGAGAGCAGAGGTCTGCACAAAGTAAGAGTTCTCAGTCTCATTATTTCAGGTCTTTCATGCTATCTTTGCAACACAGGCAGACACCAAACTTTTCCTTTATCTTCAGCAGCGTGGGGGCTCTAGCTATAATACTGTTTTCTCAAGCATTCCTAATGTTTTATGTTTGTTCAGGATCCCACCAAACCCCAAGGTCTTCCTCTTCCAAGTTGACATTGTTGCCTATGTACGTCCTGAGCTCACATTATATTCCACTGTCAGTACATATGCAACAGGTTTAAAATGTGTAGGGTTTGCACTCTTAGTCAATGGATGTTTCAAGAACAGCATGAAGTAACTGTGTATTCTTCTTAACTTCATTTTAAAATAAAAGTATTTCCTTGAGTTACTGATTTGAGCTATAATTTTTCATGTTCTTTTCTATATCCACACCATTCCTGTCACTAGGATAAGTGATAATTAGAGCTAAAGTTATTGTTTTCATATCGGTAGCAGAGCTGCAGTGAAAAAGGACAGGCACATTAATTAGCTCATTTTATTTCCAGTACCAGCTCCTGCTAGTGCAGGGTATTTTTCTGGTTATACCGGAGTCTCTGTTTTGGCTTATGCCCCTTTGGAAGTGGACATCAAAGTATTTTAGGAAGTTTCTTGTTCATGTAAAATAAAATGTACAGTAATTAGACAAAGTAACCAGTGCCAAATGGAATGTACCACATATGAAAGACTTAATTGCAGAGGAAAGTTATGTGTTCCAATTGACAGAGTAATCTGTACTCTAATTTACTTGTCTTACAACTCATTACATCTGAGGTATTGATTTTCCAGTAGATGGCTTTAGTGGATAAAAAAGTGAATTTTATCTTGGGGACCTTGTTTTGAGCCTGATCTGTGAACCTCTGTCAAATGAGCTCAGAAAGCTCAAACTCTCTATTAGGTGGTGTCCATGGGATAATCAAAGCAGACAGACTTCAATAGTGATAGTAATTTGTAAATAAAAGGCAGACAGAAACGAGTCACTTAAAATGGTGTTGCATTTGAGACTTATAAGATTATGTCCTAGCAGTTAACTGAACAGTGATTAGATTTTATTTATATGTAACGTGATTTTTAGGGATTAATATCTTGTTTATTTCAATTATATTCTGTGAAATTTGTACCATGAACCAGGAGTAAAGGAAAAACCTGGAGCTGTTAACCCTTGTCCTGATCTTCCATGGAAAAGTTAAATACCTTCAGAGTCTCCTTCACTTCCTAAAGCAGTGGCTCAGCTGGTAGCCTTGGATGGGGAAGTATGAGAAAGTATTATCCTTTGGAACATTTATCTAAAGCATAGGAATTGCAGAAATTGTTACAAATAATATTTTTCAGAAGTTTTCAGCATTTTCAACTTTTTAATAGATTGGCAGAAGTTATCTATCTATGCTAAGCTATCAAAGCAACAAGAGCTTCTTCACCAGTATGTGCCATGCTCCTGATAATTTGTTGGTGATGTTGGTTTTCGTTTGGTTGGGTTTTTTTTTGTGTGCCTGTGTCTTTGTTTGGTTTTATTTCCCTATTCTACAAATAACTCCCTGGGATGTTATCTTTTGCATTTAACGTATTTGTCTTAGGTAAGTGGTCTACTTGTTAAGTGTTTATTTACTAATTTATTATGGAAAACATTGTACTATTATTTTTTAAAAGTGATACAGGTGTTGCTGTAATTTATCAGTCAAGAACCATATAGACCTGTTTCTGTAGACCAGCAGTAGCCAATACCACATATTTAGAGAAAGATTAAAACTTCATCTTGCGTGGGCAATTTTGCAGTAGTATTCATATACACAGTAATATCTGAAAGCAAGCAGGTTGGTGGTACAAAAATGTATTTATTTAAGATATCTTCAGATGGAGACTTGTGCCTACAGAAATACCTTTTGTAATCCTAATCCTAATAACTCTGTACTTCAGTAGTATTTTGTGGAACTGAATTTAATGTATTGTACCAGTTTTAAATATCTCGTGTCTTCTGTTAGGTTTCATTATTAGCTAGAATCCCACTGTTAAATTTTTCTATACATTATTTGGTTACAAGGTCTGCTGTATTGGCAGGACTTTTTGCTTTCCAAACAAGAATTAGAGTATTTTTGTTTGCTTTTAATACAGTCCAATATGGAAGGATTTCTGTGTCTCGTAGTGGCTTTCTTGCCCTTCCCTGTACATTACTTTTTCTGCTTTTTTTTTTTTTTTTTTTTTTTTTTTTTTTGTGAAATTGGATGACCAGAACTGAAATGTGATTGTACCATTGATTTTATATAATGGCACTTTGATATTTTCCAGATTGCTTGTTTTCTGTTCCTTAACAAAGGCTAAAATGTTATTTGAGGTTTTTATACTGCCACTGGGCATTGTGCTTTTCAGAAAGATGTCTAATATTTTTTTTTCCTAAGTGGCTACAGGTACAAACCACCAGAGTATTCAAGAAATTCATCTTGTTCCTTCCATTATTCTGCATTCAGCTCCATTTAAGATGCATTTGCTATTAGGTTATTCAGTTCTTTAATTACATTAAGGTCTTTAATCACTGATCATTCTTTGAACTATATGAGTTGGCAAGATAACAAACAGATCCTCTGTCCCTTCAAAGAAGATAGCTTGCTTTCACTCTATCATATTTTTTGGATCACTTGCATTTTTATGCTATTTCTTTTCAATCTGAAAGTCACGTGGAAAAGTGTGGAGTGCCATTTCTTTTCAAAAGAATTCCCCACTTAAAGGCTTGAGCACAGGGAACAGAGTGCAGACTCAGAGCCCAGATTATTCCATTCCTTTTGATTATTCTTAGAGTACAGGTAACTTCTTTCTTCCACCTGATTTTGTGGCAAGTTTGAACAGTGTATTTTTTCAACAAATTGTTTTAATTTTTGTTATTTTAAAACTTTATTTTTTTATCTTTTCTAAAGATGTTGGATCAGTGTCATCTGTATTTTTGTCTATTTTTTGCCTCTCTGTATCAACTGGGACATGGTTTGTTTAGTGGATGGCAATATTTTCAGATGATTGCCTGAGTGATGACTTTCCCTACCAATATCTAGAGTTTTCCCCTGCTGTGTGGCAATGTCAACCATACAGTGTCTGAACTCGGTAATCCCAGAAGAAGAAAAGCTTCTCATTCATCAGAGGAAACTTTGTCCATTTAAATAAGAAAGTATGATAAGACAGTTATGGTGTGCCTCTGATTTCCCAGAACAACCCAAGCAGTGTGGTGCATGCCTGAGGCACAACAGCCTGAATATTATTTAACCAATAGAATGGGCCAATAGTGTAAGGAGATCACTAAGGGTATCGTAAGGATATGTCTACTGTACCCATGGGTTACCAGGGCTACTGAAAGCACTGTAGTCACCTTGGGGTACAGCCTTGCCAGAGCTGCTTAACTTTGCTCATCTATCTAAACAGAAATAAATCCAATATTCCTGCACAGCCTTGCTTTGGGCTGCAAATCTGCATAAACAGCAGCAAATCTCTGGATGGCTTTTAAACTTAGGAGTTCTTGTCCATTGCTTCAGATTAATTTTTTTTTCCTCTCCGATACCTTTTTTTCCTAGCGTATGGATCTATTAAAACTAAGAATTTGGAGCAGAGGAGTTTATATTTAGAGTATAGAAAAGCCTGGAGTGATTTTGATTAGAAAACATGGCTGCCTGTAAGCCAAACACTTGTAAATTATTATGGGTTTGATTTATAATGATTATTTTTCATTTTACCCATGATAATGTAAACGTGACCTGTATGTCTAGGTGCAATAGACCAGAAAGAAAGACTGGAATCTTAATGAGAATAACAGTACTATTAAGTCTGTATCAATGCTACTTGGCATCATGACAATTTCATTTTTATTTATTCATTTCTTAAATTGCCTAATTGCTAAGTTTCACCAGTATGCAGAAATTTAATGCATCATTAAAAGAACACTTAGGAAAGATTTTTCTTAAAGAGATTTTTTTCTTTTCCTCTCGGGCTTCTAAGTCTTTCAATACCTTAAACTTTAAACTTGTATCTGCAACGATTTCAGCTGGCTTTGGAAGGTAACAGTAAAAAGTCACTAATTAAAAGTAAAGACAACAGAAAAAAATATTTACTAGTCTTCACACCCTGCCCACTAGGCTGGGATGCTTGAGCACTTTTTTTTTTTCTTGTTTTTGCTATATTTGTGACCTCAGTAGGCTGTACTTCCTTTTCTGCAGTGTACAATAGTTAATGATCATTTTACTTGCACCATGCCAAGTTTTTGGCACTTCATGATGTTTTTGCTTTATCTCTAATCTCCTCTCCTGCACTTTCCCTCCAATCAGTTTAATTCTATGAGATGTATTTCAATCATCTGTACCAGTGGTGAAAGAGATCCTATTGATTTCTCTGTGTAGTCATTTCAGTAGTTTCTTTATGAAGCATTACACTATCAGAAGCTGTGCAAATAGGGACCTTGCAATGGGAAAGTAAAACCTCAACAAGGCACAAATTCTGACCTTGTGTGCTCTTTCCTTAACAAGATGGAGCATGATCTTGACCTTGCCTCAGAATTGCTATTTTTGATATTATATTCAAACAGTGAAGCTAATAAGAAAGTAAATAACATTCATCCCACATTGAAGCTAAAGGAAAGTATATTGCTGTTTTTGTCTTCTTCCTTGAATCTATGGATTTTTATTATTTTTTTCGAGATGATGTATGTGGGCCATCAACAAGACCTTAACCTGTATTTTTTCAAAACTTTTTGGTCAACTTCTGTCTAGAGATTTGCTGACAATGATCTAAGTTGGCTTAAGCACATCAGTGGGAGTTGTGCACGATGGTAGATCTCTCAAACTGTACTCTACAAACCTGGTCTTGTCAAGATTGTAAATAATCTGCTGTGGTATTATTTCTGTAATTTCTAGTCCGTATCTGATGTGCCTTAGAGCTAGTCCATATGGGAATTTAATGTGAAGGCTGTGAGTATAATGTGCAATAGGTATGCCATGCTGTCTCTGGAAGGGCATTCAAGTATGCACTGAGAGTGAATTTAATGTGAGTTGGCTTATGTGTGATGGGGAAAGCTCCATCCTGCTTTGCACAGTGTCTGCAAAAGGAATTTAAAACTGAGTGGCTCCTGTGCTGAGAATTTGTACCCCTTGCACTACAAGCCTCTCTTTTACTGACAAGCATTTTATTTGGTGTGAACTCAGTCAGAAACAGCAGAAAGTTGTCACTGGCACCAGAGCAAAACTAAACACCCAAGAAAATGGAACTGAGAGTATATATGTATTGCATGCTATACTTGTCTGCAAAATTAGAGGGGATGGAGTGACAGGTTACCATAGGTTGCTTTGTTACCCTAGTTTTTTTAGAATGCAGTCTTGTATAGGGTAGTGCAGATTTTTGTTGAACAGCAAGATAATTTGAAAAGAGCAGAGATAGCAGGAATTACAATGGATACCAAAAATGAAACTGCACACTAGGTATATGGTGGGAGAAAATTGCACACATGCCTGATTGAAAGACACAGAGATATACCTTGGCATAATTTTATTGTTTTCCTATTATTCTCATAACACACAAAATACTAATGTAAAATTGAGTGGAAGTGATCATTTAATGGTTTAAGCACTTTGCAGGTACTTGAAATTAAGCAGGAGTATTTCTGAGTCTGGGTTAACTCTGTACTTCTATGGTCCAGAGCTTGCCTGCTTTGAAAAGGTGTATCCAATGATTTGTCAGGGATCTGGTAGTCCTTGTAGTGCTGGCTCTGGTAGTCTGCTGCATTGGGCTCTATTCTGTCAAGCTCACCTAGAGTATTGCATCCAATTCTGGGCTCCCCTGTTCAAGAGGAACAGAGATTTACTTGATAAGAGTACAACAGAGCACTGCAAGGATTATTAAAGGACTGGAATACTTGCCTTATGGAGAAAAGCTGAGAGAACTGGGTCGTCTTGGTCTGGAGAAGAGAAGACTGAGAGAGGATCTATAAATACATGAGGGCTGGGTGTCAAGAAGGAAGGGACAACCTCCTCTCACTTGTGGGGTGTGATAGGATGAGGGGCAATGGATTCAAGATAGCACAAGAAGTTCCACCTCAACATGAGGAAGAATTTCTTTACTGTTAGGGTTACCATGCCCTGGAAGGGGCTCCCCAGAGAGATTGTGGAGTTTCCTTCTCTGAAAGCTTTCAAGACCTGTTTGGATGCATTTCTGAGTCACCTGCCCTAGTTTTGGTCCTGCTCTGGCAGAGAGGTTGGACTCAATGATCTCCAGAGGTCCAGTCCAGCTCCTGACATTCTGTGATTCTGTGAAACTTGTATACTCAAAATTTCTGTATGTCCCCAAGGTCGTGCTATTTCTTCCCTTATGCCTCTGATGCTTTGCTAACTTAGATTTAAACTAACCTGAACACCTCCAAACCTCTGTGTACCATTAACACCCTGTCTCATAATTTCAGCTACATGTGTAGGTTGTATGTTACAGCATAACACTTCAGGGGACCTGGCATAAATGCTGTGCAGGTGCCTTTCAGAAGTGTCAGTATTCTTAATTGTGTGGGATAAAACAGAGGTAGCAAAACAACAAATCCTGGATGTGTTTTGATACTTCAGTTTTCTTACTACCCTGATACATCTTCTGGGCTTTTGGATCAATCTCTGTGGGATGGTCCAGAATTGCTTTCCTGTAGCTCATGACTGCTCTCCTGAGCCACTCAATCTTTCCAGATTAGCTCCTCTTTAAGCCTGGTGGTTCCTGGAGCTAGACCAGCATCCCTGCTGTAAAAGGATATTCCTTCCTTATCTCCTTCCAAAAGCTTCCCATCTCCCTGAGGCTTCCTATGTTACAAACCTCCTTTTTAACATTTGGTTTCTCTGGTAACTTTCCTCTGCTCAGAATTCCCCACTTACAGACAGATAAGTACAGCATTAAGCATCCTCTGTTAGTTTTCTCAGTAGAGAGAGAGAGAGAAAGGCACAGAGACCTTTCAAGAGACAGTGATTGTGTTTGCATTCAGTTCAAAACATTGCACAGACTGCTGCTTTTGGATTCCTCAGATCCTCAATTTTTTTTGTGTGTGTAGTCTTTCCTAGATGTTTCAGTACACAGGAGCAGTTGCAGTTTTACCAAGTTTAGTGGCCAACACCACAATTCACAGTACTTGTATGTACATTTGGGAGCCCTGGCATCCCCTTTTGTCTCATTTCCTTTACACAGACAGTGCCTGTACACATATTTACTGGTGTAATGCACTTCCATGTATCTGCCAGTTTCAACTACTTGGGACCTGTGTGTGCATGCAAGACAAAGAGGGGAGGGTCAGATCACATAGAACACAAGTCAATAAGAACACAAATAATTTTAATCCTTACCATCTTTTACTCAGGAAATGTCTCAGGGGTGTGTATGTAACAGATCATATTTAGTGATATTAGTATATATTGTTATATATATTATTTCTAACAAGCCTGAAAAGATGTGACCTGTCAGTGAAGTATTTGGTTATAAGAAAATTCACATTTTTCCATCTTCTAAACCCCTCTATTCAGCAATCCATGGATTTAGTAGTCTTGAGGTCTTGCCACATGTTCATTTCACATGGCACTTTATGCAACATTTTCAAGGCTGACATGTCTGATATATAAACTGTCTTAAACTCCTGTCACATTCTAGAAAACAAAACCAAAACAACAACAAAAAAACAACTAAAAACTTTTATCCCAAAACTCCTAAAAAGTGAGTTCTGTAGATAAATGAAATAAAGCTATAACACAGGCAAAAATGTAGCTTCTCAGACAGACAACTTGCCATCACTGCACACACACACACACACACAATACTGACATCTTCAGTGATCTTTGGTTTTCCATAGCATCCTTTCCTTCCTGAAGCACCTTTCAAAGGAATGAAATATTCAAGAATCCCACTCTGCTGTGGATGTTTCTGACTTCACTCATCCCCACCACCACATAGCAGAGGGACAGTTCAGTCTTCAATCTTACTTCCCCACATCCATATGCAGCTGGACAATCTAATTTTAGGCCTGTCAGCATTCACAGTGATAAGTTAACAATATAGATCACATATAAACTGCATCAAAATGATTTTTAAATGAGATTTATTCGTTTAAAGTGGATGATAAATGGCTCTCTTTTATCAGACTCCTGCAAATAAGATTAAAGCAAGATTATTTTCCTGGAATAAGAGAACAGCTGGCACACAGTTGATGTCTGTAGGTCATATGGTGCTTGCCTGACCTTGCAGAGATGTGTAACAACAATGGGAATCACCCAGGTAGTCTTTCTGCTTCCTTCTTCTTTTCTGCACTTATTTTCATTGTAGATCCCATAAAATAGTTTGCAGACTAGATTACAGCCCATTGCATTTCTCAATTTATGATGTAGCAGAAATAAATTATGTTGTGAGTCTTTAATATGATGTGAGAGGATGGAGGAAGTCAAATCTATGTGGATTTGTCAGTGTTACCTGTGCAGAGCAGCTCCTGACATAAATTTTTTTCAGAATTTGTTTCAGAAGAAACAAGTTGGTTCAGACTGGGGGGCTGGGAGAGAACTGACTCCTCATTATCAGCAAGAACAATGGATATTTCCCCTTGATGAACTACTTTAGATCACAGTATAAAACTTTTCCAGTTGTCCTTTACTGTATTCAGGTGGAGGTCCTGTCCCTGTCCCTAGAGCTTTCATGGTAGGAGGTTGATCTCTATGGAAGGAGGTAGCAGGATTACAAAATTTTGCCCACATGGTAGAGAGAAGGACTAGTTTAGTCTGGAGAAGAGGAGGCTCAGGGGAGACCTCATCACTCTACAACTCCCTGAAAGGAGGCTGGAGCCAGGGGGGGGTTGGTCTCTTCTCCCAGGCAGCTCTCAGTGAGGCAAGAAGGCATGGACTTAAGCTCTGCCAGGGGAGGTTTAGGTTAGATATTAGGAAGAAATTCTTTACGGAGAGGGTGATCAGACATTGGAATGGGCTGCCCAGGGAAGTAGTGGATTCTCCATCCCTGGAGATATTTAAAAAGAGAATGGATGTGGCACTCAGTGCCATGGGCTGGTAACCACAGAGGTAGTGGATCAAGGGTTGGACTTGATGATCTCAGAGGTCCCTTCCAACCCAGCCAATTCTATGATTCTGTGACTGAAAGGTTGACAATAACACTAGAGTTCTTCTGTTTCACAGATGTCCACACATTCCTGCCTGCCTTTGATCTTTGTAGGTGTGGAAGGTGGAAAAGAGGTTTTATGAATTGATAACTATTCCTCTCATGTTTAACTTTTCTAATGCATCTACATTTCCCTCTGGTGATTTTGATCAGAGGAGACAATCTTGTTGTATATGGATCAGTAGCTTTCCCTTTCTTTCCTATACAACCTCTATTTACATAACAAATAAAGTCATACAGTTGACTTACCATATATCACTGAGGTATGAGCTTTGACTGGCATCCTTACTCTAGGGAAATAATGGGACTTTGTTATGCAAAATACATGGTTTGTAATATTATGTTTCTGCTGTGCCACTTTTCTTCAGCATCTCTCTGTTGACAGAGAAATCCAGTCCCCATTCTTTGGTTTTTCTGCTACTTCTCAGACATTGTTTTTCTAAGAATTCCTAATTGTGAGTCTGTCTACAAAGTCTACAGTTGATGGCATTTTGCCTCATCTATCACAGCCCTGCAGGCTCTGATAAATTAACTTGGTTGCAGATTTAAATTGGAAAGTCGTGCTGAACAGTGTGTTATTTTACCAGTTTCTTTCTTCTTCTCTAGATTGCTAGTCTATAATCTACTGTGAACCTTGTGAACAAAGAATGTTCTTTGTTGATAGAAGTTGTCTATCGTGAAGTCTTGGGTCAAGTCCAACGTTGAGTATCAAGCTAAACAGTGGGCAAAATAGGAAAAAAATAAATTGCCTGCTCTAGTTTTAGGCAAAGTAGGAAATAACTCATCTCCAGTTCAAAAAGTGAAGCCAATACAGCACCCTCTACAATATTAACAGAATGTATGCATTATCAGATCCTCTAGATCTGGATCTGGTTCATCAGTTGTCCCTTAGCATCTCTTTCTGTAATGATGTGTAGCACATAGAACAATTAGAGAGCTGAGATATAAGGCTAAAAATTAACTTCAACTAAATTGTCATGCCAAGACCCTGTTGTCCTCTTGCAGTAAGTACATACTTATACGTACACATATATGTATATATAATATTTTTTTTCCATTTTAAGGAAAAAGGAAAACAAAAAATCCCTCATGAAATATGAGGTTTACAAAATACCAGAGAGCATTAGAAATTTTGAATTATGTATGTAATCGTGTTTATAAACAGGCTCTGAAAACTGCTAGGAGCAAAACATTCTGCTGTGCTCTGTGCCTGGTTCTGACAGAAAGAGTTCAATAGAAATATTCTGTGTTAATCTTCTGTGCTTGGACTCTGAACTCGGATGTTCAACTTCTCAAAACATATGTGAAACAAGGCATATCAATGATTCTACTGAGCAGACAAAAATCAAAGCCTGAACAACAGAGAAAATTGTTCTCTCTTTTAAGCCGCTCTTCAAGTTTTCTGGAGAACAACACTACAGGACTGGCCTAGAAAGAAAAAAGCAACTGGAGATTTCAGAGTGCTCAGTGTCCTTGCAGTGCATGTGAGCACTGCCATTAATAGCATACTGAAAATATACTCCTTTTGAAAAAGCATGATTTGCAATCAATAATGATTTATATTATGTATATATTTTATAGATTAGAATAGATATATTTTGTAGATTAGGAATTGAGATTAGAATTTGTAAAGGTTATGGATTTCATATGAACATCAGGCTTGATAGAACTCAAGATCAATAAAGTTGATTTAGTATTATTTCATCTTTACAAAAATCAAAAGACATTGTGGGTTAGTGTGAAGAAAAAGTATGTTGTAATTTGTGCTCCAAAATAATTTCTAAGAAATTGATTCAAATATGGAGGAACTCATTCTCACTCCATTCATGAGACAGAAGAATACACTGGTGGATGTTGCAAAATGTCATACTTAGAAGTAAAACGCAAAAATAGGAGATATAGAGTGCAATACATTTCTCTGTGTACTGACTGCTTTGTATGTTTTTATCCTTATATTTGTAGCTCTTAATTTGTGGAGTTTTTTTGGGACAACATGTAAGGAAAAATACAAGAATGAGAGCACTTCATTCAGTGCAAGATGGTTTTAATTCTCTTTCACATCATCTCATTGCTTATTAGCAATGGAATTGAACACAGCATCCATCTCTATAAATCTGCATATTTATGTTCTCCAGAATTTGATCCAAACAAGCCTTGAGTTATACAACTGATTCCAGGGGACCAATCGTACTTCACATATTTGACCATCTTTGGCAGAGCTGGTATAGGCAGGCAACACAACCTAAACCAGGTTGGAAATGGTGAATTTTCTAGCAGTTGTGGAGTGAGGCTGTGTTTGCTGAGCTGGAAAGTTATGGTGAACACAACTGGAAAAGCAAAGCAGGGAACTTGCTTCAGTAGCATCAGAAACAGGAAAAATGTGGTATATGGCCAAAGGAGATGGTAAGAAATCAAACTCTCTGGGAGGTGTAAAATAACCTATGATTGTTATAACATGATATAACATAACAATAACATGAATCCTAGTTCCTTTCTCCTACCAAGTATCTAATTTTTAATCTTCTACTTTAATCATCATTCTGTTTTTTTATATGTTATATATATATATAGTTATATATATGGGAAAGTGTAAAGAACTGGCCTCTTTTAGGGTTAATACTGCTAATCCCTGGAAGTCAGGCAATTTTTTGTTTCGTTGATTATCAGGTCAACAGAACCTAACCAACAGAACCATTTTTAGTGTTATCTTGTTTGCCCAGAGAGTGCTTATATAATTACATGTAAAAAGCTACAGTTCTACATCCAAAAAAAGGGCTGTTATCAGCTGGATAAATAATGGTTAAATCAACTTCTCTAATGGCAAGTTTTGATTGTGTATGTCAACTATTTCCAATGAGAGGCTCATTCAGAGGAAAGAAATGGCATTAGTTTATCTCAAGTTACAGTTTTCCATAATGGGTGCTTTCATTGCTGGGCATACGTGGTGCATCATCTACTACTGAAGTAATTAAGAAAGTTTCTTGGCACTTTAGTGTCTCTCAAACCTCATTTCATGGCACAACTAATTTGACAACTGTCTGAGTTACAACAATGGGTGTTAATATTGTATTTTCTTTATACTTGAGTTAAAGTCTTCCAGACTAAAATTACTCTCTCAGTCTGTACTCCCCAACACTAAATTTGCCATTGATACTCTGATAAATTGCCCAGAACAGTTTTCAACCAGTCATAGAGGATAGGACTTTTTTCACTTTGGACAAATACCAAAAGTGTTTACATCTCCATTCAACTGCTTCATCTCGACAGATATTACTTGATAATACAACGTTATTTTGTAGTGACAGACCACAATTTTGTTTCTATTCCAAACATTGGCCTTTAATGGATATAGAAACAGCACTTGGAACACTGAAGTTCATTTCACACCTTACAGTCTAAAATACTATCATAAACTTGAATTACATGGAATGAATGAAGGGTTATTTAAGGAATTGTTTCAGAAAATATGTTGCCATCTTATACTTTTTAGATCCAATTTGTAGTTTATATAAATTCAGATCAAGGAGCCAATCACAGAGATAAGCTGAAAAGCAGATGAAGCAATGGAACGAAACTATCAGGTTCCAGATTTTTGTATCAGTTAGTGATAATTCACAAGGACAAGCTTTTCTACAAGTATAGTTTATACTAGGTTTCTGATATGAATCAGCAGAACCAAAGATCATTAAGTATACAAATTTAAAGGTCAGCTGTTAATCAGATATTGCATACTTGACAAACATGAATTCTCTGATATGCTATCAGGTGCATTTTAGTTTCAGTTCTCTATGTTAGTCAAATGCTGTGATTCTTCTGTTGAGATCAAAGTACAAACCTCTTGCAAATTGTTGACACTATTAAATAATCCAATACTGCATACAGTTTAAATAAATATCTTTTCAGCTTTTATTTTCCTTCTTATTTCGCCTTTTTCTATTCTTCTGGTTTTGACTCATGTTGCTGATACATCCCAGAGCCCTGCATGTTTGTGCTGATGACAAGGGAATGTTTATTTACGCAATTTTCTGAGCACTCTAAGTATAAATGACAGGATTTTATACTACTTGGCCATCTGACTTTTCAGAGACTTGGAAAGGATTGGCCTTCCACAAAGAAGAAAAGTAAAGACAGCTGAGTCATACTTAAAATCATACAATCATTAATGAATCCATATTTCTTTTTTTTGTTTCTTTTTTTTTTTTTTTTTCTTTAATCTTTCAAGATATTTTGTCTCATGTATTTTGTTTTCTACATTCAAAAGACAGTCTTTTGAACACTTTTCACTGCCCTGTTGTGTTGATTGGCAAATTTATTTTGTAACAATTAACATTCAGAATAAAGTTTTCTTCAGTTTTGTTTAGGACCAAAAAAGAACATTGGTTGACTATACTTTAGAAATGGGCAAGGACTCCACTTTAACCAGAGGCTAAATTTCTGGGACTTGCTTTCTGTTTTTAATGCACAGTAATTATATAAAAAATAGAGGGAAGAAGTTCCATGTAACTATGATACCTCTGTGTATCAAGATTTCATAAAATAGTCATGGTTCTAAAAGAATCTTTCTCTGCTGTTGCTACATTGAATCATGGAATGGTTTGGGTTGGAAGGCTTATAGATCATCTGGTTCCAACCTCCCTGCTATGGGCAGGAACATGTTCCTCAGAGCTAATTCCATGCTTAAATGAACTGGAATATCTAATCAGTGCCTGCTCCAGTCATATACAACTGGACTGTATAAATATTTTCATATTACCTCAAGGCAACTTTATTTATACACAGTTTTACCTTGCCTCTGGTAGCAACTACATAGCTATTCTGTCAATGTAGGAGTTCACTTTTAAGTAACAGGGGAATACCTGGAGATAAATAACACATACAATGACTCCCATTACAGCAGCACAATTGGAGTCCTTTTGTGCTAAGTGATTTATATACATGAGGATAGAAAGAGTCTCACCTCAGGCACCTTCCAGTCTAACTAAATAGAAGTGGGAAAAAAAAAAAATATTTTTGTCCTCAATAGCAAGAATTGAATAAAAGAGTCATTTTCTGACTACTAGTCTTAAGTCATGTAGGAAGCTGATGGCATCACTGCTGTTAGAATGTAAGTATCCTCCGTTCCAGTACACTGCTTGTACACTGCTTTATTCAAAAGTAAGTCCTAATTGATTAGATATCTGAGAGCAGCCTGCAATATATCATAACATCTCCTTCTCTAGAAAACATTCTCCTAGTGCTGATCTTAATCTTAACTTTTTTTTTTTTTTTTTTTTTTTTTTTTTTAAGACCCATAAAGCTTTGAACTTATATTAAATTCTTGGAAGAAAGACTGAGAAGTGGTTAAAGGTGGTATATACAATAACTAAAATACTCTTGGGACTCAGTTCAGTTTTATTACATTTAGTCTGCTCAGCCAAGTAATATATATCTAGTTCCAGGTACTTGCTTCTTGTCTCAGTTTGTTGAGTGTTGGTAGGAAATTGGCACCATATATATTCTTTACAAGAAGGAATGTTGTACTTCCCTACATAAAACAATTTTGAACAGCTCACAGAAGCTGAAAAATGCTAGTTAATTTTCCCTTTGATTTTCTTCAGTGTTGAGGAGTAGTTCCCAGGATATTTGTTGGCTGACCTTGCAACCTGGAACATCAGGGTCTGGTGTTATTTCTTGCAGACCAGTTGACAGCCTAAGTTGGGATGTGTTATAAATGTGTGAACACCATCTGTAGGTGTATGTCAGGGCAACTCTCATGTCTTTTCCCTCCAGGCATAAAGCCTTAAGTCCTTGGATTTTTCCTGCTGTGGTTTGCTGAAGGCTTGATAACTAAACAAAGATATTAAAGAGGAGGAAACAATTTTGTCTCATTCCCATTTGAGTCTGAAGAGACCCGCCAACACACAATTTTGCACACATATTACTAGGAGGAAGAGATCTAGGGGAGAGAAACCACACTCTGCCTCAACATATCATCTCTTTTACACACCATTTGCTTATAAAATGGAATATCCCATTCAACTTGGTAACACTTTAATGACCTTCAAAGAGGAAGATGTAGTTTTCTGACACCAAGCTTGTTAGAGGAGCTATAATTTGCCAAGTTGTCATGGAGGATTTCACAGCCAAACCACTTCATCCTGGAGCATTACCTGCTCTGCTGTTAACCAGGAGCTGCTGTGGAACACAGGCTATCACAGTCATAGAACATTTGTTTCTACTATGCAAATATCCACAAAAATCAAATTGACAACCTGAAACAGTTTTTTGCTACCTGACTGGTGCAAGGGAAATCTATTGGTGGACCTTGTGAACTTGGATCAACTTACCTAACTCCATTTCTTCAAAAGAAACACCAATTGTTCATGCCAGCCCCATGTTTAACCATAGCACTGGACAGATAAAGAGTAAGTTATTCTAATCTTCTGGCTGATTTTATCTGGGTGGTTCTAATTTACCGAGCGTTGTGCTACCTTGTCACTTAATTTGACAGAATTAGTAGCAACTACTATATGGGTGTTAGCTATAGGATTGTGTTTATGCCTTATGAATAAAACAGGAAATAATGGGGTTAGTTATTGGATTGCAGTGATTTGTAGGTTCCCTTGGATATATATGAAAATAAGATTGCCCTTAGGACAGCAGGGATCTTTTGAAATATTGTTTAAATCCACTTATAGATACTGAATTCCAAGTCCTGATCCTTTATCTTTATATTTTTTTATGATAAAAGCAAGCTGTCATTACAAGTTTGAGGGAACGTTATTATACAGCTGTATAAATCCACATTAGGCTTGGATCCTGAATACTTTAAACAATTCTGTTTCCTCTATCTCAAATAAAATGTAAGCTAATTTAAAAAGTTAGAGAGATGAGTAAAAAAATAATAACTAGTATTGAAAAATTTCCATAATATGAAGAAGTTGAGTATGCTAACACTGTTTAGCCTGGAGAAAAGTGAAGAAGGTAGTAAAGCCTGACAGAAAGAAGGTGAGTAAAGAAACTGTCCAGTGCTCTTTCCAATGTAAAACATTGGAGACCTCAAATGACATTAGAAGATCTTAGTTTCACAGCAGTGTGTAATGTATAGCTCAGTCGAGAAAGTTATCACTACAAGATGCTGAAAATTTTTATGGAGCAGTTGGCAAATTCATGGAAGATAATCCAAGGAGTGCTGCTTTACAGAAAGTTCTTACCTCTACCTCAATAAACTGGTAGGCAATAAGCTAGGGCAATATTTTGGGTAAATACTTATTTTCTGGTACTGGGCAGTGGCATAGTTGATGGCATGACAGAGATCCAGCACAGTTCAGATCTTCTTTCCATACTTGTGTCCTGGAATCAATATCGCTGCTGTGAATGAGGTATTTACTCAGGTTTTGAGGTGAAGCACTCTGTCTAGATACAAATTTAACTTGCTAAAGAAATTCCTTCATGAAGACCAATGCCTTTTTTTTTTACAGCTAATTAGATATAGATGGCTCTTGAATGACTGCAGAAAAAACAATGGTGAAATTCTGAAAAGCTAATGCTGAACTATACATGCACTTTTTTCAAATGTTTTGTTGTCATATACAAACAAAATATAAGCATTCAGCCCTGCCTGTGTCCCCAGAATGGATCTGCCAAGGCACCCAGATGAGTTACTTAGTCACCTCTTGCTGAGATTCAGCAGAAGTTGGCATCTTCTTTGTTTGACCTTCTGGAAATCCTTGCCTGAATGCCCGTGTACGATGCTGTGTCTGCAAATTAGAATTGTATTATTTGGGGCACCTGTAAGAAAATTTGGCCAGGTATATTAACAAGGTAAAAAATTAACATTCATCTGGCACACACATCCTGGAATAATGAGTGCCTCTTCCTCACAGAGATGCAGATCTGAATAGCAAACACTGTCTCCTTTTGTTTGGATTTGCTATTCACCTCTGCTTTGATTTTATGTTCCATGAAGATATTCCAGAAACATTTTTCTCCCTAATGACTAGCTAAATATAAAGGAAAGACTAAATCTTAAATGATTCCTGCAAAACCTGAGCTCTATCACTAAATATATTTCTGGAATAAATGGAATTTTCCCCCTACAACTCATTTTTTTCCCTGTTTGAAGTCTTTTTTAGTAATTCTAGAGGTACAGCAGCATGATATGCCTGTCCATCTCTAATTTTCTACATGACCAAGAAATGTCAGGGACTTAATGGTGGCAATATCTTTGGAGACTAATTCAGATATAAGATAAAAAGAATCTTGGTTTACAATTGATTTTACTGAAGTAACTATTTCCTTGGCATCATTATTGTATACAGTAGAAAATAGGTACATCTATTTCCTTAAAATAAAACAATTTGTGAGGCTTGTCATAAAAGGATGAGAGAATACCGTCTTTGCTTCATATCCCTTTTAACTGCCTCCATAAAATTTAAGGAATTGCAATAAAACTTAGGAAAGTTCTTTCACTGGTGAGCTCTATTTGACAATACTTAGGAGACCTTGTGCTCAACACCAATTGGAATGTTTGCACATACGAAAATTATTTAAAATTACATTTCTTTTCTGGCTTTTTTTTTTTCCTTAAGAAGATCTCTTTCAATCTGTCTTTTTTGCTTGTGCTTTTTTTTTTTTTTTTTTTTTTTTTTTTTTTTTTGACAGAAAGATCTTTAAACAGTTCACTGCCTTCTTGGCATTTCTTCATTCCACTTTTCATTTCATGTGTAGTCTCCTGGGCTCTGACCAGTTCAAAAAGCAACTTTGTAGTTTTCTATGGTAAATGACTGACAGTACTGGAAACTGTACCCTTTGTCTGACAGA
Organism: Phaethornis superciliosus; assembly: GCA_023637945.1. NCBI lineage: Eukaryota > Metazoa > Chordata > Aves > Apodiformes > Trochilidae > Phaethornis > Phaethornis superciliosus. Next base: position 108,710,115 of record JAJQWJ010000002.1, read on the forward strand.
CAAATGCATTCACACTGTTAAGCATTTGGACTGAACTGTTAATTTAACCCTTCCAACTTATTTTCCTCCTTCTCTTGGCATTGTCTGTGCTGTATTTCCCACTGTGGCGATAGATCTGTTTCAGAAGTGGCTGCATTTTTTCTGTGATACTAAATGCAGCTTTGGGGTAAGGTGTGGGATCTAATGAAGTTGTGCTTTGTTTATGTGCTGTTACATAAATTAACCTGAGACATTCATGTCACAGCCAGTTAAAAGGATGCCAGTAAAAATAGAGCTTTTTTCTCTTTGATAGCTGGTAGGTGACTGATACTGTGTCAATCTACTTACTAATGGGAAAAAATGTGCCAGGAAGACTACTGTTTTTGTGGAAACTGTACACAAAGCAGCTAAAAGATGAATACAGCTAAAGCTTAAATAACTCTTATATGTGAGTATCTCTGTACTGAGGTTTTAGCATGTTGATGAGCTGGTTTGGGGTTTTTTTTATATGCTCTAAATACCGCTATAGTATCTCATTTGGCACAGTACTGTGAAGAGGTCTCATGAGTTGCATATGTACTTTAGTACTGCCAGTCCAAAAGCTGCAAGATTCTGCTATTGGATTTGTGGAGTGGATTGAGGCTGTGAGGTGTTTCTATGAGACTGGATGTTTCCCTTAGGCAGGCTGCTTCTTCCTTGGAAGAGGTGGGGAAGAGCTGTCAGGGCAGCACGTTTCACTCTGCTGGTCAGGCTTCTGTACCTGCCCAAGGCTACAATCAGAACTGCAGCAACTACCTCTTTAGAAAAAGGGAACAAAATACTTTTGTCCTTCATCTGTTCTCAGACTGGGACTTACTGTCAGGATGCACCACTGAAACGTTCGAATTTGTGAAGAAGTTCCCTAGCTCAGATCTAGACCCAGTGATTGCCATTTTTGGGCTACCCAAGTCCAAATAAAAAATGTTCATGCTTAGCAAAGTAGAGGAGGCAGTTCTTGGTCCCATGTGAAAAGTACAGTTTGTAACCTTTCATAAGTAACTGATTCACTTTAATAACTGAAATGTGAAAAGGCAGAAAGTTTTCAAAGAAATAAAATGATGAAATATTTGTGTATATATAAAATAAGTTTTATATCTTGCACAGATAGTGTTAAACACTTTAATTCTAATATAAGAATTTACTGAGTCTGAAAGAAATTATTCTTTCTTACCCTTATGTCTCCTTCAGCATTCAATTTTTCGATCTGTACATTTTGGAATCTTAAAGACTGTGTTATATTTGTGTAAGTTTTATCTGTGTGTCTTGAAAGTGGGTGGCATAAATATCTCCTAAATGTTATCAGTTTCAGGTCATGTCTTGCTTTGAATGGAGACATATGTTAGTACTGCATTAGAAGCTTCAAGTTGAGATACACAATTCATAGAATGTGATTCCAAGGTGCCACAAAGCCCATTAAAAAGCCAGCTTTACTTTTCTTCTATATCTGACTGCTTAAATGCAAGTTGTAGACCCCAAATCTCACATATACTCATGTTATATTATATATGTTTCTACTGTAGACTATAGAATACCTACAGAGTGCCCTGCAGGATGTGTATCTCCTGTATTCTTTTTTCTGCCCATCTGGCAATGAGCTAGAGCTGGCTATCCTCCATTATAACATTCTTTTGTAGTCAAAGGATGACAACACATTTCACTATACATGCATTTATCTGTACTTGCATGGTGTACAGAATGATTCCCTACTATGTTGTAATACAGTGCAGCTTGAGATGCCTCTTAACTCTACAGAACTCCTTTCACATTGCAGAATCTCCTGGCCTGCTTGAGATGCAAGGGTGTGTGGGGAGTCACAGTGAATAACCTGAGACTGTAGTTTAGAGCAGCCCCAGGAACACCGTTTTCAAGCACACGTGAGCAACTCAGATGAAATGCTAAAGTCTGAAACTGGGTTATATTGAATTTATATGCATACTTACAATATAATGAACATAATATAAATGATACTTACTATAATTACCATATACTAATTATTATATTAGCTCTATTTTTTTGTATAAGCATAATACAGTTGTCTCTTTGCACATAATCCTTATAAGGACTTCACAAACAGAATAGGCTTTTGCCTATATGCATAATTATAGTAAGCTATTTAACCAAATAACCCATAAATGCATGTATTAAAATTACAAAGCAGGTGAAGGATAGCTCCTTTTGTATGCAGCTACCTTCATGAGTCTTCTGTACACAGAAGAAAACGAAGATCATTAAAGGGCTCAGAGACTTAGAAGAATATTACCCCATTTCTGTACATAGCCTATTGCAGAGCTTGCACAACTCAGAATGTGTTATTACTGAATTACTTACCCATTCTGAATAAGGCACATCAACACATCAGTGAGTCTGATTTTATTTATGGGGTGGTTCTGAAAGAACAGTATTATTTATGTATTAATCTATTCAAGTCAGCAGAGAAAATTTATAATTCCATATTCCTTCTGTAATGGTTTAAAATTCACAAGTCAGTGTTTTGAATATTACTATTTTTTTGGCATTTCTTTATGTACTTTTTCATAGCTTCAGCTGACCAAATATTGATTTGAAGAATGTCTCTTTTCACCCTGTCTCTCTGATCTTCCAAGTAGCATGATGTAGCACATTTGTCTTCTAAGCAGAAGCATAGTACAAAGACTACAGAAGCTACTGTAAATTTGAGAAGGTTCATGGGAGTAATGATAATAATAATTCTCAGAGTGAGCCTATAATTTATGAGATGGAAAGAGCAGATATTAGAGGTAGTCTGTATTGAAGAGGATGCCAGGAAGTGCATGGATTTTTAGGGGAAGGGATACGCACACCCACATTCTCCAAGATGCTTGGTTTTGATTTCTTAGCTGAAGTTGTATTCTCTGGACTTTAAAAGACTGAAACACTTGTTAGGAGGGAGAATGGCAAAAGGCAAAGGGTGGAAGGAGAGGGTATCTCAGGAAGAATTGTGTGGAAAGCAGGGATGATGAGACAATAAGGGGAATTAAGAGATGTTTCATAGAATTTCTTTCCACCCCACTCATGCTCAGAACTTTTTATTACAAAATCTTGACACATCTATAGTATTTAGTCTTCCTGAGATACAATCTACCCATTCTGGATGATATTCAGTCCTTTTCCTTTGATCCTCTTCAGTAGTGTCTTTGATGTCATTGACATTTGCCCAATAGCAGGAGGAATGTCTCGTGTTCATTTCTCTCCATTCAGCACATGGCTGAAGTTGAGCTTTATAGGGCTGTCTATCTGTAGCTTCTCTGAATGCTGCAGTAATTGCACAGACCCTTTCTTTGCTTTTCCTAATAAATTCACTTTTACAACCTTGCTATTTTCCCATAATCCCATAGTTGCCGGCAGTTCCAAGACACTGTTTTGGATGCCAAGCTGCAGCAGAAGGGTGAAGCTTTTGCCATGTCTTAGCATGTAGGTACCTTCTTGTACAAACGGCATGGACATTTCTGAATCACATTCACCTCTCTTCCTGCTGTGTTTGTGGGAGACTTTATAAGTGGGAATAGAATCCAGACCCACATTTATCTCTCTCAGCTGGCTTCAGCAGTTGTTTGTTGTGCATTTTCAGATTTTCATCTTGTTCAGTAGTGAAGCTTTGGATTGACATTATTACACCATGAAGAGGAGAATTATGTTAAACACTGCAGTGAATATACTGAGTTCTATTCAGAACATAGAGAATTTTGGGTATTTTTCATTATCTCCCTTTTCTTTCATCATTGAAGGAAAGTAAATGAGAAGCAATTAATGTCCTTTGGAAGTGTACGGTGCTTATATACTATAGAATTATAAATACCAAGATAACATAGAAATACATATCTAGAACCATTTTGGAAGGCTGGACTTGATGATCTTTTGAGGTCCCTTCCAACCCCTAACATTGGGTGGTCCTGTGAGTTTGAGACTATTTTCTAAAGTAATATTAATGACACATTATTTATCATGTTAATAAACTGCAGAAGATAGTTTTTGTCAATCTCGATTTATATATTGCTACCATTATGCTGATCTTAATTGATTCTGTATAAGAATTACAATTGCTAATTCTGTAGTCTAATTATGTGAATTTCTTCATTAGCAATTATTTATGGCTCATTTTTACTGTGAAAGGAAAGTTCCACTGCATTTTCTTTTCTGTTCATGCTTTTTTTTTCCTAGGTTTTTTTTTGTGGGTTTTTTTTGTTGTTATTTTTTTGTTTTTTTGTTTTTTGGTTTTTTTTTGTTTTGTTTTTTGTTTTTTTTTGTTTTTTTTTGTTTGTTTTTTGTTTTTTTGTTTTTTTGTTTTTGTTTTTCCTATTTCTTTTTCAGTGACACCAATATGGAAATTCATCATGTCAGACCAGACTTCTGGAGAGCTCCAATTCTTGTCTTCTTCTTAGCCCTCAGTCTGATAGCCAAGCAAATATGATTGTGAGGTTCTCTGTTGCAAAGCTAGTCTGCATGGTACTTCTAAGCTGCAGGTGTCTGAGCATGAAGGTCTGCAATGCACTGAAATGATGTGGATTGTCAGAATTGTTATTAGCACTGATTTCTGAATTTTCTGCAGGAGAAGTTAGTGGCAGAAGGACCAACTGACATGTAGCTTATTATGTCCAAATGTCTTTTATGGTAGAAATTAGGTTCTTGTCCCAAGTAGACAGGGAGATACACAGAATCAGAGGCACCTAAAACTCAGCACACCAAACTGCTCACTGAGGGCTTTGTTCACAGGATGCTGTCTTCTGTTTCCCTCCCCTGTGAGTTGTTTTCTTCAGTGGTGGTGGCACTACTGTAATTGTTTTAAGCTTATGTAAGTTTGTTGTAAGGAGATGATACTTGTTGGACATAACCCAGAGGGCCAGTGGTCATCTTTTTTCCAGGGTGCTGGATGGAAGCACACTTTCCTTGCTTTCCCTTGCTTGGTCTGAGTGGGCTTGTTGCCCCTTCAAATGTGGGCAGTACTAAGAAGAAACAGTGTTTGTTGATGAATGATGGTCACTTTTGCTAGTAAATGTGACTTTAATATTTTTTTCGATGCCTATCCCTGCCCTTTTATCTAGTTTCCCTTAAAGCAAAAAGTTGCCCAATACCTGAAACATTTGGCCAATTGGGATTTTTTAAATGCTATTTATAAAACATATTCACCAGCATTGATGTGCAGTATATGCCTCTGGTAAACAGAAAAGCATCATTTGCATTTCAGCTCATTTTTTCCAGCATGGACATTTTTGAAGGCTTAAAGAGTTGAAAAGAGCAGAGCAGGCAAAGCAAGGAATTGTTTTATCAATCCTGTTCACACTAAGCACGTGACGTTTTTCTGAGCAATAAGAAATTTGTTTTCAAAAGGCATTGTCAAGTTCACCGAGATACATTGACTCCTGGTAACATCATAAGCTTGAGACAGGAGTGACAGGCTTTCTTCCAGGACACTGCTTATTATGTGAAATAAGCTTCCTTCAACTGGAATGATGCTTGGTTTATCTCAGCACCGTGAAAATCAAGGGCCATTTAGATCGGCCAAGCAAAAAGTGTGCAGGATTCCTGATCAGTCATGTATAGCTCTTTTCAGCTGGTGATACTTTCTGTAGGCAGTGTCTGTGGGGGGAATCCTACAGCTGAGTATCCTTGGCTCTCTCCAACCTGTCCTTTCAGGAACTGCAGAGAGAACAGAATGCTGCAGTGATACTCAGGCACTAATTATTATTTTTTTCTGGGAGGGACTATCTTGGCCTTTGATTTTGAGCTAACCATTAAGGGATGGGGCAGTTTCAGCTCTGGATGTGTTTTATAGCATTTGGCAAACTGACTGCCTGACTCACAGGTACACTTTGCAATTGCGGTGATATAAAATATATCTCTGTTTACTCTCTTTATTCAAGATATGTATCCACAAAAAATGTGTATTAAAAAAAAAAAATCAGAGTGAGTAGTTTTGGCACTGGTAATGTGAACTTTACAGAAAGTAATTGGGCAAATGTTATTATTATTACATTACAGGCAGGAACTGAGTTTGCATTTGGCTTCACAAGAGCTATGTCTAAAGGAAGGTGCAGTCCAAGGCAGCCATTTACAATCTGTAGGTGCATATAGCACATAGTATTGAGTGGGGCAGCTGGAGTAGGTAGGACTCCATGGCTCTGTTCTATATTGCAAAAGAGACCAGGGCCAGGGAATGAATTCTCTGGGCTGCTGATGTTCCATCATGCTTAATACTTGTGCTGCAGCCTGGTTTGGGTCATCAGGACCAGGTTTGTTTTCCCCACCCTCAGATGATATCCTAGGGTGCTTTGCATCTTGAAGGCTTCTGCCATACCACAGAGCGTGCAACCTACAGCCTCATTTTTTTGTTGATAAAATGTTATTTTGATGAGTCGTGACAGAGCCATCACATTATTCAAAATGCTCTGAACTGAGAATAATATGCAATGAAATAGTGTTTATGCATTCAGGCTATGAAGTGACTTCAGGGGACTAAAGGGAAACACTGGGCCAAACATTACATAGAGTTGCCAGGCAATGCCACTAAGGGCCAAGGGATTCATTTAGCAAAATGTATAAAGACTGAATCCTTAGCTTAGAATATATCTGAGCTGAGGTAAGATGCTGTCTGGTACAAAGTGTGATATCTGAGGTCATTTCCTTGCAGCCAAAGGAGGCAAAGTGAGTAGGTCAAGGTGCTCACTGCTGCTTCTGAAATGCCAGAATCTCATGAACTGGTGTGGGAGCAAGAACTGCAGTTTACTAGCTCCAGACTCCCAGTACTTATGCTCCTCATCTCCAGAAAAGCCTACTCTGAAATATGGTAAAATATTAAAAAAAGCATCCCAAGAAGGTAAAATTGTTCCTGTTTAAATACTGTCTCTGTTGTCTCTTCAGTTCAATGGAGAATTGCAGTAGGGCAGGACTAGTACTTCTAGGAGCCTTTGGGGGCTCTGACTTTATTTGCAGGAGAAGTTGGACTGAATTCTGAAGTAATAAGAAATTTAAGTCAAACACATTACTAAAATTATGTGTTATGGATGCATGAGGGATTAAAGAGCTTTAAAATAATGATTTACTCAAGTCAGCCTTGAGGATCAAAGCTTTGGCTTCAATGCTGTCTCAAGGTGGACTTAGTACCTCATGGGATAATATTATGACTCAGTGAAACAGAGATAATTTTGCATTCAAAGCTGTCAACAGCATGGATTCATAAAGCATTTACAGAAACTTTAAAGTTATTATTGCAAGCCAAGTCTCATACTCTTCCTGAGTGCAACTGTTTGTTTTCTAAATGCAGAGTTTCTGCCTTTTTTTTTTTTTTTTTTTTTTTTTTCCTCATTTTTCCTTTCTTTAAGGAAAATAGGGAAAAACATCCTTGAAGAGATGAGAATATGTGATTAAAGCCAACTGGAAATGTGTAAGGGAATTGTTGGTGGTCTAATCAGGGATTTAGACACTTTGTCAGGGGAGAAGCATTTTTAAAATATAATATGTGGATAAATAGTATGACCATAATTTTGCAAATCCAAGACTTTAATCAATGTCATTATTCATAGCCCAGGAGTTCTTGTATTTCTTTTCTTAGCTAACTGCATCATGCCCCTGCTTCCAGCAGAAGGGCAGGAAGATGCATATAAACTGAACTCATTAGCTGGGATTATCTCATAAGGCAACCTTAAATTTTGGCATCGAGTCAAAGGTTTACAACACATCAGCAAATGAAACATGAGGACAGCTCATGGCACTGCTATCAACTCTCAGTCGATTAACTTCCAATAAGCAGGGGTCAGGGTAATTATCTCCTTGTCACTTTTGGGGTCTTTGTAGCAAATGAGGTGATCCAACTGTGCTATGGAAGAACCCTGAAAGGCTTGGGGGGTTTCAGCACAATGAAGTTCATTTGCAAAGCTCCATGGCTCTCAGCTTGCAAGGAAATGCCCTGATGGTCAGTGTGCCTGGTTCCTCTCACCGAGCCTTATCCAAAGTGGGAAGCAGCTTCTGTGCTTCCTTGCCATGCACTTGCTGGAAAAGAGAGACCCATTTGAAAAGATGGGTCTCTGAAGAAGTTGATAACACTGCATATCAAGCACCTATACTTTGCAGAGCTTTGGTGCCTTATGCAGAAGATGCTATAGACAGAGCAGTGGAGTAATTGAGAAATGGCGTATGGATAAAATTTAACTGCTAACTTCTAGTGTACACAAGAACATTTAGATAAATTGAGAGAAAAGGCAACGTGACTATCTAATTATTATGAAAAATGGTATTCATGTTTTGTAAAACTATGACTATATTAAGCCTATTTCAAGCAACTAATATGCAGATCTGATTCAGGAGAGATTAATTGATGATATGAACACTTAAGCTATATAATTTACTCTGATTGAAGAGGCAGTACTAAATTGTGGCATTAACAGATGTTGGATGTAGTTTTGCTCAGAATCCATTCACTCAATATGCTAGGTAAAGCTCCACTTATTATAAACGATTAAGTACTTTAATCCCTGGGATTTGACTTGCATCTGTGTTTTGTTTCTTTGAATTATTCTCCAAGTGTTGTTGCTGTAGCTGTAGCCAGTTCTGTGGTGAAACGAAACACATTCCAGATTCAGCTGTTATGGTCTGTACTGGGACCCTTCAACAAGTTCAGGGAGGGTGCTTATTGAAAAACACCTGATCCTTCCTGTTTAATATTCAACACCATATTTTCTTTTTCCACAAACTCACTGGTCATTACAGGGCATGTCTCTGGGCACTCCTCTAGGTGCTGTGAATTATTCACTGCCACTCTTATCACCCCAGAACAGAGAAAGTGCTTTGTGTATCATGCTGGCCCCAGCAATTCCCTAAACCCACATTTTCTGAGGTGGAAGGGATGGATGGCTATCCATCTCCTTAATTCAATTGCCTATGAACTACTTAAAGAAACACATTCACTCAGGCGCATTGGTTCTGATCCAGATCCAGAATTTCATCTGCAGTTTGGATACCCCTGAAAATTCAAGTGTGAAGTAAGGGATATATTAATTATTAAACTGAACAATAAAAACTGGCTATGATCAGAGTTCAGTTGTGGTCCAGTTTTTTCTGCATGGTAAAATTCTGTTTCATTTGCTATAAGAACAGAAATTACACCTGGATGTTAGCATACATGCTATGCAAATTTGCCTCAATGCTGTAAAGTCCTAAACTATTAGCAGAGCAGGATCTTATGAAAAAGATAATGCCTAGCTATGGACAGTTAACACAGATATTAAATAGAATGTTCCTCTTACTATTACAGATGACTGTTTTGCTGTCTTTATCAGCAGAGTTGTGGCATTCGTTCTGTCACTAAGAATAAGAATAAGATGACCATCTGCATTTCTGTAGAGTGATGGCTACCCAGAGTGAGTTCAATAAAAGAAAATTATGGCTTTGTGCTTTGTTACAGCCAATAAATCATGAGCATGTCTTGCACTGAGGCAAAAATGAAAAATAACATTTTGTGGAGATTCTTTATAGGGTACCAGCTGAGCAGCCACTTGAATTGCACTATCTCCAAGATGAACACCATGCAAGGGTGATAAATAATGACCTGTTCATGAGGAATTGAGCACACTGGGTTGTTAGGGACAGTGGTAGTTACGTGTCAGGGAAACACTAAAGGTGTGCTGGTGATCTTTGTGTGAAGCAGTGAATGTTCATGAACATAAGCTATCAGCCCATTTTCTGTTCAGCTTCCACTTTCTTCCTTCAGAATAAATCTCTTCAGTGGCAGCTGAGCATATCATTCCTCTCCTGTTCCCTCACCTAAGGTGTTCTGCAACAGCCTCCTCCTTTAGCCTGAAAGACCATCTCCTGAAAATCAAAGCAGGTTAAAAGATGGCCTCAGGAACCCCTGGGAGGCGGTATAGGCCTTCTATTTAGGGACAGAATAGGCCACATTATGACTGGGGTTTTCTGACCAGACACATGGCTGTAAAAAATCCAGTTTTCTATTTGTGAAGTCATAAAAGCCTTTCTAAGTGGTGGGGCCCACAAAATCAACTGTAACCCAACCAAAATTTTTTTGTCTCCTGCATCAGTTCTTCTGAAAGGCAATCAATTTTATGGTTTTGTTTCTTCTTTCAGTCTACTTTGAGTCAGTGGCTAAAGCTCTAATTCTTTCTTCCCAATTTACTTATCCCAAGTAGGGGTGCATTACATGCATGACTTTTCAAATCAATGAGAAATATGTGCTAAATGAAGATGGAGTAAATGCTGTGGAAAGTGGGTTTCTAAGTAGAGTTATGCCTGTCATCTCATAAATATTCATTGGGGTATATAATATAGCAAGATATTTTCAACATAGTAGTAAACTATATTATCATTTAAAGGCTATTTGGAACCATTTTCTTACATTAATAGGTAAATAACAGTTTAACATCAAATTTTGATCTGCATTTAGTAGGAATAGCTTAAGGGGTCTCTGATGAAATCAAATGTAATACAGATCCTACTGTGGCTCCAGACATTCAGAGCTGTACTCCTATCTATTTCCTTTTCAATTTTACAATCTCTGCTTAAATACCGTGGTGATTGTCAGTCAAGAAATGCCTCCAGGTAGCTTTTCCCAGAGGACTCAGCATGATGTCAATGGGAACAGTGCTTTAGAAAACCTAAACTTGAACAAATACCGAAAAGGACAATAATCACTAGAATTTGGTTATTTGTGAACACTGTTAAATGCACTTTGGGGAAAAAAGGGAGAGAAGGGGGAAATTTAGTTATTTTTTTAAAATCTGAGTTTATTATATTTTATTGCTAATTAATACCTATTTCGACTGTATTTATTCTGTAAAGGACCACTAGGTGTCAGCACATATCTAAGCTACCATAACTGAAGCAGCAACCATCTGGTAGTAAAAAATTCCTTTTCCCTGCAATGATGCCATTTAGATCCCATACAGTCACTGGCTAAAAATGGTTTGGTTTGGGTCACAAATATTTTGGATACTCAAAATGTAACAGTGACTGTTTTGGCCATTGAAGTAGGACTTATGTATGTTATTTCTTGAACTTTTTCTTCTTCTGCAAGCTATTTCCATTGCCATCTGTATGCTGTCCATTTCCCTACAGGAAAGACTTATGACAAGTCATATGAAAGTCTACCAGGTGCAGCTTTATAGTGAGGATGGCTAGTGTTTACTATCTAAAGATTTCATGGCCAAATATATATTAAACATGAACACAGCAGCTAGTTTGTTGAAAGTGTGGAAAACCAGAAACCTGAATAAGGCCTCAAACATAGTATTCATAGCATATATATGATGTGGAAATGTTCTGTGGGATCATCCAAAAAAAGAAAAAAAGTGGTGTCTTCTGAATGTGCTTAATTCACCTGTAGTGCGTATAAGTTATAATGAGAAAAAAATATGCTATTATGCATTCAGCCTACTTAAAATGCATAGACAAGCTTCACTACTTGTGTTATTTTTAGCTTGGATCAAAAGCCTTCCTGATCAATTTTGCCACACAGTAGTAAGGATTAGTATGTAGCCATATATATGTGCATGAGCTGTGAATTCATTACATAGTATATATTTAGATCCATTGTGAAAACTAGGAAGATTTTGTCTAGTTTTGACAGCTAATCCATTCTTCCTAACACTTCTGTTCTTCAGGACAATTGCATTTTGGAAAATCAGACATCTAAACTAGAAAGTTCTATTTAAACAGTCTTTTTCTAACACAGTGGAACATTGGCTCCCTAGCTACCCTAGCAATTCAAACAGATGTTACCACAGCTGCTGCTAGAAGGAGTTAGGGGACATCATGTAACAGCTGAATCAGACTGTAGAGAGCTATGCTGCAAGCCTGCAGAGCTATCAGTTTATTTGTTATCAAGAAAGGGCTTCGTGCTCCTTATTCACCTTGCTTCATAAGGGGCACTCAGTTGAAGCACATGGGCTTGGTTCCCTCCAGAGACTGTCTGAATTGTCCCCTGAAGGGCAGATACAGAAGCCTAGGGTCTAAATGCCTCAGTGGAGCACCTGAAGTAACCTGAGGTGAATCTGGGCCCACAGTACCAAGTTACAATGAAATTGCTTATCCCCACAAGTAAAGCCCCCATCTCCCTGCTCCCACCATGTCTCACCTGTGGCAGTGGCCCTATACTTATTTCTTGCACTGAGTTACAGTTCTGTGGTCCTAGCATGAGAGGCTGGAGAACAAGCAGAGACTGCAGCATCACTGGAGAATTTTTCTTAGCCAGCTCACAGATGTGACCTGTTGTGAGGGGGGGCAGCCTGGTAAAAGTCTCAACCATTCTATTTGCACTTAGCATATTTACCCGCCCTGTCCCAGCATCTGCCAAGGGTTTGCAGCATATATTCTACAACTACTGGAAAGGAGGTTGTAGAAAGGTGAGTGTTGGTCTCTTCTTCCATGTAATGAGTGATAGGATGAGAAGGACTGGCCTCAAGTTGTGCCAGGGGAGGTTTAATTTGGATATTAGAAAACATTTCTTCACTGAAAGTCTCATCAGGCACTGGAACAGGCTGTCCAGGGAAGTAGTGGAGTCACCATCCCTGAATGTATTTAAAATTCATGTAGATGTGGTGCTTCAGGACATGGTGTAATGGTGGATTTGGCAATGTGAGGTTAACCGTTGGACTTGATGATCTTAAAGATCTTTTCCAACCAAAATGTTTCTGTGATTTTCAGTGCATTGATGGTGGAGAGTAGAACATTGAGCTGGTTGCCAGGCTTCAGTGCGTTGCAATAATCAACCTCTCCCATGATGACTGAATTAGTCAGAGCACCAGCCTGCATAAAAGGTGCTTGATCTTAGTATTTAAAAACTGATAGAGCTGGCCAGGTACAGAAAAGGAGAGATGCAGAGTAAGGGGAAATTTGGAGTCAAGAGTGAGATCAAGGCTGCAAATAAATTTTGCTCGCGGAATATGTATCCCGTTTAACTACAAACTTGACTGACCTTATTCACACTCTGCTTAAGGCAGGTTGCCTAGCAGCAGACATCTTAGCAGAATTTAGCCACAAATATTTTCTTGCTGTCCATGTCTCATCTGCTAGTAAAATTTTGGATGCATAAGAATTTCCATGCCAGAGGTGGAAGTAAGCAAGGTCGAGCCCCTACAGACCCCATACAAGCAAAGCAATGCAAACCCTGGTAGACTGTCTTTATTGTTCCTGGAAAATGAAGACTACTGTGTTTGCACACACCACCTCATCTTTTTCTAATACAGAATAAAGTTTTCTAATACAGAATAAAATGTTAGTTTAAACAGATTGCTATAAATTCTGCATTTTGGGAAGAATAAATAATGGTGAGAGGGAGTAAGGAGCTGAGGGGGAGTAATGCTTGGTTTAAGTTTCATTGTGACTATTTGCTGTCTTCCTGTCATGTGAATACTTGACCTGTGAGGAAACTGGCTGAATAAACATGAATGTTGGAGTCTGTTCCAAATACTTTGGCCACCTGAGATAAAAATCAGTGATTTGTGTAATTATCCTGACTTGGCACCCTGATCCAAATGGCTCTTGTTCCTCAGCACAACCCTGTACAACTGTCCCCTGGCCCAAAGCAGAGGCTTATTGTCAGCAGTGCTAGTGAAGAAATGACAGCATCCTTTTAGCTGGCCTTTGAGTAAGAAGAGATTCAGCAAAGGGGAAATGAGCCTTGAAGTTTTCCAATACATTCAATATTCCCTGTCAACTATAGCATCAGCCCAAGATGAACTGGAAGAGTTTTTGCCTTACCATTGGTCATTGTCTTTCTCAGACTTGATCTTTCTCCATCAATGTCTTTTACTTTTAAGGAAGGCCTTCTCAGAATTTAAATCCAGAGTTTAAATGTCAGAATTTAAATCCTGTCTGCATTTAAACTTCTCAGAGTTTAAATCCAAACAGACAAATAATGCTCAAGAATGTTAAGGCTGGTAAAAGGTAGGATGATGATGTGTTAATGTGATACCTGGAAGCATTTTAATTTCTGTTTTAATTTTCTGTTTCCTAGAAATGGGCTATGGCATCTGGTAGTGCAAGTCTGCATATCTTTACTGAGGGCTATACTGTGAATTAAAATTAGAAGATAATTTGGCTGAATAGCCTTGTAAACTATTGTGATAGGACCTAAAATACATATGTACGTTATTTCTTAGTGTTGTGTTTTAGCTCATTAGGCAGTAGCATCCTCAAAATCCATTAAAATCTGCCCTTAATGCTGAATCATGCCTTTTCCTTGTTGAGGATCTATGAATTTTTGCTTGATAGTACTTCCTCGGTGCTCAAGTGCTGTGTTCAGCTTTCTCCCATTTTAGGGAATAATTGTTTGTTAAAAATATAACCAAAACTGAAGTTTTCCAGTCACTCTGTTTTGCTACTTAGAACAGAAAAATGTCTTTCCCCTTCATGATGAAAAAGTGATAATAGCAACTGATTCCACATTCACGCCTTGAATGAGATTGAAACCATTAGTTTCCAGTTCAGCCATTGGGTATAAGTAAAAGGTATAAGCTGTATGGGGATCTGTTTTGTCCTATTTCTGACATCAGCTGTTTTTCCTTCTATAGCTCTGTGTTTACACCTGGAAATATCCATAAAGATAATTTTATACCAGTTATACATAGCAGTGAGCAGGGGATTCAGACAAATAAGGTACACCTTTCTAACAGAAATGACAGTTTAAAAACCATTTATGCAGAACAGTGGTGGTTCCTTGAAAATTGCGAAGTTTTCTAATGAGGATTCAATATTTTCTTTTGAAAGGTTTGCTCTAGTTCAATTGCACGTAGTCATTGGACTTCATGAAGGAATTAATAAAAAGAAAATATTAATATTTTAAAGTTCATTAACCTATAGTTCAAAATCATCAGTTCATTGCTAAGAGGAAACAGTCTGATAACAATGTCAGTGAACAGTCTTTGTCTCTCCATGCCAAAACCTTTCTAAAAGGGGACTGTAGGATCAGATATATTGACCATATTATTTTTCCGAAATGAGAACATTTCTCCATTTAGACCATATTCTCTTTTTATTTCTGGTGTTTTATTGTTGCATGCATCTCACAAAGAGGCTTCTTAACACAAAATAAAGCTAGTTTCATTAAATGCTCATCATGGCCACACCTTTTTGTACAGGCCTGTTTTGGGATGTCGTGTGCTGCCCTGTGTATGTATAAACTTTGAATTGGTGTGTGCCATGGCAGTCCTGGGTTTAAAGTGTTTCCGTGTCCTAAACCAGTGTAGCAACTCTGCATGTTGAATGATTCTACAAGTGAATCCCTGGTTATTCATTCAAGATTCATACATTGAGCTTTAGCTGATGAATCAGAGTGAAACTGGTCATTAGAGCCATTAATTAAAGCCGTGACTCATTCTCATGCATTTTTCCATAGAGCATGTTAAAGTAAAACCTTTTGCCCCTTTTAGAATCTTGAAATCTGCATCTCACTATATGTCAGAGAAGCTACTGATCACAGTGGTCACTCAGAAAGTCCTTTAGTCTGGCACTGTGTGTATTGCAATTTGATGTACTTCAGCCTGAAAACTGAGCAGAATTTTTGGGCAGCCTGCCTTTCTGTGGCACAGCTGTAGGATACTGTGGCCAAGGGTGGGATACTGAGATTGTTCTGGGTCACTGGATATGTGAACAGTGTCTCCTTGCCCAAGGCCTGCTTGTCAATCTATTTATTCATCATACTGAAGTAAAAGGCAACTAAAGACATATATTTCTACTCTTATTTTTCCTGCTGACAAGTAAAAGTGCAGTGAGCGCACTAGTAGACTGGCTACTGTAAATAAATACAACAAGTGACAGTTCTGGGCTCAGAAAATTTTCAATTTAAGTTGAACAGGTATCTGAAGAATAGGAAGGGAAACAATGGAGAACAATGACAGAACTGGTTGCACATTACCCAGCAATCAGGGGTCAAATAGAGATTCTATCTCCATCAGTCAGTACTGGACTGGCTGAAATTTCCTATATATGAAAGCTTTGCAACAACAGAATGTTTTTATAAAATGTATCCTTTTTTATATCCCAGGGAAAAAAAATCCTGTAGTATTGTGTAGTAAGGACATAATTTTCAACCAAGTTCTGCAGCTTGCTTAAATGATCTTCTCAAGATAATTTCATTTTTCTATTAGATTCTAACATATAAACTAGGGATTAATTTGGCACATTAAATACAAACACTTTTCTCACAATTTAAAAGTGAATTACATAGTTGCATGACTACTGTTCCACTTAATTTTCCTTTTCATGTCATTTTTCTCCCAGCATTAATTTTGTTCATGTTGCAGCATTTGGCTCAGGACATGTTTCACTGCAGTCGATTATCTGACCAGTCAAGCCTGAAGCAACAGGGAATTTTACTTAAATTGGAAAGATGGATTGACATAAGAGAAGATACATGTAACTTCTTGCACTAGCTGTACCTTTTTAAAACATATCATTACAAAGATGACAAACTGTTGTCTATTCTTTGATCTGAAAGATTTTCAGAAGCTGCCAGAGTCAGAAAGTAGAAAGGCTGAGTGCCTGAAGTTCCTTCCATGTTGTGTTATAAAATAGAAGTGTGAAGAATAACTTTACAGGAAGTATCAGGTGAGAATGCTCTTAGGAGCTTTTCAAAGCAATTAGTGAAATCTGATTTAAGAGTATCTCTTCATCTTGCACCTAATAGTGTTCTCCAGATAAATTGTATTCCAATATGCTTCACAAGTTAAATAATACAGTTCCTGAAATAAATAAGAACAGAAAGAGAAAGTCACGGTAAGTTATAGGCTTAAAGAACAGCTGGTTTTGGATGAGATTTAAAATGAAGCGGCAAAATCATATTACATTTTTATCTGCCACAGTGACCAGAGGTTTACAGCAAACTCCACCATACCTGAAAGCTGTCAAATCATAAGCAAAATTAATCAGATAAGAAAAGTGGTTGGAAGAGTTCAATGACCTGAGCCCCACTGATACAACTTTGTTTGAAACTGAACCTGACTGCCTCTGCTTAGCAGAGAAGTCCAAATGTAACTGACACTAATTTCCCTCTTTCTGACCCAGCTTGACTGAATGCACAGGAACACTGAACTCTTTATGCTTCTGCCAGAAGGGTCTAATGGGAGACTCCATTGGTAGCCAGTCCTTTCTGCAGCTTGTCACAGTGTGAGCAACACAGGGTGAGCTCAAGCAGTTCATTCCTAGAGTATGGTCCAGAATGTGGCTGACCTTGGCAGCTCACAATTGTGAACTCTGCCTAGTCTTATTTTCCTTGATCCTGATACTGGAGCATGTTTCTGCAAGAGATGGAGATTGAAAGCAAATGCTGGCCTAAACATATAATAGAATTACCTCATTTTACACCTCTTGAGAAGCTGGCTAAAGCAGTTGCAGCTGATCAGCTTCTATATTCTTAGCTTAGATTCAAATCATACTCAGAGACAGTTTCAAAATTTCAAATAGTGCAGGTACATGAGAGGTGGAGATATGTGCCATAATATTTGATCTGAAAAGGTCTTCAAGGTATAGTCATCAGCTGTTTAAAGATTTCACCATTTTTATAACTTTTTTAACAGTCAGTTTCTTTCCAAACCTATCCACTTTGGACTTGACACACTAGGCAGGGAGGTGATATTGCTATAATACCATATCTCAAAGCTGAAGAAACACCAATAACACTATAAAAGTTGCAAACATTTTACCACTGTCTCAATTTTTTACTTCAGAAATGTTGATTTAGTTATATCCTTAACTGTCTTTTCTCTGTGTTAGCCTCAGTATCCCAGCAACAAAGAGCCAGCTGCTTTTCCCAGCCTCTAATTTAACATTAGAGCAGGAGGTATCATGCTGTGTCCAGTGTTATTTGGGCTCAGAAGGAAGAAAAGAGAATATGTTCAGCCTACCTTTTAGGGTTTGCCTAGCAGCTTAGGAAATCTGTTGCAAGACTCACTCTGATGTTAGGAGCTTGTACGTATTGTCTAAAAGAATTAGGCAGGCGTTGTCTAAAAGAATTTTTAAGGTGTTGCCATAGCTTTCTGCTTCTACTACAATAAAAAACACAAGATGTGCTCCACATAAATCTGTGTATGTGGGAGTCTGCTCCAGACATAATCTGTGCTCATTTAGAGCCTATTAAATGGTAAGCAAG
Source organism: Phaethornis superciliosus (assembly GCA_023637945.1). Lineage (NCBI taxonomy): Eukaryota > Metazoa > Chordata > Aves > Apodiformes > Trochilidae > Phaethornis > Phaethornis superciliosus. The sequence goes on from JAJQWJ010000002.1 coordinate 108,728,242, forward strand.
GTGAACTAATCTGCAGATCTGCAGTTTTTTATGGGCCAGTGGTATTCTGCTAATACTAATGACTCTGATGGGTAAAGGATATAAACATTACATTTGATAAGGATCTGACAAGAATCTTTGTTGAACTCAGTGAGTTGGTGTTGCTAATGGCATTTTGGGAATAAGAATTTGTGAAAAGGAAGATGCTTCTCTGTGTTTTAGTTGTTTGGTTTTTTTTTAGTAAATGTTTTGTAATTGTTCACTCCTGAACATCACACTCAATATTCAAGATGTTCCTCTTTGTCATTCCTGCAGTAGAGTCTTACTTTAGGCCTGACTCAATTTTGGTTTACTGTCCCCGTGGTTGAAAAGATGCATGGACTGAATTGGTCTCATCGTACCTCCCACTTATGCCACTTATGTCAGGTTTGAATATGAACAAGAAATTAGTGTTGTACAAAAGTGGTACAGGGTAATGAGAAGTGATAAAAAGTACTTTGTAGCAGAGGATTTTATTTTTTTTAATATTAGGGCTAAAAGGATGACTGTTTTCCAGAAACTTGTTTATAATTATTATATAGTAAATGCTTTACTCAGGAAAATGATAAAATACAATTGGAATCAAAAGTATCATTTCAAGAGGATAGAAAGCACTGCCATGCTAAATAGAAATGTCTGGTATATTTACAAGGAAAGACAAAAATAGTGTGCTGTTTGACATTGCCACTCACTTCTCAGTATCTCCAAGTCTAACTTAGGAAAGGTAGAAAGAAATGGAAAAGATTTGTAAACGATAAATTGTGAGGATCATGTGGCTTTATCAGAGGACAGGAAAATGTCTGATGTATTGTAACTGGTTGTTCTACAGACTGGTAGGTGAAAATGAGCTTTTAAGAAACATCTGCCAGTAAGCACAATGTTGAAATACTTGTGGCGGTAAACATTTTGGAATCCATAATATTTTCGGGGATGCATTCCTAATGAAATTCCTAATGAAATTCCTAAACTAATGAAAAAAATTTTGGCGCATGCTTGGCTGGACAGCATTGGGTCACCCACACAGTCATCTGATTGGAAGTGGTTTTTTTGGTATTGTTAGGTGCCTGTATCTCTGAACAAGTGCTTATTAGAAGCAAATCCATCATGGAAGTGTGTAGGGGAAGAGAGGTGAAGATTTGGGGTAAAACTTAAACAGCATATTAAAGTAAGACAAGTGTGTAAAGCCTAAAGGCTATTTGACATTCCCCTCGACTGGCAAATTCTTTGAGATGAGTCATGAAATATAGGTGAGATTGGCTTTTTCAATCCGTGAAGCTTGCAGGACAGCAACTCTGAGGAGAATAAGACACTTTTTTGTGTCTATGTTGGTGGCAGCAGTAGGATGATATATCCTCTGAAGGCTGTGATGCTGTAGGTAATGGAGCTGAACACAGTGCTTATTGAAGCCTAGCAGCAAAAACCCTGTTTGTCAAAGACAGCCTATTTGCAAATATTAAATGGATGTTGAAAGCATGCTTGTGAACAATTGGTATTTTTAGCAACGGGAAAGCAGAATGGAAAATGGTGTTTTTAAGACATAATAAATGTAATTTACACTTCTTCTGGAACAAATTAATGTTTTCTAAAACTACTGAAGTTATATGCTACCGTGTCTGAAAAGAGAGGGCTTTGTATACTGTTAACATCAGGAGATCTATGTTCTAGTTACAGCTTTTACAAGTATTTAAAATAATTTTAATTCTAGTAGTGCTGAGCCTTCCTATCAGCTTTTAGACTGCTTCACCTTTCTTAAAAATAACTAGCCTAAGCAGATCAAAATGCTTTGCAGGAGTTCATGAGCTAGACACCTATATTTATTTTTACTACTGTGACAACCAAGGCAGAGAAGAATGGTAGTCTGATTTTTCTGAAGGACTTTACTTTCTTTAAAGTGTCTAATAAGATAGATGTCACCATATGAAGGAAACAAGGAGCAAATGTCTCCTATGACATCAATAGGCTAAATATCTGGATTCACAGTAGACTAGCAAAGCTTGCTGTCACTGGCTATTTTATTCTCCCCTGTATATTTTCCTCAGGAATAAGATTGAATCCCTGTGGTATACACATAGAAAACTAAAACAAAGGTTTAGTGTGAGACATTGAAAAGTACCTAGACCTGATTTTACAATGCAAGACATGGATAATTTTGTGGCCTTCTGAAGACTGAATATAGAACATACAATCTGAAAAAATGGCTACTGATGTACCGCAAACACTAGTTGGTGAACATGTTGCCAGCCCAAGGTTGAGTTTTCATTATGTTTCTAAAATCCGGGTTTGAGAAATCACATCAATGGGATGTGAGATGCCCCCCATCATCAAGGAAAGCTTCTGAAGCAAAGTGACGTGGCCGATAAAATTCCACCTCCAGGTGCTGCTTGCAGGTGTCCACTGGAATGTGTCAGATGACTGAATATGACTCTGGTAGGAGGGATGGCCTTTTCATTGAAAATAGTTCTTCAGTTCTTATGTTGCCCCTCAGAAATAATAGCGGGCTTTTAATACAACACTGCCTGATTCGTTGGTCACTTTTAGGTATTATATTGATTTAACATTTCTTCAGAGACAAAAGGAAATATATGACCCATGGAAAATGTGATTTTTTTGAGAGCTGATGCTGATGGCAGGTGCATGTTGACTGCTTCAAGCTCTGCTGTCCCTGATGTTCATTAGACATTTTTAAAAATATGTTTTCTGCTCTGTTTATGAACTACACTTCTTTTTCAACACTTGGTAAGGATGCTGTTTTAAACTACCTTCAATGAATATATTGCAAACCCATTTGCTGAATTGAGCCATTTCATGGTGAAGTAAGCTGAATGTAAGAGAAATATGGCTTGGTTTGGGACACTGTTCTTTACTATATCAAAGCAATAAAGCAATAAAGAGAAAGGAACAGGTTGGAAGAACTTTCAGAATCCGTTTTATTTATTACTTAGAAGTAATGAAGCAAAATGTAGTTGTTTGTGCCCTCTGAATGTTAATCTGCCCAGCTGTTGAAATGACAGTGAAAAGTGATAGCAAGCTCTAAAGGAATTGCGTGTAGCTCATCTGAACATAAGGCTAGTTGGCAGGATATTGAACCTGAAGCTAATGAGCAGGCAGGGCTGGGATTTGGCATGTGATGGAAGTGGGCTCACCACACAAGGGTTTCAGAAATAGAAGCACAGACCTGAGCAGCCAAGTTTGTGTTGAGACACGAGCAGACTGACCGTGAAAGCTTTGGAGCATGCAGCAGCCACCACTAACCATTTGATGCCAGTGTCTAAAAGTAGCTCTAGCTCTGGGTTTCTATTTCTGGCCTGAGTCTTCAGGGGTTTTTGAATTGTATTGCAAAGGGCAAAACGTGTGGCAGAATAGAACTAATGCTATTCACTGTCCTTTGGCAGGTACTTTGTAACACTGACATGTCAGGCTGAGCATCCTCCAGCTCCTGCTCCTCTACAACTGTATGTCTCAAAAGAAGGTGTGATTGAAGGAGCTCCTATTTTCTCCCTCCCCTTCCTCACACGTGGCTTTATCTCTCCAGGTATATCCACAGGTATTAGCATCGCAGTCACTGCTGTTTAGTCAGTATTGTTGCACAGTCCCTAATCTTCTGTTGTAGAGATGGAGCAAGAAGGCATTTGGTAAGCTTAAAGTTGCTGAAAGCTTGAGTCAAGAGTCTAGGAGACCACGTAGTACAGCAGCACCCTTCCAGGTTTCAGTGATGGCACAGAATAAGCAGGCCAGAAGACTGGAGTCTTGCTGGTTTTGCTGGCAGAGACACAAGCTGTTGTTGCTACCCATGATTAGCAAGATGTGGAAATAGTCCTGTGTAGAAACAGAAGCAGGGATTTCTAAAGCTAACAGGGTAGTTTCATACTAAAGCCAGCAGTAGTGTAATACAGACTGAGAACAGCTGGCCAGCTGGTCTCTCCAGATTCTGGCACAAACAGTAAATCACGAGGTTACCATCTGACATAAGTGGACCTACTGTAACACACACGGCTCATCTCCGAGGAGCTCTAAATAGCAAGGGCTGGAATAACTCCTCTGTGACTCCACGTTTCTGCTGATGTATGATAAAGTTACACGGGGATGGAAATGCCATAGTGAATCAGATTGGAGCACAAATGGTAATGACTTCTCTGTGTTTGCTTAAAGCCAGGTGATAGCTGGTTCTACTGAGAAGCAGAGTGTCAGTGAAGTCTTCCTCATCCTGCTCTCTGCAGTGGTCAACTTTTGTAGCCACTAAGGACTGTGTGTGTTGAATAGCTGGTGGGAGGGGGTGGACTACATTTCCCAAAAGAAAGTCTGATGGAAACAAAACTGTCCTCCCTACCCACCTCTCCAGCACGGGCAGCAAAACTGAGGCATGTGAAAGGCAGCAAATGTTACTGACCCCCTGGAGTAGCTCAGAGTTTGTCTGAGGACTTCAGTGCACCCTCCTCCACCCCTTTCTAACAATCCTGGTGTCTTGGAATTGATTCTGATGTTTTAATCTTTAGAGTAGGATGCGGTGAGAGCAATAAAATTTAATCAACAGAGTACTTGTTTTATCAAGTAAATGGATAATAGTGACATTTTACATTCTTGTGAGACTCAATTTCTTGAACATTTTTTTAATTATTAGATATTTTAAAATTCTCCTCAGATTTTAGTTTGGCAATTCACCACATAATGAGATTCAGCTTTTCTGAAACATTTTATTATTGTTGTTATTAGTGTTGGATAGTGCATGCTCTTGGAAATGTGAAATATGTTGTCAAATATTGTACCAATTTCAGTTTCCTTTGTCACAGCCCTGTGAATAGGTCTTTCCAGTAGTCATCTCCATCATAAAGGATAATGGGATCACTTGGATCAGAGGCCAGATAATCTCTGTATGTATGGTTAAAGATCCCTTTTAACTCTATTTTCTGCATTTCTTGCATCCACCATTTATGGAAATCTTTGCTTTCTGAGGCACACTTTTGTTGGTGAATACTGTCACCTAACTACAGTTTTCAGAAGCTAGGCATTCATCAGGCTCTCTCCTAAGTTAACAGAGGAAGAAGCAGCATCTCCAGGAGGCAACTTATCCCCCATGTCTGTAATACCTAATACTGGGATGTGTGCAATTTCCCTCTGAGGGAAAAAAAAAAAAAAAAAAAAAAAAAAAGTGTCATTCTGTACCTGACCAGTTTGAGAGCAGGTTCCAGCTGAAGTGACAGGACAAATAAATGGACTATGAAATAAAAATACATCATCAGTGGTCCAGGAAACTTTAAAATGCTGATGGCTAGCACAGTATTTTGGGACAGCAACACTAAATGTTAATTCTGTTCTATTTCTCCCTCCTAAATTTCCCACTCTGGCCCCTGTCATGAGAGGATTTTGGCAGGAGGGACCTCTGCTCATGCCTGCCGTGGCTGCTACTACATTCCTGAATTCCACCTACATCCAATATTTCTTAGTATTCACTTGGGTGTAGTCACAAGGGATAGATGCTCTGTGTGTTTGGAGGAGTAGTACAAGGACTGTGCATCATCTGAGTTTTCTTTCTGCTTCAAATAGTCCACAGACCATGTGCCAGCCCTCCTCATGAAGTTGTCATTGAGTGTGTAGAGTGCAAGCTGGTTTCCTGAATGGATGAGAAGGCAGGTGGCAAGCCAAAAAAAAAAACCAAACTATTTTTCAAAGCTTATGACTGGGGAATGAAATACACAGATGTGTAAAGAAATATCCATATTATAGATTTAGACAGACATTAATGAATGTGTGTCCTAACTATCATACCAAGGTTATAAAGCCTTTGCTTACACACAAGACAAATCTAGTTTGTCTAGCTCAAACACTGGCAGTTCAGACTCCCTCTTAATTACAAGATTTATGACTTTGCCTTTATCCAAAGGGCTGATCTAAAGGAATGAGAGAGTAGTTCAGTCTCTCAAGTGCCCTTGCTTCTTGTTCTCATTATCAGAAAGGTAAAGGTGCCAGTTAGAGTTGGTCAGACACTTTTATAATTAAAGCTTTAAAATTTAATAGTGAAGTGCATGTCTTACACTTTGGCACCTTGAGTTGCTCCATCAAATACTGTTTGTGATCTTCGTAATTCAATGAATGTGGTGGGGTGCTGAAATACTTCAAATAATTTGTCCTCGGGGTTTCTTCCTCTTGATCTCTATTTTGGTTTTAACAAATTGCTTTCCCACAGTGTGATGCTTTGTGAAGTTCTGTCAGTGTCACCCAGTAGTTCAGAAATTAGTTGTGTGTCAGCCACAGGATCAGGAGTCACAGGTCTATGTTATATGTTGCTGGAACTCCTCTGAATCTCTAAGCATCCCTGCTGCTTGTCCCAGGGCCAGTGGAGGGTAAGGATGGCTCATTCAGCATATTGATGGAAGCGGATCTGGAATTTTTAATTAATTCAGAACCTGATTTTTATTATTTTAGAGTTCACTGGTCTATCAGAGAGATTTTGTGTTGAGGCTTGTCTCACAGCTTCCGATTCATCGTTAAAAACACCAGGAAATATTTTTGTCCCACTGAATTTGGTAGGAAGAAATCTCAAAAGTACTCCAAGCAGAGATACAAACATCTCTTCTCTTGCACCTCTGACCATGGTATCTTGTCCTTTCCCCTCTTCCTGCCTCCTTTGCAAATACCCTCACGTTTCCTTGCAGGCATTTTGTCCCCTCAGCAGTCCCACAGATGCCTCATGTGCTCTGCACTCTTCTGCTAAGCGGCCGCTTGATGTTGGTTTGTGCTGGAGTAGTTAGCTGGCTACCTGGTGTGTCCTGGCAGGCGGGGTGTCCTTCTTCAGAAAGAGGGAAAGAAGCACTTCTGTCCTTACATGCAGAGGTTAGTAATTTCCTTACCAGTGGAACAGTGGCTTTACTGCTCCTTCATTGCCTGCCTACTGAGATTGACAGCTCAGGTTATTGTGTACGTTCAGAGAGATGTAGGAAGAACACAACAAGTTTCTTGTGCCTTGGAAGTTACTCTTTTACACCTGTTCTGCTAGGTAACTCTATCCTGTTTATGTGAAGAAAATAAATCAATACGTGTTTGTTTGAGAATACATCATAGAATAGATTTCATTGCATTGCAACACTATCAACATTGATAGCAAATATCTTTAAGGCAGAACAGAAAGGCAATGCATTTCGTCTTTTCTTATCATCTTCATAATGTTTTCCCTTCTGTTTGATCCTGCTGCTATAGACTGAGAACCTTTGTACAAAGCACAGAGGCAACTTCAGCTCTCATCAGATTACTCAGTGCCTGGCAAAACTGTATTTTAATGGGTGCTTGATGTCATGTGGGAAAATATTATTTTGTTCTGCTCCATGGCAACATTATTTTCACATTTAAATCCTTGAAAAATATGTGTTTGCATGCTGATTGGATCAAAACACTGGGTCTCACTTTTAGAATTTCTCTGAATCTTCTAATAACTCACTACTGAAAAAATTTATTATGGTTTTATTTCCAGCAAAGATGGCACATCCTTTAAAAAGCAAGCAGATTGTGAGTCTCTCTTGAACCACACTTGTTTGAGATAGCACAGGTAAGCCTGCTTCATCTGTACATAATACTGTTTTGGATACTACATTTCTGCTCATCAGATTTTAATCACTCAAGTGGCAGGGAAAGGAATGTCCTCTGGAGTATATAAAAAAACCAAAATCAAAAACCCCGTGAATACACTTACCAGAAAGTATCCTGTACACTCAAGGCACTTCTGCAGTTGGGCAGGCTTCAGAGAACACCTTTCTGTTTCAAAGTCTTCATTAAAGTAAATATTTTTCTATTTACCTGTGGCGTTTTTGCAGTTTTTCATAAGAGTAGTCATATTTAAGCTAACCTCTTGGGAGGAAATTCAACTCTATTCAAAAGCCAGGAAAAGATATAGACAACTATTTAGGTTTCACTTAAGGCCTTATTTTGAAGGTTTAAGTGCAATTTTCTACACGGAGATGAATTTCATTCTCCAGTAGTTCTAAGTATGCTGTTAAAACTGGTTATATGTCACACTGAAGGGACAGCTCATCTCATGGCCCCTGTGAGGTTCCTTAACCTTTTTACACATACAGTACCTATAAAATCCTTTACCCAGAGCAGAATTGCATCTTCATTGCTTGCTTCCTTCAATAATAAACAGGCCATATTTGGTTGGTCAGAACAAGTCTTGAATCTAAGATAAATCCAGCAATTTATGTTGGCTGAAAAACAAACAAACAAGCAAACAAAAAGAATAAAAAGAAGAGATAGAATGTTGACAAGATCTTTCTTGTGGTAATATTTTCCAAACATGAGTATTTCGGCACTAGGGATTTTATGTTGGAAAGAAACTTAGATATCACTTGCAAACATAAAGAAGGAGGTGATGCCCTCCTTTTCTCCATTAATAGCCCATATTCCAGTGGTTCTGGATTGGTATTTAATTGAAGTAGGTTTAAACCTAGGCTGAACCTAAACCACAGCAGTGGCTCTTAGACCTTGCAAAAGCCCATGTTGCTCATCCCTAGGACATTGTGTGCTGGTTCCTCCTGATGTAACATTTTTATTGCATCAGATAAGACAGGCCAGTTATCTTCCTTTACAAATAAGACTTGAAACAATCCAGAGTGATTCTCACTGTCCTTCTCTTGTAAAACAATATTTGAATATACTCTACACTGAAAATAATTTTCAAATTGAAAACAAATAGCTTAGTGTCAAGTCAAAAACATTTTTTCCATTTCTTTTTTTGGTGGCTGAACCAGAAAAATACAAATGTTTTTTGTTTTTTATTCATAACTGGGAAGAGCTTCAGAAGAATAAGCTTTTAGTAATGTACATATGAATTATAATATGCACTATTAAGTGCTAGAGCAAGATGCTTTAAGCAGGTTAAACAGTAGTTTAACATAGCTATTTCAGCTTCAGACTCCCGTGAAAGGTAAAACTGATGAAAAATCTTGTACACTTTTAATTAACAAGATAAAGCTAAACCACCTTAATGAACTGTGGGGGGGCAAGAGACCGGTCTTGATAAAATCCTCTGTGAATCATTTTGCAATTTTCCAGGAATCTGGACCTACTAAACAAACCAAGAACTGGGCCTGTTAAAATAATTAAACCAAGTACTGAATAGCCCCCAGCTCTGGTTTCAGTGAAAATTCTGTCATTAAAACAACATTCAGGAGGGAGAACTATTAATATGTAAATGGCTGGTCACCCTCTGCTGCAGCTGTAAACCCTTTTCTGGTTATGGCAAGAATAAGACAGAATTCCTTGCCTGCAGAATGGGTCTGGTGATGACAATCATTGAAAACCAGCTGTGATGTTTCCTTTGTTATAATCCCCTGCTATGCAATACCGTTTTTGCAGCTTCCCAGGAAGTATTCCTTTTCATACAGATCTTTATCTCTGGTCTATAACCAATGTTTGATCTTGTGGCTATGAAAATTTGCTGGGGTAGGGAAGATGGCACAGGTTTTTTTGTTCGTTTGTTTGTTTTTTGTTTTGAGGGTTGGGGGTTGGGAATATATCCTGGAAGATCCCCAAAAGTGTGTTCCTTATTATAGGCTAATTTCCCCCCTGTTCAGCCTCTAGCCCCAGCATTTATCGTTCTTCTCTGTCTAGTAAGTCCATTATGTTTAAAATTAAACTTTTACTAATATTCTGGGTAGCGTTTCTGAGTTGTCTTGTAAGATGGTGCCACATAAAGTTGTCAGCTATCTTAGATGAAGATTACTGTATACCAGCTTCTTTTCCCCTGCCTGTTACCCTCAGGAAGCAGCATTAAGGGCTTCTGCTTGAATTGTTACCATTTCCACTGGGTTGCTAAGCACATTTTAAATGTAGGCTGTCATTTCTTTCTTCAGTTTATTTCTCCCTCCTCTCTTTTCCTCCCTTCATCTCCAAGTCAATTTGTGATATGTTTGTGGAAATGTTCTTCAGCTTCATTAGAGCATTGATTTTTTTTTTTGTTTGTTAATTTGTCTAATTCCCAGTCAAATGAGGACATGGTACTTGTAAATCATTTGGTTTCTCATTAATCTCTTCCAGTGTTGGCTCCATTATTCAGCTGTCTCCCTATTTACTATCTCTAGCGAAAAATATCCAGCATTTCCATCACTTGTCACAAGTAATGTCACGGCTGCTGTGGATCCACTGGCCTGTATAATCAACATAATTTTAATTTTTTTATTAGAAATCAAAATAATTGGTGCCACTGTAGAAAGATGCGTCTTCAGTCCCATGCAAGGAAGTTCACTAAATGAAATGTAATAAATAGAAGTTCTAAAGCCTGTCCTCTGTGTTTATGGCAAATCTAACTCATTAGTTTTTCTTTCACAAAAGCTGCAGAAGATGCTGCCTAGAAGAGCAAAAATCCTGAGAGCTGCAACCTTATGCCTTGACACCTTTCCGGCAGAGATCCCATTGAGATGAGAGGAATAAGGATTTCAGCATTCACTCCGGAGATGCAAATATCAGCTTAGTCAAACACACAGATAAAGAATTCTCTGCTTCTGTCCTTGACTATAGAACACTGGCATCACATTGGACTTACATGCTCCTTACATGTTGATTGTCAGGCCAGGCAGGGTGCCTGCACATTTAGCAATCTAGCAAGAAAATAATGTCCTTCTGAAATGAAGAAGTGCTTCCCAGGGCACCAGGTTGTTCTCCCCCTTCTAGGTTGTGCTCTAGCAGGGTAGGAAAGAGAATTAGGCTAAAATCCCTACTGAAGGGAAAGGTGGTCATTGCCCATAGCCATTACATTAGCTTTATTGTTGAGGTAGAACAGGCTTCACCTTATTGTTCCCTGACTAATCTCAGCTGCATGCAAAGGAGTAGATTCTTGTGTCCCCTAATACTGCTCTATACTATATGACAGCTTTTTCAAAGTGGCTTTCATTGCATTTCAGAGATGTTGGCAGCTTGTTTCTGTATAAGCATATATCTGCTTTCTGATCTTTAGATCATTAATCTCAGTCATTCTTATTATCTTATTTTGAAAAGAGACAGATTTTGCCAATAGTCTTTCTTGATGCCACTCACCCTGAGTTTCTCCATTGACTTTGTGCTATAGTCACTGAATACAATTTCAATGCCATGGTTATTTTAGTTGCCACTCAGTGACTCATCTTCCTCTGACTGTAATGCGGTTTAAGGAGCATTTAATATTCTCTGCCATGTAAGGGAAAGTTTCTTAGCCAAGACAATGATAAGAATCTTAGGCTTACTTAGATGGAGACATTGGGTTGATGGGAAGGATTAAACCATGTACACATTTTGTATTTGAAACAGCAAATAATAAATAGTGCCTCTTCAAGAACAGAAGTCCTACGTAGGGAAGATCAGGACACAGTGTTTCTTCATGTGGCAAAAATATCAGAGGAGAAGGAAAAAAATGGTGAAGCTTTGTTTGTGAAGCATGCACTGGCTAAATTGCTGCCCCTTGCTGATCAGTCTAATCCTTTTAATGAGACTAGGTAAGCAAAAAGGAGGCAGTAATGATGCTGATGACTCAGAGATTTTTCTCTATGAAAGAAAACAAGCAGAAGAGGGTTGTCAAAACAGTGCAGTACAATGACTCTCCAGGTGTCCTTTTCACCTGTAAAGTGGTTTCTGGATAGCAAGCTAGCCAAACTCAGGGGCTTCCAGTGTCCCTGGTATAAGTGCTAGAATATAAATCAGTATATTGTAAGACTGTGTGAGATTTGTTATGATTCAACCACCCTTTGGCTTGCAGTATGCATTTTGCTTAAGCCTGGATTTCTGTTGGTCCTTTTTGTTTGAAGAATGATGCAGCAGCACAACAGCTCAGAGACCAGTGTACAGAGACATCAAGGCACTTCTTTGCTCTGCCACATGGGATTTAACTCAGCTTTCTTGATGAAACTTCCCTGATCTGAGGATAAGGGAAGATACTTCTTTTACACTGCCTTGTTCTGTATTTTGTAAAATAATTAAAGATTTGGGAGTTATGCTTTGTATTCAGCGATTCCCTCATGGGAGAGTCCTAGGATACCATCCCTTTATCGAAGCTGATTTCACTGCAAAATTTGTATTCACGACCTAGGAATAAGAAGGCCCTGGGGAGAACCCTGACCACTAGATGACAGTCAGGTTACTTTCCTTCACCCAAAGAGCTTTTAATTTTTTATGTAAAGTGAAACAGGCTGAGCCAGAGAGATGATAAGGACTCCAGGCCCATAAAATAGCCAGATACTTGTCGTAAGAACAGATTTCTGGAGGAGCTGGTTTGAATCCCATCAGGCAAAAGGTGGCTTGGTATATGGGCTTACTATAATTTCATTTGCTGAATTTACCACTAGATTATGGTACGAAAGGGGGATCAGTAGTTCATCTGTTAGCTGTGCTTCAAGAGACAGGAGTAACACACCTTATTCAGATGTGCTGATAGAACATGACCTAGATAACCCGTCAACTACAACACCAACTGGTGTGACCCAGCAGGGCTTGCCCCTCATGTGCCAGGGGATGTCAAGTACCTGTATGCATGGCCAGAATACTATAAATACTTGGGTAACATTCACATTTATGCTTTAGCCCCTTAACAACTTGAGGATTTACATGCCAGCTGGGGAAGGAGCCAGCCAGCAGTATCTCAGCTTCAGGGTTGAGAGGTAAATGCAGAAGTAAGTGAAATGTAGATGCCCTAGCATTTTTGTGCATCTGGTACATAGCTGCTTTAACACTTGAACAACATGGGCTTCTGCCATTGCAACCTCATGCCAAGAAAAACATAGTAATGTATGTTTGATGCCAGCTGTACAAGTTACACAAAAAAACAGTAGTTAGAGGAAAGTGTAGAAAATTTGAATGATTTCTGCAGGGAATTTTTTTTTCACCTGCAAGGCTTAATTAGTAGAACTCCAGATTGTAACAGTGCAGTGCCTGAAAACATGTTGGATTGCAGTGAGACGTGCTTTTTATGGGATGCTTTCATATGTATGTTTTGATGAGATAGTGATATTGTTGAAAAATCCAGGAGTACTTCCTCAGACAGCTCCAGCTCATGAATGCTACTTTGGATATCAGAACTCATTTTGTTGCAGGTGAGAAATTTTCACATTTGACTTATGTCTCTTTATACAGTTCTTACAACAGTTTCAGGGGTTTTTTGGTGTTTTGTTTTTTTTTTTAATTTGTCACTATAGAAATCTACATGACCTTTACTATACTCTTGGATAGTTGTAGCAGGCTCAGTACAATGTATGTTCAAATGTACAAGGCAGGTGAGAATGTCTCAAATGTCACACGCAGTACAGAACATCTCTGTGCTTTGCCTGGGGAGCTGTTACCCTCTATGCACAAGAAAGCAGAGCACAGAGCATTTCACAGTGCATAAGTCTAACTGAGAACTTGCTGATACTTTTCCCTTTCTATCAATACACTAGATGGCAAAAATGTTAGTATACGTACTTCTAGGGAACAGTGTGTTTTTGCACTTTGGTAAATGCCGTAATTCTCTTCTGCTTGTCAAGATGTACCACCTACAGGTGTGGGGCTTCAAAGGACACTATTTAAAAACATCATTTTCTGACCTGGATTGGCACTTACATGCTCCCTAAAAGCAAGTCATTGAGATGGCAATTTTGAAATCCCGCTTTAAAAATCATTATCTTTCTCCTGACATATCTCTGCACTTACCGCTGGAAACCAGTTAAACCAGGGGCATATTTATAGCACCACTGAGAGAACAAAGTTGGTCCCTTAACTGTGACAGAGCCCATTTTAATCCTGTCAGCTGTCTCCTTTCTTAGCTTAGCATCAGAAAGCAAGTTTCATTCTATGGTGGCCTCATGCTGCTAGCTGAAGCTTTTCTCAGTGTCAGTGTGAAGGGGTCATTAGGTGCTTCTGTATGTATTAGCTGCTTCTCCTGCTCTTGATCTCTGATCTCCTGGATCTAACATCCAATTGCTCTCTTGATTGTGCAAATGCCTCATGGAAGATTTCTAGTCCATCTGTGTGTAGGCGATTTTAAATATATGCTAATTTTATTGTAAATTATTGACAAGATGAATACGGAGAAACCTGTTTGTATAATGTTTTTGATACTGGAGAAATCTGATCAGGTGTTTTCCATCAAGGAAGTCTCTCGTCCCATTTTTTCCCTCTTTGTGTGCTTCATTGTGAGTGTCTCCTGCTTGGCAAATGGTCTGAGAAACTGAGAACTATCCCCCACAGTGTTCATAGCTGCAAATGCATGAGCAGTATAATCAAGTGTAGGCAGCTCAGGCTGACTCATTATGTTGGTGTACATTTGCCTCTATGGTGACTGTCACCAAACCCTTTCTTGCAGGTTAAGGTGAGGAGGCCAAGTGAACACCTTCTGAAACATGCTGAAGAGAGCACAATGAACAGTGTTTAAGGCAGTCGGATGTCATTAATTAAAACTGTAAGTGAATTTTCTTAGCTAATCCTTCTTTGACCTTGCAGTTATTGTGGGTTTTTGTTAGGATTATCTTTAGGATGTCATTATGGTGGTTGTCACTAGGATTAAGGACCCCATGCTCTTTTCCTCTTAAAAGGATAATACATTCTTTTTATTTTAGTTTAAGAGAATCACAGACCCACCAAATCTCATGATTGTTCAAGAGGCTCCTGCTATGCCATTACATCTAGTTTTTCTCCTATGGCTTTTTTTCCTCTTAGACATCCACTATATAACATTTTGCCCTTTCTTTTGCTTTGTGAAACCTGAAGATGGAGGATGTGCATGACCCATGTGATCTCTAATCTGCCTGCAGTGGCACTTGGTGCATGGGGCAAGGCTATGGTGCTGCCATGAAGCACAGATATGCCCTCTTATGAGATCCAGCATTGAAAAAGACTTTCAGAACTTCTTTGGCAGGAGCTTTTTACCAAGGTCCCTCCCTGTCACAGGGATACCAAATTCAGCCCACTGACACACACTGAAGGCACTGGGGCTTGAATACTAGAAAAGCAGCAGCTTGCAAAGACTCCAACAAAATCAAACGTTCAGTGAAAGCTGTGTGAATGTCTTCCTTCATAGCCAGAAGTGACCTTGAGAATGTGAAGCCACAGTGCATAGTAAATATGCATTTTGGATGCATAAGTCAGAGAATTAGAGAATGTTACCAGTGTCCCCTATGCAGATCCCTATTGACCAGCTGTACTGTAGAGAATATAGTTTTTATTTTCCTCCTGCAAATTTTCTTGTACACACTTGTCTGGTATATGAACTTTTGAAACAAACAAACAAACAAAAAATATTTGTTTCAGATCCAGAGCCTGTAGAGCTGAGACCCTGAGTTCTTGCAGTTAGCTGCCAGAAATTAAATTCAGGCTCTTTGATTCAAAACCGTGTGTCTCTTTCTCATGGTGTCTGAGCACTAACACCCAAAACCTGAATTCTTGGAATTTGATTCTGAACTTCACAGTCTTGATCTCTCTATTTGTGTGCATATAGCCAATTGCTATGTCCTTATATGCTCTGAATTGGTATCTCTGTTTAGGGATCCTCATCTGATATTTCTGGTGCTTGGAATTTGCTCTTTGGGATTGTCTTGGCAGAGAGACCTGAACCTGGCCCTCTGCCTGCTTCCTTTGGCCTTTAGCCTTTCCAGTGGTATGTGCTTCTTTTCCAAGACCTGTCTTCATCTCAGCTGTCTGGGAGAACTGTGTAACTTTCCCCATCCTTTTCTCTTCTGGTTTGCAGGCACCCTGACCTGATTGTGATCTGCAACGTATTACAAGGAGTGGGATTTCTGAGAAATCTTGCTCTTCACGTATTTTGTTTCTATTTCCTTTTCCAAGTACCTATCTTAGCATTTTTGCTTTTGAAGTGGCCTTGATTTAGGATTTCATGCAACTTCACAAGATTCTATCTACCTGCTGATGTTAATCTTAATTCAAAATGTCTTGCAGTTGCCTGAGTCAGTTGTCACATTATGAAAATATCAACATGGAGAACATTTCCTTAAAATGATTCAAAACAAAATAGCTAGATAGTGTAATTTTTATTTTTAAAAAACCTTGAATATTCACATCCACTGCACTTGGACATAGATTTCTGGAATGAAAAACGTCCTTGTGAGATTAAACATTGTGGGAAAAGTTCACATGAGATCATTAATGACTTCAAAATACAAGTTGTTTGCAGTTCCCTTCCTCTTGAAAAAAAAAAAAAATCATTTTGGTGATCTAAACTCTTCCAGTAAACGTTTACAGATTTCCTGAGTGGTGTCAGTTTTCATTGTTGGAAAAAATTCTAGGTCTATCACACCTAAATATATACCTATTCTCTTCCAGAGAACTTTTTAAAAATAACTCCTAAACCAAGTTTCAATTATTGGAATTCCTCCAGTCTCAGCAAGAAGACTCATTGAGCTCAGAACAAGATCAGAGCCCTTTTTCTGGTAGGTAAGTACACCTGTAAGTGTACTGTGAAGCCTAAGGCACATCTGAGGTCACCT
Organism: Phaethornis superciliosus; assembly: GCA_023637945.1. Taxonomy (NCBI): domain Eukaryota; kingdom Metazoa; phylum Chordata; class Aves; order Apodiformes; family Trochilidae; genus Phaethornis; species Phaethornis superciliosus. The sequence continues at coordinate 108,744,687 of JAJQWJ010000002.1, forward strand.
CTCTCCGAGTGCCCATGGATTCAGTGCAAAACCATCTACTAGGTAGCAAGAAGTGTGGCAATTTGGCCTTAAGATGTGCTTCTGCTTCACAGCTCTGTAAAGATTGTGTAGGGGCAGTGTTAATGTAGATGAAAAGGGGCCAGGGAGCATTCTCTACTCTTAGGTCATGTAGTGCAGCCTAACTCATGTTCTCATGACTAAACTCTCTTTCAATCAGGATGACTGAGCCCAAATGGCTTAACAAGGTACATTCCAGTATTGTTCCATCCCCAAAATTGAGGCCAGGTAGAGTGTGGGAGGGTGGGAGTTTGCATGAGTGAAAACTGGGCTGGGAACATGCAAATACCCAAGCAGCCTCGATGATTGTGGGCCAGAATGTGGGTCAGTACCTGTCCCTCATTAGATTACAGCATAATATAGTTATTAAAATAGAACTTCTAGGCTATTTTAAGTTACACGTTGTAATGATGGCAGTGTCATAATGATAACAATGACCAACAAGGCTGACCAGCACAGAGAAGAACCTATGCCTACTTACTCCACTTACTCCATAGGTTTTTAATTCTTTTCATATTCTGTGACTCTGAACATGTACATGGGTTAAAATTGGAAAACCTTTGCTCCCTTGCAGGGAAAAAGTCATGACCACACGGTGTCTTTGCTTTACAAGTGTTGCCCCAGTTTGAATCCCAAGTAGCATTTTTTTATGGACTGAAATAGCTTATTCCCATGGAAACTCTGAATTTGCACATTGCTGCTCTGAGCCAAGATCTTTCAGGCTTTTCCCTTGAGGTATTCTGTCCTGTACAATTCTGATCATGTAGCCATAATCCTGTGCTGCTGTACCAGCCTTCCTTTTCATTCTTAAAAATTCACATCCAGCTCAGTTATCAGATGACCTAACAAACGTGTTTCCTGTAACCTCATGTATTTATTTAATGGTCAGTGCAGTCCAGCAACAAATGTCAGAACTTTCACTCCTTCACTTTCAATTTCAGGGGAAAGAAGCAGAAGTTCAACACATGGAGTGTCAGGGCTGGACAGTGAAGCATAGGCCTAATTAGCATTCCCTAGGTGATTTTCATGCAGTTCAATTTTTTAAATATCTTGACAGGACAGTACCATTTTCATAGGTCTCTGATCTGAAAGTCGTAAGTGTCAAAATGGATCGGTGTTCACTTCCTCTGTGTCATGACTGTTATCTTAATTTATTTTTCTGCTTTTAGAAGAATAATGATTGTCTACTCACTTGGACGAAAATATAAAGGCATCTAGAAATTTAAGGTCATATTTTTTGTTAGCAAATCCCAGTTCAAATGTTTTCTGATAAACATAATGTTGCTAATATCTCTGAAAGATGGAGGTTTTTTAAGAAAATTTGACCACATGGAGATTACTTTTGTTTATCCAGGAAGAAGTATGAAGAAAGATCTTGTTGTGGTACAGCTTTGTGTATGATTATTTCTGGCCCCAATCCCGCAATGAACTTGATCTTTGCCCAGGGACTTCTCTGAATGCCGTAGAGAAGCATTTAAGGTGATGGAGGATGTTTCTGTAGTATGTAACAAAATTCAACACATGGACCTCTGGGGTACTACTGGCTTGCACTCACAAAGGCAGATGGTGCAGAGATGCTTGACCCTTGATCAAGCAATGCTACCAGAGAGACACTGGTTGTTATGGTTCGCTGCAAAAGAGTTTACTGAAGTGAGGCCTACACTAAAAATTTTGGGAGTCAGTGGTCTACAGTGAGACACATAGAAGGCTTATTTGTAAGACTTTCAATTCCCAGTTGAATCGCTCAAGTGGAACAGCCAAAGTGTTGTCAAAAGTCCTGAAATCCACTTTGGGGTTTGGTTTAACCTAGACCTCCTCATCCAGAAGACAAAGGTCTGTCCTCCATTCTCTAGCCCTACGCAGAGCCTGCACAGTTATTAAGCAATAAATAGTAATAAGTATAAAGTAATAAGTAACAGTTCCTTCTGTCAAGGGGGAGGCTCCTGCCAGGTTTTTTCAGAGTCTGACTGATTAGTTTATTTAGCCTGCCCCTGAAGAGAGGACAGGAAAGAAGTTGCCCCATTGGGAAGGTGCAGAGCAGTGTCCTGGTGATGAGCCTGAGCTGGGGTGGGCAGTATATAGCTGAAGGAGTGTAGAAAGGAAACTTTGCCCTCAAGCCTTCTTCGTCTGGAGCTAGACTACTAATGACCTTTCAGCACAGTTATCTCTTCTCAGACCAAGCCAAGCAAGGGAATGTGGCAAATGGTAACAACTGATCACCCACTTGGTGCAACTGCTAGAACTGTGTATTTGCAGTTAAAAGACAGTTGCTAAAAAAACCAGCAGCACTGTGTTAAGCTCTTAGAATCTCTTTGCCATTTACTATCCTTTCTCTGCCAGCAGTCACAGTTCATTCAGTAGACCTGGCAGAAAGAAATGCCTACTACCTCCACCATTCCTATTCACAGTCTGGCATCTCAGCAGAAAACCATGGTCTTTGGTACTGAAACCTATCAGGTGCATTGGGAGACAAGGTGATTTTGGTGTAAATTTGGTGATCAGGGTTTAAACTAAAAAACTTCACGTTAAAACTAACTTAAATTTTAAATTGATTGCTTTTGGTTAAACCAATATTACTTCATTATGAAGTTAAATTCTCAAATTCATATTTGAATACTCAGAAATAGGAGCTGTTGTGGAGAATTTTTTCCTTCATCACGGAATTACGCATTTGTTGAAGACAGCAGTAGCAGGTTTTGGTACTGTGCCATCCGAAATGTATGTTCCTTGAATCTTTATTGCACCAGATCAAATGCATCTATGCAAACCATGAAAATGAAATCCAAGAAAACTGCGTTCATTAAGGTATAAATGAAACTGTTAGCTGCACTTACAAAGACATTCTCAACCTGCTTTTGGCATAAAATGTGTCTTTTACAGCCTATCTTGGCATGCACATCTCCTGCCTTCTAATTATGAATGCCTTGGGGTGACCAAGTAAGCAATAATTCCAACTGCTCCTGACAGAAGAAGACACTGCTGCACTGCATTATTTTTCTGATGAATGTATCTTCCCAATGAGCTGAAACAGGCTTTGCATCAGCAACATCTGCAGCAGCAGGGATTTAGAAAGTGGGTCAGGTATATTGATGGACTGAAGAACGAGAATGGATGAATGAGGGTGTGTGTGACCACATGTACAAATGTGGATCTACTTTTGTCTTCACATTTTCCTCCGAATATCTCACTAATTGATTCAGATCATCTGGCGATAGTCATAGAGGGAATGTGCAGTATAAAGTGCTTTACTTAGAGGTTTAGTCACCATGATTGAACAATCTGACTCTCTTACAGTTAATAGTAATTCATTTTCTGGACTCGTATGGGGACACCATTTATCCTTGTAATTCCTAAACTAGTTCAGGGCAGGATCTAGGTAACACATTCATTATAGTGTTTGTCCTCAGCACTGGTCTCTACTATTGGCCCTGGAATTGTGTGTGTAGCAATGACAGTACATTGTTTGAGGTTTAAAAACATCTAAAATAAGATGACAAATTTCAGGAGAGGAAGGACTAAAATCTTCAGACCAAGAATTACAATCAGCTAGAGAAAGAGGTAGATGGAAAGCCTATGTTGTTTTGAGTCTGGTGTTAATATATCAGGCAGCTGGGCAGGAGGATGTAGTGTGAAAACATCTGCAGTGCGAAGTTTGATTCCCTGGGGTGAGAAAGGCGATGGTGGAAGCAGCAGCAGCAGCTGCAGTCAGACTGAGAAATCTCTGCTTTTATTGTTTATTTTAACAGCAATATTGAGCTTATGTTGTGTTGATGGCTCTGGAGACTGTCTAATTTTCTTCTCGCTGCCCAGGCTGCCCATTAGGTTGGCTAATGTGTAAACTGAAAGAGCCACCAAGAGGGAATAGGGATCTTGAAGGAAGAGCCTCAGCCATCAAATTTAGTTCTTTGCAGTAGCAGGCAGCCCTGTGACAAATACTACAGATAAGTCAACAGAAATTCTACTCTGTCTGTATCCCAGGAGCCACAGAAATCTTCTCCCAAACTTGTAATACCTTAGAAGTCTGTAATACAACAGGCAAAACCACAAGAAAGCACACTACACCACAGGAAAGGAGTAGAAGAGACTGGGGCATTACCACTCTGTTCACTCTAAATTTAAGGGAAGTTGTCCCCTACAGAAGTCTGGAGGATCCTACAAAGTAAAAAGTCCCTAACACTATTTAACAGAGACCAAAACCTTCTAAGCCTTCCCTGCCAATCTTCTTTGAAAGAATTTTTTCTGGCCTCAGACCTGGCAACCAACATAACCCTCGATACCTGAGCAAGATAGATCATGATTCTGACAGCTGTTTATGCTGCTTGACTTTTCAGTTTTCTCACTGGCCTCTGTCTTCTGAGACACCTAAGAAGGTTCTCCATCAGTATTAATTGTGAACATAGTGATAGTGAATCACACTAGAAAATTACTAGACACAGCCTTTCAACCCCGCCTTTAACCAGTCACCCACCATTACAGAGATCTTGTCAAATCTTGTAAAAAATATCTAAAACCAAGCTACCTTTCTTTTTATATTTGTCTTCCTGTGTAGATCTTGCTTCAGGGTGGTGAAGGAGAGGCTCATTAGAGACCAGCACAGCAGTCCTGTTGGTTGGCTTTCCTATGTTGGCACCGTATGTGTCTCTCTCCTTTTTCACTGTCGTTGCCTATAATAGGAAGGATCAGATAGAAAATCTGTCCTTTCCTATGCACTTTAAAAAATTAAACCCCTCCAGGTGGGACTGCTGTCAAACTAGGTTAACTTTTAGACTCTTTAGCATAGACATTGTGTCTTAAAATTACCCTGGGGGCTTTCAAGGCCACTAAGGACCATGTACTTCCAGCCTTTAAACAAAACAGAAGGAAGCAGACATATAGACATTGTAAAAGGGAAATCAAGTGGAAGCTTCAGCCCACTCTACACCAAGAAGTTGTACATAACATTCTAAAACAGGGCACAACAAAGAGGGGGCTGTGAAAGAGTCCATTAGTAGTCATGTTGTCCTGGGGCAGCAACTGGCATTTCAGCACACAAATCTCCAGGTACCTTCTAAACAGATCATCTGGACTCTGAGTTGCAAACCTTTGAAAGACTCATGCATAGTTCACAATAGATTGGAAAAATTTGCTTTATAATGCCTTAATGTATCAAAAGTTACAGATTCTTTTTAATGTTGAGTACATTCTGGAGACCACCTGAGTGCAGTACTGTTATTTTCCATTTTGGTGTAACGTTTTTATTGAATGGATTTTTTTTTTTTGGACTGGTAAGGCAGAAATACTAATTAGCTCTCTCCATTTCTGATAGTTTGCCTTATTATGAAACTAATTACTGTCTGACTTTTATTATTGTGAGAATTAAACTACTGAAAAAAGCCTCAGAGTAAAAAACCTAAAAATATAAGATTTTTATAATGATTCTTTGCTGGGTCAGATACTTATGTATTTCTTCCAAAAATTTAATTTTCTTTGGAAAAGAAAAAGAAAAGGGAGTGCTCTTTGGGATACTTGAAGTTCTGTTACTACACCAGTTCTTAAACCTAGCCTCTCAGAAAACGAGAGCAGTGAAGCGTAAACGTTATTCAGAGTTAAGGAAACTGTAAAGGAAAAAATCCAGTTTGCTATCAATAGAGGTTTCTGCTTGAAAACTAGTGGCATGACTTTTGTCATTCTATTAATTGATAATACTCAATAATTTCTTTGACATCTGAAAAGAAATCGAAGGATACAGCTATGTCTAGATAAGCCTTTAGAAATTTATTGCCTAGATCCATTTCCTGTGTGTAAGATGCAACACAGATAATGTAAAATTACATATTTTCATTGTGTTGCTGTTGACATTAAATGTTTCAAGATGGTTACGATTCAGGAGGGAATGTAACTGGTTTAATGGATCACAGTTTGTTGTGAAGTATATAATTTAATGGCATCTTTATCCCTAAATGTGCTATACACCACTCTATATTGCTTTATGTAAGTATGCAGTGAAAGAATATGTTAAAATGATGCATTTTACCTTGGTTTAATTTTTAACAGTATGTATATTCATACATTTAGGTTTATATACTTGTCAAATATTCTTTATAGTTACAGTTTATTTGTAAAATAGTACTGGCATCTTTTCTAAAACAAGGTGGAAGTGAATTTTTATTTCTTTCCATTGCACTGCTGGCAGGCCTTGTATTTTGTGACTGATCTGGCTCCATTCTTTCTGATATGCCTGAAGAACAAGTCTTTGAATGAACAAGTGTATAGAAGCACAGAAAATTATGCACTGTTGTAATCTTTGCTATTCTGAGTACTACTGGTGGAGCGGACAAGTCTGCATTTCTTTACCTGTGGAATCTGAAGAGACCCCAAAAGAAAATATATCTCAGCAAAGAATGCCTTAGAAGTTTGAATGGAGGGTGTCTGAGGAGAAAAACAGTCCTGAATGATTAAATAAAAAGATATTGGAAATAGTGAACTCATCTTCCTGCCTGGGCAGCCTGATACCAGCACATCTCATGCAAGCGATGGCATAACTGAAAGATCCAGGAATTTGAGCTATTTCCCTCAAGTTGCAACTTACAGTTTGCAGCTGACTAAATTTTTCTCTAATTTTATTCCTAAAAAATTCTCAAAAATACTGTCCAAATTGAGAGATCAGTTCATATAATCCTAATATCTAATAGTGCTCTCAAAATGTTTGATGGTGAAAGGAATAGCAGCTCACAGGCTCTAGTTCAGCTACTTGTGAATGTCTTTGCCAAAGTGAAGAATGGTAAAATTCTGAAAATGGTAAAAAGGCCTCCCTGGTTCAAAGTTCTCCTGTCATTTCTTTACACACTGCCGTTCTACACTGCGAACTTCAGATTCTTCTCTCCCTCTTTAATTTTTTTTTTTTAAATTTTTATTTTTTTTTCTTTAAATACATTGATCATATTGCAAAAAGTCTGTAGGAATCCATGTCAGAACTCTACTGAAGGACAGAGGTTGTGCTATATTCCCTAAATACCACATCTTTTGCTACCAGTGTGTCTTCCTCACATAGACCTCTCCTGGTTTTGCCTCAGCTCTATCAGCAGAAGCAACAGATGCTTTTCATGGCTGTTTTCTTTGGACGAAGCAAACACTTCAGCAGCAAGGATAGGCTTTTCTCCCAATTAGGGTCTGTGACTTTCATTCTTTTTACCATGTAACAATGTTAAATCACTGGCTCACTCAGTCTCAAAACATCAAGTGTTCTCCATGTGTGTGGCACTACGCTGGACTCTCAGTTCAGATCCTTGCTGTCTCAGGAGTATAGTGGGTAACTTGCATCAAGATGATGGCATGGACTTGAACTGTCCACTAGATTGTTTGTAAGCAAGCTCTTTTCTTTAATCTAACAATAGGGACTTCTGAAATGTTATATAAGAGCTGAGGATGTTAAGAGGAGTGAGCTGCTTAGCATAATTCTAGTCCTGAGAGGTGCTTGCATTTCTTGTTCATCTCCTTTGATCTCAGAAAAGATGCTTTGTCATAAGCTAACTTTTTTCCTTAGTATGAAAGACTTGCTGAAGAAAGAACTGGAAAACAAAAACAAAACCAAAACCAAACAAAAACCAAAAACAACAAAAAAGAAAAAGTTGACAATATGTACTGATAGGCACTCTGCTGTGCCAGCTTCTGATCATCTCTGTTTCTTGGTCTGACGCTTAAATTTTCAAGGCCAGTTAGTTGCACACATTCCTGTTTATAGCTGATGACATAGTTCAGTGTTGTGAGCTGTATGAAAACCAGATGCATCAGAACAGACTCAAATTGCAGTTGAATGTGTGTCCTTTGAAAATAACTGGTGGCTTCACTTGCTGCAGTGGGGCTGGATACTAATGTCACTTCCATTTATCACAGTAACAAGGTTTGGCATAGCTGTGCTTTTTAACCAGCAGTGTACAGACAGACAAAAGGGCCATTGAACTATTTAATTTCTGCCTCTGCTATCATGAGAGAGCTGACACAAGTGCTTGCTGGTTTCATATGTCTAATATTGCCCTGAAGAGGTTAGTCCTCTCCCCATTGCTGCTTCATTTCTCCTGAAGGAGAAGTAGTAAGCCACATAACAGAAGCTGGTTCTTCAACCCACAGTGTTTACACTATTTAAAACATTTTACCATTAAAAAAAAATACTTTGTTCTGGATGTGGGCTGGTGACATCTGTTTGATTCTTGCCTGTGCCTAGTCTCAGTAACCCAGCCAGGACATCAACTGTTGCAAGCTCTGCATACAACAGATTTCATTTTGCCTCAGACTTCTTCTGCAGCAGTAGTGGTCAAGGGTTGGACCTGATGATCTCTGAGGTCCCTTCCAACCCAGATGATTCTATGATTCTATGATTCTTTAGTCATAATAGATCTTTGCACAAATATAAAAAATAGTGCTCAGTAGCGTCAAATTGTACAAGGTCACATCAGGTATGAAGATGGCTCAAAGAAGCATTTTTTTTCTCCCTCAATGCAGTTTCCTGGTACTTGGTATACATTGTACACAAAATTCTACATTTGGCATGCAAGTGAGTGTTGGAGTAATTTAATATGCAGAACCCACAGGCTCCATCTTTGCTAAATAACATTGCTCAGTATGGTTCTGAAATTGCCTGCCGCTTTGCATCCTTTTGAATGTTAAGTGGTTCATGAGTCTCATTTTGCAACAGGAAATAATTAATATAAAATCTGTCTTGAGTTGATATAAACTTTCTTTCCCTGAAGTTCATGGAGACAGGAAGCTGATGCATTGGCCCTCCTTATTTGATACAGTTACATGCTCTGGAAGAAAAGGTAGATGTGTTCTGCTTACACCATCTGGAATCTCTATCTGCCTTCCAATGCCACACAATGCCCTGCCCAGGATGGAGCATGCATGGACCTGTTCGAGTGCATCTCTTGGGTTCTTTTTACTTTCTGGTGGCTGCAAGTTACAAAGGACATAAACCCTGATTCTATAAACAATATTCATGCCTTTTATTTTATAGCTTGCTAACGTGACAATTACAGCTTCTGCCACTAAAGTATTTTGAGGTGACATGTACTTATCCTGCTCAAAATTTCCTATTTTTTCTTCTTTCGGAAAATCCCAAGAGAAATTTTTTTTCTTTTTTTCTTTTTCCTTCTTATTTTTTTTTAAGGTGGGGAAAAATCATGCAAGGTACTTTATGTGGTAAACCAGGTATACAGTCCTTTCTTATGATTCCTGACAGTACAAAACATGAAAATGGAGAGTTTACCCCTTCTCTATTTATCCGCCTCTACTCTTGTGCTCTGCAGAGTTTATTGTCTCAAGACTATCTAGTAAAGCCTGACTCAAATGTACCTATAAAAGATTTTGAAAAAAAGCCGCTGTGGGAGAGTCTAATTGATGCAGCTCACTGATGTGTGAAACCTTGTCTTTTTACTAATTGCATTTTCAATTTTTCTAATCTTCATACACGAATTTTATCTCTCAGCTTCCAAGATAAAACCCAAGACTGTTCTTTGATCTGTTCTGCCAGCACAAATGATCATTTGATACAGCCCTGTGCAGGACAACACTCTGGCCACAGCAGTGAGTAGCTCCGGGTGGGCCATGTGCCAAATACTCAGCCTTGAGGTAGAGTCTGCATCATGCCTGGAGCCTTGTGGTGTTTTGCTACTTCTTTAGCAATATCCAAGCTTGCTAGATTAAAGACAGTTCACACACGCCCACACTAGCTACAGTGACCACAGCAGAGCAGTACCTGGTGTTTCTCTAATTTTTCTCTATCCCCCCTCTATGATCTCCTTTGTCTTCCTATGCTTAAAATAGAATGCTAAGATTCTTGCATTAAAAAAAAAAAAAAAAAAAAGAAGAAAAAGAAGCTATAAGCACTTCTAGTATCTTTTTGTTTATTAAAAAACATCAAGTACAGACACATAATAAGGATAAGAACACCTTGCACAAACTATATTTCCCTAGACTTCTCTGCCTTAGAAAACAATGAAACAGGCAAATGTGAATGATATGGCTATATATGGCTATACAAAGATTTTGGTAATGTTATAAACCATAAGAATAAATCTTTTATAGTTTTTCCTTTGTAATCAACTAGATCTTGAGATAAAATTAGAGTGTGAGATTTGAAATATCCTCAATTATTTGTTACAATTCTCAAATATGATTTCCTTATTGCTTCTGCTCCCTCTTTTGTCTGTCTGATTCAAATAGCAAACAAAAGCCCTGTTCTAATCAGTTGATTGTCCCATTTTTAATTTGCAGGAGTTATTTAATCCCATTGAGTTACAGAAGGGGCAAGCAACTTCACAAACCTGAGTAATGAGATTTGTGAGGCATTATTTTATCATGAAGAACTTTCCTAGGACACATGTCTACTCTGGGAAAATATTTCATTAAAACATAATGGGTGAAACAGTACACTGATTCCCAAAGACTGCAAGGTTCCTCCTCCTGTGAGTTTTGAAATTATTTCTCCTCCTACCAAAGTCAGCTTTAGAGAAGGGATATGACATGACCTGGTTTGCCAACATTATTTAAAGGAAAATGTACAAGATGTATCAGTTATTCAAACACTGTATTGCAGTTTTGAGATCAGGCACCTCAGGTAGTCTACCCTTTCATAATGTATGTTGCAAAGCTTCTTTTATTAAACACAGGAATCATAACAGTTAGGTATCTAATTCTCATTATTGACTTGAATCAACAAATGTCAGTCTTTAAAAGTTGCATGTTCAAAGGTTACAAATAACCCTACTTGGCTTGCTCTATGTTTTTTTCCTATGTAGATGATTCAATAGATCTAAATCCACAACATGACTACCTAAATTGGGTTTATGAAACCACAAAAGACTTGCCAGCAATTTGAGTGAGCTTGTGCTTGAGTAGCAAGCAAGTGAGGATAAAGACAGCTACATGAAATTACCATATGACTGAGTTGAATGTCCAGCCCAGGCCTGCAGTAGAGTGGTGGGATGCCCTTGCAGTGCCTCTGATCCTTTTAGACTGCTGCTGTCTCTGCTCATCCTGCCCCTTGCACCATCAGCAGGGACAGCACTGGATTCTCGTATTAGAAAGCTCCTTGTCCTGCCTCCTAAGGCTGCAGAGGTGTGTTTGCTGTTTGTGAACTGCTCCCCATGCTTTTCTCCACCTCAACTCTTCACAGTATGACCTTTGGACATCCAAAGATGCTTCTGTGTGTCTCAAGGAAATGACATTTGGTCATTTCTATATACAGAATGGAATCTCCAGAAAGTGCCCTGTAGCCATCCATATTCTGCTGCTTGAATTCAGCAGCTGGCTCCTCCTGCTGGCTTTGTTGTCTTTGCAGATGCCTTTGGGGTCCCAGCCTCACCTACTGATGCTTTGCTGTTTTGAGCCTTGATGTTCTGAAGAATGTGTTTTGCCAGCCAGCTAATGTAATATTGTTCCTTTGAGCTGCAACTTGAGAGCCTAACTACTGCTTCACTTTACTGTATAGAATGATCAGTCTTCACCTTTGGTTGGCCTCCAGTAGCACAGCAACACTATTCCTCTGGGCATTAGAAAGGCAATGAATGCCCTTCAACCTCTTAATGCTTCTTCTTCCCTGTCTCAGTTACCTGCCTCAGACTACTAATGTTTGAGTTCTATAGGCAATGTTGATAGCAATAGAGGTAAACATGACATTTTAATTAATAATGCCCCAGGATCTGATTTTCACAAGCAGAGGGATCCTGCAGCTTTTGTTTACTCCATTTGGACTTGGGAATTCTTTGTAATCCTAAAAATGGAGCCACAGCTTCACCTGGGAGAAAGATAGAGAAAGAGATGAGACCCTACTTCACGCAACTTCCAGATTAAATTTGCAGAAGTGTCTGCTGATTTTGAAAACTTCCATCTTTAAAACCCTCGTAAGGGCCTGGAGTTTTCTAAATAATTTCCAGAGATCAGGACCATCCACTGTGTTAAGGTTTGCATACCAAAATTCAGAAGTTCACAGTCTTTGAATGTCTTCTGGATAATATTCTTCTGTTTGAAAAGCACCTTTTTTTTTTTTAACTTTGGGGTAGCAGAACCAAAAGAAAAAAACAGCACCTTAGAAACTACATTCAAAATTAACTCTCTCCCACTTAATTTGCTTTATTATTTCTTCCTTCAGAAAAGCATGTATTTTTATTCTGCTGTTTTACCCATTTGTTTATGGCCACCAGTTTTCTACATAGAAGAGGTTCCTTACTTGATGAAAAGGTACTCACTTCATGTAACAAATTTCAGGGAAGGGGGACAGGTGATAAGAACAGAAAAGGCACTGAGCTGAATATTGCCACATTAACTTTGTGAGCAGATGAGAGAAAATGCAGGTTCACATCCTGGCAAATACAACGATTTGAGAAGAATGTTAGTTCATTAATGTTTAAATGAAGTTCTCAATAGTTTATGTGCAACACAATTCAGATGTGTGGTCCTGGCTGCTTTCAGAGAGGTAGGTATTACTTGTCAGTGTCAAACCTTTTAGTCTTCATTGCTTACCACAGCTCATTATGGGGGATCATAGCTCTAGGTGAGGTAATTTGAGTCATTTATGCACAAGCTGGGCAAGAAACCCATAAATATTTTAAACTGATGTATATTTGCTAGTGTAATGTTGCATATAGAATTAGTTGTCTGCTTTGTCTGCCCATGTTTCAAAGCTTGCAGTTTAATTCTCATGTTTCCTAAGTTTGGTGGCCAGTGTTTGTAATAGATTCCTGCTTCTGCCCTTTCCTTCAGCTTCTCCTGAAGCTCTCCTGAGCACCTTTGTGACCCAGATGAATTGAAAACTTGTCAGCTTAGTGCACTGACAAATGAAAATAAGTGACTAATGTCTTTTGATATTTCATACTCTGCTTGATAAGAATGTCTAATGTACTGCAATTATTTAAAATCCTGCACACTCAGAGTAGTCGTGTTTTTCAGAGACTGACTGCAGTCAGTTGACAACAAATAACATCCTGAGCAGATGCTCACCAGTAACCACCCCTTCTTGTATCTGCTTAGTATAACAAGAAATAATCAATTAAGACTACAAAGGACTATTTAGTTATGTGGTCTGATCTCACCTGTATCCTATGTCATTAAATTTCATGCATGTACAAGCACTGAGGACAGTAAGCTGCAGGTGAGTAAAGCATGGCTTTGTCATGGTTTAACACTGACCCAGCAATTAAACCAAACAACAGATGCTCTCTATTAATCCTCCTCTCCTCCCTGATAAAGGAAGGAGAGAGAATAAGAGAGAGAGAGACTTATGGGTTGGAAACTAAACTACACAACTTTAATGAAACAGTAATGATAAATAGGAAAAATTACTAAATATATACAAATATACAGGAAAATTGATACCACGTTCCTTCCTCGTTTCCCTCCAATAACTCTCACGTCACCACTGAGGCTGCAGGGCAGCCCTGGGAAAGTCCAGGCTGGAATCCTGGAGTCAGGAGCAGTCAGGAGCTGGAGGCAGGAACACACAGATTCAGGCTGGCATGGATCAGGACCACAGGCAGAGGAATGGACGGAATCCTCTCAGGATGCTGAAGCAAACAGGGACAGGTGAAGGAAGGGAAGCAGGAAGGGCAGGAAGGTGTTTGACCCTTGTGATCCCTCAGATTTATACTGAGTATGACGTGTATGGGATGGAATACTCTGGTCAGTTCTGGCATCTATCTTGTCTGGTCCTCCACAGAGGAGGGGTTCAGGTGGGACCTCTTTACTCCTGGAAGGTAAAATGTTCCTCAGAACCGAGCAGAGGCCTTGGTTCTGCACACCAGTCTCTGGCTGTAACTATAAACATCGAGTGTTATCAGCCCTAGAATCAGACACTGTCTGAGAAACTTGCTGTTAATTTCAGCAAGTGCAACTACTTACAAGAGACTTAGCTGAAAGCAAAAGTACAAGACAGCAAATCACCTTTATCCTGGCCCAAACCAGGACAGTCTTCCAGAAAGACATCTTGTCCTGGTTGGGGAACATATACCCATTAGGAGATATTTGGTGCCCTTGTTAGCCTGTTCCAATGATGTGCTGTCACTTTAAGAAGAAAACCTGCATGCTTGTTTTAAATTTTTCTGACTTCAGTTTCTACTACAGTTTCTCGTTATGCCATTCTCTGCTAGGTTAAAGAGTCCTTCAGAATTCAGTATTTTTTTTTCTCCACAGAGGTACTTACATGCTGTAATCAAGTCAATCTTTTTGATATGATAAACAGATTGAGCTCCTTAAGTCTTACTTAGCAGCATAATTCTTTAATTCTCAAACCACATTTTCAGCTCTTAATCTGCCCCCTCTCCAATTTTACGATGTTTTTTTCAAACCACGGTCAGGAACACAGTATACAAGATTGGTCTCATCAGTGCTATATGCAGAGATAAAACTATCTCTCTTACTTCCTACTCCCCTTACGCAGATTAATCCTTCCCCTTATCAACGTCAGAATGAGAGTTTATGATGACCTTGGTGACTACAACCCCCCAATCTCTTTAAGCAAGTGCCATCTCCCTCTCAGTACGCAGCACCTACAATCCTTCACACTTATAACAGGAATTTAATTATAGTAAATGTATTTTGTTTGACAAGACCCAGTCTGCCACTCAGCTCAGACACCTCACAGGGTTGCTTGGTCCTTGTTACTATTTCTCTCCTCTTAATGTCATTTTCAGATATGATCCCCCTTCTTACAGAAACATACCTGTTTGATGAAGATTCCCTACTGTCAGATACTTTTTGTCATCAGTCATTTAGGCAAGTTTTAGTCAATTTAACATGTGCTTTAATGACATAATGGGGTACTACATTTTCTTTCAGACTGTCTTAAAGGTCTAAATCATCAATATGCACTTAACCAAATGAGCAATCTCATTAAAGAGTGAATTTAGAAAAGTTGGACTAGATCCAACTTTCTTCATAAAAAGGACTGGGATTATTTCTATCCCTTATTTTTTGAAATTAAATCCATTATTCTCACTATTATTTCTGATGGTGGCTCTTATTTTCCTCTTATTATAATTGCCCTTTTTGCCTACTGGTATAGCATTAGCACTGCTTTGGAATTTCATAAGTATCCCAAAGTTAACTAAATGGGGTGAAGCAGCTCAAGTATCAATTCTGGAACAGGGCATAAAGGTTACCTAAGTTTGCTTATAGAAGAATGGTCATGGCTCCTATTATTCTTTTTTACTAGCAGGCTGGAGCAGTTCCTCATAGTGCCCTTGAGATGCATCTGCTTGTTTGTTTTGTAGCATGGAAGTGCTCATTCAACATATTTTCCACATCAGCATGAATCCACTTATGAACTACATTTACTGATGGGCGAGAAGCACCACTGGGTTTTCTCTTATTTCTAACACGCTTGCAATGTCTCATTTGTCTAGTTCTTATAACCACAGATTTTTTTGTGTGTATTAACTTCCCTTATAGTTTTTTTATATTGTAGAATGTATTAAATGTAATTTATATAATCTCTCTTTGTTTTCCATTTTACCCCCAGCTGCCATCTTTGAACTTTTATGGGAAAGCCACTGTCTTCTGTGATTCCAAAATCATAACACAGTCTTTAAGAGAGCCCCCTTTTTTAAGACTTCTCACATTTTTGCATTGAGTTCTCTCTCCTCAATGTTTTTCTCAGTTTGTGGAAGTAACTGTTTTGAAGCAGCAGAAATACACAGTTTTGACTGGGACTGTCCTTCATTTACCCATGCTGAATGCCACCATGCCATGACCCCTTGTTCCCAGACACCTACAAACTTTTAATTTAGTGATATCTACCATTTTTATCTGTCACAATGAGGTTCAAATGCTTATCTCTTGCACTGTAGGATGTCTATTTGGCCTCAAAATTACCTTCTGCAAGTTGTAAAAGTTATTAGTAACTTAGCAGAGGCTGCAGTTGAAGCTGGAAAAGGGCTACATTTGTTTTCTCATGCTCAGCTTTCAGATGGGATGGAGCTGATTTTCTTCTTAGCAGCTAGAATAGGGCTATGTTTTGGATTTAGTATGGGATTAGATACGAGAAGAATGTTGGTAAAGTGCTGATGTTTTTAGGTAAGAAATCAAAGACTTTTCAACTCCCCACACTTTGCTAGGGTGCAAGCGTACAAGAAGCTGGGAAAGCGCATAGCCAGCACATCGTGTACAAATTGGCCAGTGGAATATTCTGTATTATGCAATTTCACACCCAGAATATAGATGAGAGTTGGTGGGGAATCTCTGTCTCTCCTGGGATGCGGTTTCAGGATTTTGTCTTCTTTGGGATCAGTAGCTAGGAATGAGCTGAGTGCTTGTCAGCAGGTGGTAAGCAGGGGCACTGTGCGTCACTTGTTTGTATATTCTATTATTACTACTATTTTATTTCAACTGATTATTTTTATCTTGACCCACAACTCTCTTTAACTTTCTGATTTTCTCTCCCAATCTCCAGGGATGGGGGAGAGTGAGAAAGCCACTGTATTGGTGTTTAATGACCATGACACCTTGCCAATAAGGCAAATTAGGATAGTATGTGTAAATAAATGTTCCATTCATTCCTGCGTATTTCACCAATTTCCAAAAATCTTTGCCGAGCTTTATAATCAGGCCTGAAGCTTAATGGAAGATGTGTGGTTTTGGGGGCTTTGGTAGTGAACTTTTGGGCACTTTCAGACCTTCCTGTGACGACAGTACTAATGCCTTTTCTCAAAGAGAAAGCTTGTTTCTTCTTTTTTTTTTTTTTTTTTTTTTTTTTTTTTTTTTTTTTTTTTTTTAAACAAAAGGTAGCAATTAAGAGGATATAAGGGGATGAGAATTAATAAGGCTTGTGTGGCTTTGAACGGGGCTGGTGTCCTGGAATAAACTGTGATAAGGAGGTCAGCCACAGCTCACTCGGAAGCCTTAAAAACACCCCTCACAGCTTTGAGGAGCAGCAGTCTGTGGGTAGGGCTGCTTGGGTCTAGCAGCTGCCTACAGGGATGGCCCAACCACACCTGCTGCCTCTCATTCCCTGGGAATCACAGAATGGTTTGGGATGGAAGGGAGTTTAAAGATCATCCAGTTCCAACCCCCTGCATGGGCAGGGACACCTCCCACCTAGACCAGGTAACTCAAAGCCCCATCCAACTTGGCCTTGAATCCTTCCAGGATGAGATATCCTCAGCTTCCCTGTGCAACCCCTTCCAGTGCCTCACCACCTCCACACTGAAGCATTTCTTCCTAGTGTGTAACCTAAATCTACCTTCCTACAGTTTAAAGCCATTACCCCTCATGCTGTCACTTAATGCCTTTGCAAAATGTCCCTCTGCAGCTTTCCTGTAGCCCCTCCAGGCACTGAAAGCCATTGTAGGGTCTTCCCGGAGCCTTCTCCAGGCTGAAGAAACCCAACTCCCTCTCAGGCTGTCTTCAGAGGAGAAGTGCTCCAGCCTTCTGATCACCTTCGTCATCCTCCTCTGGAAAGGCTTTCAGGCACCGAAACAAACCGTGTCACAGCCACAAGCCCACACCTTCGGAAAGAACCGCAGTTCCCGACCACTAAAACCACCCTCCTCCTCCTTCAGGACAGCCTCCTTGCCGCACCCGAGGGACACCCGGGCAAGGAAACACTGCGGGCGGCTCCCCCCGCCCCTTCTTTCCCTTATCTTCCCCTCCTCTGGGCCCGGCCTTGCCCCAGCACCCGCTCCCCCTCGCCGGAGGAGGCGGCTGGCTGGGGGCCAGCGGCTCCCAGGGTATTAATAGGCAGCCCGCAGGGAACAGCTGGGCGTGCGGGGCGGAGGTTGCGGGCTCGGCCCGGAGCAGGACGTCGGGGGAGAGCGGCCACGCCGGGGAGGTGTCTCCCCTCCCGCCCCTACTCGGCGAAGGCGGGAGATGGAGGGTAAACGCTGCTGGGGCCTGGGCGCCCCTTCCCTCCCCGCGCTCCAGAGAGGCTGCGGCCGCCGGGGCGGCGATCTCTGGGCCGGGCGGAGAGGCAGGGGCAGGCGGGGGGGAGAGAGGGGCCTCGTTCGCCGCCCGCTTTGAGCTTTTAACACCTTCCCTCCCGACGGATTGCGGGGGATCCCGCAGCCTTCCCCGCCGCGGCTATCGGCGAGCTCGGGGCTGAGGGGGGGAGGCAGGGTCAGTTCGGCGCCAAGGTGCGGGAGGAGCGGGGCTGCCCGGATCCGTCTGTAACCTCCTCTCCTTAAAGTGCAGCTGCGGTGTAGCCAGAGCGCTTTAATAAGGTAGAGGGTTTGCGATAATTGTTACAACAGCACCGCAGAATAGTGTTTTTGTTGAAATAAATTATCTTTAAAGAGTGGTGCCTTTTATTTAATTTCCTTCTTATGGCATCAGAAAAAACAAACAAACAAACAAAAAAAAAAAGCATGGCAATACAATTATTTGCTTTGGAGCAAAAGTTCTCAGAAAGAGAGAAGTTAGTCCTGCTTAATAATTGTATTGTCAAGTTAACTTGTTTACCTGCATTAACAGCAAGGCCTTGCGTCACTGTGTAACAAAAAAGAAAAAATGACCATATGTATCTGAAAATTGAGAATATGGGAGATCTATGGCTAATGTGATAATGAGGCTCCTGTCGAAGCTTGGAAAATCAGAAGAGACTAAGTTGTGGTATTCTTAGGCTTTAGGTATGCCATTATTTGCAAGGTTAAAAATTGAGCAATTCCTTGATTTTGTGAGTAGAGAGTGCTGAGTCAGCAAGGAGTGTTTGCAGGTGGCAGACCTCCTTCCCACAAGGTCGATATTCTGAATAAGAGGTTCTCCACTTATCCTAAATGGGGAATATCTTACAAAAGAACAGCAAAAAGGCTTGGGATCTAGTAGATTTCTTTTATTTTTATTCTAAGCATGGATGAGACACTAGAAACTTTTTTACTTACAGGTTAAGAAAGTCTCTTAGCTCGTTGTCTCCAAAGGTTCAGCCTCTTGCATTCATCATGGGTGAGCCAAGTCATTAGTACTCTTTTTGGTGGAATATATCCAAACAAAAATAATACATTTGAAATTGAGAGAATGTGAGAATGCAAGAAGCTTATTAGTTAAGGAAGATGATTACCTTTTCTTAATTTGCCATAAATGGACTGAGCTTTGTAAACTTACAGGAGAACTCTGGTATACAGTAGATAAATTCTGGAGTGCACAGTAGCTTAAGTGTACTGTACAAGCATCATCAGCAGTGCTGATAATAGTAGCAGTTCCAGAGTTGATTACCTTTGAATGCAGCTTGTTTTAATATACTCTGCCAAGACAACCCAAAGATAAGCTGCTAGTGGCCACTAGATATTCTGATGTTTCATTCAGCTGAGTAATAGTGTTCCTGTTCAAATGTTGCCCAAAGTAGCCTACCGAAAGTTTCATTTCTTTCCAAATTCCTTGGCTTTTATTGGTAAGACAGAATGAGTCTGGTGATAATACAATCCCCATCCTTTTTATTGTGGGTTTTTCAGTCCGTCTTCCTTCCTCATCAGTACTTTCTATAACTTCAGCCTACTTTGCTTTCATCAGAAATTGTTTCTCTGTCCCCTCTTTCCTTTACCTTTGGTGGCTTGATGTGTTTTGTGTCTGGTGAGTGAACTTCACATCTGTGGGAATGTGAATGAAGTTGGGATGCACTGTAGCCTTTGCTGGGGATGTTGATTGTGGCCTGTTTATTTGTGAATTTAAGTGATTTGGGATCTAGGGAAAGATTTTCTCATTATGTAGAGCCATTGGTGAAATGAGGTGCACGTTTTTTTAGGTAGTAGGGTCTTTGCTGCCTCCTGAATTTTTTTGTTTGTTTTTTTTTTTTTTTTTTTAAAAAAACCAACAAAACTTAAACCAGATCTTTCTAGGCTGGTCTATGCAGGCTCTCTCCTCTCACTACTGATTTTATGTGATCATAACTGGGTTTTGTTAAGGTTATATGGGAAAGCATGTAGGACACAGACTGGGGAGGACATTTGTCTGTGGTAGCCATGGCTTTATATTTCTTTTGCACAGCTGGAGCAGCTGGCAAAGTGGGCACCATTGCAGTGGTGACTTGGATATGTTTCCCAGTGCACAGAGTTATCCTTGTAGTGGCTGCTGTGAACACAGTGGGAGCAGTCTTGGGTGGTGACATTGATTTTTAAAAACCATTAATGTATCTAAAAGTGAGTGCCTGTGGGATTCATCTTGCTTGTTGCTCATTGGGCTTAATTTCTCTTGGACATTATCAGCATCATCCACAAGGGCAGCCTTTTTGACTGCATGGAGATTGGAAAGAGGATTCTCTAGGCTTTGCCTCCCCTAATACAAAAGGCAGCAAAATCCCCATGTGTCATTGGGGACCAAGTTGCAGAAATGGGCCTTGACTGCGTATATGCTTCAGTCATTTGGCCTCAGCATAGCTTTCCAAGGTTGTTTTTACAGGGAGAAAGCCTGGAGAATTCTGTATTTGAATAAAAATATTAGGTGAGATGTTCCCTTGTAGGACATAAAGGCTGGGTCTACTAAGCAGTCTCAAGCAAGTTGTTTCTAGCTCATCAAGTACAACAAGTAAGAGTTGGAGCTGGAAATCACAAGAGGAAGGGGGCAGACAGCATTTATGCAATATACTGCTTTTTAATGCCTGAATTGATGCCTGCCCAGTGGGTATATGTTAAGTTTGGGGCATTACGTGGTTTTTGTCTGCCAGCAGACCAGGGACATAACTCAGCGAACATTTATTTCACATAAGATGTTGGCTGTGTTGCTATCTCAAACAGATGTAATGTGAAACATGGTAAAACATGCTGGAAGTTAGGGTTACTTTAAGGCTCTGGTAATGTGACACTTGGGTTAGTATTCTGGTCAGAGCAGAGGGATAGGATCTCTTCAGTGTCTTTGATAGGATAAAAAAGATATTAAGATCTTTGCTCATATCACTTCATCATAGGAAGGGAAACATTAGGTTTGCAAGAAATTAAGCTTGCATCAAATAAAGCCATTCTGTGTTGAGTGCATTCATTGTACTTTAAGATGAATTAAAAAAATTCTTGGCAGTTAATGAACATTTAGTGAAGAAGCTTAATTTGACATTTGAGACATTCAATAAATAATTTTTCTTTCTTGATTAAGGCATCTTTTAAGCTGTCACTTATACAACTAAGAATTGCTACTTTTTAATGCACTGGGAGATCTTGTTGCATACTGATTCAGCTGTTATTGCCTACTAAACAGTTTAGATTTCATGTGCCTTAGTTTCCCTGCCCTTGATTATTTTAAGCAGCCTGATTCTATAAAGGCCATTTGCATTTCAATAAGCATTTATTACATGTTCAAGACAGAAAAAATGGACCCATTGAAATATATGCCTTTGTATTTCTGACATTCTCCCTCCTTTTATTAAGGCAATTTAAATGGTTGTTGTTTTGTGATGTGTCAGTGGAAGTTGTTTCTGTTGATTATTGTCAGGGCTGCACTGCAGATGATAAAAAGTGACTTTGACCTGGGTCAAATGTATATACGTCCATCTCCATTGCTGTTTCCTGTGTGAATGTTGATTTTTATTTTTTTAATGAAAAAATTGGCAAGTTTCAGCAAATAGAAAGGTATTTTAAAAGAAAAAAGTCACTGGAAAAGAGGTTTTTCTGTTCCATAAACATAATGGGGAAAGTTGGTCTTAGTGACCAGGGTATTCTGTCAGCAAGGTAGCAATGACTCTACAGAATAGCTGGGTAGATCTAGATAATTTGGAAGAGCTTTTGCTTCTAAAGCTTACATGTCTCTGCCCTTTATCATGTCTCACCTTATGTAAACTGAAAAGCTTCATAAATATGATCTTATCCATTGGCAAATGTCAGGGTTTCAACAAGAAAGGTTGTCTCATAAGCAGCTTGGTGTCCCTCTGGTAGTTACACTGCAAGACAGTCTGTGTCTCATTGAGCTGCTTAAACTCATTTCTCTGCAGCAGACCTACTCCATCAGGGTTTGCTGATCTCCCCTTTTGGGGCAATATGTCATATTTGAAAACTGTTAGACTTGCCTGAAGGAGGAAGAGCAAGCAAGAAATGCCTCTGGTATTTGGTTGCAGTGCTGATGCTGATCTTAACTGACACGGTCAAAAAAAAAAAACCCAACAAAAAACAACCCACAAAACAACCAAAATAAGTTATCTGGCCTTAGATTAAATCCTTAGATTAAAAATTGGAAGATTGGGATCATGGATGCAGGCAGACTGCAGGTACCGTGGGGAGTCTGTGTCTTTTTCAGCTGCTTTGCAGAGGCAGGGATCACAGAGTCTCCTTGGTGAGAGGTTCATGCATGGTCAGATCTGTGCTTCTAGCAGGCATCATCCAGGCTGTTGCTCTTGAAATGGGCTGCCAGTGTCTTCTGCTGGCACTTGCCACTGTGTATTGTCACCCAGAAGCTTGGCCTCTTGTATTTCAGAAATAGTTTCCCCAAACCACAAAGGAAAAGCTGAGCAGACATGATCTGAAGTGATAAATTCAGAGCTCTGCTGAGTGTCTCAGCCGTGTGACTGGTCTCTGCTGATCTGACCAACATTATAATGGTCTGTGCAAGAAAACTTGCTCCCGTTTTGAAAGTGGATTAACTACTTTGCTGTACATACTTTGCGAATAAAATATGAATATCTACATAGCTCAGTGGACCTAGTGGGCTGGAATGTCACATCTGGATGTACTATGCACCAGCTTCCCTCTGTTAGTAACTAGCAAATGTTCATGATGTTGAGAGGAACTGAGAGGAAAAAAAAAGTTGTCTGACTGTAACTTGAACATAGAGGTAAAACGTAATAGAGGTAAAATGTAATGTAGACTTTCCATCTATTTTTACATTTTACCTTGCATTGAATCCCAGAAAATTACTGAGTTTTAGTAAAATACTGTGGTTTTTTGTTGATTTTTTTGAAAGAGCAGAGTTAAAAATTGGTTTTTTTACATTATGACTAGAAAACAGTTCTTGCATGAAATTACAGGCTGTCATGGACTCTTTTAAATCAAGTTGTAGGACTTCCATTTGGAAAAAAGGCCTCAGCTGTATTTTCACTTTGTTTTTTTGTAAGTGGGAAGCAGTGAATTCTATGTGGGTCACACATCTATTTGTCAATGTCTGATCTCAGCCTCCTGAAGTTGTTAGCTTTGCTATCCCATGCACAGTACCTGTGGCTGACTTGGAAGTTGCAAGTATATTAACTTTTCCCTTAGAAAAAGAAATGTTCATTAAATGTTCATTATCAACATGCAACTTCTAATTAAAGTAAAAGCCATTTTGTTTCTCAGGTGCTCCCTGCACTGTTGGCAGGTGTCAAAAATTGGAACGTGAGGTAAGAGAATCTCATTGGGGTCAGGGAGTTGGTGTTTCCATTCCATAGTTGGTATCTGCCGTTTCTCAGTTTCTCGTCAAAGTGAATTCCAATTCTCCACAGCTTTTCATCCTAATTGGAAATGTTACAGCATGAATCATTTTTGCAGTTACTTGGGTAGGGCATTGAGAAGTCATTATTAAATACTAACATCAGTTACTAAGGTTTGTCTGAATAAAATTTCCTGATTCTTGTTTATTAGCTCTTCTCTGCTTCTTTAATTATTATTTTATTAGCATATCCTGCCTAGTACTGTTATGCATGGCATGTTCTTGGCACACAGTGAATGGGCACAACATGTGATGAGCATTCAACTAATAAAGGTGTCCCCTCAGGGCTCTGAAAACACCTTTGAAAGCAGAACCTCTCTCCTAGCTTGGACCTTGTATCCCCTGTCAGATGGTTATCCCTGGGGTTCATCTCCAGTTTTCTCTCTCTCTCCTCCCAACCTTTCCTTTCAGAATAGGAATTTCAGGTGTGGGGTGGAGAATAGGACCAGCTTGTACTGTTGCCCTTTGGTGTTAGCAGTGTGCTCGGTGAGTCTATTGAGGCGTCTTTGAGCCTGGACATAAGCACTTTTGTTTTCCTGCTCTGTAAAGGTCACTTTTGTGTTTTTGTAGAGTTCCTGTGAGCAGGGAGCTGTTAGAGACTGTCTGAAGGGAAGCACCCACCTTGTTCCCTGTCCACAGGCCTGGTCCATAAACCTGAAAAGCGAGAACATGTAGTATAGGGGCAATTGAATGAGCTCTGCCATACTTAAGCCTACGTTTGTTTTCATATGGATGGCTTTGCCAGAACACCAAGTTAACTTATATACTGGTTTCTAAGAAATCTGAATCAACTTTACTTGGCAATGGGCCTGGAGAGTCACTTTTTACTAAGAATATATATGATATATATATATGATATATATATATATATATATATAAAATATATATATATATAAATATGATATATTTTGCCTTTAGAACTGGAGTGGCTTTATTGCAATCATAGTCATACAGAAAGCAGTGATTAAAGAAACAAAAATGTCTTCAAAGATTACGTGTGCCAAGAGACTCAAATAGCTGCATAGTGTGGGACAGGTTTGTGTTTCAGTACCTTGGTACACAGTATAGCACCACAGTAATCCATTAAACATGGTGGTGTGGAGTCTTGACACTGAAGTTTGTTTTCTTTTGCTCAATACACTGAAAACAAATCCTGAAGTCTCCTGCAAGAACGATGCCTAGATCATACAGGATGAGAAATTTAAAAGCCATTTCTGATTAATGTTTGCAATTATTATGGCAGTTGTTGCAGAGCAGGAATGCTCTTTGGTCAAAGCCAGCCTTTTGCATTCACTTGACTAGTCCGTGGTGGTAGTACACGGTGTAGACTGAATAGGATTTGGCTCTGGCATTCAAGCACAAGCTACTCTTTCACAACCACCCCCTTCTGTTTCTGCTTTTTTCCCTGTGAGCAGTAAATCCTTCTGGGCATTTTATTCTACTCTCCCAAATGTTGTCAGAAGGTGCCAAGTACAAGGCTCTAGTTTCTTTTTGTAGTGCAGGAATTCAGCAGTGAACGTTTGTCTGTTTATTGAAACACAGATGCAGCTTTTAAAAATACTAGGTAGTGCAAATGTTTATTTTTCTGTATGTTATTTTAGCTTGAATTCATTTGTTTCCTGCTGGGAAAATAATAATGATCATAAAAATGAAATGCTAGTTGGAAATCCTTAGGTTTCAGTAACAGAATATTTCGTTTATGACGAAATGTCAGAATTTTGAGCTTGATTCTTCTGCTGCTGAAGCCAGTGGCTAAATAACCAGTTACCTTCAATGTTGGCAGGATCAAGTCTTCTCTTTTGCAGAAAGATATCTTGAACAGTCAGTAATCCTGAATCTCTGATGTAAAGCACTTGAATTTGGTAAAGTTTTAGTACTGTTTCAAGCCTGGAGCCTTTTGGCTGAAATTGCATTTGATATACTTTCTAGAAGACTGTATCCAGAAGGCTGCTTAACAGTCTGTTTCTGTATTCTCAAATAGAAAAGAATATATTCATTGCAGCCACATCTTTACGCTGTTTGCCTGTCATGTTTGAAAACAAAAAAGGTATACATGACAAGATGCTGTTTCTATGAAGTAGTATCCATATGGAACACATTGCCTTGGTGCAATCAGATGTGTTTGAGACAGGTATGTAAAGTAACTGAAATTCTTTGAAAATAATGTTTCAAGTTTGAAGTATGATTTTTATTTTTATTTTTTTAAAGAGACAGCATGGATTGTCAGCTCATAACAGTAATGTGTGTGTTTCTTAGCATGAATCCTGAGCTCTGCGAGGGTGTTAAAAGCATGATATTTAACTTGGGTACTGTGACAAAAAGTGAAACTTGAATTTTTCTGGAGTTTCACCCACTTAAAACATAATAAATTGGTCATAGGATCTTTTTGTAAAATGCGCTAACAAGAAAAACAATGTTGTGGAAATTCAGACTTCAATAATCTGCTTATTTTTCCTCAAGGTTTTTGCTGAAGCCATGAGGAAACCAATTTATTTTTCAGTAAGAGCTTGGTTTTTCTTATAAGAACTCCCAAAATCAGACAGTTGTAAGTAGCAGATTAAGTATCAAAGGATTTGCATTAAAATAATGAGGGATGGGAATAGTGTATATAACCAACAGCAGCTTGCAAAATCTGGAGACATTTACCTCCGAAAAGATCTATGTTTGGGGCTTGATTTAGCTGCTGATGGTGAAATAGTTGTTCATATTAAATTCCATTAGTCTTACAGTATGTTCCAGGGCAGATTTTGCTCACCAAATTCAGATTGAAGTGGTGATAACAAATTATTGCTGAGAAAGTAGTAAATAATTGGAAGTTGTATCTGAACACTGTCTTGAACTCTACTGGAGCCTTACACAGGTAAATTGCTGTTGAAGTGAAGGCTCTTTTCCCTCCTGTTTTTCTGACTCCTCTGCTTTGCCTTTTTGTTTCACAGACTGTGCCTGAGGCCAAACACAGTTGTTTTGGAACTAGGGGTAAAATCCATTTCCCCCGTTTTCCAGAGGATCTTCCTCTGGCTCCACAGAATCCTATGGAGACTTTAAACTCTGTTGAGGGGTGCAGACCTGCTAACAAATAGCTGCTATTAGACCCATCACCCAAAACTCTTAGGGCCTGGTTGCAAAAGTGATGTAAAAGCTCTGCTTTTGCTTCTCACAGAATTTCTAGGAGAGATAATTGTAAACTCATGGAAGTACTAGTATCTTATCTGTGCAAAAGTATCAGAACTAACTAGGGCTGATGGAGTTACCAGCAGAAAGCTTTTGCACTGCTCTAGTTCGATCAAAGATCTGAGAGGTGAAGCAAAGAAAAAAACAACACACCAAACCAAAAAAACCCAAACAAGCAAACTACCCCCCCAAAAACCGCAACAAAAAAACCACCCCTCCCCACCCCTAAAACCAGGATGTGGGAAGTGTAGTGATTTCTCTTGTTCTGTCCTCTCTTTTTCCTGTTACTGAAAGTATCAGTATCTGTGTATCTGTGGTCTGTGACATGTACTGCTAGAGAAGTTTTTTCAGATCCTATCTTTTTTTTTTTTTAATTTTTTTTTTTATATAGAATCAAACCACCTTTCACATACACGAGGATGGCAAGGCTGAGATTTTTTTCTCTTAAGGCAGCTATTTATGCATCAAATAATGAACTTGCAATCCCAAAACTGTCTTTGTTCCACCCACCCAAAGACCTGGTGCCTTTCAATTCCTGGTTAACACCTGGTATTTTAATCCCTTGCAAAACTGATTTAGAGGCTTCTCTCTGAAAACAAAAACTACTAAGACTTTCTGAAAGCTGCAATTTCTGTACAGTGCCTCTGCTGTGGTGTGCTGGGAAGTGTGATGAGAATGGGCGTTTGTGATGTCTGGGATTTGCTTGCTTTGCCTCTTGAAGATGGAATAGTGCTTACCTGCTAGTTCTGTATCTGTCCCACAAGAATATTGATACCTCTCCAGTAATGAAGTGCTGAAAGTTACTCTGTTCAATGGAATTTAGTATGTTGCCCCTTTGTATGAAAAACAGAAGTAATTTCGGAAATGCAGAGGGTCTGGGCCTCGTTTTTGCCATCAGTGCTATGGGAAGTCTGAAGTGCCAGCTCATGTTAGAATTTGATCATGGTTGTCATATTTCTCGTGAGGAGTGAAAGTGAACTGAATAGCTTATCAATAAATAAAAGCTCATGCGATTGACAAGGTTTCTTTCAATCAATGGACCTTGAAGTCGTCCACCTTTCCAGGCTGCACTGCTGTTCTCCTATATCCTCCTGTGTATGAGGAACTGTAATTGTGATAAGCATGATGAATGTGTCAGACTGCAGTGTGTGGCAGTATACTAGAAATTCAGTTATTTGTTTAGACCTGTGAAAAAGGTCTTTCTTCTGCACTTCATAACTGGAGCAAAAGGTAAAGCAGAAGATGAAGTTGTTCTGAGGACAGAACTTTTTCCTTTGTGCATTTTTACCCTTCCACCTTCCTCACTGCAGATGAAGACGACTCTTTAAGCCAGTGCTGCCTGGCTTCATAGATATTACAATTTCTAGGGCAAGATCAGGGGGCAGGTGCTGTCTGTAACCCAGATAATTTGGATGTGGTAGTTAGCACTTCTCCTTTCAGCACTATGCTGTTTCAAATGTCTGTTCCCTTGATATCTCCAAATGTCTCACTTTCGTCTTTATCCTCACCTTGATTAAAACCAGAGTCCTGATCTTGCCATATGAAATCAATACATGAAATAGATCCGTGGTTGTTGCCATTGGTTGGTGTCTTATAAGCATCTTGGATGTGCTTCCAGAAGTAATGTAAGAGAGGAAGTAGCAATGTGCCATGGAGCCCCTTAGAAGAGCACATCTTGTGGATAAAGGTGAGGGAGAGGAAAGAGGTTGTTGTTGGAGAAATGAATAAACAAGATGATCTGCACAGCAAATTATTTTACTATGTGACGGAGGGCACTTAGTGGTATAAGAGTAGAAAGGAGAGAAGGACAGGTATGTGATATTGACATTTATTTCAAAAGATTTTATCTTTCATGGAGCGTTGGTCGATGAAACACTTTGCAAAGAAGACTCAGCTGGTGGGAAGGAACAGCATAAAGATAAAGGAAATGAAGGAAAGTATTTCATGAGTAAAGGGGAGCAGGAGGGATGACATGTCGAGGGAAACATTTTCAGCTAAAAAAAATGCCTATTATCTTGCACTTTATTTCTGTTTATCCATCTGTATTGTGTTCTAGGCCAGAATTATATTTTTTCTATGTGTTTGGAGGTGCATTGCATGCTTTTGTATGCTATAGAAAGCAGTGGATGTAACACAGTAGCCTGTTATTGCCTACATAATAACAATCTAGGTTTGTAGTAATACACATTGGGGTTTTGTTTGTAAAGATTCTTTCACCAAAATCCAGGAATTTTGTACATTTTAGAGGTCCATGTGATTTTTTTTCTTAAGCTGATTAAATCTTGTTCAGACCTTGTTCTAATAGCGAGTTGTTTATCTTACAGTTGATATTTGCAAACAGGATATGCTCCAGAAGAAGAAGAACGCTGTTTTGGTGGATGGGGTCATCCTAAATGGTCCTATAATGGACTCAAAGGCAGGAGAGAAGTTTGTGGAAGAGGCTTGCAAAATTATAATGGAAGAAGTCATCCAGAAAGCTGATGATGTAACAGAAAAGGTAAAGCCATAGAATGTTGTTGAGGATTTGTAACAAAGATAATGAAAAGTAAACCATTTTTTTTTCTAAGCCATATTTTATTGCACTTTAAGTATCCTCAAAATTGCTTCTAGCCTGTGCCTGGCTCTGAAATAAAAAGGCAGCCTTCCAAATTAGGAAGGACCATACTATAAAAGCTTTCAATAACAAAATTAGCATACGTATTTGCCAGAAAATAATGAGTTTTTTCATCTCAGAGTACAATGGTCACTTTCTCTGAGATGACAAATGGGTGCAGTGTTTTTGTTGTTTGGAGTGGGGACAGTTATTTCTTTTCTCCTCAGTGGCACTGCTATTGGAGGAGGAGGAACAATGCCTGTGGTACTATGATGAAAAAGCAATGTTAGGAGACTGCTATGGGTTTTGCAGAATCCTTACTGTAGGGAAAGAGCAAATGAAACATGCTTCCTTTTGGGCATACACTGGTTGTTCCCACCCCTTGGCAGAAAGGCATGTGAAAATGCTGTGATAACAAATCTTCAGCTAAGGAGAGAATTTGACCTGAAGGTCTCTTGCATTTCAGCCTTGAAGCATTCCACAAGGTGATTTTTTTTAATGGTCAGGCAATGCCTGAGACACAGTAAAAACAAGATCTCAGGAGACTAGTTTACCAGAGTTGTTTTTTTGTCTCATGCTGCACTGATATGGGCAGTTTTGTCAAACCAGTCCTAAATATGTTCCTTACCCTGTACCTTTATAGGATTTTCTTCTTTGCTAACCTATTTGTTCCTGGTGTCTCCCCTTTCCCCATGGCTAGGTTTGTGAGTGGCAAGCCCCCGAAACACTGAAGCAGATTCTTGACCTGGAAATGAGGGACACCGGAGAATCTCATCAGAAACTCTTGCAACTCTGCCGAGATGTTATACAATACAGTGTCAAAACCAGTAGGAATGAGATTTGTAATGAAGTTATTTTGTATGGGATACAAAGAAGATGGGATAATGGTTACACAGTTCTGTCAGCTTTCGGGAAACCAGGGGTGTGAATGTTTTCTGCCTGCCTGCAGAAATATGCAAACATTTGGCTGTGTTTTCCTTTTTTAAGTGGATGCTGGTCACCATGGGTTTGATTAAATTGTGTAATCATTGCAAACTAATGAAAAGCTGGTTTCTCTAATGCCACTGACTTTAGATTCTGTCATTTTGGAATCTTATGAAAGTCACCTAGGCAGCTACAATAATCCAGTCCAGCTAAACAGGCAGGAGAAGGGCTTCTTGTGTGGGATGTTCTGCTGTCTGAATGGTGTTGAGTGGAGCTTCAGTCCTTGTCCTCGTGCAAACCATATTATCCCCCATTTAGAGTTGCTCTTTTTGAGTAGTACTCTTACAGAGTGTTAATTTGCTGATAGGCAGTAATTCCTGTTCCAGACACCATGAGAAGAGAGCCTGCAGTGTTTCAGAGACAGTACAGCACATCTCTGCAGGATTAGCTCTCTGTGGCTAACCTTTCTGCAGCATGTGTACTATAATTCAATCTTAGCGAAAAGAGATGAGCAACATCTGCTCAGGAAATAGTGCTATGGATCAGTAGCACAGGATTTCAGATGAGGCATAGCTTAGGCTGTGTTTTAGAAAGTGGGAAGGATATTTGATATATTTAGTTGTGCATTTCCAGGGCGTGTTCCCTGCTACAGTAACTAACGTAAAATAATTGTGAGAATTACATTGAGAATTAAAATAAAACCATAAAATAATACTGAGAGTTAACCCAAGCCTTTGAAACTGATAGAAGAGTAGCAATAATAATTTACAGGAGAATGTATTAATCTGCAGATATAATTACTGAGTTACTGTAAGGCGTTCTGTTTATTTTACTTTGAAAATTGCTTTCAGAATTTCATTTGTTATGCTATGTTATGTTAGAAAGGATATTGTATATTAAAAATGTTTTTCAAATAGTCTTTAAGTATAAGCATTTATTGAATCCCCAAATATAATACAAATTGAGCCATAGAGTTTACCTGTATTTGCATGCAAAAGTAGTATGCTGTGGATTAAAATTTGGGTGATGATTCCCACTGCTGAACTGATTTGTTTTTATAGTCACTAGCAGCATAGAATTTTCTCGTGATTAGTTATCTCTTAGTGTTTCAAGGCAGGTAAAGAAATTCTCTGAACCTGTCATTTTAAGTCTGCACCAAGATTTTCCAAGCTGTTACTGTGCCTCACTCCATCAATACTGAGACTTTGGGAGTACAGGTACAGCTGCCTGAGACTGACAAGTTCTTGTGTTCCTGGCCTCTGAAGACCACTGTTAAAATCCACTGTGTATACTCAGTTGTCAGTCCCTTTCTTTGATTTGTAAAACTTGTGAACGACCCACATTCATTCAGTGCACTATTTACATCTCTCACACCTTGTTTTGGGACCTGAAAGTGCTTGTTATATTTACTTTGAAAAAGAATTGTCTAACCTAAGAAAAAAACAGTAAGTTTGAGAAATTCTAAGAGAATGCTGGAGTGACTCGTGATTTGCAGTGATCACAGTTCAGCTGAAAGGGCCTGCTATATATTCTCTTTTCATGTGTACTTTGTGACTGCTTGCTTTTCATCTGTATTTTCAGGTCATCCAAGATTTTTCAATCAGCTGTATGCTGGAATAGATTATTACTCATTAGTAGCTCGGTTCATTACAGAAGCACTGAACCCAAGTGTGTAAGTGTAGTTCTTTGTTCTCTTGATGATGAATTGGCATGTGTTTTGGAATAACAACTTTTTTTTGTTGTTTTTTGCATTCCTCACGCTCCCTTCCACGGCCTTCTGATCTTTGTTTTCAGTGTTAGAGAGGAGGTGGGGATTGTGCAGGAATTTGGGAGAGAAAACAGTCTGGACTGCCTGAATAGTTCACCAGAAACTTGGCTAAGCTGATAAGGCCTTTTTTTATAGTTTGTGAGGTGGAGCTTAAGAGGAAAGATCTTTGTTTTTCAACACTTTAAAGCCCAGTTTGTGTTTTGGTTTTTTTGGGTTTTTTGTTTTTTGAGGGGGAGGGGGGCTTGAGTTTTTTTTGGGTTTTGTTTTTACTGAGTGCATAAAAAGGGTTTAATTAGACTTGCACAGTTTCTGGTGTCCTTTGAAGTGTTCTTCACAGAGTTGAATGCAAATGGTTACCTGCCTGCTGTTTACTTGCAAATATAAAGCCTAAACAAACAATGATCTTTGCTTGCAATAGATGATTATAACTGAAATTTGAGTGTTTGTTCTACGTTTAAAGGTAACTGATGTATTACTCTGAGAGGGGAAGTGTCAATGTGATGCGGTCAGGGACTAAGACTCTGGTTTTAGTTCATGGTTTTACTGCTGATGGTAGTCAGCATCTGAGAGATTAAAGAAAGGTGCAAAAAACTAGGCAAAGGTTTTAGCAATATTCTGCAGCCTGAGTTCTGTTGTGTTAATACCAATTCTGGTGCTTTCATTTTTGTTCAGATACACATATGAAGTATCTCCTGTGTTTCTGTTGGTGGAAGAAGCAGTCATCAAAAAAATGATTGAGTTCATAGGCTGGGAAGAAGGTGATGGCATATTTAATCCAGGTAGGAACAGCTCAGATTTCAAGCTGAGCCATTATAAATCAACCAAAACAATGATTCTGTGAACATTTGATACATAAAGGGTATTCAAAAATGCATTAAAGAATCCAGTGATGCGCGTGCACACAAACACACACACACACACACAACTATTTCATCTGGGCTCATTATGTGTTTCTAGCAGTAATTCTGTGAATCTGATCAGCAGATGAATGAACACAATTCTATTTTAAATATAAATATGTGGAAATCCTGACTTTATTAACAACAATACCAAAAGCCTCATTGCATTGAGTCAAATTGGTTGGCAGGGAGCCAATTTATCAGCTAGAAACCAGCCAGTGAGGGCACTGATGTGTGTATTCTGCCTATCAACTCTGAGAGGCAGAGATTATCTTAGTGGGAGAGTCATGAGCTTAACTCCTTTGATTTATGATAGTTTTTGGAAATGTTATGGTAAGGCAAACCAAACAAATATTTCTTAAGCTTCTTGATAAACCACAGTTTTCCAGTGTTCTGTAAAGCAACATTACAGCCCACTGTGTGGAAGTAATGAAGCATAATAATATCAGTCCAGAGGTTATTCAGATAACAAGTCAGATGTGAAACGTTTCTGTCTTACAACAAATTGTTGTAAGAAGAGAAATTGAATGTGGAATGTCTCCTCTTGCAAAACCAAACCAAAGTTAGTAACTCTAGCCTGCATGTAATTAGTAGAAAGATAAATAAAATTAAATTCCCTAAATAAATAAAAAAAATAATTACATATATTAATCATAGAATGGTAGGGGTTGGAAGGGGGAACCTGTGGAAATATGGAGTCCAATCCCCTTTCCAAAGCAGGATCACCTAGGGCAGGTCACACACAAAATGCATCTAGATGAGTCTTGAAAGCCTCTAGAGAAGGAGACTCCAAAACCTCTGGGCAGCCTGTTCCAGTGCTCCATCACCCTTATAGTTAAGAAGGTTTTCCTCATGATATGGTGGAATCTGTGTTCCAGTTTGTGTCCATTGCCCCTCATCCTATCACAAGACACCACTGAAAAGAGATGCCCCTTCTTCTTTACACCCACCCTTCAGATATTTGTAAACATTTATAAGATCCCCTCAAAGTCTTCTCTTCTTCAGGCTAAAGAGTCCCAGGTCTCTCAGCTTCGCTTTGTAAGATAGATCTTCCTGTCCCCTGATCATCCTTGTAGCCCACTGTTGGACTCTCTCTAGCACATCCCTGACCTTCTTGAACTGGGGAGCCCAGAACAAGACACATTACTCCAGATGTGGTCTCACTAGGGCAGAATAGAGGGGGGAGGAAAACCTCTCTAGACTTTCTGGACAATTTTCTTATTGCACCCTAAGATACTATTGGCCTTCTAGGCCACGAGGGCACATTGCTGTCCCATGGATAACTTACTGTCTGCCAGGACTCCAAGGTTTTTCTCCATGGAGCTGCTTTCCAGCAGGTCAACCTTTAATCTGTATTGGTGCATGGGGTTATTCTGCCTAGGTGCAGGAAACAGCTTATTCTTGTTGAACCTCATTAGGTTCCCCTTTGCTCAGCAATCCAGTCTGTCCAGATCTTGCTGAATGGCCACACAGCCTTCCAGTGCATCAGCCAATCCTCTCAGTTTCCTACCACCAGCAAACTTGCTGAAGATGCATGCTGTCCCCTCATCCAGGTCATTGATGAAGATATCAAATAAGACTGGATCCAGTCCTGACTGATAAAACCACATCAGATTTTATGTATATTTTCAGTAGAATCCTTGCCTTTACTGCAGAATTGCTTAATTAAAGATAGAGATGCTATAAAAAGATAAATTTTATCTATTTGCACTAGTTTTTTTGTAAAGCTTTTTCTTATTATTTAGTTCTATTAAGTGAATAAGCCCTATCCAGATCTTCCAGTTTTATTCACTTTATTTTTCCCCTTTAGTGGCTTGTTTTCTCCCCATGACACTCTCTAAACCCACTCTAAGCTGACCATGGTGTGGGCAGCTGAGCTGGCACTGCTTCAGTGGCAATGGGCAGGAGTTGCTCCCGGTTGTTCTTTGCTGAGAAGGCTCTGTTTGGACACAGATCTTACTGTTCAGGAAATATCCTCATAGTGTGTTCAAGGTAGCTCTTTTCATGCATGCTGCAGGGCCCAAAATTCCTTTTATGTCTGTACATTTTTGAGGAGTAAATAAGCTCTGATGCGTGCTCCTATAGGCTAATTTTATGTTGGGTTTTTCTTTTGCCTCTGATAGGTCAAGCACTCAGACACAGGACAAGTGGTAAGACTGTGGCTAGTGTGATATTTCTATCTCTTCTTCTACAGGTGGTTCAGTTTCGAATATGTATGCTATGAACTTGGCAAGATACAGATTTTGTCCAGAGATAAAGGAAAAAGGGCTTTCGGGTTTGCCAAGACTTGTCCTGTTCACTTCAGAAGAGGTAAAACCAAAACAAGAAAAGCTTTTTTTGAGCTTCATTTTTCAATGGCTGTAAAATAATGTTGTTTGCATATCTGCTGAAGCACTGGTACAATATATTTGTCATCAGTGTGTGATGTGGAATACTGGAGCTAAGTAGAGAAGTCTGATGATAAATTTCCCTGCAGAAGCTTCCTTGCTTGCAGAACACAAACAAAGATGTTCTTGCTCTTGGAAATTGCTGATCTAAGAATAAGCAGGGCAAACCTATAGCAGAATGTATGTGGGATGCTGTGGAGGTCTGCATCATCTGATTTCCCACAGCATCAAGTCTAGCAGGAATCATAGGTAGGTTTTGGATGTTCAAGTTTTTTTCCCACAGGTTTAATTTGTCCTAACCTGAACCAGTGAGACTGGTCTCTGCAGCTGCCCCTCTGCCCTATGTCTGAATACAAACTGTCTGTGGTACAGAATAGAAAAACCACTGTAAAGCATTTTGGAAAACCCTGCTGTATCTTTAGAAAACTCTGGTTTATGTTCTTGAAAGTATGTGGCTAGTGTTAAGGTTTCTGAATAGTATCTGTCTGAACTGACTGTGGAAAGTTGAGTTACATCCATAAATTTATTCTGAAGCTAATTTTTAGAGGCTTTTTTTTTCCCCTCTCATTTGTCCCTGCACTTCTTCAAGTTTATAATTTGATTAGTACAGAATTCTTATTAGTTCTGAGTCCCCTGTATAAAGGCCCCAGTGGAAGTGAGAACGTTGTTGTACCAGGGAGTATATAGTTAATAAAATAATTTTAGCTCTTAAATTTATGCTCCAAACACTTCGCGGTGTAAATAGATGAGAGGCTTATTTTGCAGAGGCCTGAGGGATGAAGGCATTGCACAGGTTATCCAGGACAACACATATATTTTGGAATCCAGATGTCCTAAATAAAGGGATTTTTTTCCCAGGCAAAATATCTTTATTTATTTATTTTCTTTCTGAAAAATGTGTATATGAAATGACATGTCAGTTCATACTTAATCTATCATGTTACATCTTGAAAATAGCTAGGGAGGAAAAAAATGAGGTTGAAACATGTTTCTTTAATGCTTTTCAGAATGGCACAGGCTTTTTATCATGAAGCTGCAAGATTTCAGTAAACAGCACACTCTCTTACTCCAAAACCAACAAGCATTTAATAACAAAATAAACTTTTTGACTCACAGAATGAATTTATTTTGGTATCTTTGCTTTACCAGAAAGACCAAACCCATAGAATATAGGACTAACTGGGTAAAACAAATTGGTAAATTATTTATAAGGCAATGTTCTTAGCCTCTAATACTTTGCTTGAATCACAAAACTGTATTGTCTTCTGTACTCAGTAATCACATGCTGTGAAACTGCTGGTTTTGATACCTAGATATTTTGATGTGCATATTCATGTATCCTTTCTTTTGATCCACCTGTACCAAGTACAAATTACATTACGTTTTTTGATGTTTGGTTAGTTCAAATGTCATATTATTGAGAATACGTATAATAAATGGCCAACACTGAAAATAAGTATATAAGTGCTCATGTCCCACACTTAATTTTTTTATTGTTTGTTTTTTATTTTGAGCCTCTTTGTATGTCCTGGAGGACACAGAGCTGTTTTGTACTGGACAGGCAAATTATTTAAAAAATGGCCTCAGAGAATTAACAACTTGAAGTGAGTCAGGCAGACAGTATTGGCATGGGGAAGCCGTATTGATGCAGAGTCAAAACATACAGCTGCTGAGGCTCTTGTGTTGTTTTAGGGCTTGGCTTCAATACCGTGTTCAAATGTAATTATTTTGGCCTTGAGTTGCCAAGTTCCAAATTTTCAGCCTGGTGTATGCTTAATGCATGGCTCACCCAAGGTCCTCACATGCTCTGTTTGGCCTTCAGGAACTAACAGGCTCTTTGTTCTTGCAAGTGGAATGATTAGCTACTTAAAATTATGGTGATAGACAATGAACACTGTGCTCAGCCTACTCTGTAGTTCTCTTGTAATGCGTTAGA
Source organism: Phaethornis superciliosus (assembly GCA_023637945.1). Taxonomy (NCBI): domain Eukaryota; kingdom Metazoa; phylum Chordata; class Aves; order Apodiformes; family Trochilidae; genus Phaethornis; species Phaethornis superciliosus. The sequence continues at coordinate 108,781,756 of JAJQWJ010000002.1, forward strand.
ATGATTCCTCTCAAGACAGAAGCAGTAGCAGAGAAATTCTTGTATCCCACTTTCTTGAGTCACGATTTGTGGCTCTGAAGAAGCTGAATAAGGTTGTAGCTACAGATTTCAGCCCAACTGAGACCCCTTTGAACTTTATTCTGGACCAAGAATGTATTGGTAGAAGTCTGAAAGGTAGAGATCTGCCAAATTTGAGGTAACTGAGGGTAGAAGAGGATGTGTAAACAGTTGCAATGTGCATGCTGATATGAGCAGTTTTTTTAGATGCAATGAAACTAAATTCCTCCCCAGTGCAACTTGATCATGAATGTAATAAAATGAGAGAACACAACATTAACTCACCATGTCTTCCCAAGTTTAAATGGCAACAGACAAAAATAAGTAATAAAACAGTCTTACGATAACGCAATTGCCTTCTGCAATCATGCTTCTAGGAAACTTTTCAAAATCAAGAAAATACAGATTTATCTTATGTTTTAATGAGCACAGGCGGAAAGTACCTTGTCTTTGTGTGTTATTGGTAACAAAAACTGTGTCTAGCTATAGTTAAAATAGTAGGATAGCACACCTTAAATGCATTGTTTCAGTTTGGTCTTGTGCTCAAAGGCATTGATTTCTTACTACAAATCGATTTAATAAGGTGTCTAAACAAACAAAACTGCAAAAGACATAGCAAGAGTAATCTGAACTCACAGTATTTAAGGTTATTATTACATATACAATCTAGCTACAAATAGTAGCATTTATCTGGATATTTTGTTTTTAATTTTTTTAAGGGAACTATGAAAAAGAGAATTAGTCTACACTGCTGTGACTGGAACTGCAAAATTTTCTCTGGTGTATTTTTTTCTTAAAATGACATAGTGGAATATAGCATAATGGCTTCTAGTAATTATTGGGGGGGAAGAGGGGAGAAGAAATTATGGTTTTAATCAATATAACTGAAAGACTACTTTTTTTCTTAAAAGAGACCATATTCCAAGTCTATATAGGAGTATGTCTTCTTTCTTTTTTGTCCTGATGAAGACCTGACAAAATTTTCCAAGAGATGCAGAAGTACTTGTGAAAGCAAGAAATAATGTATCTTGCAGCCTGTTTTGTTTTGGTATTCCCTTTGTTCTTCTTTTTCCCTGTGCATTTTAGTATAATCTGTCATGTGCTCAAGCCTCTTTTATCTTTCTCCCCTTCTCCCATACCATTTTTTATAATAAAATACATGACTTAGTGATTGCCCGTTTAGTAGTATACCGAATTTGCAGGTCTACTGCTTTCTTGATTTGGAGCAATCTAATTATTCCTGGTGATTCATACCTTTTATTTGAACCTAATGGATAAAAATCAGTGATGGAGGCAACTTGAATTTGAACTGATTCACTAATCAGTTGAAACCAACTCCAAACTTCTACTGAACAACACAAAACCACACTACAATAATTATTAACGTTATTGACGCAATTTGATGTGATATGAGACTAATTATCCACCTATATATGCCATTATTCTTGTAACAGTCTAAACGAATGAGCCTTAAAGGCTTTGTGGATGTGTCATGTTAGAAAATTAAGCTTTCTTACAACTACGTGATAGTGTCTTTGTATGCCTTTATTCAAAAAGTGGGTGATGGTGGGGGAAACCTTTTTGCAAAAGAGCCCTTTGAGATGATCCATCTCATCAAAATAAACGTGACAAGCTTTAATACCCTTAATGTATTCATACCCGCATACTAAAATGTTGTACATTTTTCATAATTACGTTCCACAGTAACTGCATTTGTGTGAACTCTCTTGAAGAAAATGGAATTAATTAACCACCTGGCTTCACCTCCTGTATGAAAAGTAACAATTCTAGACATCTTCACAGTTGCGGGAACATGCATTATTTTAACTCTTCAATAATAATGTGAAAAAGGAAAAAGAGCCTTTTTCCAAGGCTTTGGATGATCTTGATTCTGAGAATTGTGTAATCTTATGAGATGCTGCGTACTCTCAAAACTGACTCCATTGCTATGTATGGGTAGGCATTTGGCATGCTGCACATGACATCTTAAAAGTATCTTCAGATTAGGAAGGTTATTGTATATTGAATTCCCAGACTAATCTTGAAGATGGATTAAGATGATTGAAGAGATCAGCATTCCCTGGCTGTGGAGTAAGATAAAATTATGTGCTAGGTAACAGTATCCACAGTAGAGCAGGTCCTAATTTAGAGATGGGTGTAGGAAATATGGTAAGATATAAAACCTTCAGTATTTGTTTAACAGAAAAAGGCTTTTAAAAAGTAGGGAGTGGACTGTGGGCTTGAGTATCCTCCTTACCAAAGACACTGTACCACATCCTGATTGAATAAGCATCTCTAATACCCTTTAAGCAGGGGAAAGGGTGTCATCTTTTACACTCACTTTGCAGGCTTCATACGTGAATTCAGGACAAAATGAGAAGTAGGCTATGTGTATCTGTAATCATTTAAAGGTTCCTCTGTGATGAGACCCCAGCTAAAATACTTTGCTGGAATAGTAACTTTATTTTCTGGAAACTTTGTTTTCTGGCAAATATAGACTGGTCCAGACAAAAACCTTTCGCAAAATCTGTATTTATTTAAAGGCTTCTGAAAATGTGGTTAAGTCTTGTATAAAGTAGGCTTGATTGTGTAATTGCTTCCAAGATGTCTGAACAACCTTAGTGTCTTTAACACCAAAATTTTCAGGTCCTTTTGCAGAGGTTTTTGAAGGCCTTGCAAGTTCACATTGTACTGCATCTAAAGGCTTTGGTAAATCTTGGAACTTAAGCGTCTTAATCATATGAACAGTGTTGCTGGATCAGATCGAGGGTCAGTTTAGTATGCTAGCCTGTGTCTGGCTATGGCCAGCACCTCATGCTTAGAGAAAGAATATAGAAAAGGATAAAAGTGGTAGAGACCTTAGATATATCATAAGGGTAAAGTGATAGAGACAACAATTAATAATTCTTTCCTGATGACATTTCTGAATTTCTACTTTTCATCTTAATGCATAGCCATCTTTTAAAAAATGTATGGAATGAGTAAACCTTTTGTTATTTGGTGTTTTTTTGGTTGTTTGTTTTTTAGGCACACATTTCAAATGTGATGCACATCTTTTATTTTTGGTCTTCAGTCTTCCATGTGCATCATTAATTGTTGAATACAAGATGGTCTTAGTGCTGTGTAGCTTTGTCAGTTTGGTTTTTGTGTTAGGATATGCTGGTAGCATGACTGCTAGCTTCTATTAAATTAATTTCAATGTCACTGTTCCCCATGTTAAAGAATGTATTTCTTTCATTTTAATTGTGTACTTATTTTTTTTTCATGACTCTTTAATTTATAGTGTCATTACTCCATGAAGAAGGCAGCCTCCTTCCTGGGTATTGGTACAGAGAATGTTTACTTCATTAAAACAGATGAGAGGTAAGCAAGCAAATGCCATGGCTGTGATCTCTGAGCCTTTTTGAAATGCAGTAGTGCTGTACATAACCAACCTATTTAAATGTAACTGAAAAAAGTTTTAAATCTGTGTCCCTTAGAGGTAAGATGATACCTGAGGAACTGGAGAAACAAGTCCAGCGGGCCAGGAAAGAGGTGAGAGGGAGAGAGAGCATGAAGGAGAGAGGAGAAGCGTATGCAGATTGTGTGCTTGTATCCGAATGAAAGGAAGGAAAAATAAGAGTGAGTGAAAGTAGGGCAGTTAACGTGTTTCTTATGGGTGCAATTTGTTTGCCACAAACCTGTGGACCAAGCCAAAACTTCTAGGTGCTACACTAATGAGGGTGAGAAAAATTCCACAGGGTGTTTAACACTTACGAAAGTGAGTAATTGAGTACAATGCTGCTCTGAAGTATTTAGCATTTCTTTTAGGATTTCTTTTGCCCTTGATCCTTTTTTTAAGTGGATGCAGTATTTATTTGCTTTAAACAGTAGATGAAAACCGCAGTTTTTCCAGTTAATTACAGCAGATATTTCTCTATCCTCTGCAGTGAGCAAGAGCTTTACACGTGGCTTAGTCTCTAAAACTATCATACAAGCTACAAATGCTAAGTTTGGTCCTTTCTACTATTGCAGCAAGAGTGCAGAAATTCTGTCCTGTGCCTCTTTTTCCCTCAGGGACTTTACCAAGTAAGAAAGTCAAAGGCCAGCATTTGGAAATGTACTGACGTGTTCATTTTGACAAGATTGTAACAGATATTCACACAGCCTGTAAGACAGTACTTACTATAGTTGACATAATTTATTTCAGAAAGCTTGGAGAACTGAATGTGAATTCACAGATGCACAAAGCATCTTCTCTTTATCTTGATTAGCTCACCTTATTTCTCACCTCAGCTTGTGCATGAAAACAGTAGGACTTGGAGCTCCTCAGCCCTTAGTCAATACCAAGCAACTAGTGCAATGTCCATGGTGTCAACAGTGGCTGCCATGGAATCCTGCCTTGGGAAGCCCTACCATTGTGGTTGATAGAAAAGCCAAAGCAGTGATGTCCTGTCATGCTCTTGCATGGACACAGGTTTCACTAAAGTTTTATCACAGGTTTAGGTATATCTTCTGCCTGTCTCTTTCAGTTTCATATTTGATAGCATAATTGTTGATACAGGGTAAGCCTAATTATCTGGCAAACTTTCTGGCCAGCCTACGTTGCATTAACCGTGGAAGACATCTGTAGTTTACCCATTTAAGGAAAAAAAGGTCTGAAATGAAGTGCAGCAAGAGCAGCAGGCTGACAGGAGAATGAACTCTTTGCTCTTAAAAAGCAGCATTTCTGTTTGTTAATGTAATAATAAGTTTAGTGGTTATCTTAAAAAAAAAATCAATTGACATTTCTGATTTTAAGGAAGGTTAGTCTTAGTGTAGTGCTTTGTAATTAAAAAAACAAATTTTCTGTATTTAAGTTCTCTGTTTACAGGAGAAATACTATGCCACTTGTGTTTTAATGGAAGTTACAGGTATTTTGGTAGTTTTTCATTTCATCAGAGCTTCAGTAAGTGTGTCTGCCCTTACTAAAGGGATGTTTCACAACTCCTACAGAGGGACATTTCAGTGAATTACAGTAAATATTCTAATGACTCTAGACAATAGAAGATGTATTTACTAGTGGTAGGAGCACAAAATGATCACTGACTATGAGTAGTGAGAGTCTTAGGTCTCTTTTTAGATGATTTAGTCAGAAAGACTTACTCTTCTTGGCAATATATTTAAATAAAAATGTAATTCCCTTCTTTATAGGGAAAAAGGTAGTGCTAACAGTCTTCAGAACCTGGAGAGATTTGAGAGTTGTTCCTATATTCAGTCATGTTACCTGGTGGCTGCTAAGGGAGCTTTGACTTTGATGTAGCTGTGGGAGAAAATTGATGAGAACACTAACTGAAACTGTTTAATGCAGCAGATACATCTTTGCCTCACTTGCAAATGTGTACTGTACTAGAGCTTCAGAATGTTTTGTAACTTTGATTGACTTTTGCAAATTGTACTAGGAATGAATGACTGAGAAGTTAATTATAGGCTGGAAATCCTCTGTGAATGTATGAGATTAAATTATTCCAATATTACTATCCTTTGTTTATCAATTTGTAAAGAAATAAAACAAAACAAACCACAAAAAGTTAAATCATAATTATTCATTATTCTAACAGTCCTCTAAACTGCTAAAGAAGTATAAAACTGTCAGAGTGTAAATGTGAATCAAACTTGTCTCTGTAGTAGATTTTTCAAAGTGGCAGCACATTTTTTTATTTAAAAAAAAAAAAGTTTTCAAAGGCTCGTGTAGAATTTGAATTTTTTTTTTTTCAGTTGATGTCTGATTTCAGTGAAGATAAATTGAGTTACATCAGCAGAGAGATATAGATCATCTGAGAGATTTAATTTGTTGCAAATGAACTCCAGGGATCCTGGATTGTACAGTTCAATAACAATTTTTAGAGCCACCTCAGCAACTGTGTTGTCATGCTTTGGGCCAGATGCTGAAACATGCAAAGGAGTTCTTTCAGCATACCTTTACCAGGAAAAGAGCCTGCACAGTCACTGCAAGGCCTCGATTTCATTAAGTCATTACAGATTCCACTAATTCTTTTCGTTGTATTAGTTTCTGCTCCCAAGTAGGCACAGAAACATACCTCTGCCAGGGTACTTGACCTGGTCAGCTAGTGTTACAGCCTCCCCGTCACCCCAACTATTAGTTGAATGGGAAAGCAATGAGCAAAATCACTGCAACCAAAACGGAGAGGCTGCAGCCAGACATTATCCCACCCTTAAATCTGAGATTTCCAGTGGTCTCTCTCCTCACATTCAGTAACTGTCTACAGCCCTTCCTTTCTTTCTCCTTTCTTCCAGGGGCAGGAGCAAGAGCATAGTGCTTGGCTGTAGAGCAGGCATTGGGGTCAGGTGGCCATGGCTGTCCCAGTTGCTGTGTGGGCTGTGCCAGGACTGCCAAAGGCAAATCATGTTCCCTAACTAAAGGTTCCTCTTCACCAGGCAGAGAATAAGGGTTTTGTAGAGGCAACGCAGGTGGAAACCCTAAAGGGATGAGCCCTTTCCTTGCCTGGGTAGACTGCTGGCTGAGCTGGTGCCTTTGTTTTATTCAGCAGAATGGCAGCAAATGTGGTAGTAAAATGTTGAAGATTGAGACATGAGGATCTGTGTATAAAAGATGTCAAATATCTGGTATGTTTTCAACTCGACAAAACTAGCATCTGTCAAAACAGTCTGAAGCTGCTGAAGTCTGCCCTGGAATGGTGTTAAGTGGAAATGGGATTCATAAAAATTTATTTTAAAAAAAATTTTTTTAGATTCAGCACTTCTAAATGCAGTACCTTCTGCTGGGAGACTAAAATGTAGACTGTCGCATCTTTTTTGTATGTTCCTAGACCTTTTTACACTTTTGCTTTGCAGATATGCTGGAGGGAATGAGTAGTGCAAATGACGTGGGTTTTTTTTGTTTTTTTTTTTTTTTTCATCCTATTGCAGGGGTCAACACCATTTCTTGTTTGTGCTACAGCAGGCACAACAGTGCTGGGAGCATTTGATCCTCTGGATGCAATTGCTGATGTCTGTGAAAAGCATGGCCTCTGGCTTCATGTAGATGTGAGTTTGTATACTGTGTAGCTTTCCTTAGCATTGCTTTTTTATAATTACTATTTTTCTTTGACTGTTGATGTTCTGTGCAGAAGTTGGGCTTTAATAACTTTTTTTTTTTGCATAGAGAACAGCAATGCATTCTGATTTGTCTCTGTTACATGTATTGAAAAACAGCAAAGAATTTGGTTGTGATAAGCAGTGAAAGCTATTTTGTCATTGTCAGGTTATATTTCAAAATAATTTAAAAATCAATTTCTTCCATCTTGCTAGCTCCTAAAAATTCTTCAAGGGTGATTATATACAAATATAATTTCAGATTCTTTCCACATTCTGTTGGAGAATGGACATATTAGCATTGTGATGTATGGTTCATACAGGTTTAAAATAAAGGTATATTTGTGGCTCAACCAGTCATAAATTTCATCTTCCATATTTACAGGTCTGCGTGTCTTGTGTATCTCCTTATGTTTTTTTAAATTGTTCAGAATTTTTTCTTTTTTTTTTTATAGTTTTAGGTTTGGATATTAAAATCCATTCATGAACTTTTTGAAATATCAGTTGTGCCCTTTTATTACCTGAAAGAGCAGTACATGTATTTTTCTAAAAGTAGGTCTCTTCATCTTTTCTAAAATTGCATTCTCATTATAATTGCAATGCCACAAATCCAGGTTGGCTAGACTAAAAGCCATGGAGCAATGAGGGAATCTGTAGTAACATTAAAGGAAATTTTTAGACCTGCTTGAAATTTTAAGTTGTTTGTTTAACATTGAGTATTTAAGGAAAAATCACATAGACACACATAGTCATGCACGTAGTCACGTGCATTCAAAGAAATGTCTCACGGACATGAATAAAGTTGCTTTATGTGTGAGTCAGAAGTTTTCTTACTGACTTGGAGGCAAGGATGCAGAATTTATCCCTGGTATTTAAAGTGACTGCAAAGATGCTGCATGGCTGTGTGCTAGTGAGAATGACCCAGGTGGTTTTCAGCAGAAGTGCAGCATTCACAGTAGGTGCTAGACTCTTGCCTGTGTTGCATATAGTATGTGATAAGATGGGTATATTCAGAATATGTGTTGGATTTTAGGTGAGTTGAATAGACATGGCTGGAGCCATCTCCAGTGGCTGTAGGAAGATGCTGGGTAGTCTCCTACCCTATTCCCTGTGTAGTGTAGGTGAATGACTAGTTAGGTGGGATGTACCTGGGCCATACTTCATAGATGGTGTTTTGTGAAGAATTAACTATCTTCTTCCAGTTTGACCTCATGTTAAGCTAAGTTAAAATGTCAGTGGATATCTTAAAAGTTTATCTTTTGTTGGAACAGTGACTGTAGCTGTCATACGTTAATTGATTCCCAGTAGAAGAACAAATGTACAGTAATAAATTTGGTTTATGGAGTGGAAGACTAATTGTTCTGTTAAGTTGTGATTCATGTTAGGAACCTTTCAGTAGGTCTTTTGAGTTCTATCAGTATTTTTTCCATCTTTCACTCTCTATGAAAAGTTGAGTGCGTGGCTCGCTCTTTTCTGTTTCAAGTTTCTAGTTGTATTTAAATGGGAATAAGGTATGGGGACTGAAAAGTTTCTGTCTAAGTAACATCAGGCAAATATACAAATATGCTATGGTAAAGAGAGCAGTCTGTGACTTCTAATGTGACGTCTTTTCACTTAGCACCATTAGAAATAGTTTTACTAGAATAACATGAAAAAGTACAATGAGAACAGGCATCTGACATTCAGAAACAGTATACAAGAAATAGAGTTTGATTTTTTCATTGTTTTTAAGCAAGCCTACCTTCTAGCCTTGTAAGCAAGAATATAAAATGCAAAAAGTTTGAGTTCTGAAATCAGTTGAATAATTTTCAAGTTATGCAGTCTGGTTTATAGCGAGTATTGCTTTTTGGACCTGCTGTAACTTTGGAGAAAAAAGATACAATACAGTTAAAACAAATATTTAAAAATGGGGTATATTCTGTTTAATTTTGGACTTCTTGTGTTTCACTGATGGTAATCAGGATTATCTACTGCAGATAGTTTCAAGAGCTGTTTATAAGAATATCTTATGTGAATGTCAGTGGTATTATTTCTAGTTTTACACTGATGTATCTCATTTCAGAATATTTTCTGATCCTAAAAATTGATATGTTTGCCTGAGGGAGTCTGTTTTCATTAAACATGAAATGATAAAGCTCATGATTCTTAGGAAGGGCAAAAGGGAGAATGTCAATATAAAATCAGTGGGCTTCAGGAGGATAGATTTCAATAAAGTCAGAAATAGAGAAGGTCTCGCATGGAGACAAGCCAAAGAGGAAAAGGGAACTAAGGAAAAGGTTGTTTTAAGGAGAGAACATCAAAAAGCTCAAAGTATCTCAGCAGTGAAGCCATTCAACAGCTTAAGTGCTGTTGGAGACTATAACCAAGTTTATTTTGTGTACATTTCAGGATTCATACATGTATTCCAGTTGCTTGGTGCATTTTGACATGTATCTATGATGCCTTTCTCAATGCCTTGTTTTGCTCCAACACTTCTGTATGTCATCTATTACAAACATGTAGCTTGAAATACTGTGTATTTCTTCCTTGCTAGTCCTCACTTTGACTTTTTTTCCCATAACTAGACCACGACAGAAAATCAGGCTTAGTTAGTTTAATTGCACTGTGAACACTGTGATTCCCATTGTTCAGCTGTAAGTGGTTTGTTGCATATGCAACAGCTATTTCCTTATACCTGGGTACCAGTTACATCACATGAGACACAATTATAATAATTATCTTTGTCACTGTGAGCTACCTTGCATTGCCCTCAGATGAATTTGTCATAAACAAAAATGTGTCAGTCTAGTTTGATTAATCTTTGTTCCTTCTCTAGTTTTGTGGATGGAGGAGAAGCAGTTAAATTTAGTGTGTCTCATCTGAAAGCCAGAGAAAGAGTGCCAAGCTGCAGCTGTGGTAGTGAGTGAAAACCTGGCTGGAAAATCATACTCAGAGAGTAATTACCAGAGGCTCACTGCTAAAAGAGGAGAAAATTTTCAGTAGGATTCTGCAAAGGTCCCTACTAGGTTAGAATTTGTCCTGTATTGTCATTAAGAACTTGGATGAAATAGAACACACTGCCTAAATTTTAAAATTGACATAAAACTGCTGCAAGAGGCAGTGGGAGGACAGAATTAGAAATCAAAGAGATCTTGACAGTTTGGAGAAAAAAGTGTAAAAACTAGGGTACAGTTCAGTAAAGATGGAGCTCTAAGTTTAAGCTGTAATCACTGCACAAACAGAGGCTGGGGAATGTTGGCTAGACAGCAGATCTTCAGAAAAACATCTGGAGTTTGCAGTATATCATGAATCAGAATTTGTAAGCATTTTCAGAAAGGGTAAATGTCTTTCAGAACTGAATACAGAAGATACATGAAGTATTTATCTCTTTCTGCTTGGTGCTCCATTTGCTTTATCTAGATTGCGGCCAAATAAAAAGTGCATTTCAAGAAGGTTAAGGACCTACAGAAGAAAGATTAGAAAACAATAAAGCAGTGAGGATAAACGCAACCATATCTAGAAATTATAAGCAATGAGGAAAAAATTGAAAGTTCTGATGTTATTTAAACTAGAAAAGATAGAGCCAATACATGGTAGTCTACAGATGCTTTAAAAGCTGCTGCAGTAAGAAAAGGAAGAATCCATTGCCCTGACCACTGCAGGTATGACAAGAGGAGTGCTATTTAGGAGAGACCCTTTAAATCAGTAGAGTTGCTGCTATTTAACACAAATAAAGACATTAAGATGTGCAGCCTCCATCATTAGAGGTTTCTAAAACCAGGCAAAGCCGGTACCAGTGATTTTTACTCTTCTAAAGTGCCTTCTCATTTGCTTTTTTTGACAGCCCTGGATACCCAAGTGCTTTTGTTTTTTATTTGAGTAATGAAATAAGGAGCACAAATTCATCTTGTAGTACTGTGGCTCAAGGAGAGATTGAAAGGTCGTGGAGATGCCTGGGCCTCCAGCACTATCATCCCTCTCTCCCTGATCTCCAGCAGTACTGTTTTAAAACAAAGGCAGAAAGTAGTGCCAAAAGACCTGTAAAGGCAGTTGCTGGTGATGTGTCACTGCACCTTATTTTTCTCTTTGATGCTAAACACGAGGTGGGTGTGTTCATTGATTAATAATCTCAAGAAAAGATAAGTATTTGACAGAAATAAGTATGGCAGCCTTTGGGGGTGGTACACTGTTGAGATGACCTTTTGAGGTGGGTCTTTTAAATCCTAATCTTCAGACAGTGTGAAAATGTTAGCTTTTTCACATACACCTTTGGATGCAATTTTTCCCAATATTTATTATTTTTCAGTGAGTTGCATATGAATTATGAAATTCAGGCAATATTCTAGTGACTGTTTTGACGTTATTGAATCATAGAATAGGTAAAATCCATCTCTGAATAAGAATCAGTTTGATTGTCTTCCCATATCATGGATAATTTGGGCCAGCTGTAGAAATACAGTTTCAAGTCATGGCTCTGCCATAGGATTGCTGTGAAGTTTGAGGCAAATAATTTCCTGCCTTAGGTCCCACCTGTAGACTGAGCAGCAGCCCTCTCCTCAGCAAGGATGTTGTGTGCATGACAACATAAAATATGATGTGGTGCATTAATGTACTGCATTAATGAGAATGACATGTGTTAAGACAAGTTATTAACCTTTCATTTCCCTTGTGAGCCTTTACCGTTCCTGTCTCCCAGAGATAGTAGATCTTATTCCTAATGTATGACCTGGAAAAAAAACATTGATACTAATTCATAGATTAGCTATCACATCTGTTTCTTTCAAAGAAAAAAAAGAACTTAAGCCAAACAAGCATAAGTTCTCAGACAAAGAACCTTCACGTTAGTTGTTTTTTCTTCATTAGCTCCAATTTTATGAACTTTAAATTTTTTTTTATTTTTAAAATAATCTGAGTTCAGCTCTGTTTGTTGGACTGGTGCATCATATATGTCTCTGAGGGATCTTGCTTTTATCACAGGGAATATGTTTAAGTTGACTGTGCCTGCCTTTTTAAAAGCCAGATTGTGTCCAAATAAAAAAATGCATTTCTCAAAGCAGTTTCTAAAAGACAGTGTATGACAATGCTGCTTTTTGTTGTGTATTTTCCCCACCCTGACTCTCAGGTCAAATATTCTTGTTTAGGAAGGAAGAGAGCAGCTGGTGAGTGAACTCTGGTCCTTGCAAAGTTCATAATGAGAATCAACTATCCTGGCTAAAGTTGCCCAGAAGTTAAACTTGTCTAATAAAAATTTGTTTGAGTTCCTGATATAGTCTATGGAGAGAGACAAGCTGCAAAAGGTGTCCCCCAAAGACAAGATGTTACTCAATAAGGAGCTTCAGTGAAGAGCTTCTTCCAGAGAAGGCCTAAATGGCTCTCAGACTACACGCTTAGTTCTTATTTTCTAAGGGTGTTGTAGTGAGTGTTACTCCATTTTAAAGTCAGTTGATTGCTGATAATAGAAATGGTGCTCTTGCCTACTCACTGACTTTTCATGTTCAAACTTAGAGGAAAATCTGAGCCTGGATGTTGCAATTGGCTGTTTATTGTCCCCTACACTTTCCCTTATGAATGTCTCGGAAAAGAAGTTGCTAGCAGGAAGAAACTACAAAAAATGAAGCTTGCTGCTTTCACTATTTAGGCTGGGACTGGGGGAAAGGAAGACCCTCTGATTCAGTGTCAGGAACTGGTGTGGTCATACCATGGGCACTTCAGTTTGTGCCCTTGCTTACACAGAAGGGTCAGTGTAGTCTGTGGCTCAGACAGTGGTGCAAAGCATTAGTGCCTCTATTTTAGGCATATCCTCAAGCTGGCATCTACATTTCAGTAGCATATATATATATATATATAAAGGCATATAATAAACTATGTTTTAAATGAGAAAAAATCTTCAGAAATTATTAGTTGAAGCATTAGCAAAAGAACTTTATAGAAATAATATTATTTTGGCTCTATAAATGTTCCAACAGGCTTCCTGGGGTGGCTCGGCTTTGATATCAAGGAAGCATTGCAGACTTCTTCATGGCATCCAGAGGTAAGTAAATTTAGTTCATAAGCACACTTACCCCAGGGACTGAGGTGGATAGATGTTGTGTTTGCTTCCATGAGAGCTGCATCTTCCAAAATACATATTGCTATTAATTGGAGAGATTTCTGAATCTAAGTGTGTGCGTGTGGAGGAGAGGGGAAATGGGAAATTATTTGTCTGATTGGATTGTGCTTGGCCATTTTTTATTTTCTAGTACCCATGGCTATAGGTGCAATTTCCACCTCCCTTTCTCTGTTTATAAATTTCACAGGGCTGATTCTGTTGCCTGGAATCCCCATAAAATGCTGTTGGCAGGAATCCAGTGCTGTGCTCTTCTGGTGAAAGATAGCTCTGTAAGTCATCCTGTCCTCTTTGTTTGTTCATGGGGTTTTTTGCTTTTTCTTTTTTTCTTTAAATTTTTTAACATGGTAGACTGCCATTGCTGTAACATGGAAGTGGAAATAATTAGAAAACCACTGCAAGTCAGTGTTACTATGCTGCAGTGCAAAAGCTGAATAATATTATTTTGAAATTCACCACAAAATGAATAAGGGGTGAACAAGAGAGCAGGGTCAAACCAATTCAAGTCACTGTGCTCACAAATTTTGCAGCCGATGCCCTTGCTAGTGAACTTCTCTACATGATTTGCATTCAGAATTGAGTCTATTGTCACCTGGGTCTGCAGCACTTAAACACCAAGCTCATCAAAGTTCTCAGAATAGCTGTCATCCATTGGGACTGCAGCACTACTGCATCTCTGTTTAAAGTAGGCAGAACTCCTCTTAACGTGGGTGCACCAGAGTAGGAAAGGAGAGGGATAGGAGTGGGAACATACACAGGTAAAGGTCTTCTTTCCTCACTACGATTTCTTCCTCATCACCAGAGTGATTTAGTCTTTCCAAAGTCTATAAACTAATTAAAAGGTCTAGCAAGCAAGCAAGCAACAGAGCTCTGATCTCAAGTGGCACAAGAGGGAGATGAGTCTGTGATATTGTAGAAGTCCCTGCTTACATCTTTGTGAATTCTTCTCCCTTAATAAAGAAATGAGTGAGAGGTCAATTTTTTCAATCTCCATTTCAATCTCAACCTTGCTAAAATTATGCCCATTGTCCACCATCAGGAGAGAATTCTAGCTTATAGTTCATAAGTTATAAATGACTGAACATCATGAAGCTATGGAGCCCCTGAGGTTTACAGTTCTATTTTGTGGCCATGATTTGCAAAGAACTGTTATAAACCTCTGTCAAACCAGTTGATAGTTTCTGTTCAGCTGCAAATGGTTAGCTGTCTCTGTAATTGCTTACTAACTTCTGGTATTAAGAACTGATTAGGACCAAGGAGCATAGATGAAAATAAGCACTCTCTTGGAACTGATTGCTCCAAGCCAGGGGTGAGACATGGCAGGCCAGGTAAGAGAAGTGTGCCTTCTCATTTCCTTAGACTGGATTCTGTGGGATGAAAGAGGATTAGACTCCTGGACTACCTGTCCATCTCTTTACTATTATTCCGGGATGGAAAACAAGCAGAATCAAGTTATTGACTAAGATTAATGTGGTATTTTAATTGCAGGCTTGGGAAGAACTCAGTGCTGTATTTTTAACTAATTAGGCCCAGTACTTAGGTACAGCCCCAGGTAATTATTAAACTACTTGGGCTCCACAGTGGAAATTTCTCAGAAAGAAAGAGGAAAGAAATTGAGAGAAATTGTAGCTCCTCTGGCATTTAGATTCACTTTATAACTGTTCCAGCTTCAGGGCTCTGGCAGCCTTTCTGTGTTCTCCTTCCAAGGAGTGTAATGTCTGGTAGATCAATCCTATTCCACTCCTACATCACTGCTAGTTGTGCTGGAAATGCAGAGCTGAATCCTAGACTATTGAGGGGTGAAAACACAAGTATTACTGAACATAAAATGAGATCCTTTTGTTCAGTGAGACAAATTGTGG
The DNA here is from genome assembly GCA_023637945.1 of Phaethornis superciliosus. Classification (NCBI taxonomy): domain Eukaryota; kingdom Metazoa; phylum Chordata; class Aves; order Apodiformes; family Trochilidae; genus Phaethornis; species Phaethornis superciliosus. The sequence goes on from JAJQWJ010000002.1 coordinate 108,796,834, forward strand.
AAAGCAGGAGATGCATGGGGAGGAGAGTGTGCTTGACACTTGCATGCTTTGTATGTGTGCCAGTGCAGTCTTTATATGCAAACAAACACACATACAAGTTTGAGTACTTTCATATCAGCATATGGAAGGTGTTGGAATACAAATCCTTAAGAAATAATGATCAAATATGTATTTAAGACATTTTATCGCAAAGGCCTTGCTTCACTTTGACCTTCCCCATACCAGAACAGGCAGCTAAATCCACTTTCCCATTAAAAATGCTATTTTCCACACCAGTAAGAAAAGGGAAGAATACATGTATTGGTTTCTTATTTGGCAGCTTGTTCCACTGCTCCTAAATAACATAAATACCTGCCTCTGCAGATGAAGCACACATTTTTATGCAAGCAAAATTCCTTTGCACTGTGGTTAAGATGCATCAGTGGGAGATGGAAAAGTTTGGCATACATTGGTTTGCTAGTGGATGCTCAAGAAACCCCTGGTAGTTTCTGAAGGGCAGAATTCTGCAAGAAATCAGAGCAACAAAAGGTTAAACATAGATGTTAAATCTTGTTTATGAATCAAAACCTAGCTCCCTCTGAAGGATGTTTTGTTATCCTGTCTTCAGTTTTCTTTGAGGTCTGCTTGGAACCTGTGGACTATCTCGAGATTAGGACAATAGACAAAAATAGGACAAATGGACAAAAATAATCCTCTTCAGTTTTGGGTTTTTTAATTTTTTTTTTTAAAGCATAGATTAACAATCACAAGCTTTGTAAATTGCCTTTTGTGTAAGAGAAGGAATCCATCATATTTCTGATGCAGTGGTGACATCCTAATTTCCCATTAGGAAAAACCATAGATACTGGTTTTGTTTGGTTTGGCTTTTTTTTTTTTTTTTTTTGACACACAGCATTAATAAAGTTTGAAGTTTAGTTGTTAATAGGCTTAGGACATTGCAAAAATGAAACAGGGTGTTTCAATGTTTTCCTATACAGATTTTTGTACAACAAAAAGTATAAACTGCAGGAAATGCTGATAAAAGTATCTTCAAGCCATAGTGAAACACAATTGGAACGCTTTCCAAAGAAGCCAAAGATAGAAAACAGAAATACATGTTTGACTTGATTAGAAATGAGAAGTGTTTTCACCAAAGGGAAAGAGAGGTTGGTTAATCCTCTGTAAAACCTCTGATCAGTGACAGTAGTTCTTCAGTGCTTAAAGCACTCAATGAATGTCCAGCTATACCTTTTTCACTGCCATGCCCTCAGTAACTTTCATCACTTCTGTAATAAGATGGGCTTACTCAGAACACACTTGCATTTCTGTGGCATGGATTGCAGTGACTGCTTACAAAGTTAGATGCACTGATATTCTCAAAACTATACTGAGCCAATTTTGTTCTTAAGTTCTTAAAATTTTAGGAACCAGTCTTGGGTTATACGTACTCTCTTAAGACCACAGAGCTATTCCAATTTGTCCTTTCTACAATCCATATGAATGTGTTTGTTGGCACTGTATAAATAGGGGTGGTTTTTTTAATAAATGCTTTTCATCAATGCCAAAGTTCTCTGACTTGTTTGAATGTAGCACTAGGTTGGGTAATTAGCAATCAGTTCTAGGTAATAAGCAGAATTTTCACTTATTAGTTAAAAATAAAGCTTCAATGAATGTGGCTGATGAAATCCCAGTTTAGCACAGAATATAACTGATTGAGGTGATCACCATAGCTATTTACAGTGTAATCTCTTACTCATCATTAGCAGTACCCCGAGGATATCTACTTTCCTGATTCCTTTCCAGGGCAGTTGCAGGAAATACTCTGTTCCCATTGCTTTCTGCGTGTGGTAGTACAGCTGAGAACTCCTCCTCACTCCTTGAAGTGAATTACAGGGATGGCCTTTTGCACTACACTGCTTTTGAGAATTTTCAAGTATGCCATTCAAAAGATCATCTTCATTGCTTCAGATGAGGCAATTCAGGATAATGTTTGTCTTGGGGGGGAAAAAGGAGGTTTTGTCAATTGGGTTGAAAGTCAATTTTAACTAGCAGTGGAAATGGAAATAGGTCAGATGACTTGCTGTAGTAAGTATGTTTGATGAGAAAAAATTGTTGAATTATGTATCTGAAGGTCTTATATATTGATTTCTGTATCAATAATTATTCATTTGCTTGCCATTAGTTAGAATGCAGAACAACTATCCATAGACTTCATCAAAACCAAAGGCTATTTGAAACTTTTCAGTGGACTGGGGCCTCTGTGGAAATAGTATGTCCAATTTCTAATCTTTCACAGCCCTGGTATAAGGCAGAGCACTACTATTAGTCTCAGTACAAAAGGCAGAAAGATGAAAGATTCTGAAGAAATATCTCCAACTTGTCAAATGGGGCAGTTTTATTGAAATTTTTGCAATTTTTCTGAGCAGATGGAGCAGCTCAGTTACCATGTGGAAAACTGGTCTCAGGACTGAGAATGTTGAGTTAGAAAGTATGCTTTTTCACTTGACAGGGAAATTCATTTGACTTCAGCATGTTTGAATATGTTACTTTTGAGACCTCAGCAATCAGGAGTAACTGCTTTCTTGAGCATAAAACTAATCTTGGATGTTTTTCCTTTTCTATTTTCTTCCTCACCCAAACTCACTTTCCCTTCTCTTTATTTGTCACAAAGTGTGATATTTTTTTGTTTGTTTGTTTTGGTTTTTTTCTTCTTTACTCATGTGCTGGAGGATGTCATTGTACTTGTCTCTGGAGATTGACAGTAGGCAATATCCTCAGTAGAATTTCTTGAGTGTGTTGCATTATTATTAAGATAAGCAGGTGGAAAAGGATCACCAAGGCATCACATCTTGTCAGCTTCAGATACACTAGGAGAGTTGGACAGTACCTGATTTTTTTTTTTTTTCTTTTGAAGGAAATATGTTCCAAGGAGTTTGAGTTCACTCAGGGATACTGAACTATTTGTTCTTGTTGCATTTTCACTCTAGAGCATTTGTTTTTAGGCTATGAAACTCTGCAGCTGTACTGTGGTCTTAAGTGAACTTCTCAGTCTTCCTGTAATATTACCAACTGAGTTTAGGTTGCTTGTGACAAACAGAAATTATTATTTTTTAGATGACAAGCATGAGGGGAACTAATATCCTGTGATGTCCTCTATTGTTCTGCTGTATTACTTTCTGATAAGGCACCAGGTAGTCCCACATTGATCAACCCTAGAGAAACATGGTGCAAAATTTAAAGTCAGTAAGAGACAAAACAAATGAATTACATTTGTGGCTGTTACTGCCTACTTTTTTTTTTTTTTTAAATTTTTTAATTTTAAATACCATGTCTAGTAAACCTGTATTTCCCCTAAAAATCAAGATATGGAAATCTAAGTGAGTAGGGCACAATGATTTGAAAAACAGACTCCTATTCCTGTTGTGCAGCTGCTAGACAGAGAATACAAAGCTTTAGAAATACGGTAGAGGATTGATGCTTCAGTGCTTGACTTTTCCTTGATTTCTAATGTCATCTGCTTGTATTTATTTTTCTAAAAAAGTTGGAAAGTGTGTGTGAAAATCTTGGGTATTGCAAAAAAAATAGGCCCAGTGTTGGCTTTCATCTGGGTACCATGTGCTGCAGCACATTATCACTCTGAGGACTGCAAAGGGAGAGCAGTGACTGACCCCTTTTCTTTTTTTCCCCCAAGCTATCATTAAAACTGCCTTTTCACAAGGCTGAATGTGCTGGTCTTCTGGTTAAAGCATTCAGACTGAATCTGCTGTCTTTTTTGCAAACCAATGATATGACAATGGGATTGTCAAACCCTTACAAGAATATGTGGAGAAACCTTTGGTGTTCTTTTGCGCTCTACGAATAGGTCAGCGTGTGCTTTTTTTTTTTGTTTATTTTGTTTTTAGTATTCAGCGAAGGAAATTGAAAAGGCTAGGAGATAGGGAGACATATGCTGTATATACCAGTGGATTATTTCTCCTCTGAATTTTTTTTTCCTTGACCTTTTTTCCTTCTCTATTTTGTTACTGGTTCCAAAGTTATCAGTAGTGTATTGTAATCAAGAATTGTGCCTCTGTTATGGCAATATTCCACTTTGATTAAGAGTGATGCCAGACACTGTCTACCATTTTAAAATCAGACTTGCAGCAGACGCAGAGAAAAGGGTGAAATGCTTTTTCTTGGTTCAGATGGAAGAGTGATGTTGAATTGGAAAATGAATTGTGCTCTTTGAGATACTGTTGAGCAGATTCTGCCATGCTGTCCACTCTCTTCCTTGGTCAGTTTTTCATGGAAGCCTTGTGGTTCAATAGTTACTTAAAGACATGTTTGCAGGTCTGAATCGGATGCTGTAGCCATGTTTTTAACCTTATAGAAATTTCTATTCTAGTATTATCTTATAGATTGGGAGGTTGTTTTTTCTTTTTAATGTCACTGGCAAATTTGCCACCTTCTCTATCTCCTGGTTTCCTTCTCAGGCCACCTTCACCTCTATTCTTGTAACCTGCTTTCTGCTAACCCTTTTCTCTACTTCGTAGTTTTGTGAGTATTCTTCCATATTGCATTCTTCAGCCAATGGCCAGTTCTGTGCCTCATCTCTTCCCCTACACTTTTAAACCTATAATAGCCTCTGTGCTTTCTGTTTCCCAGCTTTGTCCTGTGCTGGAACTTGCCATATTACTCATTTATCTTTGTTTTCTGCTGTTCATCTGTGCCCTGGCGGCCTCTCAAAAGTTGGAGGCTCGAGGTAACTGATTAAAAATAATTTCATTTGCAAGTCATAATTAGTATATGCCCAAGTACCTCTTCTGAGGATTGTTTTCAAATGTTAAAATTGTCTGAACTATGAAAAGAGACAAAAATTTGGGTTACACTAATCTCCTCATGGAGTCTCCACTCAGTCAGATAGCCTAGACTAAATTCTTAGGGACTTAATTTTCCTGTAAGGGCTAAACCTTTATTTCTTGGGGCTGAAATCTTCCCTACTTGCAGCGAGTTGTGCTGTATATAATGTTCTTTGACAAAGAAGGAATAGTTTGAGCCATTTGTGAACATGTAGGAAGCTCCTGAGGGGCAGTTCTCTAATCTGTTGTCTGGAGCAGTGGACAGAGGCTTCTCCTTTTGCTCCTTCTTTCCCACTGATGTTTATCTTTGGGCAGCTGTTTCTGTGGTACCTACTCCCCTGGTTTCTTGAGATCAGAGTCAGAATTCTTCTTTGGACTGCATCTCTTCAGTGACTTTCTGAAGAAAATAATTTTGAAAAAGTTTCCCTGTTGACAGGGCAGACTTCACTGAGCTTAGGTTCATCCAGGGTTCTTAAACCACACCATATGCTTTGGATAGTTTCCAACATGTCCAGTACTGTTTTGCTAAGCAGTTGATATGGGCAGGAAAAAAAGGTATGAAAATACTTAGCAGCAATCTAAGTCTCTATTGTTTTTCTAATAGGGCCTCCTGAAGAAGTGTTACTCTGCCAAGGCTTCATACCTGTTCCAGCAGGACAAGTTCTACGATGTCAGCTATGACACTGGTGACAAGTCCATTCAGTGCAGCAGGCGTCCGGATGCATTCAAATTCTGGCTGATGTGGAAAGCATTAGGAACCACAGGCCTTGAGGAGAGAGTAAACAGGGCACTGGCTCTGGCTAGGTAACACCTCATAATTTGGAATATGTGTAATCTATTTAATTGTCCAAAATGTTGACAGTGCTGATGCTTCATATCCTGGAATGGACCACAGTGTTACATCTTCCCCATCATCTGATTTTTTTGGGATGTAGAATAGGAGAAACCAATAGAAATAGTAATTAGTGTTATTGCACTTTCTACAGTATATAAGAGTAACTATTACATTTATCAAATAGCATAGATATCAGTAAAAATAAAAGTTCAAATTAGACTATCAGACTTAATTGTTTAGTGTTAGAATCAGACATAGGACAGGTTTTACCAGGTTTACCGCTGTCTTCTGATTTATAACTGAGTTCTGGTCTTACAGTAAATGGCAGCCTTATGAGCCAGGCTCTGAGCTGTGTTTGGGAAGAAGTGAATCAGCCATACTTCTGTTCTCTTCATTCCTTACAGTAAAGGAAATGCAGAAAGCCAATGATGTGGGCAAATTCAAATGGGGACACTGTTAACGTTAGGCTGTAGTAGAGAGATTTGAAGGCATATTCTACTGAGGTACTGCTTGTTTTTTCTTCAAGTTTTCTGAAGTTCTGTATGCTTACAATATGGTCCATTAGGGCCTGGAGGATCTTTTTGTTGCGATTTTTCCAGTCACCCACTCTGTTCAATTTTAATGTGGTTTGGGTCATGCACAAATGAGTTTCACAAGTGAATTATACAAAATTCTTGCTAGAAGGTGTTTCTAAAGTGATGATGTTTCAGTTTCTAGGAAGAAACTTCTATACACAGATTGGTTTGTATTCTGATAAAATGAATAATACTGAAATAAGTAATGGCCTATTAAAAACAATTCACTTGAAGTGAAAAACACTTCACTGAAGTCTTACATTTGTTCAGAATTTATACAAGATAACAATGACATCTTCACCAATTCCTGGGCTATCTGCACACTATGGTAAATTATATAATTAATATTGAGCAAAAGTCACCCACATCATATTGCCATTTTGTTTTTGATATGTTACCAAGTTGAAAAGGATTGAATGTTTACTCCAGTGAAAATTGAAGGAATAGTCTCACTTTATTGAAGTCACTTAAAGGTAAAAATAGCTATCACCTAAAAGCAGAGCAGATTAGAAAGGAATAAAACAAAAGAAGCAAAATTTGAAAAGCCAAAATGAGGTGTGGATTTTTTTTCTCTGCTTTATTTCTTTAAATCCACTTATTGTTTGGCTGGTTAAGTGTTCCTTAATATCATCTGGTTAAATTGCACCTGGTCTTTGCTTCGAAGGTTTGTCCAGCTTTGTGTCTGTGCAGAGTAAGTAACTCATTCCATTATCAGTAGGAGATTTCAGCCTTATCAAGGTCACTGGCCAAGGTCATTTGACTGAGAGTGTAGAGATTAATGACCTTTCTAGGATCGATATTTTCTTTGAATGTTGGGATTCAGTGCTTCTAAGGAGTGACTGAGTTGTCACCTTTTTTTTTTTTTTTTTTTTTTTTTTTTTTCCATTTGGGAAGAAATTTAATTCCTAGTCATTATCTGATGAAGCATACTTTTAAAAGTAGCTGCATTTCTATCCCGACTTTGCACAGACATGGGCACTTTGTAGCTGAGACATCAGGTTTACTGGGCACAATGCCAGGTGTCCTAGCTGCTCAACAGCTGTGCAGACTTTCCCCTGATTTGTTACACTACGTTTTACTGTGATGTTGCAAAGGTAGTATTTTACTGTTCCTGAACACAGACCTGGATTAATTCTGGAATTTGTCCACTGACTAGAACTTATGAACAAGTTTATTTTTTTCCCTGTGTCCAGGCAGATCTGCAGAGTTTCTAAGGTAATTGCAGATATGTATTTCTGTTGCATCACACTTTGCTTATTGACTGTTTTGTTAATTTCTTGTTGTTTTGGAGGCGAATAATGTTTTTGGTATATTAGATATCACAAGAACATTGTGATGCTACCTATTTGGATATGTATATTTTTAATATTTTTAAACCACTTACAGTAGACCATCCTGCTGATCACTTGGGAAAATTTTTTTGTGTGTTGGTTTTTTTCCCCCTGATTGTTTTTATTGCAGGGTTGTTGCTTTATGAAGTACACTAAAAAGAAAATAGAAGTAATCTACTTTTAGGATACAGCTATAACCACCTCTGCATTTTACACTTGAGCATCTTTGCAGTTTTTCTGCCTGATTCCTCTTCTGACACCCACTCTTAGCAGACATATGTCTGCTCTCACTGCAGGTCTCCACCCTTCATTTTCTGCAAGGCTTAATTGTAGCACATAGCACTTCAGTCCTCACTGAGACTCAAGCCCTTCTGACTTTCTACAGCTGAGACATGATAATAAAACTTCACTGTCAAGTGTGGAAAGATGCACAGAATAAATTGCTTCACTACCGTCAAATAGTCCTAGCAAGATAAATCATGGGTGATGGGTTTTCTAATGGCTGCCTTTGTAGCCCACTGGCAATGTAGTTAAGAACGTGATTAACAGTGTTGTGAGCTTGACTGACATCGACTATCCTGTGTCAGGTGGTGATATAAAAAAAAAAAGAAAAGCACTTGTGGTAAGAGGGAAAGGCATTAAGCAACGTAAAATAGCTCTAATGTTTCAAGACCTCAAAAAAAAAAAAAAAAAAAAGAAAAAAAAAGGCAAAAACAAAGCAGAAAAAAATATGGTCACCATACAGGGGTTTGTTTTTAATGATATATTAAAAAAATAAAATTGAGGCAAAATTGAGACATGCAAACGTCTTCTACTAAACAAGAGAAAAGCCCTGAGCTTGTTTAACTTAGGACAGTTCCCCTCTAGAAACAAGTTTCCCCCAACATACTCGGATGTTACCTAGCCTTCTACTTGCTTTTCTGGATGCTTCTCTTTCAACCTAAGCAGCAGCATGGACACTAACAGCCAGGTAACAAAGCAATGCACACAGTAAGATCTATGTGGTCATGTCAGAAAAGACCCCGGGTCTCAACTTTTTACAGTGAAAGGGGAAACATCTCCACAGTGCAGAGTGCGGTGTGACACACAGAGCTGCTTGTCATGGGAACTGGCAAGGATGTGTGCTAAGTGGTAATGAGTCACACACACAATACTTGTTCATGATAAACAGCGTGACAACTCCCCGTGCTCTGTTTCAAAAAAATTTATACCACAGAGGGTATTGTTTACTGCCTCCCTAACCAACCTGTTCCTGATGCACGCCTGCTAAATAGCAGGCATTGCAGATACGAAGCTGTGCTAGAGGTGTCCCTGTGGGGACAGGTTTCAGGCATATGGATAGGTCTCAGGGAGGTTGTTTTGACAATACTGTTCTTCCTCAAGTAGTGGATAAAAGAATTCTTTGTGTCGTGGCCATTAATGCAGCTGCAGGCAGGAAAATGTCAAATAAATGCAAAAAGAATATATTTGTACACAGTCAGTAGGTTAGCTGTCTCAGCTTTATTATGGTCAGGAAAATCTTCATGTAGCAGGCTAAAATTCTGTGGAAAAGGTGTCTGAATTTGAGGATGTTTCTTCAGAATTTTCTTCAGGAAGACTTAGAGAGTGGATGGGTAGAGAAGTCCCAGCTATGTCAGAGCATCCTCTTTGCTTCAGAATTCCTGTGTGATGTGTGCCACGGCAAAGCTGAGGTAATGTTTTAAAGAAATTCTATAAAATGAAGCCGCTTAGACCCAAAGTTTTTGATTCTAACCCATCTTCCTACTGAAGGCTTCTGTGTTTTTGTTAATTGATAGATGAAGAAAAAAGCCACTTATTTCAATACATTATTAGCATAGGAAGCCCAGAGATTATTGTGCATCAGCAATGGCTAACTGAACAAAATAGCACTGTTGGGTACAGTGTGGAACAAGTACAGTACTGGGAAAATTGTTGGGCTTGAAGTACGTGGGAAGTTTCAATTTCTGGGCTAGACCAAAGAGATGTCAGGGTGACCATGAAATAACATGGCAGCACAGCATCAATACAACTTCAGCAGAAAAAAAAATGGTGGAGGAATTAATTTGTAGAGAGCAGCATCAATGGACATTTGCCTTGGGAAAATTCACAGCCTGATGCAAATAGGAACAATTTGTGTGGTGGGACTCCACTGAAAAACCTGTGCCTGAGGACAGAATTTGGCCTCTCCTCGTTGCTCCTTGGTTGGCTGTAGCCTTCATTTCTTTCCAGGAACTGATAGCTGCTGCATTTTCACAGCAGGCAGAAATGAAGTGTAACTCCATGGTTTCTTTGGGAGGTTAAAAAAAAAAAAAAAAAAAAAAAGCATCTAAGTGTTTAAGACATTTTTTGGTTGTTGCCTTGTATCTATTATTCTGTGCTTAAAACCCCTGCATCTTTAATTACAGATATCTAGCAGAGGAAATTATGAAAAGAGAAGGATTCCAGCTTATTTTGGAAGTAAGTGGAAATGGAACTTTGTTGTTGGGGGCTGTCTGCTGTTTGATTTTGGTTTATTTTATTTAGCCAATTGCCAAGTTGTATTTGAAGTACACGATTTAATGAGGTTTATGTGCTGGAGTTGCTCAGATCTGATTGAGCACACAACATGCTCTGTATTCCCTGCCATCACTCTTTTCCTAGCTTCTGGGCTTATATTGCCTGAGGGAGTATAGATGGAGCACTTTCTGTGAAAGTGAAGAGCCTGGCTGTCAGTGCTTGCCAGACTCACAGAATGTGTACTGGATGGAAGAATATTTTGATCCTAAAAATGAAAATTTTGCACTAAAGCCTATTTTTTTCATCTTAATTCTGTTTCTACACCCATGTTCCTGTAAACTACCCAAAAGTTATGTTTTAACCCATCTTTGCTAAACCTGTCAGCTTATTTCTGTTGGCGATCTTGATTAAGGGAAAAAGTTGGCAGAGATAAAGCACTCTGGTTTTCCATCTATCCCCAAGCTCTTCAGTTACTATGGCTAATATCTGGGGACATGGAATAGGCCTATCATTTAAAAAAACATCTTCAGCACTGTGGAATGTATATGTGTGTGAAAGGAAAAGTCCACATAGAGGTGGAAGGGAAATGAAGCGCGTGCCACACATGGAGATTGACAAACTGCAGTGTTGCAGATTTGGTTTATGCTTGCTGATGACATGAGCATTCCAGGTTAGGCTAGAAGAAATATCAGTGTATGAAGTGGTTTTTATACAATATAAACTTTCCCCTTAACACTAAAAACTGCTAATTTAAAAGTGCTTACTGAGAAACTTGACAGGAAGGGAAGAATTCTGGGCCAGCAGTACATGATGGGGTTACTAAAGTGGCAGGTCTGCCAAAAGCTTTCCATTCTCTGTTATAGTAAAGCTTAGCAGAGAGCTCAGACCTACTGTAGATGTGAAAGCTTTTGGTGAAAGCAGAGACTGCTGTTTAGTTTCTGTAGTCACAGGACACCTGGATTAAAACTGGGATTGGAGGGAGTGGTATAGCATGGGCTATAAGAAGGAAGTTGAGCAAGGGTTAAGAAAATGTTGTCTGAGGTACAGGGGGAAAGCAGTGAAAACTCCAGGACTGCTGGGAGGCAGCAGGTCCCATTTATGTGAGCCTTTTCTGAAAGGAAGGTGAGCTTTGGACAAGAAGCTGAGGAAGATGATCTGCTGCAACATGCAGTGAGAGAAGTGCTGTAACAAGAACAACTCCACAGCCTAGAAATACTGCTTGTGCTTTAGTCCTCCTGAACTCTTCTGTAGTATAACTACTTACCTGCTTGGATAAGAGCTGTGACAAGATAACCAGAAATAAAGTGAAGCACGGCTAGGGGTAGGTAAGTGTTTTCTAGAATGGATGATATTTTCAGAGGAGGATGATGTAATTGACGTGTGAAAGGAAACTGAGATAATCAGGAAGGCAATATAGGCAATGGTAATATGGTAATATATGCCATCTGTCTTCTCCTGCCATCTGATTTTAAACAGTTTTAAAATAAACCCTGTAATAGTGAGCTAGTGATTGCATTCATGAGGAAGCCACTGCCATTTCAGGGTCTGTGTTTACGTGTGTACTCTTTGGGGAAAGAAAGCAGGCTTCAAGAGCTGAGTTTTATTTCATTCAGTGGCAGCAGGTGGCAGGTTGGCAGCTCCGTTCCTGCTGACAACGATATTCTTCTTGATGATTAAATTGTATTTAATGCATTCTTTGAAGTGAGGCGGAAAATTATATGAGCAGTTCCCAGTGCCCTTTCATGAAAGAACACGTCTCAGCTGGTGGGCTCTCCTTGTTCAGCAGGCTGCCTGGGCTTGTAAGAGCAGCCCCATTCACAGTCAGGCAAAGAGATGGTGTGACCCCGCTACCAAGCTCCCTTTTAACTTCTCTGTTTCTCTTTCAATCAGTACTCTTTCAATCAGTTCTCTTTCAATCAGGTGGTGTGTGGGAGGGGAGAGGGGTGTGTGAGTTTGTAATCTAGACCCCAGTTAAATACTATGTTACAAATAATGTGGGTCAATTGAATAATGGGTTTAATGGGAAGTGTGGAACAGGAGGATACATCTATTCCTCATGCTATTGCTATCTGTACAGGTAAAATAAACAAAAAGTTCAAAATTAGCAGGACATGTAGAGAGACCCTGGTCTCGTCTGTGGGAAACATTTTTTTAATGATAGCTGAAATGGAAACCTCATAAGCACAAAATACCTTATTTGAAATGCATGGTGAACAGCCATTCTTCTTGTCAGAAGGCTTGCAGCTAAATCTACCGAGTTTAAAGGCAAAAATTTATCTGGAGGGAAGCAGAAATGTAGCACCTCAGTTTTTGCTCAAAAGGCCTGCCTAGATACTGGACAAGATATATCCAGGATGTGACCCATACCATGCAAAGTGTCCTGAGATTCTTAAAAAGGATGGAAGCTGAGAAAGCCAGCATTAACTCCAGTGCTGTGCAGTGTGCTGTATGTCATGTGATCCAAAAAAATGGCATCATTCAGCAGAAAAATTATTTGGTGTACAAGTGTTAAATGGTGGCAAAATCACAGTGTATGTGTGTTGTGTAAAAGATGTCATAGAAAACTTCAATTTAAAACCAGAACACTTTGGGAAAAAGTGTTTTTCTCTGTAAAGTTACTTCAGTTTTGAAATTGGTAACTTACCTCTCTATGCCTGTCTTACAGTTGTTTGCTAACCAAAATTTTAATCACCAAAACATGATTAAGGATGTGATTAAATAAAGGTTAAGTAGGTGTATAAGGAGAAAAAATAAAAAAAGAACCCAAACAGGTTTCCTTTTTCTGGCAACAGGAAGAGATGTGATGCCGTGAAGACTATTTTAAACTTAAAAAAAGGGAAACAAATATGACTTGGGGAAGTTGTAATGAACTGTAGAATCATTTAGATTGGAAAAAACCTTTTATGATCATCAGGTTCTACTATTAACCTAGCACACTGCAAACGCCACTACTAAGCCATGTCCGTAAGCACCAAGTCTACATGTCTTTTAAATATGTCCATGGATGGTGACTCAACCAGTTCCCTGAGCAGCCTGTTGTAATGCTTGGTAACTCTTGGTGAAGAAGTGAGAATAAAATGCAAAAGGCTTTTGTTTTTTGTTTTTTTTTTTTGGGTCCTCCCTCCTTTTTTTTTGGAAAAAAAAGGAAGACCTTGTTTGAAAAGCTATTTTATATATTAGTGTTTCATTTGTTAAATAACATAAGCAACTACTTGTTCTCTTGTTTAGCCGGAGTATGCAAACGTTTGCTTTTGGTACATTCCACCAAGCTTAAGAAAAATGGAGGAAGGACCTGAATTCTGGCAGAAGCTACACGGGGTGAGTGTTACGTGAACAGTGTTATCTGTAGCTTGCTGATTGAGTTGTGGGCCAGATAAATCTGCATCTCTTGTCTGGACAGTGTATTCGTTACCTGTTTCAGACACTTAGCATTGTCCTTGGAACTTTTCTTGCCTTATCTATAATGATCTATGATAATACAAGTGAGGAAGTCCTTAAGAATACATTTCTGATGTTGAACAATCCATAAATGACAACAGGCATACAATGATGAAAACTTAATTGGTGAGCATTTTGGTAACTCTCTGCCATCTTGATAGAAAATCATGAACATCTTGAAAAAAGCAATAGTAAAATTTTGAAGTTACTAGTGGGGAATCAGTTCTTAAGACTTGATTAAGAAGTCAATAGACACTATGGTATTATGTTTTACTGAATAAGCTATTCTATAAGGAATTGAATTTAACTCATTGTTTGCTCCTGTCTGTAGCAGCTGTTGTGTCCTGCAATTTTTTTCCAAGAATTTGTTACTAAAAATTTAAACTGGAGCATAGATGCGTATGCTGCATGCATACTTGCATAATATATGTATTATGTGTACATGCTATTCATACTATACATGGATTCATACTTCCTATAAAGTCTTCTCTTCTTTCAGAAACTTTCTTTTCACAGGAATTGCTTTCAGTTCATGCTGGTTGTGGGTGTCTTTAGGGGTGAGGTCTTCCTTAACGCTATCTGTTTTTTTGGAAATCTATTTAACTTTTGCAGTTCAGAGCCATGCAGGGTCACTGTGTGGATATAAGGATTTTACATTTATCATGCTTTGTATTGGGTTGTGATCATCTCATATGGGGCTTCCCTTCCTGTCTTTGGAATGGAAGGCCTATATATGTGTATATTTATGCATGCATACACACGGAGCTGCATAACAGCTCCTCAACCCATTGGGGAATGAGGATTTGGAAAGAAGGAATGAGAAGTCACAGAAGAAATAATGCTGCAACTGCCACCTTTTGATTTATGTATCTTGGAAGGGGACTGAGGAGGAGAGGAACAAAGCACAATGAATGGCTCTGAGGATGTATATTGTGTGTGGCTTTTTAGTGTAACTTACTGGCTTTTTTCTCTGATGTTCTACGGTGCATCAGTCAGGGTAGTGAATAGATGCCTGGCTTATTTTATGTACTGATATAAATAGACTGACACTAGAGATGCAGATAGCCTAGATGGTGTTGTGGGAGAGAACTTGAAGGGAAAAAAAGTTTGCGTGCTGTTTCTCTCAAGAATCAAGCACTGCTGTAGATGTCAACTACTCTTTTCATGGGCAAGGTGACATTTTCTTAATTCTTATGTTCCTCTGATGAAGCATTAAAAAACCCCAAAACTTATTTCTCTCCTTTCTGCAAAAGTCAAAAAACATTCCCTGCACAGCAGATCAAAATTCCCCAGCAAACCAAGGCACTGAATGGCACAGATTTCTCTCCCATAGGAAGGGAAACAAATAATGATTGTTAATTTTGTTATTTTAGGCAACAAAATACGTTATTTCACCTCCTTTATTCATCTGGGATTACTTCCCTTTTTGTGATACAGAGAGCCAGTTTGTGTCACAACTTGCATCAATGAGCAGATGAGATGACAGCACCCGCTCACAGAAACTAGGGCTGACTTGACTTGTCCAGCTAATGTCCATTTGTTCTAACGCTGCTGATGTAAACAGCCTGGTCATTATATCAGTATTATATTAATCAGGTCAAATATATAGCTGGACAATAAGGAATGCATACTGATCAGCAAGGTGTAAATGGTGAAGACTGGAGATGTTGTTTCATTATGCCATTGGTGGCCAGGATGTGTATAGTTTCTTGACTGCAAGAAACTGGAGAAGAGTTTTTCCATCATTTCACTAAAATGAGCATGCAAATATTTTAATTCACAATTTTTCTTTCCCAACAACATTTTAACATCAGTTATTCTATTCATTCACAAATCAGTCTTCCTTTTTTTAACCTGCATATCTGACAAAAATTAGGGAAACATATGTCTGTGTCTGTCAATGAGTCCATGTCCAAGTGGGGGCCAGTGACAAGTGGAGTCCCTCAAGGATCACTACTGGGACTGGTCTTGTTTAACATCTTTGTGGGTGACATGGGCGGTGGCATTGAGTGCACCCTCAGCAAGTTTGCTGATGACACCAAACTCTGCATTGCAGCTGACACACTGGAGGGGAGGGATGGCATCCAGAGGGACTTTGTCAGGCTGGAGAGGTGGGCCCATGCCAACCTCATGAAGTTCAACAAGACCAAGTGCAAGATCCTGCATCTGGATCAAGGCAATCCCAAGAACCAATATAGGCTGGGCAGTGACTGGCTGGAGAGCAGCCCTGAGAAAAAGGACTTGGGGGTGCTGGTGGATGAGAAGTTCAACATGAACCATCAGCTAACAGGGTCCTTGGCTGCATCAAGAGAAGCGTGGCCAGAAGGTTGAGGGAAGTGATTCTCCCCCTCTACTCTGCTCTCATGAGATCCTCCCTAGGATCTCAGGAGCCTCTATTATAGGAGGGACATGGATGTGCTGGAGCGTGTCCAGAGAAGGGCCATGAGGATGATCAGAGGGCTGGAGCACCTCTCCTGTGAAGACAGACTGAGAGAGTTGGGGTTATTCAGTCTGGAGAGAAGGCTCTGAGGAGAGCTCATTGTAGCCTTCCAGTGTCTGAAGGGGGTCTACAAGAAAGCTGGTGAGGGACTTTTTAGGATGTCTGGCACTAACAGGGCTAGGGGGAATGGCTTCAAACTAGAGGAGGGTAGATTTAGATTGGAACTGAGGAAGAAGTTCTTCACCATGAGGGTGGTGAGACACTGGAACAGGTTTCCCAGAGAGGTGGTGGAAGCCCCATCCTTGGAAGTTTATAAGGCCAAGATGGATGGGCTTTGAGCAACCTGATCTAGTGGGAGGTGATGGCAGGAGGGTTTGGAACTAAATGATATTAAAGGTCCTTGCCAACCCTGAAAATTCTCTGATTCTATGATTCTAATTCTAACATTGTAATATACCTTAAAAATCCTGTGAATGAGTAGTTGATTTTATTAAACGGGTTTTTCGGCAATATTGTTCAGAATAAAACGCTGTCTTCTAAGGTTAGTTATGCGAGTTCTAGTGCTGGTGAAAGTTGATAAGCAAGTAAGCTGTGGTATCAAGTCCTATGCAATATAACCCTAAGGGTTTTCTGCTGTACTGGCTCTTCTCCAGCTTCTGTGGCCCATTTTATGTGGAAATGTGTCAAGGCTGACTGGATTAAAGAATGATACCTAATTCTGATGTCAGTCTTCTGTCTGTCCTGAGTCTCTGGGAAGCTTGTTTGTTTGAAGTTCTAGGGCCTTGGACTTCAGGTATAAAAATTGCCCTCCCTGGAGACTCCATTGTGCAAAGCAAAAGGGCAGTAGGTAGGAGGCTTAGTGAGTTTGGATCAGTGATTAGCTGGTCATTCATGTAATCACCTGAACATGTTAGGGAAAGAGAAACAACACAGTGGTGAGGAAGTAAAGAACTGCATAAATAATACATTATTCTGTTACCTAGTGAAACTGGGAATTCTGTGTACATCCAGAGTCTTACAACTTTTTCATCTGTTGAGATAACAGCAGGAATTTTGCTGTGTAGAGAAACTGTTTTTCTAGACAGTACTGCAGGGCTTTGGATGCAGTTGGGTGGTCCAACATAGTCTATGCCCTGAATATTTTGCAGTCCTCTCAGTGCATAGCACCTGGCATATCCTTTAAAGGAACTTAAAATACATGGGTTTTTTCAGTGACATCCTCCACAAGTAAGTAAAGGTGGATTTCTTCTTGTAGAAACCATAGAAACAGGCAGTCTGTATTAATTGGGGAGCTATTAGTTCAATGAGATTTATTTTTAAATGGTGTTATTTAGTCATTGCAAACTGGGGGCAGTTGTCTCTGACCTGGCATTGACATAACTTCTGAGATGAAGGAACAATTGCTTTTCTAGTACTCTGTGTGTCCCCTAGTGGTATTTTTGCACCTCTTCCTCTTGCAACACTCCATTAAGATTTATTTAGTTTATTGCTGAGGATAGTCAGTGTGTCTGTACCAGGCTGTCACCAGGTCACAGTGAGAAAAGCATTAACTGGAAATTACGATCCAGAAATGGATGTGAGGGGAAAAGTAAAAATTTCAAGTCTAGACCATTCTGATTTTTGTATTTTTTTCCATAACTACAAATATTTGTGCATAATCCTACTTGTAACAGTCTTGTCTGTAGCAATTGAAAGGTCAGCTTTCTCAGCTCATGCTGGAATGGCTCCAGATGGTGCAGAATTGGGTGATTGTTAGCAGTGCTGTTTCCAGAAAGCCTCCTGGTAGCACAGAAGGTGGTGGGGCACAAGGAAAGATTTGGAAGGGTGCATTTGAATCTACTGCTGTCATCCCTTGTGGATTCTGGATCAGCCTGCAGTTTGCTCAGACTTGGTATGGTCTAGAAGGTGAAGAGGGTAAGGACAGAAATAACCATCTTTAACAAAGACCTCCTCCTGCGAGAGTCTGGCTTTGCCTACAGCATAACTGTAGGTGCAATGCTCCGTATTGAACACTACCCAGTAAAAAATGCCAGTGATATATTGCTAAGTACCACTTTAGACCTCAAAATTGGAAGTTTAAAGGTGTCAGTGGGTTCCTGGTAGGTCTTTTATGCTTTACTAAACTTCGCCTGGTTTGTAGTTGTAAACAATGTCTCTGATTTCCAGTGACTAGGTAAAGCTTTTATACACAGTTGTTAGTTTCAATTACTCAAAATTCTAGTATCTTAGTCTCAGATTCTACTTGTGTGGTTTGTTTGGTTTTTTTTTTTTTTTTTTTTTTTTTGGTTTGTTTGTTTGCTTGGTTGGTTGGGTTTTTTTGCTTCCTACTCTGTTGGGGATTTTTGCCCAAATAATACAAAATGTATTGACTGTACTAGAAGGCTTAGGATACAATTTCATAATAAAGCCTATGTAGCTTGGAATGTAATTTTTGGTCCTCCCTTCTCTCCCTCAGTAAAAGGCAACCTTATTGCTTCCTTTCCCTCTAACTTGAGAGAGGAATATAGCTGTTTGCTGTCCGAAGGCATATTTGTAAAATAGCCTGTCATGCTGACTGGTGTTGTGATACATTTCTGTAATGAGAGGTTTTATATCAAAGCAGAAATGTAAGGAGGTTGAAGTAGTGTTGCCTTGGCAACCTTTGAATCTTGTGGTCTTTGTGGCATAAATCAAACACTAATCAAGGACCCGATTCAGTATTCAAAATATCTATTGACTATAGGATGAAGTTTGAATGCAAAGGAGAAATAAGACCTCCATTTGGTTACATTAATAATATTTGCCCTCTATGTTTTTGAAGAACAAGAGAAATGGCATAAATTATAATCACACCATTAAATGCAACAAACCCAGGTTTATGTGCAAGAGAGGTCTCCAACTTATCCTTGCAAGTCTATTTCCACTTGGGATTTGTGTGCAAAATGCTCTTACTTGAATGCTTGGCACCCTTGGTCTCAAAGAACTGAGTTTTCCTTACATTTGAACTAGAAAACAATTAAACAGTATTTTACAGTGTTTGAAGAGTTATGTTAGAGACACATTTCTGTGAATTTTGCTTACATGAATAATTTTTACAGTAGCAAGTAGGCTACTGACTTGAGCATCTAGCTCTGTTTGACATGAGTTTCAGTGGAGGGGCACATCAAATGACAGAAAATCAATAGTAAGATTTACACAGAAGCATATGGGAGTTAGATTGGCTAAATCATTGTGACTGACAGATCTGGAGCTTTTAATTGGTCATTTGAAAATGCTGTATGTTGATCTAATTGTTTCTGATCCCATATGCTTTCTTGTTGCATTGAAATAATGTAATGGTATAGAAGTGTGTGGAAAAGATCAGAAAGAAAACAAATTAATCAAGTTCTGGGTTTTTTTTCCAACATATAAGGATTGTTAAAAGATGGTGCCATCCTTCAGCCTTTCTCTTAAAGCCACCTAAAAATCTATTGTGGACCTCAAGAAGTTAAAATCTGCAGGCAGAAGAGAGATTTCTCTGGCAAGTCTAAAAGGAAGACCTTCCAAGGGCGTGGATTCTCGTTTCAGGGAATCAGATGTGGGCCTCTAAAAGGGTTGTCTGAAAAAAATTTGTGTGTCAGGGAAATCCTCAGGGTCAACAAGAATTCCAGATTCATCCTATGTAACTTCAAGCATTTACCCAAGGAAGCTACTTGAGGAGCTGTCACAGTTTCCCTCCATCTTTAGCATAGAGAAAGAGAACTCCCAGATCATGACTTGGGCAACCTAATGTCACAACTACCCTTGGGAAAGATTTTTCTGGCTTTTCATTATACAGGAAGGGAACCTTTGGGATGCCAGGATCCCATCTCATTTGCTTTGTTCCATAAACACAAGTACAAAGAACCCAACACTAAATCCTGAGTGTGCTGAATGCTGGTCTAGTTGCTGCTTTTACAGGTGTCTACAGGGAAGCACTGTAAAATCTCCCAATTCAATGGGCCTGGCTAAATTCTCAGTATTGTGTTAAAAAGGGGTAGAAATGCATCATTCTTGTAGAGGTGAGAGCAGGAGGCTCAGTGTGGGCAGGGCTGGAGGCAAGGACCTTAGGGGAGAGAGGTACAATAAGCCAAGAAACCACAAAACAAGTAGTGGTTTAATAACTTATGTTGTAGTGTAACCATTACTCAGCAGAGGGTAGTGCTTAGAAATTTAGTAATATAATAAGCAGTCACTTGTTAAAGTAGCAACAGCTCTCATTTTGCAACTAATAGTACATAATATACAGCAGAAAGTGAATAAAATCTTTGTAGTTTAGCTGCATATAAATGATTGTTATTGTTGAGCAGAGAGATCTGAGCTCTGGTAAATGAGAAGGAACAGTAGTGTGGGATATAATAGCAGACAAAAATTATTGCAGTGTTTCAATACCTTGTTAATGAGGGATTTGCACACTTTCCCTTTTAATTTTTTTTTCTGCAGTTAAATAAAACTCGGTACAAAAGTGTCCGTAGTTGTTAATTAAAATAGACATTTAGCATAACTGTTTTAAGTGACTTCTTTGTAGATTTGAATTGTAAGAACACAAAAATAACACGCCTTTTAAAAAATCTGTTAATTCAAAGTAGAATACTTTGGTTTCTGACTGCATGTCTGCACATAAATTCAATTTATGTCTTTGTTCCCTGTCATATTTAGTCTTGTATGTGTATTGAGGAAGTAGTCCTAGGCAAAGAGGCCAAATTCACTTTTTACTTCTTCATGAAGATAAGTAGGGGTCAATGCATTATTTATTGATGGTGCCCACCTCACCTTAGCATTGTACCCAGATGCTAGCTACACTTGAGTGTATGTTGTACGTTGGTGGGGTTGTACACCCCCTTAACTTTCAGCCACGTACAGTAGTTTGTGAGGCTGATTTATCTCACACTTGCTTTTTTGTGGGGTGGCTGCTGATGTGTATGGGAATAGAATGGAGGCATCACAGCACGTTAGGGGTTGGAAGGGACCTCTAGAGATCTTCTAGCCCAACCCCCTGCCAAAGCAGGATAACCTAGGGCAGACAACACAGGAACACACCCAGGCAGGTTTTCAAAGTCTCCAGAGAAGGAGACTCCACAAGCTCTCTGTGCAGCCTGTTCCAGTGCTCTGTCACCCTCACAGTAAAGAAGTTTCTCCTTGTGTATTTGTGTGACTGTATTGTAACCTACAGGAGATGTAATAAGACAAGACAAAGATGTGAACTGCATTCACCTCATGCTTTCTGTGATAGTCTTAAATGATATTTTAGTAATTCGTGACATATCAATTGTAGAGATTTCTGATGTAGTTCTCTGCTTGCCCCCCCAGCTCCAGACTGGCTTTTCGGGTGTGGGTAGTACCATTTGGGTTCCACTTAATAGCAGTTCTGTTCACACAGAAATCTTTACTTCTTTTTGGTCAGTGGACCATTTTCAATTGAGGTCAGTAGGCAAGGATGAATATCATGAAATTTCTTTCACTTCATTGTAACCATCTAAGTTCCATCTTTTGGATAGAAGAGTACTTTTATTCTGCCTTTCAGTCCCTTCCTAGACTTGCATATCAGGTGATATCTCAGCTGATGATATTTACATCTCAACCAACAATAACAACACATCTGACAGCAAAACATCTCTATCATAAGAGCTGCTAAAACTACCCCTCATTTCTCAGAGCAAAGAGAAGAAGACCAAATGGCTTTGCTGCTGTATGGTTTACTAGATGGGAGTGCAGGGCAACTTTTTTTAGAGACTTAATGCTGAGCAAGGCATGTTCAAGGCCTACTGGGGACTGAGGTCTATTGATTGAGCCTGCAGAAACGATCAAAGCTGTGGGGAGGGAGTCTGCTGCTGCAGCTTCTTATGTTGTATTCAGGCTGAACAAGAATTTTGTCTTCCCCAAGCCCCCTGTAGGGCAAGACTGCTCAGATCTCGAGAGGTGAAGTAAGTTTCACTCTAGTTGTTTCTTTAAATCCTTTGGAGGACAATGGAAGGTTCAATAATTTCTCCCTGTGGTAATACACATGGTGTAATGAAGCTGGGGAGGCAGGGGTAAACAAAGCAGAAAAAAATATTGTGAGGAAATAAAACCATGAGAGAGTGATAAATTCAAAGTAAAGGACTAAACCTTCCAGGGAGATCAATGCAAGATGTATTTTCATTCCAATATGTAATGATTTGTGAAGGTACCTTAGCTAGCTCAGGTACATCAGGAGAGGTATGGCCATACGTAATATGGTACTTATTTCAGTTTAAAAAGTGTTTAACTAGGACTAGTTGGCTAACATTAGCCTTCTTGTAGGATCCAAGCAAATCACACAGGACAGTGGGTTACATTCTCTGTAGATGTGTTGCCCTCTTAAAGGGGAAGCAAAGGGTCCACTTGACCAATGTCTTAAAGAGTTTTGCATATGGCCTTGCTAAATCCTGAAGGTCATTCTAGCTTTCAGTTCAGATATAGAAAACAACCTAATTTCAAACCTTTGCATTGTTAAAAGCTTCGCACAGATATTTCTGTTTACATATAGGATGCATGTAAAAAGCCTTATTTTCTAACTCACAGAAACAAAGGCCTGGGCATTCAGTGGGAGTCCCATTCTCCACTTCATTAGCACAGATTCAATTGACTTAAGGATGCTAAAGCATTGCATAAGCCTTCTTGCTATTTCCAGTTGAACAAAGACAGTACTATTTAGTTTCTATGGCTTTCAGATAGATACAGCGTGTTAACCAGAGCAGACTTTTTCATCCATTGTTATAAAATCTCACTACTTGTAGAAGAACCAAGAGGGTGAAACTAAACCCCATATGTTTTCCAGAAAAGTGATTCTGGGGGCACATAAGTGGCAGTGGCACAGTTCTCATAGTGAGCCATATTTACAGTAGGCAGTTGGTGCCATACCTCAGAAAAAACTTTGCATTGGTCAAGAATTCAAAAAGTAAGATATGCTTCTTATTTGGAGATAATAAACATCTTGCTAGGTAGTAGAGTGAAACGGAAGCATTGGTATGGTATATCCGACTATGAATCACTAAGGTAGAAAAGAAAATAATTACTATTGCTTTGAACACAAGAACAAAGAATAATTTAACATTTTTGTTATTATTAGCCTGTCCTTATGCTAATAGGCAAAACCAGCTCATCTGAAAACTAAGTCAACTATGTCATTAAAAAAAACAAACAATACGCAACAAAACATTAAGCTCTCTTCAGAGCATTGGAAGCCAAAGGGAATTTAAATTCAGTCTTCCCCACTAGTTGACACTTGTTACATATTTGAAAGGCAGGCAAATTAATGATAAGTTGCCTATATTTTATAGATAAAGAAAATAAGGAAATAAAGACATGATGTGAGAGTTTATAACTTTTTTTCTATTAAGAACACTTCAACATGTCATCCTCATTTGTACTTGTTATTTCCCAACAGCATAATAAAATAATCACTTCTTGGAGTCATGTCACACAGAACAGCATTGCATTTTTGTTCATTACTGATGTAGAAGTGAATTTTATATTTTGTAATGCAATACTGGGAGACTTTTTAGAAGTGTTCATACGCTCTTTTTGAATATAAATGTATGCGTGCATACGTATGTATATTATGATTAGGTCTTTATATCTTGGGATCACGTAAAAGAAAATTATTATTGAAAAGGAAGAGGATGGAATAAACCATAATATTATTGAAGTAACTAGATTCTTACAAAAACTTGGTAGAGAATCACAGAATGATTGAGGTTTGAAGGGGCTTCTGGAGCTCATCTTTTCTAAGACCCCTGCTCAAACAGGGGCATCTCAGCCTGGTTGCCTAGGACCATATCCAGACATCTTTTGCCTGTCTCCAAGGAAGGAGACTCCACAATATCACTGGGCAACCTGTGCCTGAGTTTTATCACCCTCACAGTGAAATAAGTCTTTCCTAATGTCCAGATGGAACCTCCTGAGTCTGTGCCTGTTGCCTCTGGTCCTGTCACTGGGAACCACTGGAAAAAGCCTTCTTTCTTCTCCAGGAAGTAAATCTGGTTTCCCCTGTCCTTCCCCAGGACTTCTCATCTCAAGGCTGAACAGTCCCAGCTCTGAGAGTTTCTTCATAGGAAGGACACTCCAGACCCTTTACCCTCTTTGTGGCCTTTCATTGGACTCTTTCCATTATGTCTGTGCTTTCCTTGTGCTAAGGAGCCCAGGGATGGACATAGGATTCCAGGTGTGGCCTCACTAGTGCTGAATGGAGGGGAATGATCACCTCCCTCAACCTGCTTGCAGTGCTTTGCCTATTGCAGCCCAGACTGGACAAGCTGCCTTTGTAGCAAGGACACATTTGCTGAATTACATTCAACTTGGTGTCCACAGGGCCCCCCCTATGTCCTTTTCTGCCAAGCAGCTTTCCAGCTGGGTGACCCTCAGGCATTTGTTCGTATGTGGGGTTGTTCCTTCTCAGATGCAGGATTTGGCATTTCCCTTTGGACTTTGAGGTTCTTGTCATTCCATTTTTCCAGCCCCTATTGTTGTCATGTTCCAGTTTCTCTTTCCAGTTGCTCAACAAAAAAGCCCACAACCCTACAAAATGAAACACAATCTTATTCCTCATAAACTCATGCTCCCCAAGAAATGGTGACCTATAAATCTATGGTTTATTCTTTGACAAAAATACAGTATGTATTCTTAGCCTTTTTAGAGTCAGATAGTTTCCATTCTGAGCTATGGCAAATTCTTGCTATATTCTTGATATCAAATATTCTTGATATATTTTGTTGGTTTTAGATAATGTATTCAGATTCCTGACTACATAGGACTTATTAGTCCAAGCAGCATGTATTTTCCTCTGCAACAGGGCTAATTACTCGTCTTTGCAAGTGCTACATGTTGGAGTTAGAACATAATGGCTAATACTTTAAATGTCCTTTTGTCCTACCTATGAAGGGTGCTGTTTTTAATAAGAAAGCAGTTTGAAGACACTCAACACAGTTAATTTAGTTCTGGTTAACTCTATTGACTATGTTTCTGTAAAGCAGCACAGTGCTCCTGCATATCTGTGTACCTCTGCATTATGCTCAGTGCCATATGCATGTTAATAACCACTGATGGGAGAAAAAAAAAAAAAGTTTGAGTTACAGGCTGAACTCCAATCTATGGCTTTTCTGAAAGTGTCATAGATCATGTTTAATAGCCTGTGGGTCAAAATGAAACCCCATATACATCACAGGGGAACTCAATAATTGAAGCATACTAGGAATGTCTGAGTACTGGAGTCTTGAGGTCACTGGAAGCTGCATTTTCTGCTTACTTTTTACCTAAATAAAAGCTGTCTCCTTCTTCTGTCATCTTTTCTATTTCTACCAAACAGTAATCATATTTATTGCACTGACTTAAATGATTTTATCTGACATTTTAGGGAATAATGAACTCCCTTTTCTTCCCTTTCCACAGCCTAATTTTCTGTGAAATGAGAAAAACATTCAGTAGTATTAGCATTTCAGAGTGTCTCCAGTACACTCGACTCAGGGCTATCTCCTCTCTGTGCCAGGTATCAGCGGAATGGTCCCAGAGGGACACTGAGCATGTTCTTTGGGTCTGTGAAACTGGTCTGCGTGCCAGCTCTGAACTTACTTCTTTCATATGAGAAGACCCGGGGGCTTTCTGAAAGATTGTAACTGGTCCCTTGGTGAGGAGAATGCAATAATTTGCAACCCTGGGGCTGCACAGGTGGTATTGCATGGGTACAGGGAGGATGTACAGTCTAGTCTCAGGAAAGAACAGTCACAGCAGGGTTTTGTGGACTTGGTGCTCTGTGGTTTGTGCAGGGGATAAATCTGTTCCTGTGCAAAGCAGGTGGAAGAAGCGGAAGGAAGGTTGAATTTTGCACCATCCTACTGAAAGAAAAAAAACCCACATGGGGCTCCTGCACCAGGGCTGCATTGTGTGATTGTAGCAGAACTGTGCTGGTGTGGGGCTTGCTGCCTGATCTGAAGCCCTAGGATGTAGAGGTGGTGAGGAAGCCTTGCAGCCCGGATCAGTCTCATCTCATGGTGAGTGATGGTGCTCCTTGAAGATCATTGTTTCACCACGCTATTTCACTTTGTGCCTTTAAGCTGCCCATCCTGCAGCTGTTCATCCTGTGACTCCCCATCCCTGTGGAAGTTTTGGTATGCAGTTCAGAGGATCAGGAATTTTGCACTCTCCAATTTGAACTGGATAGGGTTGATGATCACAGAATAGAAATGATGGAATAACAGATTATTTTTAGGTAAGCACTTAAAGAGAACATTTTAAGGTACACTAAGGACTGTTGAGGTGACTCCAGCAGAGCTCTTGGCTGCAGATCTGATGGTTATATATATTCCTTAAGCTTGCTAATACATGTTAACTTGATACTTTCAATGCTGTAGGTTATGTGTAAGATAGAAGTAATATCTGTCCCTCCCATTGGTCCTTTAAGGCACGGGATGAATCTCATCAAGAGTCACAGCAAAGAACATAGCCAAAAAAAAAAAAAAAAAATTTTTTTCCGGTATTTATTTGTTAGTGCATGATTTGTCTTGCTTTTGTAAACAGCAAAGTTGCAATGTCAAATGGAAGCCGCCACTTCTTGACTGGCACCTTTTATGTGCAGCCTCTCCCTCTGCAGAGGTAACAGGAGCTTCTCTGAATGCTTTAAATATTGTATGAAGGTACTTGAGTATCTGAAAGTGCAGATGGGCTAAATGGCAATCTCATGAATGAATAATGAGCTCTAGTGGGGCCTGTTGGTAGTGACCTTTTAAATGAACCTTTTCTATACTACACATTAAAGTTTCCTCCAGTCACAAATCTTGCTGGTGGCATCTTGACCATTCTGCCCTGCCAGCTGGTACCTTCCGTGGTTTCTGAATGAACTGAGTGTTTTCTAGCATTCTGCTGGTTTTGGCATGTTTAAAAAATAACAGCAATGAATTGGCTGTAGTGCAGTAGCAGCGATTACAAAATAAATAGTACAGTGATTTTTTTTATTATAGGGAGTTGGACAAAAGGAAGATAAAATATTTTGGTTTTACCCTTAATTAATGGACCTCTACACCATGAGTAACTATGTATTGATGGAAAGCAAGATATCTTTCTGCCTTATTAGACAGAAAACAGAAGCTGCTTAATGGTATAGGCCTTTTTTTTGCCTCACTGGAAAGGTAGATTTCTGCCATAGTCTGAAATGTGGGTGACAATTTCAACACTAGTTTAACCTCTCTGGAGAAATATTTGACAGTACTTGTTATATAATAAATAAGTAGGGAGCTCCCATGTCACATGGAATTGCAAAGGCTGTGGGCATTAGGAAATGTTGCATATGCAAGATTTCTAGAAAAGAGTGGTGAACAACCATGGGTTATAAATATTTGATGAAAGAGTTCTTTAGTGGTTGTTTTAGGGTACAAATGAAAGAGTTTTAGCTTTACACTTTACCTAAATGTTGGACAGCTTATGTAGATTCTGTGGAAAAGCAGTAACACATGGAAGTGTCCTTACTTGAAGGACTGAAATGGGTTCAAGTTACACCATGGGAGGCTCAGGTAAGATATTAGAAAAAAATTTCTTCACTGACAGAGTGGTGAAATGTTTGGAACTATTTGCCCAGGGAGGTGGAGGAGTTGCCATCCCTGAGTTATTTAAAAAAAAAATTGGTAGATGTGGCACTTCGGGAGATGATTCAGTGGTTAGGGTGGTGTAGGACTTACGGATGGACTTGATGATCTTGGAGGTCCTTTCCACCCACAATGATTCTATGATTCAAAGTGTCCTTACTTTGTTCCTGGTAGTCCAAAAGACACAATTTTTTTGGCACTGAAATAAGAGTACCAGTATGACACAGAAAAGCACACTGTCTGCCAAAGAGGAGCGACGAAGCTGTTGTCTTTGCCCCTGCCATTCCCCTGAGTCTCTGCCCTTTCCTGCCTCTTTCTACAGCAGCAGCTCTTTACCAGTAGAGCATTTGTGCTCTTACCCTCTAAAATGGACCATGTGTGCTAGGAAAGATGCATCCAGACAGCAATGCAGCTCCTCTTCCCTCTACGTCTTCTGGGCAGAGGAGATGACCCAACTACAGACAGTCCAGAGATCTGTGGAAAGGCATCAGCTGGCTTTATCTTTTCCCCTTGAAAGTGCACTTAAACTGAATTGTGCCTGGCAGAAAGGAAATATTAGATGGTTTTTAATGAGCTTTAGGATGCTGCATGTGACTTGTAAAAATAAGTGAATGAACTAATTTACATGTTGGCAGCCAATTTGCA
This sequence comes from Phaethornis superciliosus, assembly GCA_023637945.1. Taxonomy (NCBI): domain Eukaryota; kingdom Metazoa; phylum Chordata; class Aves; order Apodiformes; family Trochilidae; genus Phaethornis; species Phaethornis superciliosus. The sequence goes on from JAJQWJ010000002.1 coordinate 108,825,002, forward strand.
TCTAGCCATAAGAGTGAAGCCTTTGAACAAAAGGAACTTAAGGGCAGAAGGAATTACCTGGCCACCTCTGTATTTTGGGGACTTTTCTCTGTATAGTCTGGTGACTTTTGCATAAGTACATTTTCTGGAAAGGTATCTCGTCTTGAGTGGAAAATATAAAGGAATGATAAAAATACCATTTTCCTTTTCTTTATAGCTAATTAGCCTTCCCGTATAAAAGGAGATTGATTGAGAAGGGAGGAAAAAAGGTGGTGAAAAAATACCTTCCCACACTTAAATAGCCTTGTCTACTCTATTTTTCCCTTTTCACATGCTCATAAGCTATCATCAAGTTATCTCTCATTCTTTTATTTATAAACTAAACACATTCACATCTCTAAGTCTTCATTATCCATTGAATCATTTCTGGCTGTCATCAGCATCCTTCCAGTCTTTCATTGCTGGTTTTTGTTTTTTTGTTTTTGTTTCGTTTGTTTTTTTTAAATTAAACATCTGAACTACACATTTTTTCCAGCACCTGAGTTTTCAGTACTGCACATGGAGGTAAAATTGCTTCCTTAATGCCTGTGCATGTTTTTTATAAAACTGTGGCTGGTATTACCTTTTTTTCCCCGTCTGTATTTCTTTGGGAGCTCAAGTTAATGAGGCTTTGTAAAAAACATATATATTGTGATTATGAATGCTGAAGTGAAAACTTCTCTTGTGTATAAATGAGTATTTCAAGAACAAAAGAATTTATCAAGATGACTTGTTGGGTTTTTTTCCCCATTGGCCCATGGAAAACAGGCTGACATCGTAGATTAACCAGGTCTCCTAGGACCTCAGCATCTGTGTTTAAGAGCAGCCCTGACTATTTTAAAGCATCCACATAAATGACCTAATTACAAAACGTTGTATTCTGTCTCTTGACAGAACTTTTTAAAGCTGATTTTGGCTCTGAGGTAGAGTGAAAAGAATTACAGAGAACTTAGTTACTTGCCAGGAAGGATTCTTGGTTTCTGATATGTGACCTGAAAGCTCATATAAATTTTGGTTTATTGTTGACTGCTACAGTCTTTTCAGAGTTGCTGTTTTTAGGACAGTCATCCATTCTGAGCTATCAGTGGTTTTTTTGCTTACATGCACAGTTTACCTGTATTAAAAAGCCATTGCTGGAGTGGGGTTGAGCACTCCAGGTCTGTCTTTCTTCATTTTCTCCCTTACTGAGTCTCTCACTTGCAAATGGTATCAGCTGTCATTTCTTGACTTCCAGAAAACCAACAATGGGGATTAGCATCAAGGCTAATCCTGATCTCTGTGGAGACACACTAGCTTTTGATTGACACCCTATTTACTATATGTGGAGATATGCTAGTTATTAAAATCTTGCTTAGTTTTATTTTACTTCTATTATGAGTTTCTGTGTTTGGGTGGTGATGTTTTTTTTCTTGTTGTTGTTGGGTTTTTTTGGTGTTTTTTTTGTGCTGTTGCTGTGTGACTTGTTCCTGCTATTTTTCATCTAAATGGCTTGGGTAAGGCTTTCTTATTAATGCTCTAAGTGCAAGTAAATCATCAGGCAAACTTGTAATATCAGCAAAATAATGAAGGCAGGCTGACCCAAAAAAAAGATGTTTGGCAAAGATTTAAATGTAACAAAAGATGAAATTTTAAATGTGTTTGTATCAATTTTAGAATTGAACTTTAATTTGAAACTAAATTTGGAAGAAGTGTGTGTTGTTTTTTTTTTAAACTTTATTTTCACATGTGCTTAGGCATCCTCATTTCTTGAAGTCCATCTCCTTACCACTTCTAATACTGATGTTTGTGTTCTGAAATTTCCATGGTATCCAAAATACTATCCAAGGTTTCGGTGAGCCTTTTTAAATCTTGAACGCACCCCAGCCGGCCTGTAGATCTAAAATTTGCCCTCAGTAGAATTTTAACATCCAAATAACTGTCGATGGCTTGGAAATGGCCATCAGGTTTGTGGTAGGAGTCCCCCCCATGCAGAAACTGAAACCTTATTGAACACTCCTGCCTTGCCTAAATTTTTAATGATTAAACATAGGTAGGGCTTCTCTCTTCCCTAATCCCTCTCTTCCCTACACACTAAAGTACTTCTTTTTTCCTTAGTCTGTGAGTCAAGGATTTCTTTTCCTTCTGATTATTTTTCTCCATGTCACATTTGTATTGATTCCTATCTGATCCACTTCCCTGCTTCAACTTGTTAAATATTGCTTTGCTATCTTCTCTTTGCCAATAAATTGGGATGGGATTTTAGATAAAGCTGTCTTCTTTCTTGGTTGAAGGACTGCAACTTTTGGACATCTAATCTCTTCTTTAAGAGCTTTAAGCTTTCATCTGTATTTTCCATCTGAAGTTTTTTTGGAAAGTCTTTTGAAACATTCTTTATGACTGGGACCATCCTTTTCCTTTAGCTGCAGGGAGTATAGTCAGGTTCTGATTAGTTCCTAGGGGAAAGCGCTGATTTATAGACCAACAATGAATTTCTGTGTGCCAAAAGCTGGCTGGAGATGAAGATGTATCATACCTGCTGCTGAGTTGGGACAGGATGCATCACCGTGCAAAACTGATTGTTGTGTGAAGTGGGGACTGTGCGGGTGTGCTAGGTTAGTGTGTTTGATAACGGGATGCAGAGACTGGGGAAGGGAAAGCCAGTGCTGGGTATCCAGGTGTCTCAGCTGCTTTAATGATCCCTCTGCTTGATTACAATAATTCGGTTTTCTACAGAGACCCACCTGTGCTGGTGGATCAGGTTAATTTTGGCAATCAACAGGAGCTGTGAGGTAGCTGTGGTGACCTGCAGGGCTCACTGTTCAAGCTGCTCAGCTGGAAATGTTTGGGGATGGGGGTTGGTGCCTGGGTGTAGGACCTGCCCTCTGTGCTCAGCACTGGAAACCATGTGCGGGAAATCTGCAGTGCTGGTACCTGTGTGAGGGCTCAGTTGTCGGGTCCAGCCCGATGAAAAGCTACTCATCCATGTGGGGATTTCATTTGGAACGTAGTTTTTCCAACAGAGGTTTTAAAGCTGTAGCTAGTAGTAAAGCAAGGTGACCATCGGGGGGCACCAGAACAACAGCAATAGATTGGAAATGCTAATCAGTGCAAACGCTGTTCATGTCTATTTGATGCAGTCAGGAAAAAGCTCTTGTGTTTGAGGAGGAGAGGAAATAACTTTCAGTTCTTAAATCAACATAAATTCCTTAGTAATACTTCCAGCTCTGTTTTGAAGGCAGGAGCTGTTAAAGAATAAACTACAGCAAGTGTGAGTTTTCGTCTGCTTTCCAGACAGCACTAGCTATTTTTTTTTAAATCATTTGTATTAAATTACAAGGTTTACCCTATAGTTATTTTGAATAAGGTATTTTGAATCATCACTCAAAATTCAGTGTCTAATAAAATATGTCATAGTCTTTGTAAAGTTTTTACAGTTCTCTCCTTCCTAGGCATTTGAGTGTGCTAGATGGTATCTCAATCCAGTAATGTTAGTATGCTGTTTTAACAGCAGTTGAGTGGAGGTTTTTGTTTGTTTGGTTGTTTTGTTTTCTTTTTCCTGAGGGACAATTAGTTTGTCTGGATTTCAGAGATACTTAATGACATCCCTTCTGGCTAGTTGCTCTGTGTGGATTTTAGCATGGGTACATATTGTATAACAGTGACTATAGGCTACTGGTAACTCATGGTGTCAAAGTATTCTTGCCTGCTCTTTCACCTGGCCTCAGAAGAAATGGAGGAGGAAGTACTGTTTTTCCATTTAAAAAGAAGGCTCTTCTGCCATCTGTGGGCAAAGGCTTCTTCCCAGTGTGTCCTCTGAAACCTGAAATTTATTCACCTAGAAAAGGCACAGAAATGTGATTAAAAGACTTCATGCCTGAAACCATGTTGCTTTTTCTGACTGTGTAATTTGGCCTGAAAAAAAATATACTACTTCTCTATGCAGGTCTCGCCTTCCATAAATCCCTGGAGCATCATATTTGCAGCCCTAATAGAAAACGGTGTCATTATGAAACATCTGGCTTTCATCTGGCAGCTAGGGGCATCTGGAAATCCCCATTTTTTCAAGTTCACTAAGCCCATCTGAGGTGTTCTAAAAATGATGAAAAGACCTGTTAATCCAATTGATGCTTAACTTTAAATCGGGAAGTCACTTCGTAAATTCGTGCAGTTTCTTAATTCATGCACTAGATGGTGGTCAAAAGCAGCCCAAGTTCTGCACTCCCTTCTGCTTTCCAAAGTCACAGCTGACAGTGGAAAATGAAAGCACATGAGACCATTTTGCCTGGCGAGCCTTTAAACTTTTTTTTTTCCTGTCCCTGAATGATTAATCTGTTTAGCAGAATCCTCTTAAAGATTAAGGTGGAAGTGAAAGTGCTTGGCAGCACTGCTAAAAATCTGTTGTTTGATAAGCACATAGTACTTTTGTCTCTGTTAATACCAAATATTCATAAAATATTCTAAAACTTCAGGTTGAGATTAGTGTCATTTCCACAATACAGAAATGCAAATATAAAAGTTCCTCAAATAGTTGTTATGGACTGAAACCCAGTCCCTGAATATAAAACTTGATTACTGATAGTTAGTACAAGGTACTATGGGGAATCACTACTCTGAAGACATGATTCCAGATTTTCATATGATTAAAAAAAAAAAAAACAAGGAGAAACCATTTCTCCATGCCCACCCTGAAATTTTAATAGCTGCTGTAATCTCGTTTCTTGATAATAATACTGTCTTCAAAGGCTAAAATTGCAAGATTTGTTTTGGATTCTGTAACTAGAAAAATTAATTGCACTGAACAGAATCAGTAAAAACATTCCTTTTACTAAAACAATTAAAGTAATATTTTCAGACATGGAGGCTGATAGGTGGATTTAGACAGATGAGGGACATGGGGAAAGATAGTACAATGCACAGTAAAGCTATGGTAGGTTGAAAATAGTAAAGGTGTAGCATTTAAGTAGAAGAATGGGAATGTACAGACTCATGGGACTGTGCAATGGCTATTATGGGCTACTAGCATAGTTCAAATAAACAGCTGAAAGGAGGGTGTTATGTAAATATTAAGTATTATTATCTAGGAGACTTTTTTTTGTACTCTGTCTACATCTGTAAGTGAGGCAGCAGAAGCCTGTCTCTGGACTAGAGCTCTGAGTCACTCCTGTGCATACAGTGTTCCTCTGACAGGGTTAGAAGCTGTCAGGGTGACCCCTTTTTCTCCTTCAGTCGTCCTACAGGAGATGGCTGTGGCAAAAGACTCCATGCTGTGAAACCACCTTCGTTTGTGAAAAGGGGGAGGAGATCTGACAGTGCATGGAGCAATGGTGTGGTTTCAGTTAGGCTTAAACCGAGAGTAGTCGTCTTTTTTTTTCTCTTTCTAAACCGAACACAGACACTCAGTGCTGAGGCCTTATCCCCAAAGCTGGGTAATGAGATCTCCCTTGGGCAACAACCTCAAATTACATATTTGTAACTCTTTGCAGCTTCTGTGAGCCAGGCAGTGAAGGCACAGGTCATCAGTATTTGGGAAGCTGGATAACAGTAAGTAAATACCTACTCACAGGCAGTTGTAGAGTTAAAAAGACCAAAAGGAAATTTGTCTCAGCTACAACATGTTTTACACTGGTGATCCATGTAGCAATGAGGAAATGCATGGAAAAGCAAGATTCCAGACAACTGAGTTGATGATATGATTCATACACTGACTTTTTAGCTCAGCACTCAGCCTGGTTATAATGAGAATCATCTGAGAGAAGTAAAATAACATCAGTTTGAAGCTTGTAGGAGGGCAGTAGCGTGCAGCCATGCTAGACGTGGAAACTCAAATGCTCTGTAGCATATTGGAGAGATGGAGGTTGTGTCACGTACTAGTTGGAGTTTTTTCTTTTCCTTGCTTTTTAGAGGAGTCCGCTGCAAGTCTGTCTTTTGTTCTAAGCTGGTTTTACACAGCTGCATGTATGCTCTTGTATGCATGTGGTGTATGCATGCAAAAAATCTGTGCATGTATGGAAAATGGATCTGTGTGTGAACACATAGGCTGCTTGGCAGGAGTACACCAAGGGGATTTGTATGCACTAAATTTACTAAAATTGGCTCTGAACACAGGAAAGGAAGTAGTGTCAAGAGAGCGAAGGCACACCCTAATTATGGTGCTAGCACGTATTCTCACAAATGTTCTTACTTAAAGATGGCTCTTCCTCAAACAGAATCAGAACTGCGAGCCTCACATTGTCTTGTTCTGTGCATTTTGTTTTTGAGCTCAGAGAGCCTTAACAGAGGATAGAATCATGAGGTAAAAGCATCTGTGTATTTAATCCTAGTTTAAAGTTCATGCCAGATGAAGCCAGATGAAACTCCACCCCAAAAAGCAGAGTTTTCTAATGACTGGTGACCAGTGGGGTGTACCTGGGATCAAATGAGTTCTTACAGATAGAAAATGATTCAAAGCATATGTCCCCAAAATTTGAATGAGAATTGTCAGCCACAGAAAAGATTTAAAAGCAGTGGCAATTCAGTATGGTGTCAGCAGGTGGCTGCATTCAGGTGTCCTTGGGACCCAGGGGCTTCCTTCTTTTTCAGCCCAATAGATATGAGGTCACTGTAGTTTCCTGTCTCCAGGTCCAGTGACTACACATTATAGATGCACATTAAAAATGCACAATATATACACAGCTGACTGCACAGATCAATGAAGGGAGCAGTCTCTTTACTGGCAACCTCATAAACATGTGTAATAGTCATATGGGTATGGACAATATGAACTACTCAATTCTCTTTAGTTGATAAGGACTGAAATGTTGTACATATATGCACATTGTGGTCTCTTTGGTAGCTCGTTTTAGATATGGGCTTTATTCAGCTGCTGGTACCTTGGTCTCAGAACAAGACCTCAGTACTCAGAGCTCTTAACCTGCTATATGGCTCTTCCATCTGGAAGTTTGTTAGTGTTGACAAATCCACACACACACAAAAAAGAAATAGGATTTAATAAGAATATAGGATAATTTGCTGTGATAAATTGCAGGATTCTGGTGTGTGAATGTACTGACTAGCAGTCTGTTTGTATCTGACTTCCCCGTTTATCTTCTTTTCCCTCTATTTTTCCCACACTTGTTCCTCCCCAATCCACCTTGACCTCTCTTTGCATACATTTGGTTCCTCACCTAGGGGATCCCATAATACATTTTTTTGCAGTCCAGAATTTTCTTCCTTCTGTATCCCACAGTTAAGTCTGTACCCCTCACTTGGCATTCCTGTGAGTGTTTTCCATTTATTTCTCTTTGTGTGTTTCACACTTGAGGTAAGTGTCCTCCTGTGATAGTCAGGGGAGTAGTCAATGTGATGTGCTCCATTTTCTCTCATCAGGTTGCAAAGGTTCCTCTGCCACTTGTTGTTCATCTGATCCTTGAACAGGGATTTGTATGGGGTCTTTGTATGCTCTGTGGTTAGCCTTAAATGACACCACTTAATGCTATCTTAGCCACTGGAGGAGCTCTTGGTTTCCCTTGATTCTGTTTGTATTCTGGATATTCCCCCTCTCTGCACTGTGACCAGTGCAGCTCTTGGCCCTATCCAGCAGTTCCATAACCTGGAAACGTCAGACAAACATGAATTTTAGATACCTTTGATTTGAGATAAACTGTCTGAATAGTCTTGCTTTAGCCATCTAAAAGTTAGTCAGACCCCACAGAGGAGAGAAGCTTTTCCAAGTTGAGCCCCTCTGTCTTAGTATGCTTACACTAAGATGAGGTGACTCTATGGAGGTGCTTCATTTTCTCTGCTAATCGAAGGCAAAGCCCAGATGACTAGTTTAACCTAGATGTCCTTTCAGGCTGCCAAAATGTTGGCAGTTGAATCCTATTTTCCAGATTTTATCTTCAGTGTTGGATGCCAGTTCTCTGGGTAACACATGATCATAGAATCATAGAATTGGCTGGATTGGAAGGGACCTCAGAGATCATCAGGTCCAACCCTTGATCCACTACCGCTGCGGTTACCAGCCCATGGCACTGAGTGCCACATCCAGTCTCTTTTTAAATATCTCCAGGGATGGAGAATCCACTGCTTCCCTGGGCAGCCCATTCCAATGTCTGATCACCCTCTTGGTAAAGAAATTCTTTCTAACGTCCAACCTAAACTTCCCCTGGCACAACTTAAGTCCATGCCCTCTTGTCTTGTTGAATGTTGCCTGGGAAAAGAGACCAACCCCTGCCTTCACTTAATGCTTCCTCTCTCTTGTTTCCTCTCTATTGCTCCCCTTATCTGTGAGACTCTTACAGAAATAAGCCATTACCATCTGTAAACATTGCAGGTCCTCATGGAGAAATACTTTCAAGGATCAATGTAAGTCAATATAAGGTGCTGAAACTTGGGAATTGTAGCCCATGTTACTGACATGTGTAGCGTAAAGAAGGAGGAACAACCAGAATTGCATTTTGTGTGATCCATCATCTGTTCACTAAGTCTTCACCAAGAATGAAGATAACACCAGTCATCAGGCCTAGGTGTGTGCTTGGAGTGCATGGAGTGCTAACCTGCTAAGCCCTGGAGGAGCTGTCATCTGTGCTGCCAGTGGGACCTGCTGCCTGGCACCCTGATGTTGAGCTCAGCTATGGTCCTTTGAGAAGAAAATCACTTTGATCCAGACAGCAACATGTGTGTGTATTATTCAAAAGTATTTGCAAGATGAACTTGTGTTCAAAATACTGTCCTGCTCATTAACTCCTTAATGTACCTGAGTGCTGTCTATCTTTGGTTTAGTTGTGTTCAAAATCTTGGTCATTATTTCCATTCGGTATGCCTCAGGTCCTTCTAGAGATTAAGAGAGAGATGATAGTAGTTCCTCTTATCTATGAAGTACATTGAAATATGGGAATGGAAAGCACTGTAAGGCCCCAAAATTGAAGGATTGTTCACTTAGGCTTAGGAGTATGACTTTTTTTTTTTTTTTCCCTTGTCTTTTCTTCTGACAGCACCCACCTATTGATTTGTGTCTCTGCTCCTGACCTGCCCAGTGCATAAATAAGAGATGGATGTGACTTTAGGAGTATCATGTCTTTAAGACAAAAGAGGAAGTTTAAGAAATGGTGTAGCTCAAACTGAACTTTTGATTCCTTAGCTGTGCTGTTCCTATCAGAAGAATGGAAGGCAGGTCTACAGCAGCATGAAGGAAGAACAGTCATGGTGGACAAAAACAAGTATTTAAATCCCCAGATATTTAATTTATTGGAAATTATATGACTTAACTATAAAAGCACAGTAATTAAAACACATGCAATACTAATGACTATTGGCAACAAGGCTCATGAGGACGCACAATCTAATTAGCTTTAACGGAATGGATTTAATAATACATTGGATTAACATCTGTAAGAACCAAGTATCAAGATTTATTGTTCTCTGAATAAATATTGACCTCTCGCTCTCAGGTCAATAAACCTTAAGCTTGCCTCCACTTAAATGAGTATCTACTCCTCTGTTTCCTATCACCAACTTCAGTAGGAGGGATTGAGCTGCACTTTCTCCTTCTGCCTCAAACATTTCTCTAAGAAATGCAAATTTGAATTTGCAAATAAAGGAAAAAAGGCTTGGGATGTAAATTTCAGAAATGTTCAGAAAGAATCAATTAATAGTAATGCCATAGACACAGTGTGAAGCTCGTATCTTCTGCTCAGTTAAGCAGTCTTTATGTAGACTTCGTGTAATGTTGTGACTTATGTCAGAAATACTTGTGGAGGGGTGAGAGGAAATCCTGCTCTATCATGTGGATTCAGATACAAAGTTTTCTCTAGGAATTAAGATTTCATTTTGCGCTTCTGATATTTAAACACAGATTCCTGTCTAACTGTAGGCATCTCGAGAGAAGTGAGATGGAATATGTTTCTTTTTTATGCCTGCAAGGGAGGAATTTCCTGTTACTTTCCTAAGAGTCAGTATGATCAGAAATAACTACAATTCTTACAAAATTTCTTATAACCAACAAGTGTTACTGTAAAACCATTAGAAAACACTTGAGATTGAAATTCATTCAGCAGATATTTAGACCTTCCTTTCAAATTTATTAGAGTTTTAAGGAGATGTGTTAGTCCAACTCCACTGCAGGTGAATTCAGTTATAAAACTCCCCGTGACTTCTGTGGCAGACTCCTGTAGGCAAATGTTGATCAATGTAAATAATCTTCTCTGCAGCCACCGATCAATTGGAGACTTTATAAATTTTGTAGGGAGATTATTTGTATTTATTGAATTCCGGGGAGACTTTTCAACAAAGGAAGTGAAATCTAGCATCTAGTTTAATGGAGGAATTTTATATAGTAGATTCTGACTGCTTTCAAAGATCAAAAGCTTGTTCTTGATCTCTCTTGTAAAAGTATGTGTGCTGGTGTGGAAGTCTAACTACAGCCTACAAGTTTTCCACCTTTTTCACCCTGGAATTAATTTCTTTCCAATTGTATTATTTTTACCTTTTTGTTGTGATTTATTGGTAGCACTACAAGAAATCGTGGCATTTACGGTGTTCTAGCATGTGAGTACCAGGTCAGAGTGGCAAAAGAATAAGGTCTCAGAGCAATTTGGTGTACAGGATTAGAGGATTTAATATGTGCCTCTGAATGCCGAGACAGACTTCTAGGGGTGTAGGCATGTGGTTAGCAAATTTTTTATTCCATGTATTCCTTTTGAGATAAGTATTTTGCTACAAATCTCTGCAAGACAGATGCTAGATTTTGAGCCCACTGTGCCATTTTCCCTCTATCTGCCCTTAAATTATCTAGTTCCATTTATCTAAAACTTTTATTAATCATAATTAGCTATATTTTTGTTTTTTAGCTTGGGAATACTTGTAGATGCAGATCATTATTTGCCTTCACTTCCCACCCTTTCAGACCACAAGAAAATTTGCTAATTTTGAAACCCAAAGGGTCCTGCTTCACTCTTTCAGGTTCCTGGCTGTTCATCCATTTAAACACAGACACTTGTAATATATATTGAATTTCAATTGTGGGGAAAACAAACAAACAAACAAACAAAATCTCTGGGGATGAAGATAGGAAGAAGGCTGAACTGGAATGAACATTGTTGTGAGACAAGGACATTGTTGTGGTGAAAGTGTTGTTGACTTTGATAGGGCTCCATGTGGAAGGATTTGGTGGCCTTAATTTCATGTCCAGGTCAGGATTTCCATAGATGACTTTCAGACAGGCAAAGCAGTTATAATAAGTGACAGTTATTTGCCTTACAGTTCACTGGGTGGAGGGGGAAGGAGCATAATTTTTGCTAAATTGGGTGATCAGATCAGATCACCATCAGATCACAAAAGCCCTTTTTTTGTGGTAGCTGTCTGGACCATGGTAGACAACATGCCCTCATTCACCCAAGAGATTTTATGCAGCCCCTGTGAAGGTTATGTTGTCTTTAGGGGAGAAACAAGAGAAAACAACAGTATCTAGTTTTGTTGCAATACTATTTTTTCTTTAGATCTGGTTAAAGAAGATGAACAAAGAAGTATTAGTGTTCTTTGATGATTACTGCAATGCAAATGCAGAAGGTGCTACTACTTTGTGCCAAAAGCTGACTTGTACAAGTACTAAATAAGATCTTAACAGCTGGGAATCATTCCAGATTTATGAAGCCACATTCCTTTTCTTACTACCGAAGTGTGCTGAGTTTCTGAACTTGCATCACCAGATAATGTAATCTTCCTATAGTAATGTGCTCTTCCCAGCTTCAGACATTCACATTGTGCTGTGATTTTTTTTCTCCACCAATGGAGTATAACAGAAGTTCATCCCCATGCAGACCAGCTGTAAAGAACATTTGTTTTTGTTAGTTACTCTTGTTTTCGAGATGACAAGTTACCCCTTCATCCTGGATGGAGAAGGGGAGCTTATCTTTGGCAGAGCTTAAAGACTGAAAACTAGGTGCTAAAATAGAACCTTAATGAAATGTTACACAAAAGAACTTTGTGTACACTATGTAAGCTTTAAAAATAATAGTTTTTATAAAACCAGTAGCACTTGACCCTTAAACAGAGCAGAGTGCTGGGTTCATAGTGTTGTGTAATAGTCTCGAGTTTTCTGAATGTCTGCACTTTGCATGTGTCTTGTTAATAAAACCTTGGTGAAGTACCACAGAAATATGAGAACAATACTAAGGAATCCACATGAATTATCTCAAAAATCCATGTGTAATCTGACAGAAGAAGACATGGAACTGGGCACCTGGAAAAGAGTGTTGTTCAACAATTTAAGTTTTAGCTGTAAGAAAAAATATACTCAAACATCTTTTAAGTGCTGATTCTTCTCAGGCTGATGCCTGTTCTGCCTTCTCCCTTTTTAGAGGCAAATACCATTAATGTAAAAGCCTTTGTCTGAACACTATTTTTTGTTGTATGAATGACTGGCTAAAGGAGTCATTTAAGGCAGTCAAAATCCAAAGCCAGCCTGCCATCTCCCATTAGTCAGGTCATTTTCAGTGATTTGTGAGGTTCACAAATGTGTCTTCCAGGCAAAAAGTGACGTGCAAAATATGATAACATAGCCATACCACACAGCCCTGAGTTGAAGGTGCACAGAAAATGTCAGTACTGGGACAAAAACCCAGCAGCATCTGTTCTCCTTTGATACGTTAGTTTCTCCGAATGTGGAAGTGGTTACTGCTATTTTGACAAATGCTCTTATTTCTCCTTTTGTTGCCTGGTGTGGCACAAGGGGAACACTGGCGCAACAGTGTACAGCAATAATTTATTAGTGGTTTAGGGATGTGGGCCCAGAACAAATTCTAGACAAAAGAAAAACATGTTTGGGTTTTACAGAGCGCCTTGGCTACAGGAACAAAGCTGTGATTGGGTGTGAAAATATTTGGTATTTCGATTGTCTCCCTTGGGTTGACAGCTGACAAATGGTCTGAGTTTGGTTTTAATTACCAACAAAAGGGAAAAATCCTGTTGTTTAAAAGCCAGCAACTGATGTTGCAGCACAAGTCAAGCAAAGATGTCTATCAGCAAAGGGTATACTTTCCCACTATTATAATACATTGAAAACATATTACTTTCAAATATTTATAGTATTTATAAAGTATTTATAGTGTCACTAGTATCACTAGTATTTATAGTATCACTAGTTTTGTGATTACAACCGACCAAAGAGTTTTGTTCTTCTGTGTCACATCCAATGATCGATTTTAAAATGCCAGCTACTGTTCTTACTTAATACTGACTGATGTCATTGATATCAAAGCTGTCTTCTGCACTCACACTGGGCAATGCAGCTGTGCTGTGACAGATGTTTTTGAGACCTGTTTGGCACAGAAATTATTTAATATTCATCGTAGTAGCATTCAGAGCATCAGTAAGGTATCAGGGCTGATTACAGCAGAAGTATGAACCCATAGAGATTTCCCTGCCCTGAATGGTTATATGCTTCCTTTGAAGGGAAGAAGAAACATGTTACCCAAAAGAGGTGGAATGATTTGTCCAAACAGCCTATGGCAGGGTTAGGCACAAGTCCTATTTGTTGAGTCTTTATCCAGTGCTTCTGCTTCTGTGCTATCACTTAAGCAAGAGAAGAAGCAATATTATGAAGACCCACTGAAATTAACAACCCATATGTATAAGTTTTAAATTGTGTCAAAATTTTTCACCTGTTTTTTTTTGTTGGTTTTTTTTTTGTTTGTTTGTTGTTTTTTTTTTTTTATTGCTGAACAATAGTTGTTTGCTTATGAATATACATTAATCCAAACTGGTCATTTCTTGCAGGAAGCATAGCTTGTCAGACTTTGAATAGCAAAAATTTTGCCTTTCAAGCAACAGTCATGAACTTCCAAACGAAAATTTGCCCCCTCTAGGGTAGCCAAAATAGATTTTTGTGGTCAGATGAAAGAGACTGGTCTGTATAAACTTGTCTTCCATTGCAAGGAATAATTGAAGCAAGAACACAAAAGATGTTTTTCATTTTTGTGAAATCATGAGAATGTGATCTTTTCATTTTGTTACAGAGGCAACTTTTTTTGTCTTCTAGCTACAAATCTTCAGCCAACTTCTAGTGCAGTGATCACTACCTTAGAAAGTTTCATTGAGGCTGTATTTGAGGATGAGAAACAGTGTAAGCTGCTAATATGCTCCTGTCCTTCCATCACTGTCTAACCTGCTTTTCTGGATCCCTAGAAAGGTTATTGATTTACTGCAAGTGTGGCTTTCTCTAGTGAAAGCTGAAAACTGTTTGCAAATTGCTGCCTGAATCAGGCACACAGGAGGAAATGCAGATAATTGCATTCTCTTTCCATTGAAGTCCCTGGCAATTTTGAAATTAGTTTCAGGAGGAGCAGAATGAGGTCCAGTGCCTGAAAGTCACTGCTGCCAGCAGCTGGAATGGCCCTTCATCTTTATGTTCCATAGATTCTCAGTGACCTGGGAACTCTCCAGAAGGTCTGGAAAAATGTTTCTGATACTAGTTGCCAGTATTAACACTATTTTTAACAGGCATTCTGACTATGTAGTACTTGCTGGGCTAGCATGTTTAGAGTCATCCCCACTACTTGAAGCTATTCACATGAGATTTCCAGCCAAATTTTGCCGACAGAACAGGCAGTCTCATGACTTTTCTCATACTTTCTGTCTTTTCTGGAAGCCAAAAATTTTACTGATGTTTCAGTTAAGCAATGTGAACAATTTTGGTCCCACATATTTATGGCTGGACAGATAATGGATTTTTTTCTTTGGCCATTGGATTAATACACTTGAAACAATTCTTGAGTTTGTTTAGTTGAACAGATTTTCCTGATTTTTGTTTCTTCAGACAAACTAAAATGATGTAATTAACTTAGTGTTGGTTTCCTTAGTTCTTTTCTACAGTCTGCAATAAAAATTAGTCAATTTCCAATTGATTTTAAGTTTTAACTGAAAGCAGAATTCTGAAACAAATAAGCAAAATACTTTTGTTTTAAAAATTTAGCAAAACTTTAACCTTTTCTGTTTTCTTAATTTTTCTTGCTCATGCTGTCCTTTTACGTGTTTGTCAAACCCACATTTTTTTTCCCCGTGAAGTAAATTCATTGCTAAGCATAGTACTTTTAACCAGTATTGTTATCAATTTGCAACTCATTCCTGCTTTCTCGATGTTTAAATACAAAATTTATAGACTTTTGCTTTTAAAGCCTCTAGCCTTGAGTTTGGGAAAACTGTTGATATATGTCAACACCTGTATGACTAGACTGTAATACAACTCGAGTCTGTGAGGGCAGTTGGGGTTGGGGACTCTGGATTTACTTTATGGGAGCAAAAGAGGTACATTGTTCTTTTCTGTCCTTGTCATCACAAAGCATCAGGTATTCTGGACTAAATATAGGATTTAAGCACTAGGAATCCATTTGTCTTATTATGTTTGGGTAGTTTTTTGGTTTTTTTTTCCTTCTGTTGTTCTGTTCAGCAGAGCTGCTCTGAAGATTTCACTTTATACAAAAAAGCCACGTACTAGGAAATTGTTTTAGCTTAAGAACCAAGCTTACATGTCTTGACCACAGTGAGAATGGTTTGAGAGGCCTTGCTAGCTGGAAAAAGAAATTATCTCAAGTAGGTGTTTCATCGAGTCTTCTAAAAGGATTTTCAGTGTCCAAACTTGAGAACTAGCTCTTGGAGACACAAGGTACATGCTTCTCCTGCTGAGGAAATGCTCAACTTTATAGGTGAGACAGTCTTTAATGGTGGTTGCTGGAATATTTTATGCAGTCATGGCCTGAGCTAGGTAGAAATTCTTGAAGTATTGGAAGAACTTGCATAGTAGGCCACCAATGAGTCAATTAAGGGTAAACACTGTGATTTTTAAGGTATTGCCCTGTGGTGTGATTGTGTAGACCCACTATACTCAAGGATTCTAGAGATATAGAGAGGGAGATACATTTCTTTCCAGATCCTCCTGGTGCAATAAATGCTTCAATTGTAGCACCCAACTTGTCCCTGGCTGATGTTCACACATTTCTTTGTGTGTGCATGTGATGGGATGCAACACTGGCATCTTCCATGTGGATATATACAAGGGTCAGCTGTGATCTGGATTCTTGATAAGGAGCAGCTTAAGCTTTAGGGCTAAAACTTTTTGTTTGTAATTTGGCTGAGTGCTGGATGACAATGAGAGAAAAGATTTTCCTGTCGCCCAGGTAGACAGGGAAGGAGCTAAACTACTGTTTCATTTTTGCTTCAGTTTAAAAAACCTCTTCTATTAGTAGTAAGAGAAGCACAAGGTGTTACAGCCTCTGTGTAGGTCTGCATGGGCAGACTGTGATGCACCCAAAGCAGTTCCCTGAGCCTCTGACTGCAACAGTGCAATGTGAGCAGCTCTGCTGCAGGATGATCTTCCAATCACTGCACCTCCTCCCACACTTCCTAAGTGGAGCAAAGGCATGACTGATAGCTAAGTATGCTTGCTCTAGTGAGCATTTGAAATAATAATGTCCAGGATCAATTGGCAGGGGAAAGAAGAGGTGAAGGGAGCAAAAGAGAGAAGATGGCTTTGATTTTAGGATACATTACACTTAAAATTCTGAGACTACTCTAGTGTCTGATCACATAAAGAATTAAATTTACAATTTAAAATAAGTTCTGTAGTAAAATAATTGGACTGCTGAAGCAATCTCACTCTCACTATATTACTTTCCAAGGAGTCTATCCTGAATGGGGCTGTGCAGCTCTTTCTGCTATTTGAGCATCCTCAAGTCTCATTGACTTCAATGGGAATTAAACTCATCAAACTTTTTACTAGGCGATTATTTCCTTATAGGTCTAATTTTTCTTCTGCAGAGTGATAGGTGCTTTTGCTTTCAGTTAGCAGTCATACCCTATGCTCCTCACATCTGAGCCCTAGCATGCATGTATCAGTATCAGTTCTGTGAGACATATGCTTAAGCATTTGTGCATATATTCTGTTCCTTACTGCTTTCTACGAATGGGATCCCTGGTAGTTTCATTACACTGACTGCACCACCTTAGCAAATAGAATATACAAAATACAGGATGGAAAAATATTTTAAAAAATAATACTGTCAAATGTCCATATGTTTTATGTTTTGTTTCTTTTAAGTAGGGATGTTTGTTTTGCCTTGAAAAACGGATGGGTGCACTTCAAATTAAAACTGCAGCTTCGTTAGCATGGAGGAAGAGTGAGTTAATAAAAGATAGTACAATTGAGATTTTCCTACCTTTCCTTTCCTTGAGAGAAAACCTGCTGAAATGTAGTATATATTTACAGTCCTCAGATTACTGAAGCTCTAAGTGATTTTGCTTTCATAGTCTCAGGTTGTGCTACTGCACATTTTGGAATGATGGATTTTGGAGCACTGGATGCTGAGATGAAGCGAATCAATAGTGTGATACAAAAGATAACTCTGATGGAACATCAATAAAGGCTAAAAAGTTGCCATAGGGATTTGAATCTTAAAGAAGAGTTTGAGGAAGTATATTAAGAAGAATTTGCTTTTCTCCCTGCACTTGTAGTGTCTTTATTCCATGAGCAGAAATTGCTTGGGGGTTCTTGTCAAGTACAGGGGTAGATGATTTTTTTCTTTTCTGTATGTATAGGACTGACCAGAACACCACCTGGTCATGGTATCTTCTGAGCATTGTCACTGTCTCATTGCTATTTCAGCCTAGAGCTGGCACGAATAAAAATGGAAGAGTAGAACTCTTTATAGCCTCATGTGCTGCTATAAGGATTCAATGTATGCAAACATATACTTTCATTAGTCTCTTTATGTAGGAGGGCACACGTGGAGCTCTACCTTAGATTTCATGGATTTTGTGGAAAAAGGAGCTATTGATTTTGAACAGAGATATCACAGTATGCCTCTTAACATTTCTGTTGTAATTCTGAGTGTTCATGTCCTCCTACCCTCATTATTATCTTCCTATTTCCCAGAAGATTACCAAAACTACTTTCACTACTTGTTTTTCTCTCTCTCTCTTTTTTTTTTTTTTTTTTTCTTTCTTTTCCAGCAACAAGCATAAAGCCAAAATTCTGATTACACATTGTGTTGTGAAGGGATAGTCTTCACTTTCATGTGCATAATTCATACTGATGTCACACTCTGGATTTTAATTAGAATTCTGACTGTATCACTCTCATAGTTTAAAATGCAAACACTAAATAAACCACATAGCTTTGTCACTAAGATAAACCAAAATTGGAGAGGCAAATTAATTTAGAATCATAAATGCTCCTCCTCTGAATTCAATATATATCTTGAAACTATGGTAATTTAGACATGTACCACTAAACAAATATGGGAAAGCTAGGCTGTTAATGTTGAAAACCTTAACCATTTCTTTCCATATGGGACTTAATGATGAAAATGTGCTGTGTAAAAATAAAGGTATTAGGGCAAGGTTGGCATCGTCATTTTTCTTTTCCTGATTAGGTGGTAGTTCTGGCAGTAACTTTTTTATTTCAGAAGCTGAAATAAATTCATGCAGAAAACAAGGTTAGGTCATACACCTATTTGCTTAGTTCCAAGTCAAACTGTCACTAAAAAAAGAAGAGGAGTGCACTTTTCTGAAATACATTAAGGTTATTGGTAATATATTAAAATGCAACACATTTTAAAAAAATTCTGCGCCTGTCAAAATACATATTTATGTATTCCTTCTTTCAAGGAACAGAGTACTTAATCCAGTAATGCATTTAAACTTCTGACTAATTTCAGGAATGAGAACACAGAAGTACTCACATGCTTAAAGTTAAGCCCAAGATTAATTGGACACGGTTAATAGCCCTGCTGGGGTGAGATCAAGTGTTCAGCTATAAGGACCTGACTGCCATTCTTACTCTGTTTTTGTTTTTTTTTTTCTGTAGTGAGACACCCATGAGATTTCATCTCATTCAGCACAAGAGGAGTGAAGCCAAATGCTGGTTACACCTTAGATCTAAGAGATTTAGTCTTGAGTTTCAGGATCACTTAAACTGCATCACAGTGACTTCTTTGGCAGCTTAAGGTTCACAACAGTTCAGTGGAACGTGTCCTTTGGGGAGAGCAACGTTGCAGATGTGGAGAAGGGTCATCAAGGGCAATAGTCAAACCCTGCCTTTTACAGCTGCAGATGTTGTTCTCCCTGAGATCTAAACTCCCTGAGTTTAGACTTTGCTCTAAATCAGGAAGACTAGGGACCTGTGCTTTCCTCTGGCAGAGATGAATGGCACAAGCAGCAAGCAGATGTTTCAGGGTTTTAGATCTTGCCCTGTTTCTGCCAGCAGTCCCATAACCTGAGGGTCTCTATGCAATGTCTGCCTCTTACTGCCTCCGAGTTTCAATGTTTCTTGGGGCAGGCAGTGGGAAGGCAGGCAAAGAGATGCCAAATTCAACCACTTAAAAAAAAACAAACCATAAGGAGTCACAAATTTCAGTTTCTGCCCTAACCTGCTGTATTTATGGCTGGGACATCAATCCTGTCTTGTCTTTGCTTTCAGGTTGCTCCTATAATTAAAGAAAGGATGATGAAAAAGGGCAGCATGATGCTCGGGTACCAACCTCACCAGGGCAAAGTCAACTTCTTCCGCCAGGTCGTGATCAGCCCCCAAGTCAGTCGAGAGGACATGGACTTCTTGCTGGATGAAATTGAACTGCTTGCTAAGGACTTGTAGCTATAACTCCCCAGCACCAGACAGTGCTCTCATGTGATATTTATGGAGAGAGAGAATGGCAGCAGTGTTCTGGTGCTATTTTGTGAAAGGTAGTAAAAAGCTTGACATATAGTTTGGGAACTGTCATTGTACAATGATGTTGAGAGCTTTACAGGTAGAAACCCCCTCCCCTTCACAGGAAAGTATTTGCTGATGGGGGCTGAGAGTGGCAGATGCGGGCTGGTGTTTGCAGCACCACTGCTGCCATTCTGGGAAGTGCTTCCTTGAGAAGGGAGCATTTCTGAAAATGGTGTCTATGTCCCAGAGAGGGCAGCTATCTACAGTGTGCCTGTGCACGGTGTAGCTCAAACTGGTCACTTATATATGCAGGCAGTACTCCTCTGAAGTTACTTTTAGGAGTGGATTTAGCTCAGTGAGCTTTAAAATGCTAGTTAGGACTGTCTACTCTGTCAATATTTTAGTTTGGTATGTGTTTAAGGGTAGAGGTGGAGTTGGTAATCACACTGGTAAGACTGAGAATTGTGGACTTGTGTGAAGTGTTCCTCAAGGCCCTTAACAAGGTGGATTGCTCCTGTGCAGTGGAAGATTTTCAGAACCTGTCTGCATAAGGCCCTGAGCCAACCAATATTAACCCTACTTTGAGCAGATGGAACTAGAAGAGCTACTAAGGTCTCTTCCAACCTGACTGATACTGAGATGCTATGAAATACAATGATTGGGCCCAGTCAGTGTTTGCCAATATCTCCCACCCAAAATATCACCACCACTTTAGCAGAGCTGAGAATATTGAAATAGAACTTCTTACCTCTTTGTTAACAGGAGCTACCTGTCATTTCTTTGTTTTTAAAGTGTAGAGATTTATTTAGAAGCTTTTAGATGCACTTTAAAGTTTTAACAGAGTAAATATAATATATTTACGTGAAGGATATGTATTTTTTATGCATGCTAAATTTGTATTGAGTATAGCAAAATTACATGTTTATCATTGTCTGTATTTTCCTACAGATTAGAGATGAATCAATCTTACGTTACCAGTATATAATTTATATTTTGGCACTGAGATTAAGGTGGTGGTGATCAGTGAAAGCCTGCCTGCAGTTTTAGGGTATGAACAGTATGAGTTTTTTGGTCATTCTTAAATTGCAAAATTAAATTCTGAACTTTATGTTAAGAATTGTAGTTTACTTCTGATTCGGTTTCATTCTATAAGATGATCCATTTTGTAAAGATAGAAATGTATTTCTTGTGGTGAAGTTCTTGCAGAAAACTAATGGAATAACCATGTCTTTTCACCTTGTAATCAATGCCTACTTTAATGTTTTGATGTTTGTTCCTTATGTTGTATTTGAGATGGCACTGACCAATGTGAGCCTTTCTGCTGTAATGTTTTCTGTCCTGCTGAAAACTGCTCTAAACACAATGCTTTCTTGTTTCATTTCCTACATTGTACTAGGATCCAACAATGAGTGACATTCCTACTTCCAGTCTCCAGGTTCATGGTATGAAAAGTTTCACAACGAAGTGATACCAAGGAGGTTACACTATCAGAGTAGTAGATGGGAGCAAGAGTTACCCTGCAGCACTTGACAGATGCCTTTAGCAGTGTTCTGGAAGTGAATATTCTTTTGCTATTATACTGAGCCACTGGACTTCAAGTCAAAACCTACATTGATTTTAACATAAAAATTAATATAATGGTGAAGTCCCTGGATTTGGCCTTGTAATACGTGTAATTCATTTTTCATTTACTATCTTGTGCTTCTGGCTATACTAGCTTGCAAAGCACCTAACTAACTTCTTACCTAGCCTCCCAGCCACTCCAGGTGGAGTATGGAAGGTACAAAGGGGGTGATGGATGGTTGGGAAAACTTTGCTGTTGCTTCTGGATTTAGCTAGGACTGTCATCCCTTCTCTCTCTTTTTTTTGATCTTGAAAGGAAAGACAGAATACAGTGTCAGGATGTTTTGATTACGGTCCAGATTCTTGGTGAGTACTTGATTTTTGATTTAGGGGGAGCTATGTCACCTTCTGTCTGCTAAGAATTTGGTGTCTGGTGTTTTGTGGCAAGAAAGTGTGGCAACAACTTTCCCCAAAGTATTACTGACTTGTTTCTCATCATGTTAGTGCGTTTCTGTTTCCAGCTACTGTCACACTTATGCCACATGTCAGACTGAAGTAACCAGTTCCTTTCTGTAGCAGTAGGGGCTATAGTATTTTTAAATGAGAGCAAAATAGAACTTGTTTAATGTTTGCAGCAAATAGGTCTCCAATCAACATGTGTCCTGATTTCTTCAAAGGTATAAGCTAACTTTCCAGCGTGATGTGAGTACCTTATCTCCATATATTGTATTGCTGACCCCTTACCTTGTCCCAGGTGTGAAATATGATGGTCTCATTTCAGGACTAATGTAATTTTCTCATAGTTGCCTATTTAGGACTACCATGTAGAAAATGTCTGTTTTGTAGCTGGTGATTTTAATAAAAAGTGAAGTAAATAACACCCTTATAAATACAGGTTGTATTTGTCATTTGTCACTCTAAAAATACAGATCTCTATGTATAAAGAAGATACACACAAGCTCTGCAGATGGAGGAACAACAAAGTACCAGCACAGCTTAAAATGTGAAACCTAGTCTAACCCTGTTTCAGCATGTGGTTTATCTGTGTGCTGTGCCCATATCATATTTAATAAGCATCTTGGGAGAAAATGTGTCACAGTTTATCTTACTCGTCCTTTCAAATGCAGAAGTTTGCTTGTTTGGTTTGTGTTTTTTTGTTTTGTTTTTTGTTTTTTGTTTCAGAAAAGGCCATTTTGTTTATTTATTTATTTAATATTCTAGCTAGATGAGATTGGCCCTTGAGCCTTCTCACTCCTAGATACTGAGAACTGCTATCTCTCAGGATGCTGAGCCAAGTTCTGGAACTAATGAGCTACTGCTATAAATCCGTGTAGCAGCTGATCCACTGGCTCTTTCAATCTTTGTACTACTTCTGTCTACTTTTAATAATCTTTTTTCAATGTGAAGATTTAGGAACAGAAGGAAACATTTAGACAGAAGAGACACCAATGCAGTTTTAACTTTCAGCTGTGTGGATGCATCCTGTAAGAAGTTGGGGTATTTTGTGCTGGGCCCATGTGCAAAATCACTCACAAGTCATTATGTCTGGAATAAGCAATCCCGGTCTCAGGATTTTGAATATGATCTGTGATAGAATAATACAAATTGATAGGGTCTGGTAATGTATGATTTTAGTGCTTCTAACCCTTACTGAGTTAACTGGAAGTCGCTGGTGGATTGGGCCCTGAGTTTTATTGCTGGGATTTCAGCGCCAGCACTCATAACATCTCAGTTATCTATTCAAGATTTGTACCTAGAGGTTCAGATTTATCTTTATTTCTGTCAGACTGAACTGAAGTATATTTTCATTTGTATCCTTCAATGATGCATTGAGATACTTTTCAAATATTATTCGACCCTTAAAGGACAAGTAATGTGCTTTAAGAGAAACCTGGTAGAACTGGCAGAATTGCGTGCCCAGAATGTCTCTAAAAACCTGTAATGTGCCTAAGGCTTCTTTATACACACAGATCACAGCATTAGTTCATGCTCAAATAATTTTTATTTTCACATCCTTTGGTAGCATGATTGATCTTACAAAACTGATATGAACCATTGAATGCAGAGAAGATTAATTCAGAAATACTAAATGCTAAGTGTGCTTTCCTTCTGTTAGCCCACAGGTGAGTTCTGTGAGACCAGACAAGGGTAAGCTGAAATTTGTCTTTTGAGTCCCCCATATTCAACAGTGCCAGATCTGTTCAGCCTCTTCTCCCTGTTGGCAGCTTCCATGGGCTTTCAACAGGAGAGTGAAGTATGTTCATCCTGGAAATCACTTACACACCTGCCCTCTATCTTGTGACATAATTGGGAAATGCTGATAAATTGTTTGAGCTTATAAGTGCTGTGTCTGGTACAGTGACTGCTAAAAATTGCTACTGTTCCTTCCCAAAATAATGCAATTGCACACAATCATTATGTCTTAATTGCACGTGCTAATTGCAGGTTAGATGCAATCAAGGCAGCAATGCCTGGCAAACGCACTGTGCAAACCATGAGAAACCCTGGTGGAGGGGTTTTCTTTCTTTAAATTGAATCTATTCTCCCACAATTACATGTTTTTGCTTCAGATGTACAATTAGATGTTGTTACTCTAATTCTGTAACTACACAATAATCAACCCAAAATTACTTTGAGAAGCAAAACAAAACAAGGAAATTTGCACAGCAAGAAGTACAATGAAGAGAACGTCAAAGGTTTTGAGGCAAACCCACAGAAGGAAACAATGGTCATAGGAATGATTAACCTCTGCTAAATCTGATGTGCATGAATACACCACATAGCTATGACTGCAGGAATGGGGTGGTGGAGTAGTACCAGTCATGGAGTCATCAAAGAACTTGCATATACCCTGACTCTGAGCAATCTGCCCCAACATAGCATGGTCCATCCTAGATCCTAGAGAAGCTCTTCCTGAAGGCAGGATGCTTTGTACTACAGTAATGGTTTATGTATATATCAGGATAATGTTTGTTTTAAAGCAGTTTCAATAATAAAAGTGACCATTTTAAGCCTCAGTAGCTCATGTATAGTTGAAGTACAATTGATCACATTTTTAGAAGTCATTAAAAAAAATAGCAAAACCTTTGTTTTATGAAGGACAAAGGCAAATAATATAAAGTGAAGTACATGGATCTTTAAAAGTTCTTTCAAAAATAGGTATTCTGTTTCAGTGAAATAATTTCTTCCTTGAAGAGCATTAATTTCTACGGGCCTATTTAAAAATGGAAAGATGGCGAAAGCACTTGCCACAAAATTGCAGAGGCCATGGAAAATAACATCTGCCTTCAAGACTGTATGGTCTATACTGTCCTCCACATAAATCTGTTCTTCCAAGAAATTTTCACCCAGATTGTCGTTTTGGAACGTGACTCATTAAATCTGGCAGGCACTGGCAGCTTTATTCATCCTGCTCCTGAACTTATCAGGTGATACTCATTTTTACACCTGATCTGTTCCTCTGCCCTCTTCTCATGCCTGTACATTTTTTGAGGGTTATTGTTGGTATTTGGCACCATAGGAAAAATGTACAAGTAGCTGAAGAGGAAAGATTGAAAGCTGAAACAGAAGCAGTGCTGGGGTTGGCAGAATGGCAGCTCCTGCAGCTGGAAAGGATCTTAAGATGTTGGACATGAGGAAAAGGTTCTTCACTGAGAGGGTGATCAGTCACTGGAATAGGCTCCCCAGGGAAGTGGTCATGGCACCAGGCCTGTCAGAGTCCATGGACCATCTGGACTATGCTCTTACTCATATGTTTTAATTTTAGGTAGTCCTGCAAGAAGCAGGGAGGGCTTAGTGATCCTTATGGGTCCCTTCCAACCTGAGAGATTCTGTGATCTATTCAATCTATCACGAACAATTTGCATTGTCAGTCTGCTCTGTAGCACATATGAAGCTTCCCACTGTGTGATACAGTGTGTAGATTTAATAAGCATATATTTTAATCCTAGGCTGTTATTTAAAATACTGAATAATGGCTAGACCTCAGTCCCTGTTGAACTGTGTTCAAGAGCTCCTAGGGACCTAAGGATCTACATACTAACTATTGTATCTTCTAGGCCAGCTTTGCCCTCATTCTGTACTTGAATTTGGACAACATTTCTCTGATTTCCTAACAATATCACTTGATGTGGTGTCAAAAGCCTTTCTAAGCTCAAGCCATCTGATAATTACTCCATCTTTTCCATTTTACAGGAGTTACTGTCCTGTAGGACAAAAAACCCCACACACTGAATCCGTGTTAACTGTTACCCTATTCTTGTTTTTTCAGTGGCCTTCAAATGGTTTGAAATGGTTTGTCCCCTCTCACCCTTCTCCCCCCCCGGGTTTGGAGTTGAACAGTTATTCCCCATCTATGCAGGAAGGTCAGAGTAGTCGAAGACAAATATGAATAGATCTGGGATTGCGAGGAAGAATTTCATCAAGGTCAGCGAGGCTGAAGCTGTACAACATATCCAAGCATTTTCCACTGTATTTGTATCCCATCCCAGTTTGAGAATTAAACTTTTGTCATCTGATGGAAGCTGGAGAGGAGACTGATACAACAACACAAGTAGTAAACTTTCCAGCCACTCTTCTTTTCATCTGTGCAGTTCTTTCTAAAAGGCTTTCTTTTCTTGTGGTTTTGTTTTGTTTTTAAATTTTCTTCATTAAAAATACTCTCAGTATTTAGTTTGCTGGATTTCTTTAGAACTGCAAGACAAAAGAGAGTGCTCTGGTCCTGGATTACTGAGCCTGACATGAGACATTCATGTAGGAGATATTTACATAAGACATTAAAAACAAGAACTCCTCCCCTCCACCCAATTAAGAGCCTTTCTCCTGTAATTATTGTCTTAATTAAAGCACTTCATGCAGCTTCTAATACCTATAATTTCATTTTAATTACTCCTGGAAGACGACACAGTTATTTAAAAATCCAGTTCTTACCATAACGTATATCAAAATGGAGTCACAAGCATACACAAGTTATTAATCAGAGCATTTAACATTTTCAAGTTAATAATTTTATTACTGCCAAGATACATGGCTGAAGCAAGAAATGTGATGGCAAGAGGCATCACTCACTCTGTGGCATTCATGCTTTTCAACTGCTAATGCATAGAAAAGTGGATGAAAAAAAATGATCATTATATGATCTGTCTGACCCTGTATCCAAAGTTTATTTCATGCATTTGTCCATGACATAAATTTCCATCTCTTCTAGAAGCTAATATGATTGATTTTTCACATCAGGACAAGTAGTGTAAAAAGGCAGAGCTCCAGGCTAGTAGCCCACCCACATGGCAATCAAGACTCAACAAGGACTGTCAAAAATTATCTGTGGAAAATGGAAAGGCAGAAAATAATTTTAAAAAAATCCATTTTATTTCTCACTGGGATTTTTGAACCTGAAGGTGTTGCTGCCTATGTGAGGGGGCTGGAAGCAGATGATCTCTAAGGTCTCTTCCAACTCAAACCATTCTATGATTATCAGTCTATGTGCACACTTTATACTTTGGTGTGAAAAGTGCACTGTACTAAAAATCTGCCTGAAGTCCACAGGCGTAATAGGTCAGATTTCTGAAGTCAAATCTATTGACCACAGCAGTGTTACAGTCTTACTAAATATCTCTTCATGCAAGACCTTGAAGGCACACAGAGTGGAATTCACATCTCCAAGCTCCAGCTGTCTGACTCTTTGCTGCCCGTGCTCCCTGTGATGCCCTGAGCAGCCTTCCTCCCTCCAGGAATGGCCCACCCTGCCTTAGGAGCCAGCCTTAGGCCAAGCTGCTGATGTCCCTGCTTACTGCAAGGCTGTTGGACTAGATAACCTCTAGAGGTCCCTTCCAACAAAAATAATTCTATGATTTTTTTTGTGGTGAAGGTGGTGAGACTCTGCTGCATCGCTTGGTCGCTTGTGCATGAGTTTTCCTGGGAATGTTTTACACTAAAGAGCAAACCTGCCAAACTGTTTTCTTATAGAGCTAATAAAACCAAATTAGACTCTTCCCCCAGATCAGGAATGAATTTTGTCTGGTTGTGTGTCATGGATATAATAAACAGTTTATACTTGGGCAAAGGTTGTGTTTAAGTATGGCTGAATCCTGTTTGGCTTACTGTGATTAATCTAAACAATTTATAAATGGATGAAATAAGTTAATTTGAATTCTTTCTTCCATTTCCTATGGCTTTGTTAAGATTAAATTCTTGAAGCAGCCATTCCAGCATCCTTATTTTAAGACAAGAAAATTAATGCTAACATACCTACATTGAAATGAAATGGCTTTATTTTCCTCTCCTCCCTCTAATTTAATAAGGCTTACATGTCCTCTCCTGAAGCATTCAAGATAAACAACCTGCTGCTTAATGGGAGAAGCCATTAATGCCTTAAACCATGGGAGCATTTTGCTGTGCCATTCAAAGCATTACAAAAAGAACTTTAGTCGGATCCCCTGCAAGGTACTTCTGCAAACTCTTCCTCAGTGGTAAGGCTGAAGTGTTGGTCATGTTGTCACATTACAGAAATACTGCTCCTGCCTCTCTCTGAGGATTAGATGAGCAAAAGGAGTTGTATCCAAAGCACATGAGCAAGTCTGTGTAGAAGTGTACAAGGCTTAACAACTGGAATATTAAAAGTCCTGGTATGAGATTTATCTTCTATTCAAAATCTTTTAGCTAATTAAGGGTATGGCTTATTTCTTCTGCCTGGGAACACTGAACAGCTGATGGAAAGCGAGTATCTTAGGGGAAGAGAATCAGTACCCTGGCTTTAATTTCACCACAGAAGGCAATTTCACCTTTCCCGAATTAAGGTTGGATTCAAGTTATCATCTGTCACTTCCTAAGTGCCTCTCTTACAGATGGGCTGTTCCTGAATATGATGTCTGTTAACCCATGTGCAGTGAGTTACAATTCTCCTTGGTGGCAGCACCATGTAGCTGTTTTTCTTGGCGGTGTGAGCAGATGGGCTTTGTGGTTCCTTTTATTGGATACTTTCTCTGACAGCCTTTATAAAGTTCAGTTTTGTTGGACTGAAGATGAAACACTGTTTTTGTCATTCCAGGCATTCATGTACTCTGTATAAAAGGCTTTGCTGTTTAAAAAAAAAGAATAGTATTTTACTTTAAGCGACTCTCAAAAATTATTGCAATGATGCACTGCAAAGAGCCCAGAGTAAGCCCTGTATTTTAATCTTGATCTTGAAGCAATGACCTTTTCCACTTCTGAGTCTGGGCAGGCAAGTCTCACATGCTGCCAAAAGACCTATTGCCAATTTATGATCAATAATGCTACCATCTTATTTTACTGGGCAGAGCAGAGATTGTCTAAGCATTCACACACCTGTATAAGGAAGTCAGTAGACAAAGACCAGCCTTTAAGAGCTAAACATTTGCAGCCACAGATGGACAGATATTTATCTCAGGAGAAGTTTATGCTGTCTTCTGTTTGAGAACTAGAAAGACAGTTTTCAGCTTCAAGTGAAAGCAGGAATTAGAGGCAATCAATATCTTCTCTAAAACATTTTTTTAACCTTAAATGGTCTCCCACAGGGTTGATGCTGGCTTATTTCTAACAGAAGAAAGTCTGTTTCTGGAGCTCTTTGTGACAGATAGAAAGTGCAGGGCTTGGTCTTTGTCAGGGTGTTGTGGTGAGGAGCTCTGCTTCTGCAGCCCCCCCAACCAGCTTGGGTAACAAGTCCCACATTGGTTTAGCTTATCCTAAATAAAACAGTCCTCTGAAGCCTGCAAGTAGCCAGCTGGTGGCTGACATGCTCTGCAAGAACTGGGACATTGCAAAGGTCCTTAGGTCCTTAATGTTACCCTGGAAGGGACTCAGCTGTACTCTACAGAAAACCTTGCTGCAGCAGGGCTGAAAAAGCTGTAGGAGTGTTTTCATTCCTGGCTTAGAGGTTGGGATTCATGGCGGGGGGGCCGGGGGCTGAGAGTTGAGGGAGAAGCAAGGAGGTGATGCCAGGCATTCGTGTGGCTGACAAACTGGTGGAAGCTTCACCCTGGGGGTGCCAGGATGGGTGTCCTCTCTTTGAGACAACTAAAGAGGCAGCTATGATCTGGGGAGACTTACTCAGCTGTGCATGCTGAAGCAGAAAGTGTGCAAGCCTGGCTTGAGAGCTGCCCACCCTCTCAGTGCAATGAAACATGTATGGTGTACAATTCTTTTGGTCTTTGCTTCTGCAAAGCAGTGGTGTGTTAACCAGGTGAATGCAATTGGTTTACTCAAGTGAATGCAGCTGGTTTACTTGGAGAAGGACAGATCCTGGGGGTCAGGATAGTCCCTGGTTTTGAGAGGAGTGAGCTGGGGTTAGACAAGTTATGCATGAGGAAGGACATAGCTTCAGCCTGAGCAGAAGCCAAAGGTGAGATGCTTTTCTGGAATCATGCAGGGCTGAGCCTGATGTTTAAACTCCAATATTTGGCACAGACCTTGTTCTGAAACACAAATACCATCAGTTACTTTCATGAAAGGAAGACCAGTGCCCCGATCCAAAACCAGAGGCAGGAGGGAGGGGGCACTGTGCAACACAAAATTGCCTGGAAGCAGAAGAGGAGTAGCAGGGAGGGGACAACAGTAGTCTGGGCTTGAAGCCACAGATGGGTTAAAAAACAAGAGAGTGGGGTGAATTGTTTTTTTGTTCCTTCTTCTACAGGAGAGCCTTGCAGCAGTGGAAAAGAGGGAGTGTTTCCAGCTGTGAATGGTCCCTTATGTGACACACCTGGGATGGCTAACCTTGGAAGAGATTGCAGGGATCTTTGCTCTACCTGCTTTCATGTGGTAGCATGTTTGCAAAACAGACACTTCAGCAGCGAGAGGTTAATCATGCTGACTTGATCAGATGGCCATTTTATTTTTTAAGAATTTAGCTACATCAGTGCAGCTGTCCAAAGAGATTTGTTTATCACCGTTATAACTGAGCAAATAATTCACGGCAAATATGTACGAGCTGCCTTTTGCCTTTGCCTCTTCATGAAGTGATTAGATGGTGCTCAAAGCATTCATTAGTCAAGCATTTTAAATCTATTTCCTGGGCTCAGTCGTCCCAGGAGCCTCACAATTTGGCCTTATTTCAACATATCACCGATTTTGTCTTCAGCTTTTTGCCCATGAGCAAGGGTTTTCAACTGCCAGAGGTCAAAAATAGGGGAGAAGTGCCAATAGGTCCAGGCACTGTGAGGAAATGGAATTTGGACAGCTGGGCTGGGACTCTGTGGGCTCAGGCCAACTGGGTTTTGTGGGTCATGCTGGGAAATACAACCTAGTAGGACACAGGTGCCTGAAAAATCCCATCAAAATCTTGCAGTGAGGTGCCTCACTTACACCAGCCCAGGATGAGTGTGGAATGTTTTGGCAACTTGTCCATGAAAAGCTTTCAGAATATGCACATGGTGTGCACCCACTTACATGAATGTTTGCCAAGTAATAAGCAGCATGAACACAGCCAAACTACGTTCAGCAATAACAAGCAGACAGTTTGGAACAGAATTCACTCTGTCTTCTTTGTGGCTGGAGGGAAAAATTGCCATAGGCAGCATTTTATTAAAAACACAATGCCAAAAAAAAAAGCAGCAAGCGAGCGAGCGAGAGAGCTAAGAATCAGGAAATAAATTAATCAGTTTTCCTCTGGAAGCAAACGAAGCCCTTGGGTCCCAGCACAGCTGGCTTGACAAGAGAGGACGATATTGCAGGTGCTCTACATGTGGTCCAGTTTGCTTCCAGAAGCATTCAGAATAAGGATGCCTTAATGTCTCTCTTTTTTTTTTTTTTTTTTTTTTTTTTTTTTTTTCCCCTCCCACAGGACCTGGGTCAGGAATTTTTTTCTTCTTTTACTGTTCATATCTATTCCAGTAGCAGCTGTGAGTATCCTAGAAGGGGGTCAAATCCTCCTTGTGCTGGGGATTGTATTAACTGGCAACAGAGGCAGGCTGCACCTGGAAAACTCTGCCATCCAGTTTAGACCATTGCATGGTTCAGCAGTAAACCCCAAGACAGCCTTTCACAGCAGGAGCCTCCATGCTGTGTAGCCTGCTGATAAAATGCTGATTGACATTCTAATTAAGAACTGCTTACAGAAGGGTGTTGAATACCATACATAGGATTAAAAAAAGCAAAAAAACTTAATTAAAAAAAAGTACTAAAAGGCTACAACGTAATTTTATTTTAAGGATATTTTGTACTTCATTTCAAAACTGAAAGATCTCTGGAGAGCTTTCTTAATTCACTTCGTTTTTTGCAATACTTTTTTGACTTGTTATGCCAAAAGGATTTGGCCTTTGACTGGCTGTAAACAGGATGTCAGGGCTTGAAAATCTTTGCCAATAGTTGGGCAGTGGTGAGGTCTGGGAGCAAACTCTGGGGCTGACCACAGCGAGGCTCCCTCAGGTGTGGGGAGGGAGGCTTTGCATGCCCATAGGGAAGCCGAGAGGTGTTTTGTACCTGGCCTTCACAGAAATGTGAGAAATGTGAGAGAAGTGAAGGCTGCACTGATAAGTCTTTCTGGGGAGGCTGTGGAGCATCCCAGGGAAGGTGTGTATCATCCCACTATCCCTCAAACTGGGACAACTACAGCAAGGCTGGTGCTGGCAGCATTGTCATGCAGGAGAGGGGCCTGGCCTGACTGCACCCACAGCAAGGCTCCATGTAAGCCCCTCCAGGGCTTACAAGTTGTCCCCAGGCAGCTGGTTTCATCTGTCTGCAAAGAATTGTCACTCTGCCCCTTGATTTTTAGTCTGGGAATAGGAGGTAGAGGGTAGCTAGCTTGAAGGAAGAGCTGGTCACCTGCAGCTGCCTGCCTGGGGATGCACCTTCCTCATCAAGTCCCCTTTTTTGCTGCTTAAATGCAGCTGCTGGGGTTTGCACGACACCTGACACTGATCACATGTTTTGCTCTATTTGGAGTGCTGGGTCCCCAGAGTGGCTATGAAATCATTAGCATCAAACATACTCAAAATTCAAGGAAGTCTTGAGCAACCTGATCTAAACTGCCTGTTTTGAACAGCAGCCTGGACCAGATGACCAGCGAGCACAGTGCCTGGACCAGAGGTCCCTTCCAACCTCAGTTATGCTCTGAGTCTGCTTGACTTGGCTACTTGTTTGGGGAATAACTACTTGAAGGTTCAAGAGAAGCGACTCAGCACAGCCAAGCATGGGTCTGGTGTACATTTTGGCATAAAAAAATACATTCCTTGAAAAAAAATTGGGATACCTGGAGAGTTTCAGATGCTTGAACCTGGCACTGGTGGACTGCATCCCTTGACTCAACCTAAGTCACATTTGAGACAATTTTTTTGAGGGGAGGGAAGTAGCTCTTTATTTATGTGGTGCTTGTGTTCTGCACATCTTCCATGGGAGGGATATCAGCTTAAAAAGGTGGAAGCTCTGAGTGGAGAGTAGTGGCTGTAAGGCACATTAATCATACCCTTCCCCATGACACAGATTTAGTGGGCTGTCTTCTGTCTCACTTTATTACCAACACCAAAACAGCTGAGGTTTAACTTATCTGCAGTGAGAACTGAGCAACCTAAATGTAGGAAAACATCACCTGTGAATCCTCTTCTCCCTCCTCTGGAGGTATTACACTGTAGGGATTAACAGGCCAGCAAGTTTGGATATCTGCTGGTGCTGGTCTGATGAAGGGCAGGATGAAGACCAGGGGAAGGAGTCATTAGCAAAGCAGGACACATGCAAAGAGCCTTCTCCTTATTCTGGATGCTCCAAAGAAAGACAAACTTGAGTCGATGTTATTTTATTTGCTCCAATAAACATTTGATTTATACACAACAAAACAGACAAAAAAAAAAAAAATCAAACCCAAACAAAAAACAAACCCCAAAAATGTTTACAAAGCAAGTTAAGTGCTTTAAACATTTGATATACAAGAGTATATATTGTTCACATTCCTATTTCATACATGATGTACAGGTGAAATATTCCTTACAAGAATAAAAATTTTCCTTTACATATAGTATTAAAAAAAACCAACCACCAATAAACCCCCAAAACATAATGTCAGTATTGTCAGGAACTACCAGTTGCCATTCCTGACTATTGCCATTGCTGACTATGCTCCTGCCTCCCCTATGCCACACATGGGGCCCTGTGCCTTTGTCCCCCCTGCCTGCACCTCAGAAAAACCAAATCATCCCCCTTCTTGACATGACCTTCTTGACATAGTGTCCTCCACTGCTTTTGTTGAGGCTTTGCATTGGTCTGTTTAAATATTTGAGTAGTTTGGTTAAAAATGAGAGGGAGTGTGACTGGGAGGAGGGGGGGGAGGAAAGCAACACAAAATCATTTCAAATGAAAATACTTGTCATACTAAATCTTGGGTCCTATTTGAATCCATCTTGGTTTCTCTTGACTTATATGGCAAGGTCTACTAGAGAAGTATTGATGTGTATCTGTCAAAGGTGTTTATTAAATGGCATTGGGTAGACCTGAACAGGGCTGGTTTGTGCTGGCTGAATGCCTGATTTCCAAGGCGCCTTGCTTACATGCTTACATGCTGGGGAGAAGGAAAAGGTGGAAAAAAAAAAAAAAAAACCCACGGCAAAACTTCTGAAGATGAAATTTTTAGCACTTATTAAGCACCTTGATGTAATTTATTTAGTTCTAATGTGATCTTAGCTGTCTTAACATTTTGGAGAACTGAAAGAAAGTAAGCAGTGTCTGAGGGATCATTTTGGACTAAATCATCTCTTAGGTTTTGTTTTTTTTCTGTTAATTGCTGACTTACTGAGGGCAGCCCTATACGCAAGCAGTGCTGGGGGCAGGATATGCCATTAATCTAATATTACAGAGCTTTTCCTCACCTGCAAGTCCTTTTGCAGAAATAAAAGCACTGGCCATTGTCACTTTTCTCGAAAAGGTGTGGAAGTCACACTGTGGTGTGTCAAGCCATTAGACATGCAGTACAGAGGAAAAAAAAGGTTTGTTCTTACAGAAACACAATCAAGGTAAAAGAGGAAGGAGAAAAACAAAATGCCAAGTACTACTTGCACTCAGAATGCACAGCAAATATAAACATCTGCTTGGATTATTGCTGGCCTTGTCATGTTTTGTATGGTTTGGCAGCGGCGATGGGAGGAGGAGAAAAGAACTCGCTGATATTTTGCAACCTGCCTGCAAGCAGTCTGAATTCAAAGCAGTAAACATATAAGAGCAATGACCTCTGTATGGAAACACATGTAGGAGGGACCAAACCCCCTTGCACTCCCATTCTGGGACACTATGAAGACACTGGAGCTAAGGTGAGAGGACAAAGGCATCCCTGAACCTTCCAAAATGTGCTGCAGATAGGAATGTACAGGTAAAACTGCAAACCCAAACTGTCCCGTCTGCTGGGACACTGCTTCTGCAACTGTGAACAGATACAGCTCCTGCAACCACAGCCAGATGCTCACTGCACATGCTTTGGAAGCCATCTTCTTAGAACATATAATTCCTATCTTTTTGACAGAGCACTTAGTGCATGATTGCTGGTGTTGTGCTATGCCAGTCTCCCCAGGCTCCTTCCCGAAGTGGGGGGATCTCTAATGCACTGGTAATTTCCTGGAAGCACTTTTTGTTTTGTTTTGTTTTTTTAAAACTCTTTTTTTCCAGAGCATGGATGCTTACAGATATTTAGATAGATATATATACACGCACATTTTATATATATATATGTGTATATATATATATATAAAAATAGCAATTTTATAGTTATATACAGGCATTAATAAAGTGCATAATGTTATTGGCTATTTTCAAATCTCAATTCCTGAGGAACTGCTAACATACATAGCTCCTCCTATGACATGATGCTGGCAGCCACTGCTAAGGTATGACACCTACTCCCTGGCTTTTAATTCCCACAAATACATCTCCCTGTTGGGACCCAGAGTCTAAAGGGAGTCATGACAGCCTCAGTCCTCCAGGAAGCAAGTCAAGGCACCGATCGAGACTTCTTCCTTTGCCAAGGTGAACACATCTAGGAGCAACTTCCCTCTATTTTGGAGCCTTCGGGTGCCCACTACTTGGCAGTGGTGACAGAGCCATCTTCGGGGATCTTCTCCTCCGAGCAGCTTCTTCCTGAGAGCTTGTCGTGATGTTTGAACTCGCTGAAGCGCTCCGCGACGCACTGCGCCGTCAGCCGAGCCTCGGGGTCGTGGTCCCAGCACTCAATCAGAGTTTCACACACCATCTGGATGCCCTACAGAGAGCACAGAGAGAGCAGCAGTGATGGGGCCAGCTACCACCAACACCCGTGTG
Organism: Phaethornis superciliosus; assembly: GCA_023637945.1. Taxonomy (NCBI): domain Eukaryota; kingdom Metazoa; phylum Chordata; class Aves; order Apodiformes; family Trochilidae; genus Phaethornis; species Phaethornis superciliosus. The sequence goes on from JAJQWJ010000002.1 coordinate 108,860,484, forward strand.
TGTGTGAATGTGTGTGTGAGCTGCTTTAGTGCCCTCTGAATTCAGTTTGGGGAGTTATTCCTGTGTGTCCTGGAGGTGCTTTATGGACACATTCTAGTCTCATGAGGGCATGCTTTTCTTTCTTTTTAGAAAAAAAAGTTGACTTGCCACTCAACTCATGCCTTTGTGTGCCCAAATTCTCCTTGGTTTTTTTCAAACAAAATTCTGGTTGTCAGCAATATCATGCCCAACGTCAGCCCATTATGAATTCCTTGCAGACTAACTAAATCTATGTGCAAATATGGGCCACAGTCCCACAAACACTTAAACACATGCCACTCACAGATGTAACTATTTAACCTTCATTTCAATGCTGATGCACACGTTTACAGAAGCAAAAAACAGTTGCCTTTTATAAACATGAGGTATTTGGTACAAAATTGTGTGCTTTGCTTTATGACACTAAAATCCCATTAAGTAGGATTTATCTTAAACTTCTTATTTAAAAAAATAGCGTCTCGCAACACCACATTAATTGCATAATTTACCTAATTGGTGATGTTGACTGATGTCAATGTTAATAGCAGAACGTTATTGTCTGTATACAAATAACATTAGTTTTCTTCTGGCATTGAAATTACAAGCAATAAATTAAATTAAATATTAACCATTAACTTGAAATCAATAGTGCAACAAATCTCATTAAGGGGGGAAAAAGCTGTAATATGTAAATTCATCCCAGAATTTTATCATGATGAATAATGAGTTCATTATGAAAACACGACTGCAGAGGAAGGAAATGAATATGGAAGAGCCATTACAGTAAGAGCAACTTCTGTGGACTTCAAAGCAGATCCTCAGCTGCTGCAAACTGTCACAGCCCTGTGGAAGCCGACGTGTCACGGCATTTTAGATAGTGCAGTGTGAAATGCTGTAGGGATTCAAATGAAGGGAATTAAATCCACCTTCATTAAATGTCCTGTGAGTGTGCTGCCAGGCACCCATTTTCTGCCTTAGACTGAACCCTGCTGGATGCAGCTGTGCCTGTCCTGGTGACACTGAAGCACGGATGTGTGGTCCTCCCAGTCGTCAGGTGCCCTGTACTGGAGGCAGGCTGAGGTCCAGGTTTTACAGAGGGCAGAAATCGTAGCAAGCAACATGATCACACATTTGGACCTGCATCTGACTTCAGTGTAAACCCAGAGGTGATGAAGTGCACGGTGTCTCTTACAGCTCCTCTCAGCTCCAGGGCCTGGAGCTGTAGCCCTCTGCACACCCAGCCTCACTGCCACTGAAGCTGATGCCTGTGCCTGAGCACTGTGGGGATTCTGAGCCCAGTGCTTACTTGTCCAGGTGTTCTGGGCATGCCAGCACACCTATGCTTGCCACTGTCTTGGCTGTGTATGAAAAGAGATCCTGGACCCTTCTTTCCAACGTAGGTACTGCCATGTAATACCACAGAACTTGCAGGAATAGCCCTGCCTTGAATACACTAATACAGCCCCAGGGCTGCTTTAAGTGCCAATGAATTTTTGATTTATAGGAGTTTTCATCACCTCCTATTACATGTACATCATCTGACTCTTCTCAAATGCAGAACCAAAATATTTGCTTATCATGTCTGCCTTTGCAACAGCATAAACAGTATCTTTCTTTCATATCCAGCAACAGATCAGTGCTAAGTTAGATTTCCTTTTGCTCTTGAGAAAACTGCTATTATATTCAAGTTTGCTGACCACAGATCTTCCTGTTGTTTTTCTGTTTCCTAATCAGTTCTCTACCTTTTTTTTTTTTTTTTTTCTTCACATGAGACCATGTCCTTTGAATATCCTGATAAATGTTCTCACACTGTTCCTAATTTTAAGCATTTTCTACTGTTCCATTTTTATCTCCCAAGTGATCTGGCTCAGGATTTTCTTCTGCTTTGTTAATTGGGCTCTTCTAAAGTGTCACATCTGTATCACCAGTTCGGACTTAATGTGTTTTTTGTAGAGAACAAACAAACTGTAGTCAACTCATGAACCCTTTTAATAGCTTATCCACAAGTTTTATTAAATTTCTGCTACCAGTTTTTTCTTTGTAAAGAGGAACATTAGTATAATCTCTCTTTCCCAGCTCAGTTTGTTATTCAGAAAATGGTTGTATCTTTAGCTTCTAGAAATGTCAAGGGCTTTTTAGTACTCCAATGATCAGATGTCAGGTGTCCCTTGAAATACAGCTCTCCCCCCCTCAGTTAAAGCACTGCTCCTCAATAACTCTAATCATCACAGATGACTACATAATGAGTAAGCTTTTGTGGTCACAGTCATCAGGTGGCAGATATATTGTTCATGGTTAGAAAGAGGATTGGTTTTGGCCACTCACTTGGCCTTTCCTAAGTAGTTGTTAAACTGTGGATTTAGCATCTCAACTGGAACAAAAATGGGAGTGTTAACATTGTTCCTGAAGGAAATACTAACTGATCTTGGTTGCCTGAACTCTTCTAAGTGTTCACCATGCTTCTCCTTTTGTCTGTAAAGAACACTCAACATATTTCAGTAAGTGGAATGACCAAGCCTCCTGACTCCCATGATGATTCTCATTTTGTCTCTTCTTGATAACACTGCTCAGAGCAAAGGTGAAGAAATCAGTTTCTTTGGCTTGTTTCCATTAAGTTTTCTCTACAGAGAAACTGGGGTGCAACTATCACCTGGGAAGTGCAACTCTTGTGTCTGTGAATGGGGAAAGCTGACAGAGTGCTTCATGACATGCAATGGAAATGGACTGCTAATGCACAACCTGAATAAAAACAGACTAGTTTGCTGAGAACTCATTTCCTAGTTTCTTAAGCCTGTCAACAGCTGGGAAACAACTATGACTGCTCTCCATGATAAAGTACTGGATTTGTTTTCTCTGCTGAAGGGACCCATGTGCGAAGTTGTTCTCTTTGACCTTTCAGAGACTGCACACAGTGTGCTGAAATGCCCTAATTATTTTGTGGCTGGCTGGATGATTGTTTGGTCTCAGGTTTCCAATCTGTTTTGATCACTTTTAGGTTACACTGGTGGGCAGCTGAAATTCCAGCGCTGTGGGGTAGGCATGGTGCAGAACACTCTGGTGTCTGAACCGTGGCAGCACGGGTTGCCACCATGTGACAGAGCTCTAAAACATGTAAAAGGGAGGTCCATTCTTTAGGGCAGGACATTGAGTTAAAACTAAGACTTCACGTAGCCACTAAATGTCTGCATACCATATATGTATGTATAGCAGCTCCCAGCTGCTCGTGTGCTGTGCTCTTACCTGATGGTTAAGCCAGGAGCTGGGGATCTCGGGTCTCCCTCTGTCTCTTAGGACATTGTCCTTCATGCTTTCCACGCAGGGGTGTTCTCTCACTTTAGAGCCAAACGGGGGCTCGTACTCTTTCACTTCTGCCAAGAGAATAAGCAAACACAAGGGTATTCAGCTGTACTGTGCTGGTGCCAAGTGTGAAGGGAGCTGGCTGTTCTCTGGAGGAGTAAGAGCTACTGATTAGCTGCTCAGTGCCACTGTTCTGCTTGACCAGCTCCAAACAAAGCAAAGCCAGTTGGCATTTTCAAAAATGTTTCAAATGTGTTTCTCCCACACGCTCCCTCTCTCTCTCCCTCCCTCTCCCTTTTCCTAGCCAGCTAAACAATTTTCATTTAAACACTTTAGTGCATAATCATATTAGCAACAGTTAGAATAGCACAGTAACCTATAAAAGTGCTGAGGCAAAACACACAGAAGCTTCAAGGTGACTTTTGCCTGAGCCAGGCTTGCAAGAACTGGTTACTTTGGTTCCTCTTAGGTCTCATGGAGTCCAGACACATTTAACAGGTGAAATATAAACTGGCATCTATCTAGGTCATGCTAGATGTTAATGTGCCAGATTGCTAGGAGGAAACACTTGTGTGAAAAGGAAAAAGATATACCAAGGAGCAGTGCTGGAAGCTGCTACACTTGTTTATTGTTGAGCCATGATCCCTTGTAGGCAGTAGTATTCTGCTCTTATTTTAAGCTTCCTTCTCAAAATGGGTCATTTTTGGCCCATGATTCAGGGGGACACAGCTTCCTGAAGGGGTTGCTGCCATTTTAGTTTTTGTTTGTATGTTGCATGTTTTCTTTGTTTTTCTTCAGAGCAAGAAAAGAAGAGGCAGACATATGGGTTCTTTGGAGAAAACTCAAGAAATCTCTGAGAGCGGAAATATTATAGTAGATGCTGACACAGTGTAGAAAATGCTGTGGTTTCTTTGAGAACAGATGGAGGCTTTACTCACAGGCCCAATGACTTGCTAGTATTAGATAAAGATTTATGAAGTTGGCCTGTTCTGTTGCCTCTTATTTCTTTCTAGGAATTAATTGAGGGCAAGAAACACTGAAGTGTAATCTACAAGGCAGCCTGAAGAATGTGTGTGAGGGCCCAGATGATGTGTGAAGAGAGATGAATGAGATGGCAGACAGTACTGCTGTGTAATGCTACAAACAAAGTTCAAATGCAGTGTCTAATGCTGCTCATTCCTCTCAAGGGGTAAAAAGAATCTTCAAGAAGGGTGATAACAACAATTAAAGACCTAGAGAAAATAAGAAACTCTGAAGCTTGTCTTTGTTTCCTTTGGAGAGGAAGATAAGAAGTCATATGGTAAAATATTGAAAATAACTAATGATCAAGATAGATCAGATCCTTCTGATTGTCATATCTCATGATAAAAACAAGGTAGTATTGAACAGAATTATAAGGTGAACTTTTCTCCAAAACTTTACAGCCTGTAGATTTAATTTCTGCATGGTTGCCACAAGATGAAGACTATAGGCTGTGAAAAAAGAAAGAGAATTTCTAATGCTTCAAAAGTATAGCCAAGATATGATAACAAACATTTTTGAAGAGATATTAAACCTTGTGCTTCAAAGTTCAGCATTTAGAGATCCAGCTGCAAACAACTGTGTATTCAATGCAGCAGATCACTTCACAACTGACTCCTGTAGAGCTCTCTCTCCTTCTCCTGAATCATATGGTGCTGGCCACTGTCCACAAAATGCTCTGGACAGTGGCTACAGTCCCAAAACAACTGCTATTTTCTCGTACGTAAATCACTTTCTTCAAGATTCCAGAGCCAAAGTCTGCTTTGCTTTCTTTCCTCTGCAAGAAGTCATACCAGTATCACCTGCATTAATCTGTGTTAGAGATTACTCAGCCAAAGTAAACTTCCAAGACTCTAGCCCTAGAGGTTAATTGGAAAGCTGCCATCTCGCTGGTCAGATCTGGATTCCTCTGCAGTGGATGCACAATGATTACAAAGCAGATAACTCTAGTTTGAAAGCAAACCAAAATACTGGTTTGCTGGGAAAATTTAAGTAGCGTGACCTACACGGCAATTTCCTGAGCCATCTCCATCAGTCACAGTTTGATTATGGTAGTGGTCATGGACACCAGCCAAGGCTCTGAGATCTTCTTGCATTATGAGGAGTTAGAGGAGTCTGAATGTCCAGCAGAGGGAAGGTGGTGCTGCAGTGCTGACATATTCCCTCTCACTGAGTTTAATCCAGTGCCATCCGGGTTCATGAGATGAGTCTGAGAGGGGGAAGGGAAAGACTTCCCAGGGAACTGATAGGCTTTTAACACATTTTCCCTGTTTAAGAAATTCTTCGTATGCTATGAGAAAGCCTCTTCCAGAAATAAAGACGGAATAGGTTTTTGAAGTTTTGAGGGGGGGGGTTGTCGTTATTGGCTTTGAGTGGTTTGTTGGTTTTTTTTTTTGTTTGTTTGTTTTCTTTGTTTTTTTGGTTTTTTTTTTTATGGTAAAAATTCACTGTAATAACTCTATAGTAATGCAGTTGTACCTCTCCTCAGTTTGGGAAGCATGCAACACCTTGCTATTTATTATCTTACTTCTCTTTTCCTTAGAAAGAAAAGCACACAGAATCATCTCACAGTAAATCATCTTTATGCTGTGGAATCTCGGGTGCCAGGCACATTTTGCAGTAATAGCTGGGGTTATTTGTGGATCATGTTGATGTGCTACAGATATAATGGATGACAGTTTGAGGTAAGTTAAGATGTTTGTGCTTAGCTGCTTGTACACAGTGGTATACAGATGCTGAATCTATTTTTCATGCCTTATATGTTTCTTTTGATTGCTTTTAGGGCAGCGAGGCACTAAAAAAGACAACTGCCTGAAGTACTGTAAATACATCAGGTACCGTGAACTCCAGCATCTTTAGAGTTCAGTAATGGCAGGGTTCCTTCAACTTTAACCTCTAACATTACATCTTTATGGTTGTGAGCTACCTTGTACTAATAATCACTATATTTCTGGTTTTTCCCTTTGACACTGGCCTGGCTATAACTCTCAGAAAGGCTGGGACTGAATTTTTAGCCCCAAACAGAGACATTGCTGAAAATCTACTTGTTGTTTCTGATGAATACTTTGGAAAAAATTGCTGTGGGCTCCTCATGAAAGATGTGCCTCAATCGTGCTCTTTGTAGTGAGATTCCCTTCCTTTAGGTCAGAACAACATACCAGCAAACCCTGTTGACACTCCCTAGCTGATCCATCTTGCTGATTTCTGTGGGACGACTTCTCTTTCTGAAAGATGAAGGCTCTTTGGTAGAATCAAATCAGGAGTGAGGTGGAAGAAGGCCAGTAAAAATCAACTGTGGAGCACAGTCCATGGCAGTGGGCTTGTGTCTGGGTACTTGCAGATCTTTTGAAACACCTCTCTCTTTAGAGTTTACAAGGGGAGAGCCAAGGAAGGGATAAATCACCTGATGGTGGAGCTACTGTGACAGGTCATGTACACTACCCACCCACCTGCACATGTGTGTGGATGGTGTCTGTCTTCATGCTAGAGGAATTTGGGTGGTGGATCTACTTAGCTATTGCACAAAGGGACTATGCAGAGGCTCAACAGCCATTTCATCACCAAATTTTAAGAGCTGTCAAATGCCTACTTCACATTCACCCTAGGTTTCCCCTGTCTGCTCCTTCAAATAGAAATGCTAGCCGGGAAGGCTGTTGATGTGCTGGGATGGGTGAACTCACTCTGTGCAGGTTCCCTTGCACAGGCATGTTTTAAATGACTTTGCATTTGATGATCAAAGACACAGTCACTCTTCCAAAGGTTTTGGGAGTGCATGAGCTCTGCCATCAATGTATGGTTACAGGCTGCTCAGTCACTGCATGCTGGATCCTGAGGTGGTAAAATGGAGGAATTCAGAGCACATCAGCACTCAGCATGCAGCCACCTTATCTACTGCTACCTGGGTTTGCTGAAGGACAGCACTTGTTGACATCACACACATATGTGATGACACACAGAAAATTTCTAAAACATGAATTACTGTCACAGAGTGATAGTGCATTGTGGGGATGTAACAGCTTGAGGTAATATGGCACCAAAAGTTCAGAAGAGCCCTAGCTGAGTTCTGCTCCACAGAGGGGGAGGTTTAAAGCAGGCCCCAGCTGCAGTCACCTCAAGTCCCAAAAGTACAGGCACAGCCTCACTGTAAAGTCTATCAAAATGCTCCCTGCTGCCAGAAACTCCTTCCAAGTGAGCATAAGATTAGTGTTTTTATTCACATTAAACACAGCTCTGGCAAAGCAAATTTGCCATTTCAAAAAAACCTCTGCTGCTACATCAAAACCAGCCACCACTCCAGGCAATACAATACTGCACAAAAAATGTTGCCATTTTTTTGAGGTGGGGGGATGTTCTCTTCTCCCTCTTTAGCAGTTCCATGCATCCAGAAATTCCCTTTCCTCTCCTTCCCCAAAAGTCCCCCACCCATAGAAACTCTGATGAAAAAGACAGATGGTTTTCTTTTCTTTCTAGGAGGCTGTCAGAGAAATTACACTTGCCTCAGTCACCAGGGCTGTGTCACTCTGAAAGCAAGTGGTTGAGATGAAAATTGTATTTCTTGCAACGTGCAGCATCTGGTGCACAGCTGTTGTGCTGAATGAAATACCAAGTTAACAGCAGTGTGGAGCAATTGAAGTTCTCCCCAAAGAAGTATTGCTGAGTTTCTAAATATGCCTCTTAAATTATACTCCGGTGAAAAATCAGTCAAACTCGATCTTTGCCTCTGTCTCCCTTTCCCTCGTGCCCCATTTCTGCTTCTCCATATTTAGCACAACAAAGTAACAGTGAACAGCATGGCCTTTCTCAAAAGCCAGTCCCCACCTGCTTATTTACTACGGCAGCCTCACAGTATGGATTATGCTGCTGGGTATTTTTGTTTAAACGTCTGCTGACTGAAAAGGCCTGGCATAGCACAGAGATTACATCTGACAAAGCTGCTGTGGTGAAAAGCCCTGCCTCCACCAGCTCCCACACTCGCAGAACACCTGCATGCTGACAAATGGATCCTGAGAGCTCCCTTTGTAAAAGAAGTCACTGTACCTTTACCTGGCTGAATGGCAATTAGCACACACACCCCCCTGCATCCTTCCCTCGAGCATAAAAGCTGCTAATGCCTCTGCCTGGCTCAGGCTGCCCCTTCTGCCCCCTAAAATTGCCTTGGGTTTTCTCTAGAGGCAGGGAGCTGACACCAGAGTCAAGCTTACCCTGCAAATTTGGTCGCCTACATCTTTTAGGCTCCTTTGGAAAAGCTGGCCGCAATCAGGTCAGCCTACTCCGGCTTAAACTCGAGGTGTTTTCTCTCATCTTAGGAAGAAAAGAGGGGTTTGCAGGAGTGGAGGCAGCTCCTCAGGAAATGCTGTGAGGTGAGGAGGGAGTCTCACGAGTGACAGATGGAGAGGGAAAGCAGAGGGGGAGCTGTAGTCATGAATCACGGTCAGGGTATTTCACCAGCTGGTTGAAAAGATAGCCAGACTGCACAAACTGGGGGAAAATCTAAGGAGGCAATGAGGAAGTATGCAATGCTGCTGCAGCTCAGCATCAGCAAGAAGTTAAGGCACCTACACCCTGGGAGTTGCATTTAATTGCTCTGGATGGAGACACGAAGCCCAAGTTCTACCCACTACATATCTACCCGAGTACTCCTGTGATGGGGGCTGGGGACTTCATCTCTGGAAAAGTGACTGAAATAGGAAAACTATATTCAAGAAATGTGTTTCTGAAGATGAGGATGTCTAAGGGATGAAATTAAGAGGGAAAATCAGATGTGGGTGGGGGTTAAGCTCCACCTTGAAAGCAAAGGGGAAGCTGGGACAGAAAAATCTTTCCCTTTCCTGAAATGACTTCAGCTGTTCTTCTCAAGGTTATATTGGGTCAGTCTATTTTAGCTAAACACGTTGGTGATTTTCCTTCCTTATGAAACTCCTTTTATATCCTCTTTTAGGCAGTTGCTTTCTGAGAACAGCAGCAACAAGGTTTGCTTTTTCCACAGTCTCCATTTTGCCATACTCAGCAAATAGCAACAGGAAGGGACTTGGGCATCAGCGAAGATAAAAGACTCCACAGTGAACAGCTCATATTTATATTAATAAGGTGAGTTCCTAAACGCAAGAAACAGAGAGAGCTCAAGAGACAGGGCAAAGATTCTTTTTCTCCAGTATAAATCTCCTCAGCCACATTTACAAAGTGCTAATGAAAGGCTGATGTTGTGCCAAGGCACTTAGAAACAGGCGTGACCATGAGTTAAATGTGGATAGGTTTGCCTTGGAATATGCCAGACTGAAGTTCAGTTCCTGAAGCATCAAATGTTTTTTCCCTGAACTGTTTGACTAAAAAAGAAATTATTTATTTTATGCTTTTATGCTAGCACTGGATTTCTGCTCACATATTTGCTTTGTAGCTTTCCCGGCAGGGTACAAGCAAGGGCAAATCTGAAATCTGTTGCCCACAATCCAGCCCACCCAACAAGAACCAAATGTTGGTCAGACACAGGAGGAGACTGAGGTGGAGACATTTCTCCCTCCTGCACACCAACACCATGATGCAGCCACATAGCCACTGGGCACAGAGGCTTCAAGGTCCTCCATGGACACCCTTGTGGTACACCACAGATGTTAGTAGAGAAACAAGGAGCAGCTATGCACATATTCCCATGGGACACTGGTTTCCCTCCTGTACACTATGTTCATGCTCTAGCCTGCAAGATTTTTCTGTCTCTGTGGCAGCCCTTCAAGGAGGAACCATGCCAAGCCTAATGAATAGGGAGCCTCTGTGGTTTTGGAAGAAGGGGAAAAAAAAATCAAATCATAGTTGCATATCTACTATAATATCCACATTAGTGTTACCTTTTACAGCATGAGACTGCCTGTGAGAGCCCTAGACTGTGCAGCAGCTTTTGTTAGAATGAATGTTAGATGATTTCAGCATACTGAAGAATTTTATAAGTAACTTAGCCTAATTTTAGTCCTTGAAGTAAGGTGAAAATCTTCAAACACAGCAATATGCAATGCAGATATCTCAATAGAAACTTTTCTGATTTCTAGCACATACCAGTGCTGCACACTGGGATTTCTGGGGCAGCTTTAGGCAAAGAAGAAATGGAGATTTTTTTTCAGTGAACAAGCATAGCAGCCCTTCCTGGAGCTGTTCTGATAGTCACTTCCAATAATTTTATTTTGTTACTGCACTTTATACAACAAACAGCTCTTGATTTCTCATAGGGATGATCTCTTGCAACATCACAAAACATGCTGAGCAGTGGCTGAGGACTTGAGGAAAGCAGGAAGATGTCTGTATCACTGTGATGACTCTTACTGTAATGAACAATTACTAAATGTGACACTTGACTGTCCATCATTAGGCTTCAGAATTAACATTCCATGAAAGTAAAAAGGAGGTAGTTATCACTTCTTGGTCTTACTATTTCAAATTGTCTCGTTTCAGATAATTTTGGTGACATCAGCCAGCTTCAGTCAATCCATGGCTACTCAGATGTCACATGAAAAAACAGATACTAAAAATCTTTAAAAGTGGGCTACCTAGGAGTAGATTTATCCTTACAGAAATCAAGGACCAATTTTCTCCTGCTGTCAGGTGCTTGCCCTTCAAGTCTGTTCATGCACGTGTGCATCTAATACTTCCAAAGAATTGTTAATTTACAGTATCCAGATACAAATGGAAAGACTGGTGAGAGTGAAAAAGGATCACCCTGTCCCCAGACAATCATGAGACCATGTCTTTCTAAACAGACTTATAGAGAGAAGAAAACTGGTGATGCTTACCACCGATGCCATTGCAGCGAGATGTCATTTCCCAGAGGACCAAAGCCATGGAGTAAACATCTGTTTGTTTGAAAGACTCCACATTCTCCAGGTTCATCCTGGACTCCAGAACCTCTGGGGCCATGTACCTTGCTGTGCCAACCTACAAGAGAGGAGATCAGGGAGAATGGAGGAGCTGAAATTGTAATTCATGTTTTGGATTCTCCTGTGATTTAACTTCAGCTTTCACAGAAATTGTGCCATTTGACATGTATCCAAAAAATTCAGGCCATACTTGGCACTGGTCAAATATTCTGCTGCCAGGGGAACCTGGCATTGTCCTGAGTACCAACTTATTTGCACCCCCTTTGGTAGCAAAAAAACCCCAAAACAACAAAAAGCCAAAACAAAGCATCTCTTTCAAGTTCTTTAAGCAAGTAATTTTGACATTGCCAATCTTCCTCACTCTTTTACAGATAAACACAGATAAACTCTGTCCTTAAGGCCTCCAGCAGTTGCCACTGGCCAAGTGTCTTTCACATGAACAAGAAACACATATTCTTTTGCTCTGCATATTTCAGTGTTAGCTGTTTCTTTCCATAGTAGGCTTAAAAGTAAAGTGGTAAATGCAGGCCTAGCAGAAGAAAACAAATGCACAAATACTGAATGCAGAAGCACACATTTGAATCAAAACACACACAAAAAAAAAGAAGAAGAAAAAAAAAAATCAACCCTTTTGTTTGAAAAGCTGTTCTTATAAACTTTATTCATATTGAGCAATTTTCAGCAATTTTTTTTGCGTCTTCTTGAGATCTAGATTATGACCTTGTGTTGCAGAAGGCAAAATTTAAATATTTTGTGTCTTTACCACAAAAAATAGAATTTAAGGAAGAATTCCCTGGAAGTGTTCAAGGCCAGGTTGGATGGGGCCTTGAGCAACCTGGTCTAGTGGAAGGTGTCCCTACCCATGCAGGGGGGGTGGAACTGGATGAGCTTTAAGATCCCTTCCAACCTAAACCATTCTATGATTCTATGATTTTTGGAACCCTCAACAGTTGCTCTCAGATGACAAACTTTTCTCTGTGCAGGTATAATAAATTTATCCTCCCCCCAGCAAACCCCTGCAAATGTAGTAAGTTTTTCATTAGCCAAAGTTAGCTTCAGATTGAAGACTGGTTAATCACAGAGATGAATGAGCAAAAGTCAGTGATGCAGTAGGACCTGTGGTTTAAATACACTGTATTAGCACTACAGCAGTACTCCAGAGCCCAGTGGCAAGCAGGACTGCAAAAGATGATTTCAGTCACTGGCTCTGCAATTGCAGGCAGCCACATAGTAAAAGTACTGAGAAAGCTCTACAACATCCATTTTACAAGCTTCTGTAAACACATGTTATCACCCCAGGCTCAGAGTAAATGGGGAGATGTTCTGTAAGGACAGTGCACCAGCAGTGCACCATAAGAAGACAGCAGGAAAGATCAAGGACACAGCTTTGTCATAGGACCCTGTAGCAGCAGAAAACTTCTGTGTCAAAGACACCCAAATGGTTGTAGGATCAAACCCTTCATAAACAGAGCACAGAAAAAACCCTGTGTGATCAGTCTCAAAGTTAAATTCCCTATTATGTGGACTCTGTGATGGATTTGAGGCCAGACAGGTGAACATACACTGAATGGATACTTGGGACAATGATGTCTCAGCACCACAGAGGTTACCAGCATCTTCTTCCCTACAGAACATGAACATATGTTCTGAACTCTGCATGCATGAACTCTGCAGCAGAGGCTGTTCCTACCCCTGATTTGTTCCTTAACACACAACTTCTTCCCCAGGTGGATCCCATTCAAAGCTTAAGAAGGATGACCTGTAATCTATGACCCACAGTCTCATGCCCCGCAAACACTGCTGATTTTAACAAGAGTTAATAGGGCCTAAATACAGATTCTTAACACTGGTAAAAAATGCTGGTCTGCTCTGGTATTTCACACCCTCTTTGCAGCAGTGAAAATTGTATCTGCAGCTTTGCTGGGCAAGGGAGGATGAAGCCCTCTAACTAAAATGTAGAGAGTGAAATTCAAACAAAGATTAAAATTACTTGAAGAATGATATCAAGCTAATCCCTTTTACACTCTGCTTAGGATTTATCATGTGTTTCACTCTGCTTATGCTTTTATCTGTATTTAGATTATTAGGCTTTTGGGTCAAAGATACTTTTCCTGTATTTTGCAGAAACATCACTGCTGAGTGTCAAAGGCATTTAAGGTACCTAAACTCCAGAAATTCAGTGTTGGTTGTCTTTCTGGAATCTGGATATGCTTTTTGTTTGCAAGTACCAGCCTGCTGTTATTCCTTCTCCGAAACTTCTATTGAAGGACCACCTCTGTTCCTGCTGTACATTATAATTATTATGACATTTGAATCTTTTTTACTGGAGACCTTGCATTTCTTTCAAGCTGTTGGAGGATGTTTTGTGCACTGAGGTGTGTCAGTCAGGGGCAGTAAATATCCTTCTTTATCTGATTAGGGAGACCATCTGATACCACTTCATGCTGCTGAGGTGAGGAACTGCTCGCCTTGCAAGCACCTACCAGACCTATGAACACAATGAGACAAAGGTCCAGATTTATATGGTAATTTATTAAATAATTTATAAGAAATTATTAATTTATAAGTAATGCCTGCAAATATTAACCATCATGGATAGCCAAGCTGAAGAGACTGCAAAAGTTTAATGGGGAAAAAAAGACCATTTCCTCACCAAGGACTATGGAATTGTATAGTCAATAATGGCTGTATTTGCATGATATAGAAGGTAGTTGGGTAGATCAAAAAGAAGATGACTTTGTAACCCCAACAACTTGCCTTGCATATTAGTGTATAAGGCTGACTAGAAAAATGGTAAAATTTTCTTAGAAGATGCTTATACGCTTTTGTGCATTTTGTTTGAAGCTTGAATTGAATTAAAATTTGGGTCAGCTCCATTATATACTTTAAAAAATTGGACCTCCTGTTAGGAAGGTTTTGAGTCAAGGGTTAAGTTTAGAAATTATGCATAAGGCAAATCCTGGTGCAAGACCTGTTTAGCAAAAGCTACAGCACTGAAGTTGGCATGTTGGGAAATTCAAGTGGGCGATGCTTGTGTGTCCAGAAGAAACAAGGTGGCAGATGAAGCGGAGTCACTTCACACCACCATGCTCCTTGTCACAGAGAAGAATGACACTAGTTGGGTCACCCCCAAATAGATTCACTGGAGTTAAACAAAATAAAATAAAACACTGGGCTTCACCACCTATGCCTGAGAACACTGACTCCAGAGCAGGAACCTGCTATGAGCAGCACTGTGCCTTATCATCAGTGTCAGTGTAAACTGTGGAAGTGGCAGCATCAACACTACCCTCCTCTTTCCAAGTGTTTGTGAGCAGTGCCAGAGAAATCAGTTTGAAATAAGGGTTGGTTTTAAGCAATCAAAGCATCCATGGGGTTGAATTTCAGAGCCCCTGCCTTACACTGCCAAATACTCAGTTTTCAATTTATTCCAAACGGCACTCAGTCTTCATGGTGCAACTTTGCTGAACTCCAAAAAGGTTTGGCATGCTAGAGAGAAAGAATATGTAACTGTGAGTGGTCCTTATATAATTTTAAATGTGGTTCCACTGGTTCATTCACTCACAGCTCTGGTTAATAAACCTTCTCAAAATGTGATCAGGACAGTTGCCTCTCAGTAAAGAGAAGCAGATCTTCATTAGATAAACTACAGCAAAACTCTGTGAACTCAGCAGAGCACTACTGACTGAAGAGCTGTCCTGAAAGCATTCTAAACCAAAATACTAGTTCCATGTGAAGTAAAAGTTGGTGTAAACAGACAGGTTTTGATGGGACCTATGTATAAAATATAAAAATACACATATAAATGTTTGTATGGTTAAAAAAATAGGAATTAATTAACTTAACAAATGGTCTGAGTTTAAACTAGAGGAATTTTCATTAAAAAAGCCAATAGTTAGAGATGTACTTGAAAAATGTCATCTTCAATACATTTAAAATCATCCTCCTGTCATCCCTGTGAAGTAGATTAGTATTATCCATGCTACTTAGTTGAAAAAGCACAAGGGGGCAATTATTTCTGTTTGACACTCTTGAATCTGCTTACAAGAGAAGGATGTACCATAGCCTTAAACAAGTTTATTTTTTGCCTTTTAAGGTGATTATCATTCACTCTAGTTATCAGCTTGTACCTCTTGAGGACAGAACACTGACTTTGCAAATGCTGGGGTACACCAGAGGTGGGTCTACTCACTCAGTTTTCATGCCTGATGACATTACAGTTCTGTGGCACAACCTCACAATGTGAGGGACATCGTTATCATATCTGTGTGTGTGCCCTGCAGCAGCATCAAAACTAGCTGCTGACAAACTCATACATGCCTAGTGTATATATATATATAGTATATAGACAGGATGTTTGCATCGTATATACATATGCAGCCCACCAATCATAACAAAACCTACACTACACTTCTCTCACTGTTCCTTTAATGCTAAGTTTAGAGCCTTTCACTACTTTGACATTAATTTTTAATGATTTTAAGTAAATATGGCAGCGTAAGCCTTTTTCTTGTCTTTTTTACCCCATCAAGTGGTAAAATATTCACCCCCCTCTTCAAACTTTTAACTTACCTGCCCGCTGTTAGCCAAGTCATCCACAGAGAGAGAAGGGTCCAGCCTCAGGGATAACCCAAAGTCACAGAGGCAGCAGGTTAAATCATTTTTCACCAGGATGTTGGAACTCTTTAGGTCTCTGTGAACAATAGGTGTTTTGGGGCGACCACAGGGGGTGTGATCACTATGCAGATGGGCAATCCCACGGGCCAAGGACCCACCCAGTTTCCAGAGGTCCTCCCAGCTGATAATGTGTCGTGTCAGATATTCCTGCAAGTTTCCTCTGGCGTGGAAGGCAGTAATCAACCAATACTGCTTACCAAGATCTGTCTTACGCTCCTCTGCTGTCAAGAATTGGAGGATGTTCTCGTGCTTCAGGTTTACATCTGAAAAAATGTCTTTCTCAGTTTTCCAGGAGGCATATTCTTCGTAGGGGAAAATCTTGACTGCCACAGTTTCATACTGCTCTGATGTGTTTTGCTTCAGTTTGGCTTTATATACTTCAGCAAACCTTCCTTTGCCAACAACAATGTCCAGCTCAATAGGCAGCAGTTCTGTGTTGTGGTTGATGTTGTTGGCACAGGTAGAGCTGATGTCTGAGCGGTCATCATCTAACATAATGGCACAAACATCACTGCAGTCCTTATGTTTCCTGGGCTTAACATTCTTCTCCCATGTTTTGTTGAGCTTCCTCTTCTTGTGAGTGCGGTAAGCATAAAAGATAACAATCACAGCAACAGAAATCACCAGTAATGGGACAAGACTTATGATCGTGACTTTGGAAATTTCATCTTTCTCCTCTGGCTTATGAGGGTCATCTGTAAAGAAGAAAGGAAGGCAGGCATGCAGTAAATGCTATAGCTTTATGTATACAGGAGGCTGTCAATAATTATAATATTTATCCAAAGTGCAACACATTAACTCCTTCAACAACAGTAAATAAAAACTGTCACTGCTTTCTTATTTCAGAATGTTGTTTTGTAGATAGGCCTCCACTTGCCAGGACCTCCCTATCTACTTGTTTGATAAAAAGCCAGAACTGAGTGAGCAAGTACCTAATGTAATTTCATAGTTTTGTTCTCTTGGGCTCTTAATACATTAAGGCTTAAACCTTCACCTTCCTGAATACAATAGACAAAGTCTCCTGCACTTAACTCTGTCATTGTATTCTTGCCCGATCTGCCCTTTTAACCAGTAATTACTAGAAGACATTTAATTTTTCTAAGACAAATAAGTAGGCAGTGTAGCATGTGAATTCCAACTCGCCCAGTATATTTCAGAGGGATCCATATAAAGGCATCTTCAGGAATCCTGTCAGCCTACAACTACTGCGTGTGAATATTCCGGCACTATTTGTATGCCTGCCTATTCATCTGAAAACCAAATCTCATTCTTATACTTTGTGAAAGAGTGCTGCTTGAATAAGTGCAGGCATTTGAATCCCACAGGCACAATCAGGCAAGTATGATACATCAGGATTGTCTACCCTCTCATGTATGTTTTGCATGGATTTATGTATCTGAAAACTTTCTCTGTGTGTCACTTGCTGGCTATACACTGGCTGTCCTGTTGTAAAGCCATAGATGGTTCAGTCCAAACTCCATAGCTGGTGCAGTCCATACCCTAACACATTCTTACGTGGAACATACAGTGACTAGAAGAACAGCAGGGATGTATTCTAGAACAGGGAGATGTTCTGGGAATGGAACAGATCATTATTCTAGAGACAAGAGCTGCCATGTCACCTTTTGAAGTGACCCAGTTCAGTACTTCTTAGTGAAGATAAACAGATTAAAAAGAAACAGTTTTATTCTGAAAATAGATTAAAGAAGGAGAGTCAGAGTTTATCTGAGCCTGATTTGATTCGACACATGGAAATGTACTCTCCCAGCCTATTTCTTCCTTGGAATCAGAGCAAATGTACTTTATTATCTTTCCATGAGGGAGGCGACTGATTGGAAGCATCCCAGGGAGGGGAGTCTAACCTAAACGGACTAAAACCACTGAAACTGCAACCCAAGTTAAGGAAGTGGCTGGTGTTGGCAGCACAATGCTCTGGATGATGCTTACAGAAATGTCACTGACCCAGGTTCTGTGTACCAGGCCAAATAAGTCAACGTGAAAAGGAAAAGTTTAACAAGCTCTGAAGGGAAGTGGCCACTAATTTCATTAGCCACATGCCTCTGTTTCCCTTACACTGTGCCTCGCAGAGAGAAGGTGAGCAATGCTGAAAGGGATGGGGGAAGAGTTTACAATCAGACCAAGCAGTACCTCTGACCCTCCAATTTAACTTGTAATCACTTTCCTATTGGAAACACAGCTGGCAAGCAGCAGGAGCCATTGGTTGTTCAAAGGAAGGGGATTGGGCTATCTGAAGAGTCTATGTTTTATGTGCAAGAAGGTCTCAACCCTGAACCAGGATGTGCGTCCTCTGTTTGAAAGGTTCACCAAGCAGATGCAAAGCAAGCAATTTAGTCCTAACATCTCTTACAGGGTTTCAAGGAAGGGGAAGTGCCTTTCCAGAATGTATACTCCCAGCTAGTACAGGTCAGTGACATTCACTAGCAGCATCTACAAAGTATGTATTTCTTTAATTTCCTTCATGCAAAAGAATATTTTAAGCCAATCCCTTCCTCCATACTTCTGAAAACCACAAATCCTTATTCTCAAGGGATTTCCCCAAGCAACAAAATTTTAGTAAATTCTAAACTTTTCAAATTTTAAACTAGAAAACTACCTGGAAGTTCACCACAGATTACAGGTATCCCTTCTGCTTCTCAATATGTTGAAAAAGGGAAAAGAAAACAACTATTCTAAAAATCACTCTCACTGGAAGACTATATTTAGAAAGTCCAATGTCACTGTCAGTAAACAGAAGATTTGCATTGCTTATTCCCATGTGCATTCTTTGTTCTCAGAAAATCTGCTTTGTAAAGAACTTGGGAAGCACCTCATTAGAGGAGAAATGACTACGTTGTGGGAAGATTGTTTTGAGTTTTGGCTGCAAGAAGGCCAAAACTGCATGAATACATCTATGATAGTAACAATGAGCTAAAATAGTTTTAATGAATATTTGGGGTTCTGGGTTTTTGTTTGTTTTGTTTTGCTTTTTTTATCACAGAAAAGCATGTTTGAAGTTTGGGCCCTGTTCTTGGAACTAAGTAATATGCCATCAATACCATACAGTATGCTTTTTAATAAAGGTGAACATACCTCTTTAGGGCTCCTTAAGCCCTTTGTTTTGCCACAGAGCTGCAATATGTAGCCCTGATATTTGAAATACAAATGCTTTTCTAAAGGAGAGATTAAAAAAAACAAGATACATTAGTTTTCTTCTGAATTTCTCCCCACGCACTCAAGGAGTTGGAGCTCATTGGGTGCATGTTCAGCTCTAACAGAGAAGAAACTCACCTAAAGCCACTCTTTGACTTTTCTGGCTACCTGTGTGAGGGTCTCCAACCATCTTACAATGCCCTAGAGCGGGCTGTTTTATTTTGGATTACTGCTTAGAAGTCTTCAGCAGACTTCACAGCTCCTCTTGCTCTTCCTCTTTTTGCATAAGAGAAAGCTTTGCTTGCAGTATAGGGGGATTTCTGGGTGGAAGAGAAGAACTGCTGATGCTGCAAATGTCACTTGAAAAAGAATGATTTTTTTTTTAATTAAGGCAGAAGCTGAACAGTTTGTCCACTTCCCCTGAGCACTGTATTGTCCTGCACCCCTGCTGCAAAGTGACACATCCCCTTTGGCACCATCCCTTGGAGGAAGTAAGGAGGTAGGGGGTGAAAAGCACAAAGTTCAACAATACCCCCCTAAAGCAAGAGGGATGAAGGGTGTGCTCATTTTCAGTTTTCAAGACACTAGACAAGTCCCACACAAGGCTTAGAAAGCTCAAGTATGAGCATCCAGCAGGGAAAAATGAGTGTCTGGACTGACAAGGCTGAACGAACCCTGAACTTAAGAGGGGGCTGAGCTGCCTGGCAGCAGAATTGAAGAGGACAGCAACAGCAAAGAGCTGGTGGCACTGAGGACTGGTCAAGCAAGGCACTTCTGGAACTGCCTTTGATTTTGAGTGCTGATATGATCAGAACAGAATCAACTCTTCCAGAACAGACTAAAGTTGAGGTACTTCTCTTTTGAATGTGCGTCCAAAGTGAGGGTAGGATCAAAACTCAGAGCATATCTGTATGTTTGCATAGTGGCTAGCCAACATTTTCTGGCTTGACTACAGGAATCTAAGAATAAATATGCTCATTTGCTTATGAATAAATACCCATGAGTCAAACTCTATAATTGCAGAAATGGAAGTGCAGTTATCTACTTCTGAGCACTGGAATGAGGAAAATCTGGCTACATAGGCAGGCAAGGAAATGGTTAAGTGAAACAGCCTTTCAGGTTTTGCAGACATGCTCCTAAATAACTTTCCCCACCCAGAACTATTATTTAGGGGAATCAGTCCTTTCCTAAGCTTCAAAAGAGCCTATTAATATAGCATAACAATAGAGAAATTGAGCTAAAAGAAAGCTTCCTGTATGTGGTTTAAACTTAAGCACAAACCATCTGCACAATTCTTTACACTACCTAAGCCTTTAGGGAATAGGTTTCAGGTGCCAAGGAAAATGGAAACACTGTACAGCCCTCGCTCATCCAGGAAGCTTCAAAACACAACATGAATCAGTCTGCAAATTCTTTAGGTTGGACTGAGTGCCTTTAATTGAACTCTGGTGTCACTGAACTTTGGAAACAGGAAATAAAATAATGGCAATAAAATTAGGACCTGCACTTCAATGCACAGAGAGGCAGAAATGCAGAACAAGACCAACAGAACTGCTCCAGTGCTGTCTGCTGCTTGTGCAGGTTCTAAAGTTCCTGCCTCTTCGACTGCTAAAGTCACACCACAGAGCAAGAATATATTTGATACTGTGAGAGCCTAGGTTAAACATATCGACATTGATGTATTGCAAACTTCTCTAGTGTCTTAAACCACCCATCCCACCCCCCAGAACACACAGTCACAAAATTTGGGCCCAGACCCGAGACTATGAGGTAGTTATTTTGCAAGCTCTTGAGACACAAAGCAGCCCTTTGAGCTGACTGGGGGACAACTCCGTTTTGCAGCAATTTTGAGGTTTCAAAGTTTGGTTTCAATTCCACACTGGAATGAAAACTAACGCTTTTTGAATGTTTTTGCATAAACAGAATTCTGTTCAGACATTGCAATTTGGCAAGAGATGTGAATGCTGAATCCCTACCAGTAAGGGGACTGGTCTGGGGTAGAGGGGCTTCAAGTCTTGCTCAGTTTGATTCAGAGAAAAGAGTTTCATCTCTGGTTATTCTGAATCAGGCAAAATGTGAGTTTTGAACTCACATTTTGATCTCACATATGGGCATGCTGATTTCTGGGCAAGATGCTAGGCAATGAAATATTCATGAGTCTGCCCATCTCTTTAGTGCTACTTTCTCTATGGAAAATAATTCCATAAAATGCTTCCTTTTCAGCAACACGAAGTTTCACTCTGAGAGCTGCCTTGGGTAATTGAACTTATCTCTATTGGAGAATCCTCAAGTGACAATGAAATTCTGTATTTCAGTATCTCGTGTACCTTCCAGATTTTGGGTTAATTTTTTTTTTTTTTTAATTATTATTCATTTATTTATTTATTTTTTAAAAGAATTTAAACAGCTTGGAAATCTTTGATGAAAGATTTTTGGACTGGAAAGCTTGATTTTCAAAACAGAAACTCAGCTTCTGGCAACCCTGTACTTTTTCATGAAAATCTTATCTTGAGGACAAAAGTGGCCTGAAAGTTGATCCAACTTTTGTGTTCCAAAACTTCTGCTGATTTTACAGGCATTGGTTTGGGGGCTTTGTGGATAGAAGTGGGTATCTTTTTCATTGGAAGGGGATTCTTTTTCATTAGGAAAGTGGTTGATCCTGACACAAATACTTGAAAGTAATCAAACTCTAATGCTGCACCTCAAACTAACCTGCATTTTTTAATCATGACAGTTTCTTGGAAACATTTTACTTTTCCATCCTTGCTAGAATGAGGATTTTTTTTAACAGTTTTGTGGGACAGAAAATCAGTTCCACCCCTCCCTCAGCTCTATGTTGAACCATCTGATGATACAGGACAGATATTACTAGACTTTAAACCCAGAGTGGACTCTGTCTTGCTATCCAGTGGAAAACAAACCTTAGCATTTCATGTAGATTTTCCTGAAAGTTAAATTACTGCAGCCAGTTCCTGAATTTGACAACAGGTTTTTTTTTGGATTAGGTAAACCAAGCCTGTCAAAGCCAGTAACCTGTTTGAGCTGTATGTCTTCATCTTTTAGTCTACAGAGGATATTGCTAGGTTATCCAAAACATAGGATCTGCTGAAGCAGCCTCCTGGTGAGGCACCAGCTCCAGTAGTTGGCAGGTCTGCCTGACCTGCAATAAGCGCTTCAAGACAGAAGAAGTGACAAGCCAAAGCCATCTTTAGAGCCTGTTTCTAAAGCACTGCCACCTACATGTCTCTGAATTTGTGCCCTAAGGATGTTTGCTCAAAGGTCTGAGAACTCATTCCCTTGACATTTTGTTTTTTCACCAGTCTGAATGTTGCTGTGCAGTCAAGATATGGACAACAAACAAGACCCAGCCCTCAGAGCACTTTATGCCACCACTTACATATTTTTCTGAGAGTTAGTTAGTAAGGCAAAGGTAGGAGCAGTTTTGGAGGGCCGTGGTACACTCACTGCTGCTCTCCCCTGGGTGCCAGCAGCTTTACCCTTGGTGCATGACTACCCTCCATTGGGTGAACAGGACTCATGGCATCTCTGTTATGCCAGAGGAAAAATCCCCAGTTATGTGACCCAGTTACATCTGTTATATCTCAGAAGAATCATGCCTGTGCATCTGTCACCTGATGGGAATGGCTGCATCATAGTCATGGGGGTGGGAGGCAGGCAATTTGATTGCCCCTAAGTGGCTTACTTCAGTGAAAAGGTTGGGCAGCAATGATGTAATGGATAGTTTATCTATTGTGAGCAAAATTTCATTTTTCAACTGATTGCCAAGTATGCTATTCAGCACCCAGGAGGTTTAAGAAACTCTCAAGCTCTAAAACAGAACAAATAGTTTGTTGCTGTTTTATTCCCTCACTGCTGGCTACAAAGTGTAATTCCTTGGTTTGCTGGCACAGATCCCATTTGTTTAAAACCTCCCACCCCTGGATGCATTCCTTTCTTATCTCTCCTGTTCTAACAGGTCACTTCACTGTGTACATGGCATGTCTCACACATTCTGACTTTTGGAGCTGAGCTTTCCTACTCAGCGATATGAAAGCCAACATATTCTAACTTTACATGATGTGACTGTGTTTCTGTGATACATGCCTCACTTACACAACTCTGTGCCTGCTGCTGTTCACTGGTGGTTTTCTGGAACAAATCAATCTCTCCAGTTTCAATATGTTCCAACAGATGCCACACATTAACCACTATTTTTATTCTCAGCCTGAGTTTCACCCCTCCAACCTTTCCCAAAATATTATGTTGCCAGTGTTAGTTACAGTTTGTTTCTGTCTGTAATTATTAAAGGCTCTTCCATGACAACCTGATAAAAGGTTGGCCACATTCCCACACTTATTAAGCTCTCAAGTGATGCAAATTGTAACAAATATGCCAACCAGACTGGAAGAGGGCTGCCTAGTTTGTTTTTACACAAATCTGTAACTGAGCTCTGCATGGTTATTTTCCTAGGAAGCAAACAATATAAATAATACAGAGCAAAACAGAATTT
This sequence comes from Phaethornis superciliosus, assembly GCA_023637945.1. NCBI lineage: Eukaryota > Metazoa > Chordata > Aves > Apodiformes > Trochilidae > Phaethornis > Phaethornis superciliosus. The sequence goes on from JAJQWJ010000002.1 coordinate 108,884,016, forward strand.
TGGCTTCTTTTGCCTCTTTCCATTCTATTTCCTTTCTATCCCACTAAGTGAATCAGACTTTCAGTGTTAAGACAGCCTCTCCTTTGGTTACACACAGCTGCAGGCATTGGGTGGGACTCTGTGGCTGCAAATGCCTAAGAGGAAACACAGAGAACAATGCCAATGCACAAGCAGTGAGAGGCTCTGTGCAATGTGATGCAAATGCTACTGGCCTCTTTAAGGGGCAGCTGAAAGACAGTTACCTTCTGAACATGTTAGTTGAGTAAAAGAAAAACAGATTAATGAAAGTCTCTGTTAAAATCCACTTGGAAGCAGTCCAGATGTAATCATCTCCCTTCTGCTCTTCCTTGAGCACTGGACAACTCATCACATGAGTATTTATGTCCTGGTGGCTGTTTGTGCACAGATCTTAAGTATGCTCTTAAGTCTGAGATCCTCCCATGAAGTCAAGTATGATCACTAATGCTTTGATGCTAGTAAGGAGAGGAAGAGGAAAGAAAGAAAGGAAAAGACAGGGGCAACATGTTAGAGACAAGGGAGAGATACCAAGGTAAGGAAACTTTCAAGCATTATCCATACCCCTGTGATCTGGGCACAGGGGACAAGGCACCACACAGGCATGCTTTTGGTGGTTCAGGCAGGACAGTAATGCCAGGTCACCCAGGTAACAGCCATACACAGTGAGCAATCACAGCACTTGAGACACTGCAAATCCATAGGCTGTCATTTGTTTGGACAAATGACTCAGATACAATTGATTAATCAAATACTTATGTCTCTTACACTCCTAATTAGCAGTAAACCCATGATCAATGTCAAGATTGTTAGAAGCATAACACCCTCCCTGCTCTAACACGCTTCCTCAATTCACTTATTATTCTCATACACTCTTGTTGACCTGTCAGTAATCTCTGTCACTCAAGTTTTTTACACTTCAAGGCAACTGTTTGGATGATTCAGATAGGTTTCTCCCATACTAGGACTGGGTGTGTTGGGAATTCCCAAAATTATGACCTCACTTGATGGTACATGAGGAATGTTTATTCAGTCTACCTGAATAATCCTAATGGCACCTCACCTGCAAGCTGCATGGATATCAGCATAGCATGATAAGACAGAATGAAAAATTCTCACCATGTAAGTTAACAGAATAAACAACTCTAAACCAGACAGAGCTGTGCTGCAGGTCTGCAAATCCTATTCCCAGATTTTGAGACCTCTGCATTTTTTCTTGGATTTGAACTTGATGTTCATGTATATGTGTATGCATATACATATATATAGACACGTACATATGTGCAAGCACATATAATGACAAGAGTACTTAAAGGATTTGTTCTCCTATCTGCAGTCTCCAGTGCTGGGGTCACCCTTTTCCACTTTGCTGAATGAATGTGTCTGAATAAGCCTGCACACAACTGGAAGGAATTGCATTGAATAGCATGTAGGTCATGCACTCAGTAACATGCAGGCATCCCCATTTCCTCATCTAGAACGGGTGTCTGGTCATCTCTGCACATGGAGAATGGGTTAGACATGGGACTGGAAAGAGTGCAGTCCTACTTGATCCTTTTGGGTAAACAAGCCTTGACCTCCATCAAATAGTTTGGGACTGTAAATAAAGATCTTTGTCAGGCATTTTGTCATGCTTGCATTGGCTGATGAACAGAGGCTGGAAGGTGGCGTGGGGAACAAAGCTGTGCAGACAGCAAGGGAGGCACACAGCTACAGAGAGACCTGATTCATCACAACAGGTCATAAACATAAGCAGGCAAAGAAAAATGCAAAAGATCCACCAGACACAACTAGACATCAGGGAGGAAAAATCCCTGGTAATCCAATCCTGCACTCATCTTTTCCATGAGAGTGAGACCAGGCCTCTGTCTGCCACCTAGCCAACTTCTAGCCAGCCAGAGCCTTTCCAACCCATCTCCCCCTCCCAGTTCTGCCTAATCTGTTCCAGTGGTTTTGCTCCCTGGCCTTGCCTTTTGGTAACACTGGCATTAAGACATTTGAATAAATAATAATTAGAACAGATTGGCATTGAGTTTTGACATGAGAAGCCTTTTTCCACCACAGGACTGTAAGCTGCTTGCCAGTCACCCACAATTTTGTTTGGCAAAAATCAGAGGGATTAAAATAGTCAGATTTACAATGACTATGTGCTTCCTGTATATTATTTCTCCAATAAATAGAGAAAATTGTTTTGAGTGATTATGCATTCAGTCTTTGCCACCAGCTGCCTGTGGCCTGAAATACCAGGGACCTGAATCAGAAGCCCCCTGACATGGCAGAACAAAAGGCATGTCTAGGCACGTGTCTGACTGTGTCTTGCTTATTTTGCAAACTGGCAATTTAAGCAAAAACCCATACAAGAAACAGGCATTTGATTTGGATGTAACTACATCAAACATGTTCAAAGCCACTCACATTTTGGTGAGTCACAACACCTCCCACTATCCAAAACCTTTAGATGGTTGTGTCCAAAAATGGAGTAAGGAGGCTGACCCTTCACAGTTAGGATTAATACAAGCCAGCAGTGCTATAAGCCAGCTCTTCTATAAGTAAGAACAGCTCAGCTGTGAATCACTGGAATGTAGTGACTAACCTGTGGTGGAAAATAGAACTTGTCACCTTCCCCACAATTTTCATTCTTACCTCAGAAACCAGGAACAAACTAAGTCTATTCTGTCTTAAGCATGAACCCAGGATGAAGAATCTAGAATGCTGATCATTTATGTCAACAGCTTGAAAGGAAAGGCTGTGATTATCAAGTGAGATTATTATCTCAGTTTCTGCTAATAAATCAGAACAATCACTTTTTGATCAGTCTATTTTAGACTAGCTTTTGTCCACTTGAAAACTATAGGGTGTGCAAGAACACTGCAAAAATTCTTGCTCTGGCATACATGAAATGCAGAGAGAAAAAAAACGGCAAGAACAATGTACAGAATAGATCTGGATGACAGTCATTCCAAAGGCAAAATTATTATAGGCTATTATCTAGTTGTCTGGAGGAGCCATGGACCAGCTGGCTGTGATGTTCTGTTCAAAGTTAAACACAGACAGGAAACCGCATGTCTGATACTGTAAAAATCGTTTGTCTTCCTGCCATGGCTAACCAGGCAAGCAACCCAAAGGGGCTGTTTTCATTTAAAAGAAACACTAATCCTCAACAATAAAAAAGGAATGACAAAGCCTCAATTTTCCTCCCTCCCAGTTGGAGTTAATGCTTGTGTTTGTGAATGAACTGGAAATGTTACAAACTGAAGTTTTACATTACTTTAAATTTTATCTTATCCACTTCATGCAAGTGCAAGGCACAGTTTTTATAAGTCACCTAGAGTGATTGCAGCACATGACCTGGAAGGAAAAGCTCCACTCCAAAGAGTTAAAAGAATTAGGGTAAAAGACTGAGTTTTGATTTATACTACAGCTCCTCTTAGGATGATCTGGAAGAGTGAGAGAGGTTGCAGAGCTGATAGCAATGAAAGCACTTGGGGTTGAATTTATAGTAGTTTTTCATAAACATACACACAGTAGACACATATTTGTCAGAGTGATTCTATTCAGCTACACAGCTCCAGGGAAAACAGCTCTAATGTGACTAATTTATAACAAATCAGTCAAAATGCACAAAGGCGTGGTTAGCTTTGAATAAAAACTCTAGACACAATGAGTTCTTTTCACTAGTAACACATTGTCTTCAATAAAATCAAGGCAAGATATTAGAATTGGATGGTGGGACTGTCACCTGTGCTCACACACCAGTATATATTCCAACCATTTTAAAGCCCATCCAGCTAAGGGTTGACCATACCACCATGGATCAGCAGTCAGGTTTTCTGATTTCAGATCAAGCCTGGGGAAGGGATGAGGAAGAGGGAAGGAGGTCACACTAGATGTGAATAGCCTGGGCCAAAGAAGAAAAATACTTTCTAGCTTGCTGCTGGCTCATCTAGTGTGGTCTTGCAACCCAAACTAGTTATCCTTCTTGAAAGGCTGGGCAGGAAGAGCTAAAAGGCACTCAGATAGTTGTCCACCTCAGTGCAGTTACACACCAGGCTTCCAGGAGTGGAAACAGTATCCCAATCTTTCATTATCTCATATAATGAGGATTTGATTATATCCTTGTCCTGGTTTGAGAGGACCAGGATAGAAAAATCCTGCCAGGGACACCACCAGCAACCTGTTGCTGTGGCAGTGATAATGGGAAGCATCAGAGCCTATGGAAGGGGTGGATGGGTTAGGTAACCCAAATGAACCCATCACAGTATTCCTTCTCATGGTGTTCAGTATAAAATGGCTCCCAAGAGAGGCATCTGGTACTTTCTGTGGCTAGCTAGCTTCTCTGGTGTGGTTGGCTGGTTAAGGTACTCCTTGCTTCCACTCCTTCCACTGCTCCTTCTCTCCTTACCAGAGGACATAATTTGCCAAGACAGGTTGCCTTCTACCTACTCAAGCTTGTAAGTCTCTCTCCCTTATTCCCTTCTTCCCCTGTGGACAGTGGGGAATAACAGAGAGCATCAGCCACTATCTAAAACTGTGACAATCCTTTTCTGAGGAACTTACAGATGATAATGACAGGTGCTGTGTGCCATACTCATTTAGAAGTACACACACAAAGTTCTCTGCAGGAGGCCTCACACTTGCCTGTGAGAGACCTGGTTTAGTAAAAGAATTATTGTGAGATCCAGCAGGTAGGAGAAAATAAAGTGCTAACATGCACACATGCCCATCTGTCTGTGCAGCATGAGGTCCACCAGCTCTGCCTTTACTGTATTTGCAATGATCAATATAGGCATTCATGAAGCAGCACTTGTGATTTGGTCTAAATTCAGAGTTTCTTGGTTTAGCTGAACTCACATGCCTGTCCTTGTGCTGTAGTAAGCATGAGGTAGCATATCCACAAGTGAAGAAACCTTCTGTCTCCTTCATGCTCATCACAGAACAAGCGCAGATGGTCAGTTTCAACACAGAAGCTGACTTTAAATTCACATTCTATCAAGTTACTTAGTAGTATCTGTACACGCTTAAGAAATACAGACTTTCAGAAGAGGCAAGACCTTAAATATGGCATTTGCCTCTTGTTTATACTTCATAATCTAATTAGCACATGTTGCATTTCAGTGTCTCAACAGAACAGCTTTAAACATTGTGCTTTCATCTTTCTTTTCATCAACTTTTAAGTGAAATCTCGAGGCAAGTAACAGACTTACTTTGAAAGGAGGATAACCTGACATGAAATATCCCCTCAAAAGAGAAAAGAAAGGTTGAGATTTTTGCAGGACTCAGATTTTTGCAGGACTCAGAAGAGACCAAAATATTGCCTGCTCCTAGAATTTTCCTCCACAAAATATGATTCCAACATCCATTGATACTACACAGTATGTATTACTTGCAAGATATAGACTTGTAATACGAGGTAAATTATTAAACCTACCTGATGGAAAAATTATCATATCGTTGCATTCATCACCTGTACAGGAACACATGAACATCAGTCCCCCATTTTCCTTCCTTTCCCTCATCAAACACTGCTCTGAACTGGAATCATCCAACATGTGATCATGGAGGGCTTCTTGGGGATCGTGGCATATTGTTTCTAATGTGACATTTTCATCATTTTGTCTCCTAAAAATGAAAAGGAGAAAATTGAAATTAAAGATATTTTACAAAGGGAGCAGACAGGACTGTGCCTGCCTGAAATCTGCCTCTTTTGAGAACTCAAATAGGACTTAAAGAGTATCATATGTTCTCTGACTTTCCTGAATGGGGTAAATTTGGCTGTGTCTGGGATCCTCACACTAGGGTATCTGTAAAATTGTACAGTTATTTCTGTATCATATTTCCACTAAACTCCAATAAGTGCCTTTGAAAAAATCACCCAGAATTATGCAGGCTAATGCTCAATGAACTACTACGAACTTGAGAACATTCTTTTGGTTTTTGTGGTCACTGTGTAGACAGTAAAGATCTGAGGAAAATTATTATTAAAATGGAATTATTTTCTCAAAATCTGAGGAATTTCTAGTGAGTTGGCTTTTTTTTTTTTTAAGTCTATTTTTCCCTGGACCACAGATTTAAATTTCATTGACACTGGACTCAGAGACAAAGAGCACTTTAAATACAATTCTGAACTCATCTGCCTTTTGGACAAATCAGCATGAAAAATTCAGAATGTACCTTAAATTGCACATGGATGTCATATATGGCAATAATAGACACTGACTGCTTACTAAAGGAGCACAGGACCAAAATGGAACAGCACACCAGATTGATACTGTATTTCAAGTGTCTACTTCAAATTATGCTGAACATCTCTTCAAGTCAATGGACACAATAAATAAATTAATTATTGGATGGACACTCATTAATGAATTAATTATGACTCCCTGTAAGTAATTCTAATTATGTGTGTTCCTTGTGTTCAGTTACAAATGCTTCTGGTTTTCTTTAGGATTAGTTTACCATTTGGGGAAGGGCAAAATCCCAGCTTTCACACTGGAATGCAAATATAGAGTCAACAAATCCTAAAAAAAAGTGTTACAACTCGCCTTCATATGCTCTTGATTTCTTTGAACCTAGACATAGGCTATGTAAAAAAATTGCTATGCTTACATCAGTCACTATATACATAGAAGATTATTTTTTAAACATTAAGAAAAAGTATTTGTATTTGTACCTATCCATGGTAAATAAGTCTCTTGTGATAGATGTACATAATCTAGTTCACTTTGAAACCCCTGACAGAATTGTCTTTCTGAAGTATTTGCCACTACAATCCTCTCTGAGTCTCAAATCTGTTTCTACTCTGAGTGCTGTGGGTGGATGAAACTTAATAGTTTGAGCAAAAACATGCCTCTTTTCCAATAACATCATAAGCTTTAAAGGAAAAAAAAATGCCCAGAACCTTTCATATCAGAATTGTTGTTAACCTCAAACAACTCTCAGTATGCTGAGCACAGATACAATTTAGAAGCAAGCCTGGTGAGGTAGCAGGGACAGTCTGAATATCAGAACAACTGAGGGAAGTACTAAGTAATGATGAGTGATAGTGTGCTCCCCTCCCACATGTATGAAGAAATAACTTACCATATAGCAACACAGACTTCAGTATTCTTCTCACAAATAGCAGTGATGTTGCAGTTGCTCTTGCACTTATGTTGGTTTGAGCAGGTTGTTACTTTAACATCACAAAATTTGCATAGGTTTGGTATTTGCACTCTGTTTCCCCTATTTCTGTCTACAGGTGACATACTTTCTCCTGAAAAAAAAAAAAAAAAAAAAGAGAAGGAAAGTCAATAATGATGTATTATCAGATTGTTCTCTTGCTCATTATGAAGGTTTTCAGCAGCTGCAAACTTTCCCTCTGACCTTAAATAAGAAAATCTTTGATCAGGTCTCTCTACAACACATCAAATGACACACTGTCAAGACCAGGTTAATCAATGTGAATTTGAAAAGTGAAATCAACTTCTGTAGGCTTCAGAGGGAGCAGGCTGGAGAGCTGGGCATAGAAGAACCTGATGAGGTTCAATAAGAGCAAGTGTATGGAATGAGCTCATGTAATTTGCTACTGGAGACTTCCTAGGGTAATTCAAGGGGACTTGAACTCAAATCAACTTGAAATGACAGTCTGTCTTGTAGATGTCTACTTTGACCCAACAGCTACATTTTTGCACCCAAGCACTAAAGAATTACTTTCTTGCTGGTTCTGAGTCTTAGCACTCGCCATCTGTTTCAGTGTGGTAGTAGTAAGGGATGAGGTATTTTTTGTCCTGGTGTATGAATTTCAGGAAATGTATTTTTAGTTCAAAAGCTATTTTGAAAATCCAGCATGACTAAAAGGAACAGAAAATGCTAACATAAACTTTTTTCTAAAGCTAAAATGAATATGCAGCCATCTGAAGTGGACCAGATTATCTACAATAGTTTCAGTCTGACTCAGTTTGTAATATATTTGGAAAAGTAGGTTGAACCACTTTAAGGAGATACTGAGCTTCATATAGCAGAGCCACCTGCATGTTCATATTGCTCTTTGCAGCCACATGTTGCTAGTCAAGCAGTAATAGGCAACCAGGGATTCATAATTTCCCCCTTCTGCATTAGCTGAGAAATCAATTTTTTTCCTTCTAGAACTTAACTATTTATTACCATTAGAATATTTTATTACAGGAATTAAATACACATGCTTTTTCCAGAAGGAAATAAAAGGCCTCTTGATAACATTTTCAACTGATTTCTGAGCCATTGTGAGGGACTGAGAGAGAAGTCCTCCCTCTCCAACCAAACCACATATCCTTCTCTTCACTAGCATGGGCTCATACTGATCTAAGCTCTCTGATATTATTGCCATTGTAATCAGTGGCAAAATTACCAGTGATTTTGATGGTATATAAGAAGCTCCTACACAGAGTTGAGGGTTATGATGAACTGTCTGGGAACAGACAGTGGAGTGGAGAATGCAGGCAGTACATTATAGACTAGATGAATTTTAACCCCCAGGTAAATATGAATTGCTCTTAAGTATTTGCATTGCAACCACTCTAGAAGCCATGCTAGAGTTCAATGAGACAAAGCCTCATAGAAGTAGGTGTGGTAGGAAATTTAAAGGTCTTGAATCTAGTGTTCTATAAAATATGTGTTAATATAACCATCATTATGGCAAATTGCTCCTCTCCTCTGGATGGTACCTCTCAGCTACCATATGTTGGAGAGGAATGAATAGCTTTACCCATGTTCCAGTAATTATGAGAACCAACCTCATAATTAGGGACTGTCCCTCTACCCACTAAGAAACAAGTTTTGGTCCTAAAAGCCTGGATGGGACAAATATCAAGGGACAGATGAAATGACTCATCCAAGTTCACACAGGAAACCCATGGCAGGATGCCAAATGGCTTACAGCTGAGCACGAGAGGAAGACATCTGCTGCTCAAACTTGCATCTACTTTGCTTTCAGCTTTGAGCTCAGATGGCTCCATGTGTCAATGAAGGATGGATGTCTCTGGCACAGGCACGACTCAGTCCTCTCTAGTATCCACAGCACTGGAGCCAAAAGCTACATGAAGTCAAGTCCTCAAGTAAACTGGCTCAAGCATGTTATGTTTGTTGAAAGGCAGGGCTCAGTCCTGTGCTGTCCCCAACCACGTCAGGTTCTGCCAAGACTCAGCCACTGGAACAAACATATGAAAATATTTTTGGACCTCTGCCAAGGAGGGATCTCCGAACCAAGCAATGTGATTAAAAAAATGAAACAAAACAAAAAACCAAACAACTATCTGGAATGCAGCAATCCACTGCAATGTCACATAAGTTTCCAAGTTAGAGTGGGAGGCCTTAGTTCAATTACTAGAAAAAGGCTGAGTAGTTGGGCCCAGCTAATATCTGTGCAAGTTAAATTAATGGCAAAAGCTAATGGGATTTTAGGACTTCCAGAACTGACTACACTTGAATTTTCTTCTAAAAATTATTTTAATAGAGGCTAACAGTGCAGTGCCTCTCTATTCTTGCAGGTGTTGATATATTGTTGTTCATTAACAGAACTTGGCATTGCCCATTGAGATAACCCATCTAGTTCCAAACTAGAGCCAAGTTTTGACTTTCCCCTTCTTGACTGATGCTGAAATTTCCCTGTCAGATTATTGCCAAAATCAACCGCTGCAAAGGGCCTGAGGTGAAATCTGGAGTTTGATGTGAACCTCAACATCACTCTCGTCTGATCACAGCCTCCTGCTAGGCTCTGAGCACTTAGAAATCCAGGAAAGATTGGTCTCCTTCCAAGTTACATGAACCCAGACCTATTTTTAATCAACAAAATCCTGCCAGAAAAATTACAAGTTGGATAGGGATTCTTCCCTAGGGAAGAGCATTCACTACTTCCCTAAAGAACCCACAATCACAAAGTGTTTCACAACTAGCAATACTAGTCCTATTCTTGTGTGCCCATGTCTAAAAATTCTTGACTATCCTGCTGCACACTTCATATTCTATAAGTTATCTCCTCATGGTTTTCTCCCATTCAGAGAACCAAAGTCACTTGAACACTGTGGACAGAAGCATCCTTTCATTTTGTGTGTGGCGGAAAAAAAAAAAAAAAAAAAAAAAAGAAAGCATATAACAGAAAAATCAACAGAGAAAACACAGATTTGCACATCTAAAGGAAGCCATCCTAAAATGTGTGCTTGTCTTCTAAATTTGAGTTTTGCCAGCTATTCTCTAATGTTGGCTTTCTTATTTTGACTTCTACAGGAAGCCTAAATCTAGCTTTCCTTGCCTCCTTGTCCATGGAGAGGACTCCAATTAAAAGACTGCGGTTTCTTGGCTAAGAAGCTTTCAACCAATCAGTGCAGCATAGATCAGTCACCATGGTTAAAAGGAATGGAAGATGCAAGCTACCTTGGGGGCTGGATATTATGGAAGAGACACCAGAGAAGCCACAAAAGACATCAGCTCAATGGGTTCTAGAGGAGCCATGCTTTCAGGACAACACTTTTACTCTGTGGTTCACATCTTTAAGATTTCTCAGGACCTTGTGAACAGTGCACCTCACTCAAAGTCCACTGACTGTCTTGAGGTTGTTAGCTTTGTGTCTGTTGTTTGTAGTTGTGTAGGCTATGGTCTACATTCCTCTTATGTTTTTTAATAGCATTTATAATTTAAATAAAGCCCAAACCAACATACTATCTTTTTGGGAATGTCTACCCTGGAAAACTTTATTTGTCTTCAGATGCATTGCAGAAACAGCAGGCAAATTCTCTTACTCCTATCTTGTGAAATACAGTTATTGGATTTGTATTCTCTCATCCAGTGCCTCTGCACATGTATACATATAAAACAGTATTGCTGAGCAGATAAATCCCAACCTTTTTTTTTTTTTTTTAAAAGTGCTGAAGGAGGTGCTAGGATGGGAACTCAACTACTCAGCTGCTGTGAAATAATTCCAGCTGATGGGAAAGACCTAAATTTAAGACTTCACTCCACTGTCTCATGGAGATCTGCAAGGAGGTGGATGCCAACACCAGAAAACCTCGAAGCAGATTGTCCTTGTTCTCCCAAAGAGCACAGCTCCATGACATCCTGTCTCAGTGGAAAGTACAGTAGCAGCAATGAAGAACATCCAAGCTGTACTACCTTCTAATCCAAAACAAGGATATCAGATTTTGCCAGGAACACTACTAAATGTTTTTTTCTATTCTGCCTACCATTCCTAGTACATGATCTATAATCTCAGCAGAACTTTGACAGTGGTGGGGACACTGACAGCATCATGAAAGTGGAGAGGTGATGATGCCAAAGCACATTCTTTGCCTCACAATAACTGATGAATTAACTGCAGGAGTGAAGCAGTCAAGGAAAATGTGTGATCCAAGCTTTGCTTTTATGACCTGGATATATTCTGATGGTTATTCTTCATTACACTGATTATGTTCAGTCTAGTAATACAAGAGAGAAAAGAAAGAACCATGATCAACCCCAAAGGTTAAAAAGTCATAAGTTACAAAACCACAAGGCTAGCCAGAGAGATCATGGAATTAAAAAAAGGAAAAAACCCAAGCCAAAATCCAAAGAAAAAAACCCCAACTGCTGGGTTCTCTTTTTAATTTGTCATTGTTGCCTGGGCTTCTAGAATGCATTTCAGTCATGTTTTGAAACTTTGACCATAAGCAGGAGGGATGAAATTACTGTCTAACCTGCAAAATCAAAAGACAAAAAGGAAATAAATCACTGGAATCCAGGAGCTTGATCTTCAAGAAAAATGTCAGCTATCATATGACTCATCCTAAAATCACAGAAGTTATCAGCACTGCAAATCACTTAACTCCCATGGTAACACCTTCAGGGGTAACCCTATGGAATACATATTTTCAGTTACAGCTGTCAGTTCTGAGCTTAGTGCTACCATGAGTTGAAATGCAGTGTCACTCTGTGACAGATGCTTCCACACTCACAATGTGAGCATGAGCTGTCTAGGACGCTGCTTTGGCTGCAGTCCTTTATCTCAACTATGATTTACCCTAGCAGGATTATCATGGCCACAGGACTTTTGTGACAGTTTCTATTCAGATTAACAACAATGTTAGCAAGAGTGCTGAGACAACCTCAGATAAACCAACTTTTATGCACAAGTAAAACGTGAGAGGAAAATGGGTTTCATATGTGTTTAGCTCATTAAATGTTTAACTGTCTCGGGGGCAAGACTCCAGAAAACCACATTCCTACAGATTCTTTTGCAGATTCCCTCTGCTTCAACCTGTGTCATACATGGTTACAGAACAACAATGTCACCCTAGTCTACCCTTAGCAACTTACATCCCTGTTGCCCTCAAAAGATGCTTCACCTCTTAGGTTTCCTTTTGGTCTTCAGCCTTCCAGCTTAGCACAACAGCCACCTCAGTCAGGGCTTAAAGACATGGCTTTAAATGTACCAATTGGATTTTTGCTTGCAAAGTGATTGGGACCTTTGTGAGATCAAACCTCATGGGGGCTCTGCAAAGGATGAAGATGAAAATAACTTCATTTTTATGAGCACTCTTCTTTGGGAACGACTTGGAAGAGATGCCTGTCATGGTTCCGCCCTGTTACATCATGGTTCTTGCCTGCCATATGAAAAGAATCCAAGTCACACCTATCAGATAGCAACAATACAATCATTAATGCAACAAGATACACATACTATGCATCTATCACACAGCAAACACTCTCAGATGGGGGGAAAGAACATCTCAGTGGGGCCCACAGGCTTTCAGTTTGTCTGGGCTATGATCTGTGCTTGATCCATGACTGAGAAGTCTGCTAGGAAAGAAGAGGGCAAACTAGGCAAGCCATTCTGCCAAGCTAAACCTGGACAGAAGTAGTTTGGCCACCCCCAGCTGAAGGAAGGCCAAAGCAGAAGAACTGGTTCACAGGAGGAGAGTCACTGATGAACCGCACTGAAATCCCTGTTTCCCACCCATGGGCGAGTAAGAGGTGGGGGAAGGCATGTGAAGAGGGAGAAGACAAAAGGAAAAGGAGCAGGAGTTGGAAAACTTCATTTGACTCTTCTCAGCAGTGGAAGTGCTTTTAACAGCAAGGGCGACTGGCAAAACTTTGCTTTAGGGATTGCTGCAGGCACTAAAACATAAACAGAATCAAATCTGGCAGCAGCTGGGAGGAGGGACACAGCCAGAGCAAATGAGGAAGGGAAGAGCATACTAAGCTGGAGATCTTGAAGATAAAAATAATTCTTGCATTTAAAGCACTAAAATAGCACTATTTTTTCCCACTACTTCCAAAAGGAGCTAGCACTGGCAATTTTAATCATAAGGCAGGCTCTCCTCACTGGTACAGGGCTTGGCAGTGCATTGCCTCAAACATGCCTAAGAAGGGAGCTTGCAGCTGACTCCTGATTGACATCAGTGCAGGTCGAGGAGACTCCAGCTCAACACTCACCACAGAAGGGTGAACACACTCTGAAAACAGGGAATAACAATGTTATTATGATGCTTCAAACAACGAGATGGATTTTCAGCTGTGGATTTTAAACTTGATGCTCTCTTCCACATTTTCTGGCCACTGTGTAGCCTTCCATGGTAGGCAGAACAAAAGAACACTGGCCCTGGATAAAAAGGCTGGAAAAAAATTGTAAATGTTGGCTTCCCATAGGGCACTCAAAGGGACATTTCATCTTCTCCTGACTTTAACCCACCGCCTCCCTAACGCAGCCAGTAAGCAGCACACAGCACTGGAGAACTGTATGTGATATAACATGAAAGACAATTTATTCAACTATAACCACAGGATCCCGTTTTGGGTTTTTTTGGATTTTTTTTTGTTTGTTTGTTTGGCTTTTTTTTGTTTTTTTGTTTTTCTTTTTTTTTTTGTTTGTTTTTTTGTTTTCTGCATAATGTATTAAATCTGTGATTTATTGGAAGCTCTCTTTGGTGGTTAACTCCTGTGGCTTCAGGTAAACAGACAGTATTCAGTACAGCAATGTCATCTGGTTCACAAGATTAGGAAGAACTTTCCTCCTTTGTTGGAATGAGTATACTTCATGGTTTAGGACTGATATTCACATAGCTAAGTCTGACTTGTTCATTAAAAAACATATCCTGTAACTTAGCCTCCTTTTGTATTCTTGCCTGCTCAGTGAAAGCTGACAGTGCTTCACTTGAAACAGAGGTGAAAGAGTATAAAAACTTCACCTTTGTACAGATATTATTCTTCCATTTAAAATGCACTGAAAATGGACAGCAATCCTTCAAGCATTATACAGTTATTTCTGTGATATAGAAAGAAGCAAAGATTTTTTCACGCAGGAGGCTCTGTGGCAACCCCCCTAGCATTTAAAACACACAATTGCAAACAATTCCAGCTCAGAAAAACACAAATGCTCCTCCACTCGCAGCTACACAGCCTCACCAGAATAAAACCAGGCAACTGAATCCTTTAAGTAGGCTGAATGGAGTTTCTGAACTTGTTGTACCTCTCCCTTCAGCTAGCTGAGAAAGCCTGGTTAGAGAAACATGTTTTTCTTCACTCCTGCCCCCTCAGCAGCCATACCATCATCAGCAACCTACTTCAAAATATGATAGAGCTCTTCATTCTTCATTATGGCACTGGGGAAGGTGAATCATTTGTCCCGAAAGAGGCACATTTCCCTTCAAAACCTTAGTGTGTATTTCTCCCCTTTATTTCTCTCACTACGATGAATGTCCAACTTAAAGAGTCATGCAACCATATTTTCAAGTCTCTATTTATTAAACTCCCAGTTTCCATCAGGGAAGTTCAGAAGTCCATCTAATACAAGTTGAGCAGTCCTTTGGGACATTTTCTAATATTGTTATGGATAACTCACCTCTATCCCATAGGATATCGTGGCTTTTTAGTTTATCTGCAGGGCCACTGAATGTTCTCAGTGCCACATACACACTGAGAAATATATGAGATCATAAAAAAAAATAATTGTATTCTTAAGGCATCAAAGCTGCTTACCTAAAAGCATCCCTTTATTACTTACTAGCAGTCCTATGTGTCTGTCCTGTGATATCTGCTTAATGCAAAGACAAATCTTGCCTGCTTTTTTAGGAGCATCCTCACTGCACAGGCTACAGGTGGGAGGAAGTCAGAGAAGTTTTGAAGTCTGTGTCACAGGGCGACTGCATCTTTTTCTAAACCTCTGGGCAACAGAACACATTAAGATCTATGAGAGGGGCAAAGAAGCTAACCTCAAAAGTGTTATGGGATTCCTGTCACATTGGATTGCCAAACCCTGCCAGCTTTCCAATAGGGACATGCAGTTATGGCACCTGTGATGGACAGAGCACATGGGTACAGTTCTTGCTTTTCCCTTACCCAGACATCTCTCGTGGTGGCTCCTCAGTGCAGTGCCAGAGCGGGCAGCCACACAGCATGCTGTGCAGATGGAGTCCTGCCCTCAGCTCCCACAGATCACTACACAACCAAAGCCACACAGAAATCAGAAATAGTAACATACTTGCATGGCCAAACACTCACACATGACACCCCTACAGAGCTTTATTCATATTTAGTACATTGTTTTGTCATCCTTAACTTTCCAAACGGCTCAGAGGAACTAAGCAGGAGTTAAGCTTGGCATACACACACCACTACATGAGTTAAACTGGTTAAATTAAATGGGCAGAGGTTTTACAGCTTTGCCTGTGGATCTTCACATCCTTTTAAAGCTGATCTACCTCAGAATAGGTTATATTAGGAACAAGCTTAGCTAGAATTGAGAATTACCACACACCAAGTTGTTGTGCTTCATGCAATTACTTTTAAATCAGATATAAGTTCAAGGGGTGTGAATTCTGTACATGGAAAACCTCTCACAATTCTATTTGACTATCTATCTGCAGCTTTTTCAACAGGGATAACAAAGGTTAGATAGACAGCAGAAAACCATCTCTTCCAAATGCAAAATGGCAATGATTTAAAGGCAGATCTCTGCCTTGGCAGTGTGTAGCAACTCAGGTGGCAAAAAGCCAAATCTTTCTCCTGAAACTACAGTTAACTAAAGTTAACCAGTCTTGCTAAATGTATGTCCACTGGACTCTAGTGTATGCAAAAGATCAGACTCAGATAACTAAAATGTAGAGGAAAATGTGTAAATAATACCTAAATGCAGTTGTTGTGCCTTGTGAAGACTTAATGCAGACAAGCAGATATTTATTAATGCTGCTCATTCCCCCAGGAGACTGGCAGACACTAGCAAACCCTCTCTGGGCTCAGAGAAGAACCTCCCATAAAGGTTATGAAATACATTAGTTTGTGGGGAGATTTTTGTTTGCTTTTTAAAGTAGAATGAAGTGCAGCCATTAAGACTGTGACAAACCAGGAAATTCAAAGTTACATCCGACTCCCCCAGGTTCCCTTTGATACAGCTAGGTTGCTTAGTGAATCAGAAAAAGTATCACTCCTATATTTGCCACTTCATGCTTTTATTTTTAATTTTATTTGCTTTAGTAATGTCCCCTCCAAACTACTGACACAATTCCCAGACAAGCTTTGAAGGCATAAGGCCATCTTCTCTCTTGAAAAGCCCCTGCCACATTCTGCTTTCCAGAGCCCTTAGTGAATGTCTCCTTTGGAGATGCTACTGCAGAGCCTCCTTCACACTCATACACCTTTTCTGACACCTTATTTTCAGTGTTGCTCCTCTTTGGTTCAATAAAATGCATATTTTGACAACAGCAACTTCTTGGAGAAGTCCTCATGCCATTTTAAGAAAAATAACTAACTTGTTTCTGAAGTATTGTGAACACAAAAGGTCTCCCCTTTTCCCTTGCTTTCTAGTGAGGCCATACAGAGAACATCTGCTCAAACAGTTTCAGCTTGTGAAACACAGCAGTGCTCCTCCCCTGCTCTGGTTATTTGTTCACAACCCTCACTGCATTTTCTCCTCCCTCACAGAAGGATCAGACTGCACCTTAGCACACCTCCCCCTGCCCCTCCCCCCCCCGAAAAAGGCCAGTTTGACCCAGAACAGTTCTCCAGTCTAGACAACTATCTGACTACACAAACATAATAAAGAATGTGGTAGGAGCAGTGGGAACCCACAGCTAGGGTATGTAAAATGAGGTATTTCAATAGCAACAGAAGTGCTGAGTGCAGAGAAAAGTCTCTGTGGATCTGTGGCAAGGTCAAGATGCCTGGCCCACTGGGCCTTGGATATAGGAGAACTGTTGTCTGCTGCTGTCTCCAACCTGAGAACAGGCTCATAGCAAATGCCACAAGCACTGAGAAATCACAGCTCTTCCAGGAGAGGAAACAAAGGCTCTGCAGTTATTCTCTTCTGCCACGCAATGTCACTGCAAGGGCAAATGGGACTTGCCTAGGAGTCCTCACATGGGTTATGACACTTTGGGGACTACTCCAAGGACTGATGTTCTTCCTCAGAAATAATTGCAGAGGCATCTCAGGATGAGCCCCACAGCTGTTTAATTCCCATGGTGGGATGCTATTTGAACTCTGAAGCATAGAAGTAATTTTGATGCCTCAAGTCAATTAATAACATCTATGGGAGACATCTTAAAGACAGGTATAAATCTCTGTGACTGTTTCCTCAGCAGTACACAGACCTAGGAGATCTCTACATCTCTTCTTCACAGGATGCTGAAGGAGTCAAAGCAGTCTTGTTTTTAGAAAACACTTTTTTTTTAATTATTTTTTTTTAAGAGAAAGTACTACGTAAAAGGGACAGATAGAACTGTGAAACACAGATATCCTCTGTTGGAAGTGAAACATCTGATCTTGCTGCAGATCTGTGATGTGAACATAAAAATAAAATTCAGTTACCCCAATTCTGCTTTGTTTCAGGGGAAAAGTCTGATGAACAATTACCTGAAACTATCACTAGTCTGGGAAAATGCTCTATAAATGCAGACAAAATTATTGCCCAAGTTTCACCTTTTGCTCTGAAACTTTTGCTGAACTTCAACTCCCATCTCTGATTTCAAAGGACGTGATCCTGACCGCATTTCCTCTTCTGTAAACTGGAAGCAAGATCCAGTTGTTGTCAAACAAAGCCAAATAATGGATTTGAGATTAAAAGAAAAAAAACCAAAAAAACAATCAATCAAAAGCAGTCTCAAAATATGACAGTAATTGTAATGGGTTGGATCTGTTCGAATATCAGTCTGTCACATTCAAGATCAGTAAATACTTCAGAATTACAAAGCGCAAGAGGCACAAATAGCTTAAGAAAGACATATACAAATTTTGGGTACAATGGCATGGTTTGGAGTACATAAATTGCAGTCCCACTGTTCAGTATTTCATTTTTACCCAGGTGAAGGTATTTGAACCGGAGCTCCTTGATCTTTTTCCATGCACAACTCCCTGTTGCACCACTGTACTGGCCCTCCACAAGTGCACCTTTTGTGTCAGCTGCTGGAAAATGTTCAAGTCATGAGTTAGGGGGTGCTTTGCCTCTCTGACCAGCACCCACACATCCTTTAGGCATGATCTCAGCAACCTATACAGCCAGGATTGGAAGTGATGGAGCAAACTGGCTTCAGCCTTGACTCTTTAGGACCACCTTAAGCAAGGATGTGCTTTGCATGGGGAGAGGCTCTATCTCGTACAATAGAAAACTATATGTGTGTATGCTGGAATTTTATATATATATATTTCTATGGTATTTTATAGCACACCAGTAAGTATGGGGAGAATCTGTGTGCAAACAAAGACTCACAGCTGCCCATTCAAAATAAGTATTTAAATGGAATAATCAGACAACTGCGCTTTCAGACTGGCAGTCCTTACACAGTTACATGATTCAAAGGGATTTATTTATAAATATTTGTTTTTCCAGATAAAAGGAGAGTATTAGTGGGATTTTTTTTTAAGTGTATTCACTGCCACTCTCCCTCAAATAAACAAGGAAACAAAACCAAAATAAGGATGTGTTTAGGGTGCAAAATTTGTAGGCACAGTTTAAGACTAGGTGATTCTGGTTTAACCTTAAAATAATTTTTTTTTTTTTTTTTTTTTTCCCCAAAAGCATAAAAGACCCCATTTTGCTTAGCTTTTCGAAGACCCCTGGGCTTGAGAAATGTTAGAAAGATCTGAAATTTAAGTTAAGGCACGTCTCCCACCCAAAGGATGTTCCTGCTACGTTACAAGTTTACAGTGTCATCTATAGATTCTGGTAAAACAGAACCTATGCAATTTCTTTCTCTAGAGCTGAATATAACCCATCCTTCTCAGTCTATTTGAAAAACTGTTTCCAAATAAGAAGTCTCATTTGACAAGTCCACATCCTTTACACACACAGAGGCTTCTCTGTCAGTCACTGATGGGCAAACATGTTTATGCGGAAGCTCTGTTCAGAGCTTCTTTTTACTGTAAGGAACCATTTTCCTCCAGGAAAATAATATATATGAAACATTCTGTCCCCACACAACAAGCTTTGAATGACAGATTCAGAAAAACAGTATGAAAAAGAAATTACTCTCTTTCATAATCCATCAGCTCAGCTGAAACAGTAAATCAGAGGAAAGTTAAGATTCAAATGTAATCCCTTGGGAGCAGATTCACTTTGAATGGATTTGGGGAAAAAATACACATCCTTCTCAATTTCAGTAGCTAGGATGGCTATATTTGTCTCTGTCAAGTTACATGCAAAGAAGCAGAGCGAAAGGCTTTAATACACTAGGGACAGGTTCTCTTGATAGATGCATCCAACTTCCATCACCATTAATGGGAATTATATACTGAGTATTGAGAAAAGGGCACATGCAGGAAATTACATATTTCTAATGACATTCAACTTTAGGAAAACTTTCTTTTGATGACTTCTGTTGCAGAAATCCTACTGATGTGTCATGCTGTTACAGAGTTATCAAATTTCTTGGTAATGAAGTGTCTACCAACAAAGCAATATCTCCTTCATCTGCCAAGGGCAAATTTGCTAACATATCCCCCAGGTATTAGCTGTTCTTTTAAATATGTTTGCAAATTACTTCCTCCAGTTACCTTTCAGACTGTGAATCAGTAGCTGGCAATGCTATCCTTCTGAAATAAGAGAAAAAGCAATCAGCTCCTTAATTTCTATTTGAGCCTGAAATCATACTGGGCTTAAAAGAAAATAAAAGCCATGGGTGAAACTTGACCATTCTGAAATTAACAGACGTTTTCACCCATAAATATATCCCCTGAAAATTTATTGAAATTTCTTTATCATTGCTATGATTTCTAAACTCCATGTGCAAAGAATTCCTTCAGAATTTTAAGGACAGTTTCTTCTGCGTGTGTGCATGGTCCAGCAAGTAAGCCTCTATATTAAAAAAAATTAGCCCTGGGCACTGAAAAGTCTGCATGTAGGAATGCAACAATTCTCACTCAATACACTACTACAACATTGCTCACTGCTTGTAGCAGCCAGCCCACAGAAGGGCTGGCATTATGGTGTAGGGTGAGGACACTCCTACATCAGAGGCAGCTCAGTGGAAGGAACTTGCCAAGCTAAAATGTTTAGTCTACCTGCCTGAAGATGTGTGAGGGACTGCAACTTCCACTTTGTTTATGATGAAGCAGAATAAAATTGTAAATAAACTCCCAATGTGAAATGTACACATGGAGTTGTATTTGTAGGGTTTTCCCCTCCGATTATTCTTGATATGGTCATTGTTCCCATAAACTCACTAGTTCATGTTCTAAAGATGTATCTTAAGTCATTCTCAAGACCACAGTGCTTCAAGACAGGATATACACTAACAAGCTTGCTTAGAAAAAATTCTGAAAAAAAGAAACTGATTTAAGTGTCTATAAAACAATTACTTCTATTGAAGTAACTGAACTGTTTCAGCAAAAAAGCTGGGAAGAGATAAGACAGAAACACAAGACCAAGCACATCAAGCAGCAGCGCAGACACAAACCTTTCCCTGCCTCTTAATTTTCATCTGAATATCATAAATTTCATCCAATTACTTCAAAAAAATTTTCTGAGACTGAGACAACTGAGAACTATTAAAGCAAAATATGATGACACTTCATCAACTTTTAAATGGTGAAGTTCATGTCTGGCAATAGCATCAGATTCCTCAATCTGCTAGAGTAGGACAGAAGATATTTACTGTCACATGTATTAGTTCAATTTAATAGGATAAGATCTTCAACAGACATTAATCTGTGATTTCAGAGTGCTGCAATGTCAGATTATACTAGCTGATGTTTAACAGTTTAGAGTTACTGAATGTTTCTGGATATTGATCATAGAACATCATCCTTCATCTGGAGAGCACTCATTCAGCTGTAGCAATGCTAGCAGTCTGCAAGACCTTGTTCGTTTTTGTTAAATGCCAAGTGGATTAATAATTATGTCATGCAAATACTATTTCAACAACTGTCACTGAGGATACTGTGCATAACCTGACCACAGTGGCTGAACCACTCAGCATCCCTTTGAGGATCAGGAGGCAGTTGCATGCTTTGTTACCATTTCTGCTGTCCGGTGACATGAGCAGCTCATTCTCTAAAATCTGTCACTCAGGCATTTTTCACAAAAAAAAGCACTCATGTAAAACCCTGTTATATTGTACTTCTCTCAAACTACAACAATTCCAAGCTTTCTAAATGCAGTAATAACATAGGCTATACCAGTGGAAATTGCTCCATGGGAATGGAGGCTTTTTTAATTCCTTGGATGCAAAATTTTATGATTTAGGCGTATTTGAAATATCCTTGCACAGGGCTAGTGAATGGAGCAGCTTAACTATTTGCTGAGTCTGGAGATGCTATTCCTAATTCTGATATGGACATCAGTGATACCAGCCTGGTGGTGGTAACCTCCTGTATCACAGATTTGTAGGTTACAGAACCCCTATGTCAGGAACAGCTGAGATAATATTCCTAGTCTGGCCTTCTGCTCATGAAATCATTCTATTCCACTAGCATCACAAAGCTCTAACTTCTGGATATATGTCTAACAAGCAAGCACTTGATTTAGATATGCATTGAGAAGTCCATCACATCCCTTGGCAGAGCTCTTAATAATGAAATTATCCCTTTTGTTAAAAATGCACACCTTGTTTCTGCAGTGATTTAGTTAACCTACTGATTTCATTTGTTGGAATGGACACTTGTTCACCTTTTGGAATCTCATCCCCTGCAGAGTCTAAAACCTCGTTAGCACAGCTGAACACCTTATTCTCCATCAACTAACTGTGGTGAACTTCCACATGAACTCTCTTACCCACAGGTTAACATTCTGTCAGAGCAGATTTAACTAGGTTGCCCTACCTCACACTTGCCTTGAGGTAAACTCTCCTAGCTACTGGTGTTTATTTGATGTGTAGTACCTTAATAAGGCATGGCAAACTGCCTGCATATCTGACCAAATTTGTATCCAGACAGGGAATAGCAGCTGTGGGTACTATTCCTAATTATTTTGTTCTTCATATGTTCAAAACCACAACACCCAATCGTTTTCAAAAGGCAGACAATCATTAACATTAAACCCTTATCTGAAAATGCTAAAAAGTCAGTAGGGTTTCCTAAGCAAAAAGTACCACCTCCTTCCTAACCCACTGCAGGCCTAAGGACAATCAAGTGGAAATTACTGCTCTGCTCAAAGCTCAAACACCTCTGTTTCAAAATACAAAATAGAAACTTAAAATCCACCTTTTAATGAGGAAAGTGATGACCATATTTGTAGTCTAACTACTCACATTAAACAACTGCTTGGAAAGGTGGTATGTGGTTATGATAGTGGTAAATGTGCCTTGTCATTAACTTTCAAGAGTAAGATACTTCAGATAATTAGTGGTTTGCTTCTAGCGTTTGCTACCCACCTGAACTCACAAGAAGGCCAATATATTCCTGACTTCAGATCATCAGTACGTGCCTGACAATCATGCTGTGAGTCACCAGAAAAAAAAGCCAAGTTAGGGAAAGTGCAAGTTTGCCGAATCGTGACTAATATATACATACACCACTGAGGGAAGAGTTAGGCCTTAAATGCTTAAACTGATGCAAACTACCAAAGCTTCCTTGTGCCTCACCATTCCCTTGCTGCTCCCAGCACACAGCCTATTAGCCTGAAAAAAACAGGAAGAAAAAGAAGTGCTAATTGTTATCTTCTTGAATTTGGCAGAGTATTTGAGGTTGATCAGAATTTCTGGATGCTCTGGGGGCTTTAATACAGAATTTTTGCTGAAAAAAGAACAGCCATTATTACTGTCTTTGAACCTCAATTTCCCAGTCACAATAGACCAATGTTGAATCAATCTCTGTTCATTTCCCATAAAGTCTCTGTCTATAGAAACTGTAATTAACACATCAATGCCTTTTTTTTTTTTTTTTTTAGCACATGTTAGGCAAAACAAGTCAAAACTGTGGAAATTGTAATACAAGTAACTGTACTGAAGTTCAACAGTGACATCAAAAATACAACGGGTGAAACCGTGGGAAGCTGGAGATCTGCATTTGGATCTCAAGAGACTGAGCCCAGGCTTCTCATGTCCCAGCTCACTGCTTTAAGTATGGGTCAAGATGCAAACGCTGTTCTCAGTTACAAGTCACCAACAAGTCTTGCCTCTTCCTCTCATGTAAAAGAATGAGACAGTAACTCATTCCAACACATGTAGAAGGAGTCTTCATACCTTATATAGACACTCTGAAATCCTTCTGCTGGGGTCAAGCTCCTAGTTAGAAATAACTCAGAAACTACATGGGGTATGTGTGGGTCCTCGTTCTGAATCATATGTTCCTAAATTTTGGTGATTTAATTTGAATTTTTTTTCTGTCTTCCTTTATACACGCCAAAGGCAAAGAACATGTACAAATGGGGAGCTGTAGGAAGATTCTTGTGCTAATATTCATGGTACTTGTGTGGCTTCAGGGAAGGGTAGGAACAGCAAAGCTCCCAGCCAGGGACAGACTTCAAGGCAAAAGCATAAAATGCAAGAAGGGAGTGAGAAAGGAGTGAAAGGAGAAGGAAAAGCAATGATGAAGAAACACCTTTTAATAGTATTCCATTTTCCAGACTAGTTCACCAATATTTTTCTGTGGAAAATCCTCCTGTTCCTTTTATCTTAAGGCAAAGAGAGAGCAGATTTGGTCTTAGTTACAACCAAACAATATGGTATTGCTGTTTACATGCAAACTTGGGCTGCAACAGCTTTGCATGCCTCATGGTCTGGAGCTGTACATACCAGATGAGAGTACTACAAATGCAATAAGAGGATCAGCTTCCCAGATTTTTGACTGCAGGCATTCCCTTGTGGTAAAGTTGGGTGAGGAAATGGAAGAACAGACAGAGGGGAAGAGGGGAAATTCAATAGTCCAGAAGCACGTATCGCTGACCTAGTTACTTTGTGAAGCTTCAATAAAGAGGCTTATGAAGTCATGACTATTACATGGTCCTCTCTGATCTTTTCATAAGGATGAGAAATGGTTGTTTTCAGTTTAAAGAAGAAGAAAAAAAAAAAAGCTCTGTATGTAAAGTCTGTCTTTGTTGTGCTGCGAACTCCCTGGAGAGAATATCAGTCACCCTGCAGGGGCTGGAATAATGAATAAATCCATCAGGGAACAGGCTTTCTTCGCTGGGAGACCACCCGTGAATACATCAATCCCTTCTCTGCAGACTGCTACCTCTTCAGGCCTGCCCAGCCTCAGCCATCCTTCCTCTCCGAGCCCATCACTGATGGAGTTTAGATGCTCTCAGGCTGAAGAATGGCAGGACCATGGGCTTCCAACTCTCTGGGCAAAAGCTCTAACTACTATAGGAAAAAAGGCAATGCAACTGTGAAAATCAGTAATGGGAACTGTGGGGAGGCAGAGGGTACACAGCAGGGCAGCTGGCTGATTGCCATAGCACTGTCACTGCAGAATCATAGATTTCCCTACAGGCAAGAGAAAAGTGAGGAGGGAAATTGCTCTATGCTTGCAGGCAGAACCAGCCAAAGGGAATAAAGGATCAACCACCACCTGCACACGACAGCTCTCCTCTTGAAATCTTCCTGGGTTCCTTATCCCAGATTGACAAATTCGTGCTGTTCAAAACCTCATGAAATTCTTCTCATTAGTGAAGCACACAAAAATTTACTTCTTCATTCCTGCACTCTTTCTGTGTGTTTCTCAAGAGGAATGGAACACCCTGGAGTCACTACCCCGTCATGTTACAGGAAAGCTTAAGATAGCTACAGAGCTGAGGGGGGTACATCCTGAGAGCAGAAAGCAACCAGCTACCATGTGAACTCAGGAAACAACTTGATGCTAGTCAGATGCTAAACTCTTGCATGTGGTTTTATTGTCTTTCCATCTTACCCCTAATTGATAACATAAAGAAAAAGAAACAACCTTAATTATGTGTACTTTTATAATGCAGGTCATTTTAGACTAAAAGGTAAAAAACAAACAAACAAAACAACCCCCTCCCCAGCCTGTTTAATGCAATGTCTTGCTCAGAGTAACAGAGAAGTGCTATTCCATGTTAATTAGTAGCTTTACAGTCAGTTGAAGTACAACCAAAATTTAGCTTCAGTCCTCCCTTTATCACTGGCCTGAAATTGCACAGTGAATACTGACTATCTAATAAAGGAATATTTTAAGAAACTAGACAGATAGAGAAAAAAAAAAAAAAAGGAAAGTGGAAAAGTGTACTTACATCTACCATATTTCCCCACACATGCACTTGAAGAGATGGAAGTTATTCAAACACACACACACACACACACACACACACACTACTCTCCTAGAGCACTATAAGTACACAAGGTATGCTGAGTCCTAATATAACTATGACTTCAGATTTGCTCCAGCCACAGAGCTCCTAAACAAAGCATGTGGAAGTTAGTCAGGACAGCTAGGTAACACTAAAAATAGGGGAGCATTCAAAATTATGGGAAATTTGAGCTCTCTTTGAGCACCAAGACTTTTTCTTAAATTGTTACCTAAGCATTACAGCCATGTTATCAAAACCAATGCTCTTCTACAGCTTTATATACTGAGTTGTCAATAGAATCTCAGCTACTAATTAAACTTCAAGGATGAGACCAACTCAGCGTCTCAAGATATGAAAGAATCTTGGACAGCTGCTTCTGCTGTCTTCCCTGAAAATAACCAGAAGTAATAATTTATTAGGAATCATCTGTGGTCTGTTTCAAAGTTCACCCTCTTGTACAGCAACATTAAAAATGTACTTATATTTGTTAGTGAGATGAAATCTACAAAATTACCATATTATTATCCAAAAGCCCCAGGCACCACCCAATTGTGCCAAGGAGTTACGTATACATGTGATGTACTTATTCCCATTCTGGGCTGCAGAATCTGTAGCAGGATAAAAACTGGAGGGAGGTGGATATCTGCATCTCTTTTCTAAAATATCTAGACTTAGGAGAACTATGGGTTAACTCTTGAAAAGTCTAACTGATGCCCCCTTTCTTTCTCAGTCAATAAAATGAGTAACAGCTCAGTTATGACCCTCCTGGGTAGAACTTTAAGCAAAATTTACAAACATATCCACATTCTGAGAAGGAGTTTGTCCCTTAGTTCTCATTCTCCACTTTTCTTCCATATTAATTATATCAGCACTTGCAGCTTATCAGTGATCAGAGGGCTTCAGTTTGCACACAGCTAGGGACATGTACATGAGTGGTTTTGAAGGAAAGACCTAGTATTGATGAGAAATCATCCCTCTTATACATCTCTTTTTTGTGGGGGAGACTACTTATTCCAAATCAATTAATCTCCATCATCCCAAATTCTCCTCCTGTGATTCTTCCTGGGCAAAAATTTCTTACTGACACATTACAAGAAGTCTGGAAGTATCTTCTTTCCCTTGACTGCTTGAAATCTCTCCTTCCTAAAGTTCTGAAGACTTCAAAACACTGCAGTCAAATTATTCTCTTGCTCCAAGAAAGAGAACTGGATCATTCTGGCTCCTGTAAGCTTAATATCACAAAAGACCCCTCAGGGGAATTACAGCCTCATAACATACAGTTGCCTATTATTTATTCTGTGGCCAGATTCTCAGCTGGTATAAATCAGAGCAGGTTCCTTGCCTTCAACAGAGTAAAGCTGATTTATGCCAGCTGACAGTCTGGCCCTGCATGTGTTCCACTTGCACAATGCTATTTTTTAAAGAGGCCCATTAAGGTGCCCCAGGCATGTAAGAACCACACTTGGGTCTTTACTTGGAAAATGTTGCTCCGAGGGGTAAGACTGCAAAACCTTCTTTTTGCACTCTGAGTAGGTACTTTTCAAATTCACTTGCTTTTCTAACAGAAGTAAGTCGCTAAGCTATGACAGAGCCACCATGACCCTGGGAACATACAAACAGAAGGTATGCAGGAAACAGAAGACAGCTTTCTGATATCTCTGGTTCAAGATTACTGTTTCAAAGGCATAATCTTAAACCTAGGTGTCACTGTAGTGATCGATCTGCTGGGTTGTAAACTGATGGATGCTTTAAGTTTGAGGAAGCAGATTCCTCTATCTGTTCCTGAAATCTATTAATTTCAGTGGAATTTTTGCCAAAACACTACTCTGGGTGACTGGAGAACTGGAATCAGACTATTAGGACTGTTACTAATAAAAATTGTGGTTCCTTTGCATGAGAGAAATTTCTGAATACAGCTTGTTATTTTGATATGAAACAAAGATTATAAGACACCAGTCACTCGGAGCACTGCCATTCCCACCCAACAAGATGAAAATGAACAGATTGCTACAGGTCAGCATAAGAAACATGTCTGGACACTGGTTTCCCTGTGCCAGAAAGTGCTGTAACATCTCATACATTTTCATATTCACCACCAGAGTGAAACCAAAATCATTTGAAGTGGTGGTTGTGGGGGTGTTTGTGCCTGCATGCAAAATGAGTGACGGGTCTCCAGTATCCTGGGGAGAGTGGACAGGGGGAGCTCCAGATTCAAATGTGCACTCCATGAGCCAGACCTGCCTTTCTCTCATCCTTGACCAGTGATTATTCTAATTATTCACTAATGATAATTTCTCTTTGTCTCTTTGTATAGCAGAAATTCCATCCTGGACTGGGCTTAAAAAAAAAAAAAAAAAAAAAAAAAAAAAAAAAAAGTTTCCTGATGAAGGTTTAATGGAAACTGGTACATTTCCACAAATTGTTTCAGTTTTGACAAATCAGCATTTTCCCATGAAAAACAGTGTCAAAAACTCTCAACCAACTCTAATTCTAACCAGATTAACTCAGGGATGAATGCCAGCAGGAAGTTCTTGCTAAATACCAGTTGTTCGAGCAAAGGAAAATTACTTCTTCCCCAGATGATCTTCCCAGAGATGAAAAGGCTTTGAAACCCATATGAAAAAAAAAGACAGGTAATTCCAGCTGTAACAACCACAATGGTATTCAGGGCAAGAGAAAGGGTAAGGAAATGGGACCTTTAGACAAAAAACCAAAACAAGTACAAACTGCAACTATTTCTCCTGCCACTGCTAATGTTCCAGTTTCTTAAAATCTGAAACAGTTGCTAAACTTCCCACCAATTCAAACAAATGGACATTACTCCCTAGGAATCCGTATAGATTGCAGGCCTAAATAAATACTCTAATTTAAATTCTGCTTAAGTCCCTATAACTTATATGGACACAAACAAATAAAGGCATTCTGTCACTGATGGAAAGAGAATTACAATTTCTGGTGAGACTTAGTAATTCTCACTACTAATTTGGATGAGTCTTTCTTCACTGGATGGTGTTTGAAGTGGTTTGCTCCTTCTACATATCTTACCCTAAACATCTGTATACTAACTAAATCTGCTCTTTCAAGCATTAGGATATAAATGGTTGTACTCAACCAATGTCAGTGCTGCTGCTTTGTCTTTATGCCAGAGTGAAGATATATTATGAAAAGTTGAAGCTTATTTTTTTATATTATGAAAGCTGAAGACTTAGCTGAGTCACTGAGAAAATCTTGCAAATATTTAGTATCAACTCATGGCTTAGAGAGGCATACAAATCAGTGGCATTTGCCTTAACTACAATGCCCTTCCCCAATGTGTATGCTCTCTCCTTGCTATAAAAGCAATCTATCCCCTGTAGTAAGAAGTTTCCCCACTGTTTCTTAATATAAGACTTATCACTTCCACCTGCCAGTGAAGGTAAATTTCTAAAGAACTTATAACTAGTCTGGCAAAACCAAGGTGATCCATTTTGGTCTATTTTACCCTTCCAGAATTATAGTTCATAAAAAAAAGAGAAGTATTTTGTCAGACTCAGCCAACTTTCTATTTCATAACAGGACTGGCTCTCCCTGCCTCTGCGCTGGAGAAGCCTTGTGCTCTCCAACATCTGCACAGAACTGGTTGATAAATTAGTCCACTTATAGAGTCTGCAATTCTTTGGCAATAAAAACTATATGATGTCCCTGGGATGTGCCTACCTGGTAATTTCCCCTGAGTCAAAAGACTCCTACGTGGTAAAGGAGACACTGGTGGTCTCCTACCCGTGTCAGGACATCCTTCCATTCCTCTGCTCAGCAGAGGGACCATGGGCAGATCAGGACCACAACAACTCACCTCTCACCTGCTGAATACAGGACCATGGGACCACAAGAGTGGCTGGAAGCCCTGAGTTTCACTGTGCCACCAACACTCAACTGTAGCCCATACCAAGCAGTGTGGAGACTGCACTGACCACTTTCAGATCGAAATTTGTCATTGCACTGATGATGTTTTATACCTTGCAAATACAAATACACCTGGTTATGCAAAATCCAAGAAAAAACCAAATAGGGCCCAACCACTTGTTTTTGTTTGTTCTTGCTATACTCTGAGGCACAGCTCTTCTGAAGTTTGAGTAACAGTGCTACAAAGTGGATGCAAGCAAAGTACATGTAGCAAAGATATACATCATTAATAACAAAAAAAAGAAGTTCCTGTGCCACAAATGCAAAACTATAACTTTAAAAATATCCTGCAGAGGAAGTATAAGCATGGGAAACTCTAAGAACCGGTGCTACAGTGACACTACACGTTTTCCTCCCCCCAAAAGAACAACTTGTTTCTAAAAACCTAGCATTGAAACAAAGCAAAACAAGTGAACAAACAAAACAAAACAAACAAACAAACAAACCCCAATATACACAGAAAACCAAGCAAGCAAGTAAACAAAAACAAACAAAAAACCTGAAAAAACAAACTACAAAGAACTTCTGGTAGAATGTGACACCATCTTCGCTCCTAAGTTCAGAATTAACCTTGTCACAATTACAACTGCAATGAGCTACAATTATATAAAACTACAGTAAATTCAATCCAGAAAGGAGTATTTAATTTTGAAACAATGCTGTTCCTCCAAATGTAGGTCATATAACAGCAAGTATTTATAAAATATAAGTGAGAAAAAAATGAATATGAAAAAAACTGAATTATTCCATTGCTCTTTTTTGAAATAATTTTTGAAACCGTTTCAGGAAACTTACATGCTATAACTCTACGTAACTCTACTGATGCTAATGAAACTATATTAATCTGCAGAAGCTTAATATCTGGCTCATCTTTTTT
Organism: Phaethornis superciliosus; assembly: GCA_023637945.1. Taxonomy (NCBI): domain Eukaryota; kingdom Metazoa; phylum Chordata; class Aves; order Apodiformes; family Trochilidae; genus Phaethornis; species Phaethornis superciliosus. The sequence continues at coordinate 108,914,507 of JAJQWJ010000002.1, forward strand.
AATAGAAACCATTCCTGTATGGAATTCACCAGCTGAATATTACAGGATCATGTTAATGCCAAAGAGCTCAAAATAGCAATTTAAAAAAAGTGATTTTCAAAGTTGCAGGTATCAAAGACTCAGAATTCAATGATAAGACATGAACAGAGGAAAATGCAGTAATATCTCCGTTCTATTCCTACTTTTCTCCTGAAATAACTGGAAATTTGCTGGTTTTAGTGGGTAGGATAAGAATGTATCTTAGATTCGATCATGTTACAAACATGTTCCACCATGTTACAAAGATGTTTGTTCTCATACTTCTCTCTTGGAAATATCTGAAGCTCTAAATTTGATATTTTTACCATAAAATTAACTGACTGTGATATGGCTTTTTAAAAATAAGGACATAATAGTGCAAATAGTTTGGTTGAATGGAAAAATTGTATTCTCAATGTTTAGAAATGAGCAATTATTACACAGATTATTCAAAATCATCTTGGTTTGATACCCCAAAGATAAATTACAGATTCCTATTCACTTAGATCCACTGGTGATGATTTCTTATGTGGACAGCTGCTGGTTTGCACTGCCATTTATTAATTAAATTTACAATATAGCATTCACAATCATAAAAAAAAAATTACAACTTGTTGCTTTATGGAAAAAAATTTCAATTACTTGTGTCTAATGCAGATGAGGGTATCTTCTTCCAAGTAGGTAGTGCCAATTGGATCTGCTCATGAATTTTTTAGTTTTGTTCAGCATCTTTATGGGAATATGCTATTCCTGTCTAATATTTTGCTGTGAGGAATGTTAAAATGAAATTTTAGCTGAGGCTTTATTACACTCTTCACCAACAAGAGCCAGAGGGTCAATTGGCATACTTGGGAAGAGAACTCTCCTGAGACTGATGAGCTTTCATCTTCATCTTCACTGATGAGCTATTGATTATTACAAAGTAGCTCTGTTTTTTCTGTTTTGTTTTACCCCAAACATTTGGCTCCTCTAGTTTTCATTTCAATGCCAAATAACAACCAATATCCAAACTTTACACTTTCTGCTCCTACAGAACTGCTGCTTTCTGACCAACTCTTCCTGTTATACAGAACAACAGAATTTATCATTGATTATAAAAAGAATTTTTGGAGCCATAGGATAGGCCATCTGACAACAGGTCTATTAATTTTTTGTTATTGTAGGGTGAAGATTAAGATCAGTATGGAAAATGCTGAATTGTAACCAATCTCTCTATATTTTTCCTCACTGGACCTATGACAGGAGAGAAGAATTATTTCAGAATTCTTTAGAAATTCTTAGGGTCTCTCCATTTTTAAAATCTACCTATAGTTTGACTGTCTATACTGGTGTTAAGTGAAAAAAGAAAAAAAGCATAAGAAGAAATAACACAAAATTGACAGAAATGGAGCTTTTTCATTTAAAGCCTTTTGTGATTGGAATCTCAAAAAAAGCAAAAAAAAAAGGGGGGGGGGAGAGGGAGAGGCTAGGCTCAAAATAAAAGCCACCACTAGTTGAGGAAAAATTATATTAACATATTATATTAATAAAAATATCACACCTCACATTTAAGACAATATCATTTAGAGCCCTGGGACACCATTATGTCTTATTCTTATGGGTTTTTTTCATCTGCCCTAAGGTTCCATGAGTAACTTTGCAGGTATGTAAAACCTGTTGAGTTTGACAGGATTATTAATGAAACATGAAGTTACTCATACTGTACATAGCTATTGGCAGTATCTATAAAAGAGTTTATCTCATGTTTTTGCAGCACTTCTGAGATCAATATTGACCATGAATGGTCCACAACAGAGAACCATAGGGCAAAAAGAAAACTTATAGAAGCTCAGGTGTCTGAGAATCTTACTTGCAGGCTAAAACTAGATGTGACCTCACAAGACATCTCAGAAACCTACTTAGTTCTTCTGAACTGTTTTAGGTGTAGATGTGTAGGTCTGACATTTTCTTTCTAGGTCCACCAGTGGCACTGCAAGATGATTTAGGGCCTAGCTTTGCAATTACAGACATGTGTTCACATATGTGGGTTAGTACTGGTAGGACTAAGATCAAAAGCTCCTCAGGGCAGGGACATTGTTTTAGCAGCAGCACTTTAAGCTCTTGGCATATTCCCAATTATCCTATGAAGACTACTGCAAGCCACAGTCAAAAACCTATCTCAGGATGTCTTGGTAAACATAGAACAAGGGATGTGAAGTATCATTGAAAGTGAATCCAAGAACATGAACTCTGCGTGCTACAGGTATGACTGCTCTTCTCAGCCCAGCTGCTCACAATCACCACTTAATTCTTCTGTAGGCAGAAACACGCATGTAAAATAACTTTGGGGCAAGCAACCCCTGACCCACTCAACAAGAAAGAGACTTCTGCGGCCAAGCACAGGCCATGTAGCATCCCTGGCACCTTCCAGCCCCTCTCCCTGTGGGTGTGCGGGACGAGCTGCTCCCCATCCATGGCATGCAGCGGTGTCGGAGCCGTCCCGAACCCGCCAGCACGCACCCAAGGGGCTGGGAGACGCGGTATCGCTGCCAGCTGGTTCTCCTCGGTACTGGCACTGCCCGGCCCGCTGCCCTCACACCCAGTGGGGAGAGGTACCAGGTGCGGGGGCTGCCTCAGGAGCTGCCCCCAGGACAGCAGTCAGCTCCCGGGCTGCCCTCTCCGGGCCGGTCAGAGCTTGCTGCATTTCCTCTCAAATCCTCACTTCTCCCCTCTTCTTCCCTCCACAGACGGACTTGAGGTTTGTTTGTTTGTTTCTCTGTTTTTTTCCCAGATTTCTAGTCCTTTTCCCCCCGTGTACTTTCCATCAGACTAATAATAATAATAATAAATAAAACCTAACAAGAGCCAAAGACGCTTCCCTCTCCCGGAATGTTTCCAGCCTCCAAACTTTCTTAGCAACCGCGTTCTCCCCGCTCCTGCCTCCGGCCCCGGGAACTGTCAAGCGGGAGCGCGGGGCCGCCTCACACTTACCCCGAATCAGAGCGGGGACGGAGCTGCCCATGAGGACCCAGAAGGAAAAGCTCAGCAGCAGCCTCCGCAGGCTCCTCGGCAGAGGGGGAGTCATCGCGGAGCCGGATCGACATAGACGGGGGGCGGCCGGGCCGGGCTGGGCTGGGCCGGGCCGGGCCGGAGCGGGCGGGCAGCGGGGGAGGCCGCGGCGGCGGGGCTGGCGGGGGCGCGGGCTGCGCGGCTCCGCTGCTCGGTACCGCGGGTGACTCACTGAGAACTTCACTTCGGCGCTGCAGGGGAAACAGGAAATCTTAAAACTTCGCAAACAGCTGGGCAGGACTTTCTTACTCTTACAGGAGTTCCTTCTCCCCCTTCCTTCCCACAGTCACCCCCTCCCCTGCGCTCGCTCTTTTTCTTTCTTTCTTTCAATTTTTTTTTTTTTTTTTTTTTTTTAACACGAAACCTCACCCAGTTTGGTGTCAATCATCTACCAGAGGCCAGCCCCTCTCAGGTTTGGCTCTCCCACCATAAGCTCGCCGGGGCCAGCCCCGACGTGCAGCCTGTATCCCCCTGCTCCTGCCTCCTTCCCCTTGGGCACAGCCACCCATCCCCTCTGCCCGGCTCCGGGGCGGCCGTCTGGATTGTCAAGGGGCTGAGGGTCGAAGGGAACCCGCCATCTCGAACGGGATTTGCTCCCCAAGAGTTGACAGTCCTGTCATGGGGGTTTGGGGGGCTTCCTGGGGCTGCTCCTTGTATCCGGATCCCTAACCTTACCGCTGCTGCTGCAGCCTGTTGCCCCCTCTGCAGACCTGGTCGCTGAAAGGAGGATGTAACACCCAGATGAACTGAAGCAGGGGATTTTGAAGTCAGAGTAATAACAGGAAAGGTTCACGCTGAGTAGCTGGGCACTCAGCTTGTAGATGTTGAAGCTGACTGTGACAGCTTGTCACCTGCCTCCTTTTTTTTAATTATTTTTTCCTTTTTCTCCCAAAAGGGCTGGAACTCAGCCCCCAAACGCTGCAGATGTGACACAGCTGAAGTTCATCTCCATGCTCAGAATCAGGTTCAGCTTTTACCAGAGATTTTGCCTTCTTCAGGAAGGAGAAATTGCACACAGGGTTCAGGGACTAGGACCACACCAGTGATTCCATCGTTGTATGGCTCAGGAAGAGAACCTAAAAACCATTAGAATCACAACTTGAATAAGGCTTGAGCTTTCTGCCTGTATAAACCCATCCAGTGCCTAGATAGCAGTTGTTCTGAGACCCCCCCTTTTTTTGTTGTTTTTGTTCAGAATCTTCGTTCTCTGAGTTAAATGCGTGAGCATTTACACTGATGTACGTGGACATAATTGGAAGGTGTCTGTTTAAATTTTGGTGACTGGTGTGTGTCTTGCTTCCAGCACTGGTTAGAGGTACAGCTCCAGGTATTTCAGAAAAATGGCTAAGCCCTCAGGGAGATATGTAATCATGCTCTGAATGTCCCAGATAAACTCTGTATGAGTTTGGAAATGTTTGCATAAAGCATTTAATTGACCTATAACAGAAATTTAAAAAAAAATCTCATTGTGATTTTATGTATATTTTCTTTTAAAACTCCTTAAATGCATATTTTCACATGCAGTCTCAGTTTAGGGTATAAATTCTCGGAAAACACTCCAAGAGCATTTTCCTGGCCACCAGTCCCTTTAAATACAGTCAAGATTCACTCGGACACAGTTGCCACCTTCCAGAAGTGAGAAAAAAATGTTGAACTCTCCTTTGAGCACAGACTGGAGTGCTCTTATCAGTTCCTGTGCACCAGCCCTATGCTAAAAGCTGCCTGTTTTTTTCAGTAATCCACTTAAATGAAAGCATTTCTGAGCCCCCATCTGTGTATCCTGTGTACACTTCTCTCTCCTTGTAGCTGTCAAGCTGCAGGTGCCAAAGAGGTGCTGTCTGCTTAGAAAGTTGGCTGTGTGTACTGAGCTCTCCCACTAGTTTTTGGTGACTAACTTTCAATTAAAAAAAAAAAAAAATCCCTTAAATACAAATTTAATGTTACTATTCAATCCTGTCTGCCTCACACAAATGCCATGGATCTTCTATATGGGCAGCTTCTGACCAACCTCTCTCACCCTGAATCTGGGAGTAGGAATGGGGCTTGCAGGAGATGGAGGCCTTGAGAAGGGTTCTACTCAGGTCCTCAATAGTCTCAGACCCCTAACCACAGTCTGTCATCACAGGTCTTCTCTCTCACATGAAGTGATATAGTGCCTGTTACCCAGTAAGCGAGCAGTCTACCACAAGTGGACTTCAGAAGTCTGATATTTTCATAGTATCATTTTTTTTTTCCCACAGACACATCATGCACTCAGGATTGTGCTACAGAGGTATTTTCAGTGTTCAAACAGCCCTTGAAGGGTGGTAGGTACTAGTAGAAATTTTTTGAGTGGAAGGAAAACATCCTTTCTGGATATGCTCAGTGGAAGAGTAACTTTGTCACCAAAATTCACATGGATGGAAAAACAAAATCAAACCAATTTCCCAGATTAGTCCCTGACCATTTTAAGAACAAAAGCTCACATCTTTCCTTTCTGAGTACTGTAAGCTTCCTTGTTATGGCCCAAATGCAGCTTAATCGGGATTTCCTGGACAACCAAAATATATAAAACAAGGCTAAGCTGGTAATTTCTTTCCATTTCCTTGTTCATAATTCCCAGTTCCCTATTTGCAAGTGAATATTTAACCTCAGCCTTCTTGAGGTAAGAAAGAACCCTCTTCAAAGTGCCACAGGTTAAAGCTGTAAATAATTAACTCCAGCCTGACAGGGTAAGGAAGGGTCAGCTAATTTCAGTTTGCTACTCAGAAAAGCAAAACACCAAAGCACTGCGTTTTCTTTCTGAGCCTTAAAGAGAGATACCTAGAACATAAATGAGCTAGTACCTCAACCTAAGTGCTTATTGTTGCAGTCTTATGTACAGCCTTTTCAAAGAGTTCACAAAAACTAGTGAGTACAAATGATCTCTCTTTAGTAGCCCAAGCATTTCTCAGCTTGCAGTGTCATATTTCTGTCAAAATCCCATGTGAACTACAGCTTTATTCTCATAAGAAGAACACTTTCAAGCCTCCACAGAACATGTTGTTACTAAAAAAGGTAGTTTCACTGTATTCAGGAGACACTTTTAACCCACTATTGTTCTACTCACAGCAAAAAATTGCTGATGTGCCCAGTAAAACCATTATTTTCATTAGTTTATTAGCCACAGTGTTGTTTTATTTAAGACTCCCACAACAAGCTACTTCCCAAACCACTGGCCTGGGATTAAATAAGTCCTTTACAGCTGCACTAACACAATGTAGTGTTCATGCCTGCATAACCTGACATATGTGACTTAGGGTGAAGACATCTCTCACCTTATTTAGCTGTCTAAAAGTTAGCCTTGGAGTGAAGTTCCAGGAGACAGCTGAGACAACCCTGAGACACCCTTTCCAGCCTTTTTTGTTTGATTGTAGTGGGTTAGCCCCAGGCCAGGTTCAAGGACCAAACAATGGAGAACAATGCTGGAAGAGGAGAACAGCCCTTATGGTGGTAGCAAGCCATTCAGTCACCTGGATTTCCTTTGTCATCAAAGGTTAGAGAGGAGTCAATATATTTTAAAAACCTCTAGATAAATGAGCTGACAACAGAGAGAATAGTTAACCCAGACACTTTTTAGGTATCTGATGTTAGATGACATGAATCATAAATAAAATGTTACTTGAACTGTACACATCATATCATGTAAGCTACAGAATGCTTTTACTGACTGACAGACATTGGAATTACTGCCTATGGTTTTTGTTTGGAATGAAAGAGGGCAGTCAGGAAAACAGAATATTGATATTGCCTTGGCATAACTTTAGTGGCACAACTTTGACCAAAATAAAAACATCAATGACTAAGTTTTGTCACAACTACCATCAAATGAAAAATGGGAAATCTGTTTTGAAAAGCTGACATATCCCATTTTGACATTTTTATTATTGTACAGATTGGTTTTTATTTTGAAGCAGACAATTAGTTTTGATTGTTTTTGTTGTTGCCTCCATATTACAAATAAAATCAAAACATGAGAGCAACATACATCACTTTGATTTCACTGCAGTGAAAAAAAAAAGTTTATTTTCAGGGAAATTTTGGCATTTCAGTTAAAAACCAAAGTAAAAATTTGTAACCCTGCACTATTTGAAACCCAGAACTCCTGTTGCCTGCAGTGCTCTGTTCACAAAGCTGACATTTGTCTGCTAATTTTCAGATCGAGGGTACTTGGCATGCAGTATTGGCCCTTCAGTGTTCTTGATAAAAATTCTGCTTGTCTTGTGCACCAATTGCTGAAGAAGATGTAGTACTCTTCAGAACAGTGTGTGCTCTGTATCACCATTTGCATCATATTTCTCTCTTAATTTAGGTTATCATAGAGCTCAGAATTACAGCTACTATTAAATGCAGTTTTCTTTTGTTTGCATAATCACTGGTTTGAACATGTTACTAATATTTTGCACCATTATAAGAAAACACACAGCCTCAAGCAAGGGCATTTACAAAAGGTTACATTCACTGCACAATGTTTTGAGAGACATAAAAAGTGTTTAGACTTAACACAGCATTATGCTTCTCTCACAGACATAATCAAATTAAAACATCTGTTGTGTGTAATCATCCGTCAGAAGGCGGCAATCAGTTTGTTATCAACTCCTGCATACATCAGAGGCAACAAGAATAATGTTATCTTCAAGATTTATCTCAGGAATACTTTCTGTACAATTCTCCTGAATGACAGCAAAATAAATTTTAGAAATATTATGCAGAATAGCACTAGACTCTCAGGGCATTGCTGTTCACATGAACTCTGACTTTTAGCTATAATGCAAATCGACCATTTTTAAGATTCACATTGGCTTATTCTGTGTTTACTGTGTATGTATAAATACTCTCGACAATGAAAGCAGAAGTACATAAGTGTCAGAAGAGATACTGCTCCTGCAGTGCTTCTGGTACTGTCAGAAATGAGAAGCACCATCAGCCTTACCACATAAACTTTCACATCAAGACTTCTACTCGAATTTTCCAAAAGCAAAAGATATTTGGAGAATTTTATACTGTTTTCTTCAGTTCCCTCTTCTTCTCACAGAGGGTATCTGAGCATGGGAAAAAACTTACACTTTCTATAAGCATTTCCTATCTTCTGTCCTAGCTCTTTTACATGTACAAAGAACTAGTAAAACTAAATCTAGATGAAGTGGCATTTTTAAAAGATATTGCAACAAATTATTACAGATTTGTTTGGGAGATAATTTAGGTTGCTAAATAATATGGTTACCCGTGGAACCTGTCTCCATTACCGCATAATTTGTAGCATTTATTTTCATCAAAGCCTGTTTGCTTAGGCTCCTCATTAGAAAGAATTTCAACACTGGATGCCAAGCCTCAGAAAATATCTGAGCCTATCAGAGAATCTAAGTAACATAACATAGAGGCCCTTCTGTTTCATCTTTCCCAGTGGAACAAAAGGGAGTTGTGAATCTATGATATATATGAATATATCCCTAAATCTAATCTGAAAGAATCCCAATACTCCAACCACAAAGCCCCAGAACCAAGGAAAGTATCCTTCCACCCCACTAAGGAGAAGATCACGTCTTTGTTATTCAGGAATGCAGAACATTGATGATGTTAAACTGACTCATTTGACCAGGATCTTTAAACAAATTCATTTGTGATAGAACAGCTGTTCCTCTCAGGAAGGAAATGCATGTTTCCAGAATTTTTATCTGCAAGGCAACTTTATGATCTGTGGTCACAGAAGGTGGCTACTGTGCTTTAGAGGTCAGAAGCTGTACTTCTGTACAGCAGGATCCAGAATGCCTCAGGAGTGGGATACTGTTCCAACAGAGCTGAACCTGGGCTAACTGGGGCTTGCAAATAACTCAGCTAAAATATTTTTTTTTTACTATTTTCCTTTTCTTGTGACTGAGACCACCACCAAACTAGCTTGTGTGCCCCATTCTCCCCCTGTGCACACACTCTCTCACCCACCTTCCAGCTGATATGACATCTCCTCAGTTGGAAGATGCTCTCTGGGCAGTCCTAACAGCCCTTAACATAGGGCAGGGATTTCCCTTCACAACTCAGGCAAGACCAGTTGGGCTACCATCAATAGTTTCAGTTCTTGGCTGGAGCTGTCTCATACTGGGCTGTGAAAATTACATAGAGCTCACCTGAAACTCTGAGTAGGTGTGGAGGATTCCAACTCCATCTGGTGCACAGGGACAAGCCTTGGTGGCACTGAGGACATCTTCAAGGAGCAGCTGTCAATCCATAGTCTTGGTGATATTCAAGGCTTTCTGCATCACTAGAACAATATAGGGGCTATCAGAGAAAAATGTAGTGCAACTTAAACCCATTTTATTACCCTTTTCCAATATTAGTTTTTCAAATAATCATTAGTTTAACTGAGAATTACGCGCTTTGCAGTTAATAGAAGATGCGTGATTGACTCCAGTATGAAGAAATAATACTGTGCATTTTCTGTCAATTTGGCATTTCCGGAGTGTCAGTTCTTCAGGTTCTACATTCAGATATTTTCTGCAGTGAGGGACCAAATGAGCATTTCAGGTTTAAAGTCAGTTTTCCCTTCTATACAAAGGTACATAACATTTCTTGCTTGGCTTTGCCATGCCTGTAAAAACATTTTCATGTCTCTGGTGACCTACAGTGGGAGAAAGTAATTTGGTAATTCTCCTGCCTACTACAAATTGAGGTGCAATTGAGACTGATAAGGGATGACTGTGAGTGAGGATTTGTTGCATCTTCACATGCTTTGAAGCATAGATAAGGACACATCTTGTCCAGTGCTGCCACAGTTTGATCTCTGAATCATGTGTCATGTCCCTCCTGTCCTGAGGGTCTATGGTCCATGTAGTATGGAAACTGTCTAGCAACTGAGGAATTTGTATGTCAAGGCAAACAAGGCGGCCATACAATGAGGTGGGATGCTGTACTGAAAAGTGTAATGATGCTCATTAGTGAGCCAGAAGATTCTACTGAAATCAGACTAAATTTTTTGGAGAGCCTTTATGGCACTTGCCATTTGATGCATGTATTTGTTTGCCATAAATATTCTCCTCATTTTCATCTATACCTTATTTTAAAATTTTTTTTACCATGACTCAAAAAACCCCCCAGAAATCCCAAACAAACCAACCCTGAAAAATCAACTTTTGTATTTTCCGTCACAGATAAAAAGTGATTTACAGCTGTCTGCACAACATTACTCTTGCATGATTTCACTGGTTTTCCTTTAAAGGGCATGCTGTTCTGAATTGGCTCATCTTTCTTCATTTTGTTGCCCTTTTTTACCTCCTTTCCTTGGGTCCCTTTGCTTTATTTCTCTTATTCTCTAATACCTCTTTCCTTCATTTCTTTCAGTTTATTTTTTCTGTGGATTTTTCTGACTTTTCTTCTGGCTGTCAATTACAGCCTGCTATTTTAAAAATGAATCCTATTTTTAACATCTTTAGAATGACTGCTATTTCAAACTATGATACTGTTAGAGTTAAAATGTTGCTTCTTGAAAAGAATATCTGCTTGTGTGTTTGTGTGTGCACATTAACATTTAACTCAGAAGAAATTCCTGTCTATTAGCTTTACAACTTGCAATAACCACACTCAGATAATTTATCAGTGTTAAAACTTCTGGGTTTCATACAGTATTTTTTAGCTAAATCCTAGAATAAAGTGCACTGTGAAATGAAAGTGCCATAATATATTTTGCAGCTCTGTTATTTACTCTGCTACCCGCAATAGAGTCCCAGCCCAGGCTGGTCTCCATTCCTTTACTCTCCTGGACAATATCTTCTAGGTATTTTCAGGTGAGCTGATAAGCTGATACTTAAAGTCCTGCAAAAAGCCATGGCACTGACACCCATTTTTTCTACCAGTACCATCAGCTTGCAGCATGTAGCTGAACTGGGGCTGGCAATGCAGAATACCCTTGGCCTCCTGTGCAGAACCTGTTTTCAGTCCTCTCTGTTCTGCTCATGAAGTTTAGTGGCATATCAGATCGTATTTTCACTGCCAAAAATGTGCTTAATTTGCAGCAAGGACACAAATTGACTCATGAGAGTACTGAAGTTGGAGTTTTTGAGTTTGGATTGACAGGAAGCTGAACAGGAGCCAGCAGTGTGCCCAGGTGGCCAAGAAGGCCAATGGCATCCTGGCCTGGATCAGGAACAGCGTGGCCAGCAGGTCCAGGGAAGTGATTCTGCCCCTGTACTCAGCCCTGGTGAGGCCACAGCTCGAGTCCTGTGTCCAGTTCTGGGCCCCTCAGTTCAGGAAGGAGATTGAGGTCCTGGAGCAGGTCCAAAGGAGGGCAACCAGGCTGGTGAAGGGACTCCAGCACAAGTCCTGTGAGGAGAGGCTGAGGGAGCTGGGGGTGTTCAGCCTGGAGAAGAGGAGGCTCAGGGGAGACCTCATCGCTCTCTACAACTCCCTGAAAGGAGGCTGGAGCCGGGGGGGGTTGGGCTCTTTTCCCAGGCAACTTTCAACAGGACAAGAGGGCATGGACTTAAGTTGTGCCAGGGGAAGTTTAGGTTGGATATTAGAAAGAATTTCTTTATGGAGAGGGTGATCAGACATTGGAATGGGCTGCCCAGGGAAGTAGTAGATTCTCTATCCCTGGAGATATTTAAAAAGAGACTGGATGTGGCACTCAGTGCCATGATCTGATAACCACAGTGGTAGTGGATCAAGGGTTGGACCTGATGATCTCTGAGGTCCCTTCCAACCCACCCGATTCTATGATTCTATGATTCTATGATTCTATGATTCTATTCTACGAATATCTTCCAGTGGATGTCAGACAGTCTGCCCTGTCAACTCTTCCACCCTTCTCATAGACTGCATCATTAGCTCAGATGAGACTCCACCTGGAGTTCTGTGTCTGGTTCTGGAGTCCAAAGCCAAGAAGGACATGGAGCTGTTAGAGTACGTCCAGAGGAGGGTCACAAAGATGATGAGGGGGGGAGTACCTCTCCTATGAAGACAGGCAGAGAGAGCTAATCCAGGAGAAGAGAAGGCTCTGGGGAGACCTTATAGTGACCTCCCAGCAGCTGAAGGGGGCCTACAGGAAAACTAGAGAGGGATGGGCATGTAGTGACAAGATGAGGGGTAATGGCTTTAAATTGGAAGAGGGTAGGTTTAGGTTATGTATTAGGAAGAAATTCTTTACAGTGAAGGTGGTGAGACACTGGAACAGGTTGCCCAGGGAAGGAAGTTGTGATGCCCTATCCCTTTGACATTCTGCTTTGGGTTGCTGTGCCCCTCAAAGGAATGCTGGAGTACATGCCCCAGTGTGTATGAGTCACCCTCCATGGCTCTTGTGGAAGCTTTTGCATGGTATTTCATCTGGTTACTTTTAACCAATTACAAAAACGAAGGGAAAAAAGTAATCTTAAACACGTACTAGGTCATTGTTTGATTTCTTTCCTTACTTAGCTTCAGTGAGCAAGAGAATTTAAAAGGTAAACATGTTTTTTAGCACTGAATTGTTTTTAGTACTGTGATTCACATTTGCTAGTGCCACAGTCATATAATCATTGACAAAAGGCCTTACATCACTGAGTTTCTACAGAGAAAAATGTGGACTAAGTGGTGTCTTGGACTCTCTAAGCACTTGGTTATCTAGCTGCTGCTTATTTTGATGTTGTTCAAATTCTTGGGTGTTGGTGAGAACAGTAAGAATCAGACAAAACCCAAATTTACACAGGTGGTTCAAGTATTGTTCTTTCCCTTCCCAATAGCAAGCCAGACATGGCTGTCAGCCCAGTCATTTAGCACTCAGGCTCCAAAAGTCTTCAGTCATGTAGAACATCCCCTGAAAGTCACAATTCCTTCCACGTGCGGTGACAAACGGTGCCAGCTGTATGATATTGCATGATACAGCTGGAGCACAGAGCCAAGCTCCATTGCTTTCCTATTTTCTGCCTACTGTTCACCCACCTCAGAGCAAAAGAAGTTACGCCTTTGAAAGGCCTTCACTGGCAACCAGGAGGTAGACAAATCATGGAGGTGATGAAGGGAGCAAGGTATCATTTTGCCTGTTCTACATGGACACGTAGACCTTCACCACACTGAACTGCAGGTCAAGTAGTCATAACTCATTTTATAACCTTCCACTCCACCTTCTAGCTGAAGGTAACCACTAGAGAGACCAGAGTCTTTTTTTTGTCCACTTTTTTTTTTTTTTTTTTTTTTTTTTCCTTTGCATTGGTCTCCAAGAACCAGAGGAAACTAAATCCAAATGATTTTCATAGACTAAGAGACACACTACTCCCTGTGAAGTGCTTGAACATCCATACTGGAATTCATACATGGTGGAGAAAGAGACCTCTGGGATACCCAGGTAAATTTCTTTTCTCATGAGTGATCATTATGACCTAAAAATCTAGTCCCTTTCCTTATAGCTCTGAGTGGACTTTTAGACAAGGATGTACATCTATTCTGGTTTCTGTTGGTGACATTTTTGCGTGGCACATGAAGCGACAAGATGGGCTATAACTGAAACCTCTGTGGAATATTTTGTCATGTGCAACATGGAAGTAATAACTACTACCCCACAAGGTGGATGAGACAGCTATTGTGGTATATAGTGCAGACCACTTCCTACATAGGAAGCACTGTAAACCTTATATGCACTTCATAACTCTTGTAGGTTTTCTTCTACACAGCCTTTGAGGTGCAAACATCATTCTCTTTGCAAAGTTCATGTTGATGACTCTTAAGAAGACATCTGCAGTATCAAATATAATTCATCTGGAGCATGCTGACATCACAACTTACCACTTGTAACTCGGTGCCATTTATAGACTAGCAATGTGACCTTTCAGGTGTGAAAGAAGTGGTGACAACTGAGAGCTGCCAGGTGCTGGTAGAGTGTATAAGCCAATATGTGATAAGCAGGAACCAGCATGAACTTTGGTTTCAAAGCCTAACAAAATTTTTGTGAAGGCTGCATTTGGAGCCCTAGACAGGAATTAGAAGTTGCTTTGCAGCAACCACCAAATAAGCCTTCTGCTATTGTGCTACAAAGGATGCACACAGCACTTTCAGCTTTTGCAAAACAGTTTACCACAGAGATTTCCTTGCAGGGTTACCCCTGCTGTGTTGATACTATTGTGCACAGGCAGCCAGGCTGTTCAGAGTGCACAGCTGGTTGGGGGTTTTCTGCCTCCTTTTACAACAGGCAGTCATTTCTGGCCTTCATCTTCACCATTTTAGGAGATGGGCCCCAAGCTGTGAAGTCTGAATCTGGATCCAAATAAAATTTTCTTCAACACTGGCTTAAGAACGGTTTGCTCCATTCGGATCAAAGCCCAGCTGCAAAGCTTGTCTTCCAACCAAAACTTCCTCAAAGCTTTGGGGTCTGGGGTTCTAGTTCTGGATTGATTCCGTTTCTAGATATTTCTGAAAATATCAAGAAATAGATAGAAAATAGTAGAATATTTAAGGACAGACTGTGTCCCACTGAAGTCAGTAGAGTCTTGCTTTCTTGGCACTTATTTTAAAAAAACATTTAGGTCATATAGGTAGGAAAACCAATACCAACTGTAATTTTCAGAATTTTTCCAACACACCTAATATTTTGTTGCAAATCAGACACCTTAGGGTTGTAGAATTCTCTATTTTGTGATCACATTATATTTCGTTAGACACATAACCTTTCTCTTTTTTAACTCAAGCAACATGTCCAAAAAAAGTCTGTGCTTGGTTTGACCTCACACGTTTGAATAGTTGCTTCCAGGGTGGTGGGTTAATCCTCTTAATAGATTTAGCACTAGGACAGGACAACAGATGAGAGTGGTCCACCAAGCCATTACCAGATGATGATTTTTATGTTTCTGCCATTGTGTAAAACCAAAGTGTGAGCCAAGCAGGTGAGGGCTGATGGTGCTCTGAATGGCTCAGAACACCAAGTGTTTGCAATGCGTGCAGAGCACAACACTCCCCCAGGGCTCACACAAGAGTTTAAAGAAGAGCTTTTGCACTTAGCTCTGTGTTGGGAAGAGATTTTTGGAAACAATCTTGTTCTAGGAAAAAAGAGTTTTCTAAAGCATATGTTATTAGTTATCTTCGTTGCTTGTTTGTAACAAAATTAATATTGAATGGGTTGTGCTCACTGAGCAGCACAGAAACAGCAGTTGGCTTGAAATGAAATGAGCTCAACTTGAACATGCTCAGCTTCTGATCTATATTAAGCAATTTCCTGGTAAAAGTGTGATTAAGATTATTTGTATAAACAATCATTTCTTCAGACGTGTAGAAAGAAACATTCTTGGTAGCAGGAGGTGGCTGTGGTCACTGCTGAGCATCTCAGCAACCTTTGATTACTAACCTAGTACTCCTCTGCAATGCTGTGCAGTGTTCCTGGGTTGATGTCAGTCTCTGAAACACACCAGTGGTTTCTGTTCTGAGTCTGTGTGAAACTTCATTGTGTTGGATGCAGGAAACCTTTGTGTATCTGAATTTCATTTCAGAGGCCCAATAATGACAACTGGATTTTTTTAAGTGCTTAAAAAAAGCAGAAAGGGCAAAAAAGACTTTATCAGACTTGAGAGATCAGAACAGAGCCCTGGGAAAATCTGCAGTTGTAGCAGCACCTGTCATGTCATGCTACTCTTCATGTAGCTTGGGCCATGTAAGGAGGGAAAGAGGAATAAAATCATGTGACTGCTTATGGTCACATCTCAGCTCTGTTACTGTTCTTACTGTGTGAACACAAGCAAGGGTTTTGAGATTTCAACACACAAAAAAAGGTTCTGAAAGGAATAAGCTACTAAATATCCATGTTGATGGAAAAGAAGACACTTAGGATACTTTCACAGTTATGAAAGGGGCAGGGAGAATTTTTGAAGGGTTCAACCTCACAATACAACGGTGCTGTCAGGCTCACACAACTATGTGGGACACTTTACAGCAATTGGGAAGTGGGCAGAGAAGTACTTGGATAAAAGTGAAGTCCTTTGTTACCAAAGTCATGTTTTTTACTCTTCACAGCTATTAGCTTTTCAAGTTCCCCAGCATTTTGCCATAGTGAAATGCTTCAGGCTTTTATGCAGAAAACAGTTTAATTCCAGGACATGCACAAGTGATGTAAATATTTGACACAGGACATGAGGACTTTTTTTGCCATCCAACAGACTAGCATCATAGAATCATGGAATTGTTTAGGTTGGAAAAAAACTTTAAGACCATCTAGTCCAAGCCTTAATCTAGCACACTGCAAACTCAGCCATTAAACCATGTCCCTAAACACCTTGTCTACATGTCTTTTGAATAACGCCAGGGGTGGTGAATCCACCACTTCCCTGGGCAGCCTGTTTCAACCTGACAGCCCTTTCAACAAAGTCATCTTTCCTAATATTCAAACTAAACCTGTCCTTGTGCAACTTGAGCCCATTTCCCCTTGTCTATCATTTATTACTTGAGAGAAGAGACCAAAACCCACCTCACTACAACCTCCTTTCTGGTACTTGTAGAGAGTGAAAAAGTCTCCCCTCAGACTCCTTTTTTTCCAGACTAAATAAGCCCAATTCCCTCACACACTCCTCATGAAACTTCTA
This sequence comes from Phaethornis superciliosus, assembly GCA_023637945.1. Lineage (NCBI taxonomy): Eukaryota > Metazoa > Chordata > Aves > Apodiformes > Trochilidae > Phaethornis > Phaethornis superciliosus. The sequence goes on from JAJQWJ010000002.1 coordinate 108,931,114, forward strand.
CTCTAGTCCCTTCACCAGCTTCATTGCTCTTCACAGCTCTGGACATGCTCAAACACTTCAATGTGCTTCTTGTAGTGAAGAGCCCAAAACTTTACACAGTACTTAAGATGAAGCCTCACCAGTGCTGAATATACGTGAGCAATCACTTCCCTAGTCCTGCTGCCCACACTGTTTCTGATACAAATCAGGATGCTGTTGGTTACCTGGGAACACTCTTATTCAGCCAGCTGTCAATCAACACCCCTAAGTCCTTTTTCACCTGGCAGCTTTCCAGATGCTCTTCCTCAGGTCTGTAGTGGTGCATGGTGTTGTTGTTACCCAAGTGCAAGGTGACACTTGGCCATCCATGTTGAACCTCATGCAGCTGGCTTCAGCCTATTAATCCAGCCTGCCCAGCTCTTTCTGTAAAGCCTTTCTACCCTCAGGTAGATCAACACTCCTTGCCAACTTGATGTCATCTGCAAACTTACTGAGGGTGCACTCAATCTCCTCATCCAGATCATTGATAAAGTTATCAAACAGAACTGGCCCCAACACTGAGCCCTGGGGAACACAACTGGTGACAAGTAACCAACTGGATTTAACTCCATTCACCACCACAATGGTTTTAGGCCATCCAGCCAGTTTTTCAACCAGCAAAGACTACACCTGTTCAGGCCATAAGCAGCCAGTTTCTCCAGGAGAATGCTGTGGGAAACTGTGTAGAAAGGGTTTACTACAATTTAGTTAGGCAACACCTAAAGTCTCTCCCTCATCCACTGAGTAGGTCACCTTGACATAGAAGGAGATCAGGTCAGTCTAGCCTTTGATGGTATATTATATTATATTATATTATATTATATTATATTATATTATGGCAACATAATTACTATTTAGATGAAGAAGTCCTTAAATAAGAGAAGAATTGAATTCTTTAAGAAACCATGATGGTGAATTGTGGCCTTAAGAGAAACAGCAGTGCACGTGTGTGCATCCCTTCCAGAGCCATCAGAACAGCCTTGTGGGCAACTTATGCAGAACAGTCCCCAGAACCACAGGGCACAGGGAGAGGTGAGTTCCTTCCAGTCAATTAATCCAACTTATTTGTCAGTTATCCATTGCCCATAGAAGAGTTGCTGCCTATACTTCTTCTGCCTCCTACGACTGTTCAAGCTGATAGCAATACTTCAGTATAGGTATGCATACAATTAAAGGAAAAATCTTTTTCTATCTTAAAATTGTAAACAAGGCCAAACCATCAAATTTTAAAGCTGTGAGAGCTGCTGGATATTTGGAAACAAGCCGATATAGAGTTCATTTTCACAAACCACACCTTCTCTTGCCCTTTACTTTGTATTTCTTTTCTTGCCTGTACACTACCTTCCACATGTACTTTAAAAGTTTTAGTATTCATAATTTCTTTCAGTAAAATAAGTTCAGGCAAAGTAATCTGCAGTGGAATTGATTTAATTAGGGAGAGAGGGAAACAAGCCACTGCCAAGGGAAACAAGAGAAAAAGTCCCACGCCTTTTTAACTAAGTGGAAAGATGGTCTTGGAGAGTTACGTTCTGAGGATCCATTTGTAGCAGGTCTTGGCACTGAACAATATTTTGTTTGATTGCTGTGGTAGCAGACTTACCAACAATGGTTTCACAGGGAGATTAGAGCCAGGAAAGCAGTTTTTACCAGGGAGAACTAGAAAGAATGGCTCACTAGAGAAAATAAGCAGTTCTTCAAGGACTACCAGTTTACAGATGCAGATTAGCAGAGTTTTTGCAAGAGTTTTTTGCAAGAGTGTCATCTGGCCTTCCTGTGAAGGCGAAATGCTGTATACACATGACTTATTCAGATGGGGGACTGCACAATGCACTGTTTAAGACTGAATGATATTTGTAATGAGGTTACTGTTCAAGCTCAAGTACTTTCAGAACTTGGTGAGCATAATTAATTCCACAGGTGACAAGTTCTCCCTCTGAGCTGTGGCAAAGAATAGAATGTGGGCAGTTCCTTCCTTGAACACACCATACCTTTCTCAGACATTACTGAATTGTAATCAGATCTAAATAGATTAAACCATTGTCTTAAGAGATACATCTGTGGATTTGTTCTATTGTTGCTAATATCAATCTACAATTGGACAATCAGGATTCAGTGTGAATCTTTCTGGAAATGTTGAAGGCATCCTTTAGATCAATTAAGTGCTGCAATACTAATTTAATACTAAAGCAAAATCCTCAACCTTTTCTCAGGGACTGTAACTACTTTATTGTTATTTACTCTGGGTGATTTTATAATTTCTAATGTCTACGATCCTGAACTACTGAAGCAGTAAAACTTTCATGCTGGGAGGCTCAGCAATTCATATTGCTCAGCTGATTAGGAATGTTGTTTTCCTTCACAGTGATGTGAAGTGCTACAGTTACTGAATCCATGCATTTATTTGTTATGACACCCCTGAGAAATTACTCCTTTGTGTTGCTGTTCAACAAAGAAAGAAAACAGGGAAGCAGAAAATGTAGTAGGTTTCCCAGGTTTGAGCAAGTCGCAGAAGAAAAATTCTTTATGATTTCCCTAAGAGCATCTGTTGGATCAACTTAGTCTCATATTCCCCAGAAGCTTCTCTTACCCATGACATTAGAAAGAGAATTGATGAAGATTTTTTTTTTTAAAATTTAAATAAATACATATTCTGTATGCTTGGAAAGGGAATGGTATTTTATTCCTATGCATCCTCCATTAAAATATTTTAAAAGTGTTTATAATTTTCCTGCCACTTCTCCCTATACACTCCATTCTGCAAATAAAATGATGGAATGGAAGAATAAACCTGCTAAATCTTAGTTTCAAGCTGCCCTGAAGAGTCTCCAGATTTTAATAAAAATTTAAAAATAATGCAACTCGTGCATATATACAACAACATACAATTTGTGTTTTAATTGTTTTTTGTTTGTTTTTTTATTGGTGTTCTTTGTTTGTTCATTTTGTTTTAATTTGCTGTTGTATTGTTACTGTTATCCTGTTATAAAGAACATAGAAGCTTTTGTGGTAGGGTTCAAAAGATTAATCAGAGCAGCTGGAGATGGGAAGAATGACATAGGTAACAGTTAAAAACTTGCCACATTAGCTTGTTTCTGTGAGTTATTTCCATGTTTGTTTTCCACATCCAAGTAAAGTGACCTTGTGTAAATGTAAAGTATGGCCTGTAGCTGGATTTGAAGAGTTTACAAAGCATTCGAATGACTGTATTTTCCCACCTGCAGAGAATGAAGAACAATGGCATTTCCTTGTTCTTGTCAGAGCTTTCTTATCAATTATTAGAGTTTACTTACAAAAACAAATGAGATCAGGACATTGGTGCTAACTATTATACAAAAATAAATGTAAGTGCAATGCAAGTACAGCTGTCATCCCAAAGGTTTGTAGTCTTACAAAGCTGGATGAATGGTGACAGTATGACATGTCCATGGTCACACATTAGCTGTATTGTAGTAGTGTCTCCTGTGCCAAGAAAAATACAAAGCTAAAATGAATTATTTGAGTTAAGCCAGTATTGTGTCTTCATGGACACTATTAGATAGCTTTATTTCTGGGTTATATTGTTATAGATTAATTCAGAGTGGAAAGTCACCTTCACAAGTAGGAGAGGATCACCTAGAAGAAGACTGAGAATCTCCACTAATTATCCTCACCTGGATAAAATACTAGGAAAAAATCACACACAACCAATGACCAGAAGCTTAAAAAGCCTTTTAAATTAGATACTTTCTTTTAAGATTTGTGAGGATGACCAATCATTGGATCAACTACTGCAGGCAGTGTTGGATTTTATATTTCTCAGTGTCTTCATATTGAGAAGATAAAAAATAGCTATTTAACACAAGTTACTCGGGTACGTCAGAACAAAAAATGTAGGTCAGACTAAATCAATTAATAGTATTTTCTGGCCATTAATTCCAGGAATCTCTGAAAGAATTTGAGAATATTAGGAAAAGGGTGGGCAGCAGATCTATCTGTCTAGCTCCAGCTTCTTCTCACTGGCTGTGTGCTGAGGGCAAAGCGCTCCTCTGTTTGGTGGCTACTGGGAAAGGGAGGTTCTTTAGCTTTCTTGTTTTCGATTAATCTTCCCTCCTCTCTGAGCTTCTATACCATTTATACCAGGATCTTTTTACATGTATAAATCTGGATGTCTTGTAAAAAATTCTTCTGTGTGTGACAGAGAGGAAGAACCATGCCTTCAGCCACATGGGGTCTACCTTCAGTCTGGCAGGGATGTGGCAATTTATCCTGAAGTTTTTGTGTGAATTTTATCAATTAACTTCGCACCAAATGCCTTGTCTAAACTCTCTGGACTGCCCATACTCCCCAGCAACAATCACTATGAATAGGAGTACAGCTCTTTCAGTGAATGTCTCCTACAAGTAAAGTATGTGCTGATGTGCCTGCCCACCTACCCAGTTTTTCTACAACAATGTCAGTTTGGAATGATTGTTTTTCATTTTATTTTATATATTATTCATTTTATTTTATTTTAATTTGTAACATATGTGAAATAGAAAAAAATAATTAATTTAACCATAGAACCATGGAACAGCCCAGGTTGGAATACACCTCAAAAGAACCAAGGTTAAACCTTTAAATTTAAATTGCTATGGTGAGTGTTCACAGTGTTAATATGGAAATGCAGTTGGCAATCATCATCTGAAAGCACAGCACCAAAAACCAGGCCCTACTCACAAAACTTTTTGAGTCATACATAAATACATGTTTTCTACAAGCCTTTACTTGGTCTTCTTTATGAATGAGTTATGTGCCTCATATGTTGAATTTAGGCTGTGAAGCTGTCCCAAAGCATAGCAAGTTTTTATTTTGTCAGTCTATGTCCCTTAGCCATAAATGAATGCAGTAAGAATGGTGATGGAAAGAGAGTCTGGGGCTGAGCTTTAGAGACACACAACTGCTCTCTTGCTATATAAACAACCAAGGCAACAACCACTGATTGGTGTGAAGGAGCTTTTAATCTTCCTCTCCATGGAAATCTGTGTTAGTCACAAATTTACAGCTGGCTTTGTGTCATATGAATTCCAGTCAGGTCTATTGCTCAGTTTAATTCAAAGCAGCTCCCTGTTTCCCAGCTAATGCTTCACAACTGAGGCTCAAACATATATCCAGAATCTGATTCTGGTCCATATAGACAGATAAAACGTTTGGCCATGGGTTTCATAGATTTACAAGATATTCTATGATGGAAAAGGATAGAGGCAAATCACTTTGCCCATGACATTTACTTGTGACTGGAATACTGACTCAGGGATAATTTATACTTTGAAGACAAAAGGCATTTTTGCTATGTTATTTAAATTCTCTTGCATGCATTTTGAAGTCTTGGCCTCAGTGTAGTAACAGTCTGCATATCTTCACTTCTGCTCAACTATGCTATGGTCCCACTTCTCCAGAAAAAAGCAGGAATTTTCATAGAGTATTCCTTTCAGTTTAGTTTACTCTTACTTACATTCTTTAGTATCATATGAAAACCACCCTCACTACAGTGGTTTGACCCGTATTCCCTTGGATTTAGTCACTTGTCCAAATAACCCTAAATATTAAACTATTTCACTGTTTTAGAAGCAAACTGTAAATACTACTCCTTCCACCCATCTGTGCTTTCATTCTAAATGAAACAGTTGCTTTACTTGACTAATTCCAACATTTTTGTTATCCCATCAGAAACATGATATCTTAACAAACTCAAATCAAGTTTGAAGCAGCAAAGAACATCTTAATATTTAAGCATTTTGAAACAAATTGTATTTCACAGATGGCCGAGTGAATAAACCACAGGAACTGACTTTTGCCCCCAAGGAGATCTCACCCACAGAATTTCAGAAATCAAATTGTTTTAAAACTGAGTACTTGAAAACCCTTACATCCTCCCTTGAAATAAAAACAACAAGTTGGAAACAACCTGAAGATGAAAAAATAATCTAGTAAGGCTTAAAACCTAAAAGGAACAAGGTACTATCTGAGTACCTTCCATATCACATTAAAAGGAACAGTTAAGTCCCTGGTTGCCTGGATGGAATTCCTTGCATATGCTGGGATTCCTTGCATATGCTCTGTGAGATCAACAGTCATTACATATTTTTTTGTGTGTGTGAAAGATGAGAGAAAGGAGGAAGGGATTATGGAATAAAAACAGCTGTTGAATTGTGTCATTTATGGTCATAAGCCCACTCCCTCCTTTCCTTCCCCTGCCCAGTCACATAGGGAAAACTGCAATACTTCATGGAGATGATCAGAATCTAGCAGAGCATTCCACTACAGGATTAGCTTGGCAAGAGGGGTGGACACAGGAAAGCAAAATCAGATTCATATTGTGAGTAGTCCTCACACATTTTTTCCTGAACCTCCTCAACTAAAGCCCATCAGAAGTATGCATCTGTCCCTGACATTTCTTCAGTTGCTTTGAAAATCATGGCTAAGACTGTAAACAGGTATTGAGAAAAAGCCTGCTCAGGGACTCAAGTTCAGACATATTGTGCTTAAAGCACCTTACGCTATGGAAAAACTCATCAGTCACCTTCTGGAACCATTCACAGGTTTCAGATTCCACCCCAATTGCAGGAGTTCAGGCTGGAGGTAACAACTCTATGAATCACTGGGGAAAGATGCCCATTTACAAGGAAATTACAGAGTTTCCTAGTAAACTGAAGGTGAGAGAAAACATTTCTGGAAATTGCTGTAAATTTTATCATTGCAGTGGAGTGAGGATTTATCCATAACTTTGATGAGTAAGGGTTGTATATCTTTGAGAAAGGGTGGTGACGATGTTTTGGCTGACTTCCAAGTTTTTTCCCTCCCACTTCAATCTTACATGGATTCAGCCTGAGCTGTTCTTCATCTACAAAGTTACTAGTGGGCATTTTGACATGGTAGAAGTGATAGTGGTTGGATTGGCTCAACACTGGGGGTATGGGAAGACAAGATAAGCGTGGATGGACAAACTTTGCAGTAACTCATATTAAGGAAGAATTCCCTTCTAGGTATTTCATGAACATCCTAGCAAAACCTTTAGTCATGTCATGTACTCTGAACACTTAGCAAAAGGTGCCAACCCTCATCTCCTGGTAGGAGCTCACCTGTGAGACAGAGAAGTTGGGCTAAGGTGAATTAATTGGCAGAGCCTGCTAATGGAGACCTTCTGTATGACTCTTCATGACACAAAATACATCAGAAGACACCCTGTTCTTTGGCTTAGCTATGCTTACCCTGTGCTGTTGGTAGCTTTTAATAGGCTGTGCTGACTAACAGAGAATTTTTCCCACATTTCTGTCCTGCATGAATATGCATGCAAAACACTGAAGTACAAGCCTGGCTTTCAGAATAGCTGAACATCTCAATTAAAGAACCAATTTTTCAAAAGCCCCAGCACCCATGCAGGGAACAAAAAGTAGCCTTCAGAACTGAACAAAACAAAATCCACTTTAGCATCCATGAGAGCAATGGGAATCTTGGACAGCATGTGACTGAAATGGCCCAAAGGAACTGAACTCCAAGAATCTGTCTGTGCACAGGGCTCCTAAGTCCTTCCAGAATACATCCTTCGTTGCTGCACCTTGTACTTAACTATGACAAAGTCACCACTATGTTTAGCCATGTTTAGCTATTTATACTCATGAAACCAGTGGATTCTGATTGTAAATCCGAGATTGCCATCTGCTCAGTAGTGTTCCTGCTTTCTGAGGGCTTGTTTGCTGCTCTTTCATTGTGCCTAACACACATTCTCGCTGCCACTGAGATCAAGAGGAATTTATTGTTACAAGTGGCCACAGAGACGGTACCTATATAGAGACTGTACCTACATAAGATGGTAAGTTAAGCACTCCTAGTGAAAATCTTTGATGAATCAGAGAAATAAAAGCAAGGTTTAAGAAGAAAAAGGTATATGCTGGGAAGTATTTCTCTGCATTATACTACTGCAGAGAGGATGCATGTGGAATACATATAAAAGCATTCAAGAACACTCAATAAACTCTTATTTTGCTTTGGTTGAAATTTGCAAGCTGAAAATAATGCCCCTTTTGTGTGAGAAAAAATACTCTAGATTGAAACAGTTCAAGAAAATCTGCATAAACTCAAACTATTCCTGAAGACAGAGATCAAGTCCCTGAAAAAATTGCCCCTGAAACCACTATGCTGATTACACTTGTCTCCTGCTTCATTTTCTCTTCTTGCAGTCCATCCACATTCTTCACACTTTCAGTCCCAGGATAATCAGTGTTTGTTGCTCATAAAACTGCTCATTCCACAGTGAACTTAAGAAGCATTCTCTATGAGACTTCAGAGTATGCTGAAAAGAGCAAGCTGTATGTTCAGTTGTTTGGTGGGTTGAAAGTTAATCAATGGCTGCTGTGCACTTCCAGTTTTGAAGGCTTCATTTTTGTCTTTGTTTCACAACACAGCTTGGAATTACTTCATTCAAATGGACATTCATACTTTATGGGTTCTTAAGAACACTATAATACTTAAAAATGAGATATCCAACCTCTAAGAAAAAGAGCTCTACTTTTATTTATGGATTTTTTTTTTTTTTTTGCAAATTTCAGATAACATAAATTTAAAAGCAGAACGATACCACATCAGTAATTTCTTTTACTTGGTGATTAAAGTGTATGTAGGCAAGACAGAGAGATCAGATGACTGGACAGATCACAGGGACTTTAAAATGTCTCTTACATTTCCAGAATTCCTTTCCTGGTAAGACTTTTAAATCTCACAGCTGCTATTCTTTTGCTTGTCTGATTATTTCCCCAGATGTGAAAATGCTGCAAAAGCATTTTGTGACCCTTCATAGAAAATATTTTGACTCAATGATCAATGACACAGAAGTTTCTGCTGAATTGTATTGCCTACCTTTGGTGTTAGAGTGGATAAAAAACAAACCAAAACCATTATTGATTCTCAATCATTGTTCTTGGAATTGAGGTATTTAGGGTGGGGTTTTTTTTCCCAGCAAAGGTGTTTTCTTTAGCCTTTTAGGAGTTTTGAACCTGCTTCCCTGTATCTCCTTTATGCTTTAAAGCCCTAGTTAACCAAACAGTTTAAAGCAATTAAGGGAGAATCTTTCTCCTTCAGTGGAGACTGATTTCTGGCCCTGTACTATGTGCCGTGACAAAGTCTGCAAATCAGAAAGAATTTTTTTTAACAATTGTCTTCAATGTTGCTACACAAGCACCTAAGAAAATAGAGAAGGAGGAGAGGGAAAAGTTATTTAGGAGAGCTGTGAGGCAGGGGAATTCTGGGAAAGTACTAGAGAGAAGTGATTCCTATTGCTTTGTAAATTCCTTGACTGATGGTTCCTAGTTCTTTTGCAAAATGTCCCAGCTACCAAACCTTGCAGAGACAAAATTAACCCATTCTTCACACAGGGATGACTGACTCATGACCACCTGATAAAGTGGGGAGATGGTCAGTACTGGCAAGTGGCTCCTGAACTTCCAAAAAGGGCCAGTAATCTGCAGTGTGGGGAGCAGATGTAGGCTCTCCAGCTCCTCTGTTGTGGTGAGAGGACACCAGAAGTCCTTCTAATTCTGTTTTCCTTCACATCTTTCATTTTTTTTCTTGCTTCATAGCCTATAGGCTGTTGTGTTAAAAAATATTTCTATTTTCTAATGCTTGCTCTATATCATCTCATGCCAAGCTCCCAGACTCTCTAGCAGAAATGTGTACCATAGGCTTTGACAATGCTTGATAAATTAGTGATAAATCTTTCACAGCTACACACACAAAAAAAAAAAAAAAAAAAGGAAAAGAAAAAAGAAAAACCCAACAAAAAACAATCTAGAAGGTAACCTGACTACTTGTCTCTATAGCCAAGTGTTTGCTTTCTCCAGACTTGAGATACTGCTACACAAGATCAGGCTAGGACCCAAAAATGCTGTTTCTTTTCATAGTAAGTCTCAAGGGCATAAGCTAATGGTTGGAGAGATCAAGACGGAATCCTGTTGCACAGCCAAGTACAAGGACAATTTTATAAACTTGGCCAAGTGCACATCAAAGTTCATTATCTTACCGTATATCTAAAAATGTCTGTCTGTCTGAAGGCAGGAAACTAAGTTAAAATTGATGATTTTTTTTTTTTTTTTTTTTTTTTTTTTGGAGAGGAAATTAGGCAAAACAACTGCTGGTAACAACTGCCCACAGATTTATCAGCCTGCCTTTACAAAGATAGTGAGATATAAAATTTGGCAAAGGAAATGATTTCTAGACAGATGCTCTCCCACTTCATTTAAGGCTGTCTTTAAGAAGCACCGTTCAACTTTCTCACCAAAATGGTGTTACCTAGCTTCCCCACAAGAAAGGGCTTTCTGAGGTCACTTCTTTATGCTCCTTCCAGTAATACTCGCACATATAAGAAAATTCCAGGGTGAAAGAAACCAGGCTGACAGGATATATTCTATGGTTACATTGGTTTAATTTCTTAGAAAAAAACATCACATTTTCTGTAATTCGTTTCATAATCTGTCATTTAGAGTCAACTATTTATCCTGAAGAGATGGACAGCCAAATTCATGGGTGAATCATATTGAATTCACTGAGGTTTCTCAAGATACTACTGGGTGCACAATTAGGCTGTTTCCACTGTTTTAAAAGACCTCTTTTTCTGAAGTGGTGCTGTGCTTCACAGCTTCTCTAGAGGCTCTGTGTGGAGTTAGGGTGTAGGACACTAAACAAAGGTGTCAGAACCTGAGCCAGAGGTGGTCATGTTCAGTCTTTTAGATGGGAATTCTTTAGACAGGAATTAGTGCTAGAATGCATTTTCTTCTGTTGAGCCTCATATGAAAAGATATGCTGAGGTAAGTCAGGACTCAGGTATGCATGATAATCTGTCTCTCTTTTTTTCAATATTCTGGTGGTAAATGTCATTTATCAAGGGATAAGCCTTGATGTGACACAGTTCCTTGCTCATCTTTCTATACTCTAAAGTATTGGAAGCAAAACATTTCCAAGGGGAAAACTTCCCAGGAAGACAATATGCTCCTCCAGAGAAGTGCAATTTCCCAGGCTGGATTGTGCCTGCAGACAGTATTTATCATGGAAACAATAATTTCTTTTCCCAGAGAAGAGGGAGAGTGGGAGAGGCTAAAAGGTAACAATTCAGTTACCTAAAGGGAGTCAGCAATTTCAGTTTGATGTTCTAGGTTATCAAAGACATCCTCATATGACACAGGCCCTAAGAAATATTTCAGGATAGACAAATAAAAGTAAGCTGGAATACCCTAAGGCACTGAAATGTCTCTGGACACCTATGTTTAGGTGAGTGAATCCCACCCTCCCACTCAAATGAAGCAATGGAAAGCATCTGGTGAGCAGAGAATTATCTGAAATGGAAGGAAAAACCCTACAAAAGGCAGCCAGGGTATGCCCTCAAGAGTCTCAGATAGAAAAGCCCACAGGATTAAGGGCGTTATAACAGGAAAGGAAAGAGAAGATTACAGTTGAGAATATGAAGAGAGGAAAAAAGAGAAGAATAACTTTGTTCTGAATATGGCCGTCTAGCAAATGGCAAAATCAAGCACTAGAGAAACAGGTGCTGGAAACAGTATGTGAAAAGTGAGGAGCAAAGAGAGAGGGCAGATAGAATTCAGAGAAACACATACAACCCACCAAGTTTAAAATAAAGTAATACACCACACTCCATAAAACTACTTTCAAGTACTTCCCAAACAATTTCCCTCAAAAATGATAAATCACTAGTTTCTACAGTGAGATGGAACATGTTCTCTTAAGACTTTCCCTAATTCTTCCATAACATTTCAGGAACCCTCAATTTCTCTTTGTCAGCTGCATACCACATCTAACACCTTCCCAGACAATTAAATGAAAACAACATGAGCCTGACAGCCTTTACAATACAGGAAGAAACCACACAGGATGGGAATAGACAAAAAAAAAAAAAATGATCCATTTTTCCACAAAAACAATCCAGAGGGCAAAATTCTCCTAGGAGTTCTGCTCCAAAGTAAGGACAATTACAGTGCTGTAATTAAGACAAAGTTACCAATTGCTTCTAATTACATTTTTTAATTCTACTATTTTTTATGCTTCATCTTTCTTTGAAATCTATTGTTCACTGGAATGAGCCTGAACAGCTGTGAGCCTTCCTTGGTGATGTGCATTGGAAATGCTATAATTTGAACTAAGTAAATGTGCACATACTGCTTGTCTTTATCTCATTAAATTGTAACACCGAATACACTCTACACACAGAAAACCACCCAGATATCACAATTACTTGTAGGAGGCCAGCACTTGATACTTAGAGACACCAGGCTTGCCTAGAGGTCACCTGGGATTAACTCCCACACTGCACAATACATATCAGTTTCATAGACCTCATAAAACTGGGATTAAGATTTCAGCCCTATATTAAGATACTTGACATATTTTCAGCTGTTTTAAAAATGAAAGGGGGAGAGAGCAAAGAAAATTTTCTTAGGAGAAAATGTGGGGCACAATTTACATTACAAAAACGTCCTTATCTAAGCAATATTATTTTTTTCCCAGTGCTCTGTCAGGAGACAGCAATCCGAAAGGACTGTATGAGGATGTAATTTTCTTTCCCCAAAATAGGAATTAATACCTGCCTAGCAAAACTACACCAGAATCCAGGACTTGTTGCACCTCCAAGAGAGAAAGTTTTACTAGTAGCTTCTCAATTCTTCATGAGACAATGATTTCCATCTCAGTTTAGGTTTAAACAGAAGTAGGGAGGTGTTGCTTTTTACAAATTTCTCTTTACTGTGTTTCTCCCAGCTCTAGATCACATTGCATGAAAAAATGCCTGTGTGTCATCTTTGGCTTTCCTACCTTTCTTGCTGATCTTTGTTGTGGACTAGTACAGCTTTTAGATTTTGTTCTTCATAAAATTCAAGGACTCAGAATTAAGTGTTATTGTGAGCTGTATGTTTTCTATCTGAATAACAGAAAAAACAAAATCCTGATATAATCAGTAACCCTTATGCTCAGTTTGCTGAAATGATAGGGACTAGTCAAACATTGACTATCTTTGGAGCCTCTGAAAATTCCAAGACTATTTTGCCTCAGGACAGAAATTATACAAAAACCTTTTCTTAATGAAAAAAAAATACTTTGAAAGTTTGATTGAGTGCTACATATATGGAGGTCAGGTTATTCTCCAGTGGCCTCCACAAAAAAGCTCAAAGCCTCATTTAGTGCTTCCCAGCCTGCCTCTCTTAGCCTGGGTGAGTTGCCATGGCATCTGCACAGCACTTTGAAAAGAAGCAAAAGCCAACGTAGGCTACAGCTGAGTCAGCTCAGTGGCTGACCTATTAAAAAGACTATTGCCTAAAACTGAGCATTCCTGATTGCTTTGACATGAAGCACAGGAGTTTAAGACAGATTAAAACACTACTGAGACAAGATGGTGCATGTAAGTTATGAGCAATAAAATATTTCATTTAGCCACCAGGCTTATCGAAAAATTAGAAGGTGCCTCTGTATCATAACACCAGGTGTCAGAGAAGCTGGCAACTAAGGACAAAATAACACACCAGTGTTCAAACAAGCACATAGAACCCAGAGTAAAAGAACTCAACAGCTCTTTTTTAGTATTGGGCAAGGGTTAAAACTTTGGTGTTGCCTTTGCTCTGATTTCTCCAGAACTAGACAGATAGGAAGCACAGGTTTCCTAGGAAGGAAGTAGGTGATAGAGGCTGTGGTCACTTGATTAGTACTGATGTGGCACATTAAGTTCCAGTCGAGTGATAAGGATATGCCTCTTCAGAGGAGGACTGTGTTCACCTCCAGAGAGATGCCTGAAGTTTCTTTCTACTAGCTGCTCATTTTTCAGTATGTGTGGCATCTCATTCAGTGCCCGGGTTTATTGTGAGGGCAGGAAAAATAGCAGAAGAAACAGAGGCCAACAGTTTTGTTTCTCAAGCCTCTGATCAGCCTGTCAAACTCATTTTCCTGCCAATAACAGCAAAAGCGTGTAGTGTTTGTGTAATAGTGGGAGACAAAATTCATAAGCACATGAAGAAATTCTACTTAAACTTTTAGGAGCTACTAAACCACCTTATACTGACAACTTTGCATGCAAAATACTGGACATCTCCTGTTTTAGTACAACATACTATTTCTTCCTAAAGCAGTCACTGTTAAATCTTCTTTGCTGTACAAGAAAGAGAAGGGGAATTTTGTCTTGTAAATTGAAACTTTTTTTCAGCATCATGGGGTTTGTTTTTTTTTAAACTTAGCTGAACTAATGCCTATTTCTTCAGTCATCCATGACTACTGTGAAAATAATAAGAAGAGTATGTCGTTCCTAAATAGAAGTCATAGGGAGTGTCCCTGGCTCATTTGCCCATGCTCCAGCCTCCAGCTTCAAAAATCAGGGACTGGCCATACCCTGCTGCTCATTCTGCTTCTGGTATCTTTCAGGTCTAGAGACCAGAGGTAGACTGCATCTGATAAGGAACTTTATTTTGTCCCCAACCCCCCGAGACCACTGAAAATGTTCCTAGCCTTACAGCTAGGGCTCAAGAGGGAAAAATAGCTCACATGCAATCTAAGATGTTTGTAACCAAGGATGAAGATACATTATGTGAACCAAACACTGCCCATTTGGTCCCATGACACCCAAGCTCTTTGCAGCCTTCCTGATGGAGAGAGCATACAGGCAGATGAACGCAGGCTCCTTTGGAACATTCTGCCCACTGGAAGAGAAGAAATCTGCCTTTCACATGAAGTCATTTTGCCAGTGTTTTGAATAGTATTTTCCGCATGTTTTTCCTATGAGATCAGCAGTCATGCCCTACTGTTCCACATTATCAGCCTCTTTTTTTTTTTTTTTTTTTCCTCCCTGTGTTTTACATTAGCGAATCAGCCAGCTCTGAGATCATATTACGTAAGTTTCTTGTTTTCTTTTTTCAATTTCTGTGTTTCTCTAATTAATAGGAAGTGGCCTTCCATTATGGCCTCGAGATGATAAATGGCTTCCTTTCCTCATTTGTCCTCGGCTTAGCTACGAGCCCATTGTTCCCTGAGCCCAGCTTCTTGTTCCTCTTTCCCAATGCTGCCAGCCCCAGGGCTGCTGTGCTTCACAGAGCAAGAACCACTGCAGGGACAGGGCAACCATGTCACGAATGTGTTTGGCCCTCACTGGCCAGAGGCCCCTGCGACAAAAAACTTTTGCATAATGTAAAAACCTTTACTGCACGCAATAAACCTCAACCTGCAACTTTGGCTCTGACTGTTAGGCCCTCTTGTAAGTAGGATTTGTCTCACCTAACATTAACCTCCTGAAGGACAATTGTCTGAGCTACTGAGCTTTTTACTGAGGCTTTCTTTGTAATCAGTGCAGAGGAGCATTCAGCCCACCTGAACTGGATGACTTTTCTCAGGAGGTGCCTACTTGCCATTGGCTATAGAATGAACTGAGGCTGCTACTAAATTAAATGTCAACTTTCCAGATAACTGAAATGATACGATGTGAATTCCATCTCACTGTTTCCTGCACCAGTTGAAACCCAATCTGTGTGCACAAATCTCTCCTTTGTACCGTAGCCTAAGATGTTGACTGCTGCTTCCGTTTTCTTTTTTTGAAGCTGTTGTATTATTTCCTTTTCTTCTCTCTCATTACTGGAACTAGTAAAATAATTTGCAACAATTGCATACCTATATGTAATTAAAAATTCGGAAAAAAAATCTGTGAGCACGTTCCAATTTTCTTGCTTTTTAAAACATGCATATGCTTTTTAAAATTTAGTGATTGCATCATATGCAGACAGTTGGCTGAGGATATTCAGTAATTAAAATTCAAAGACTGTGGGTTATCCTGATTTGGATATATTGACCACAGACTATTTTTCCTTTTCTATGTCAGAATAACAACTAGTGGCTATTTGAAGTAACTCACCTGGCTCTGTTCAGCACTTGTTTAAAAGCATAGTGTTGGTCTGTTTCAATGAGCTGGCTGTATGGCAATAATTTGGAGCTGGGATGGAATTATTTAACCTTCTGAAACATGATTGCTTGAGATTATCTTGTCTAAAAATTAGATTTCGTGAGTTGAAAATTTATTTTCTGCAGGTGAATCCTAATAATCCACTTAAAATTCATAGTCTCTAAGATTGCTACTCTTGAATGTATTTGCTACAATATTCTGGAAAAAAAAAAACATTCGAAAGAGTGTGATGTACTGGAAATACATTTCCTACTTTTCTCCAGCAAGTTAGAAGCTTAGACATAACTCTGAACTACGAACAGGTTTACAAAAGGTGAACTGTTATTGCCTTATAAAAATTAAATTTCTTCTGGAAGGAAATGCAGACAGTCATTTGGCTGTCTTTGCTATTTAGGATGTTACAAGGGAGTGGTCATTTCAACCTTAGCCATGTTTTCGTGCATGCAGAAGGCTGAAGAGTATTTTAGATTTTGGTTTGGGAAAAAAATTCTTGGGTCCTGAAGTTCTGTTTAAAACAAGGCTGAAATATTTAGAACCAGACTGTTTCATGGAGCAGAACACAGCTGTAACAACTGTTAAAGTATGATCCCTTATTGACAAAGCTCAGGAGACAACAGCCTGTAAGTAAAGAGTTGACATGACATGTGTCATGTCCTTGTGTCTACACTGAGAATCCTTTCATCGAAGAAGTGGCCAAATCACCCTTCTCAATAATCTGTAATCTCTTTTGCCTTCCTGGCCTTGTCCTCATGTCTTGATAGAAACTGAGTTGCCTTCCAGTAGGCAATTCTAATGCATTACTTCTTTCTCATCCTTCCTATGTTTTAATTTTGTTATTCCGTATTTCTGTCCTGTTTGGGCTAGGATTTCCAAGTCTGTGTTCCTTGCAATGGAAAAGACTACTCAGCCAGCTGGTATTCTCTCTCTCATATATTAATTGGTCAGAAAATCCAAAGGACAGAGCTCTGGACATGTTTCAGTGAGATGAGTAAGGGAAATGGGACGTGGCAAAACTGATACTTGGGCGTCTGGTAGCTGAATGCTAGGGCAGCACATGCTGATAAGAGATACCAAACAGAGGATCAGTTCCACAGAGATGTGCTGGAAAGCTGATTTAGAATCCATGCTTAAACACAGTTCCAAACAAACAGTGATCTGAAAGTTGACTCCAGCTCAGCAACACGGTGAATATTCAGCTAGGCTTAGAAAATATTTTGTTCTAAAGGTTTTAGTGATTTTCATTTTCTACAGGAAAACACTCACTGAATTACAATTATGCACTTTTCACTTAACACAGAAAAAGATATGGTTATTTCTTTGCAGTCTGAACAGTTGATTTAATACTGCATCTTGGTTGGAAATTTGTCAGTGCTACTGATAAACTTTCACAAATTTCAGAAGGGATTGTTCAAAGAGAATGACAGGCATTAGCATGCTTGGCAAAAAAATGTCCAAACTCACTGCTCAGCACATTCCTGATCTTCCTGTAAGGTTCTCTGGAGGAAACACGTTGTAACCACAATTTCAGAAATTCCATTTTGGTTGCAAGAACTTTGCCCATTCTAGAAACTGCTATGTCAATGCTGGAGTAAAGTGACATCCAGAGCAGTAAGAAAAGTAAAATATTCAGGAACACTTCCCTCTCAAAAAGTATCTGTAATAATGTCAGGCTGTGTCCCTTAAGATCTGGAAAACCTCTTAAATGCTTTCTTCCAAAATTTCTGTTGCAGTTTCCAAAGGCCCATCTCCAAAGCCTTTTCTCAGTGATGCAAATCTGTGAGATCTTGTATGAACACTGGTCAAATGCAGCAGGTCTACCTTCTGGCTGAGGAATCCAGAAATTTACAGGACTTATGAAGCAGATCTGAGGCCTTTATCTGGCCTACTTTGGTAGTGACAAGAAAGCATTATGATAACTGAAAATGATTGTGATCACATTGATATCCAGGGCGGGCTCATGCAAATTGAAGAAGTTTTCTTTAACGGACAGTGGTGATGGTCTTACACCAATACATGGGGAAGGCAGACAGCTCCAACACAAAGAAACCACATCAAACAAGAAATATTATCATAGGTCAGAGTGGAAAAGCCCAAGCATCAGGAGTGTATATGTTCTGTGGCAAGAAAAATGACTATACTCTACGCCTGTCTGTCTAGTATCCTTCACAAGTGTAGAAAAAGTCAAAAAGGAAAAGGAGGCTGGGAAATTTCCCATCCTTACTATTGTAAACCATGCACAACACCTGGAAATGCTTACAATTCCAGTAGTGACTCAGAATATAGCTTTTTTTACAAGCACTAGTACTCTTCACTCTATTGTTAATATGAGCAACATAGACTCGCAAATACTACAAACACTTCTGGGGATATTCACTCAAATTTTGCTTCAACCAGACTTAAGGCATTTATATTTATTTTCTTGGGTTACTTTCTTCCCTCTGGAGAGAGCCAGTAGCAGAATGAATGAGTGGCAGCTAGGTTATGTCTACAAAGCAAGAGAAAAGGATGCCTAGCTTTAGCTAAGCAACTCTCAAGTACCTCTGTGTACCACTGGGAAGTGGTATTAAAAGTCAAGCACCAAAGCCAGGAATCCAATATCTGATTCCCTGTGATCAATTGCATACTTTTTTGTTTCGTTTTTTATCACCTCATCACTTAAAACAGTTATTATAATAAAATGATTCTATTAAGGACTTATTAGAAAAAAACATACCGTAGACTCTCCCCACAATAATAGTAATTAGGTATCCCATCTGTTCTGGTCTCCTGAAGTGATGACTCTACCTTTGTTTTGGACACTTATTTGTTCTTATAAAGGGTAAAAACTTTTGTTTGCTGCAATTGTTGTAAGGGCACAGTCTGATAAGAGCAGGGCTGCTCAGACCTACCCTGCTACCCTTGTAGCATTTGGTTCTGTCCTCCTGCTCTCCTGCTTGTCCACTCCTTGCACCTGGACAAGGAGAAGCCTGATGCCAGGCTGCCTGTGCCTGTTTGGTTCACACAGTGCCTACTCCTACATCATCCTTATCTGTCTGCATACTCCTGGACTCTCTCTGTTTGACATACAGTAATGCAAACAAGCTCCTCCTTCTTCTTACACATAAAAGGCAATGTAGCAGAAAAAAGTCACATATAAAATTTTCACAAGAGGAGATCTTTAAAGTTAGGTTTGAAGACAGATGGGGTCACAACTCCCTAGAAAAGGCTAACCCCTAAAGAAGAGCCTGACTCTAGCTCAGGCCAAGGTGAATTCTGGGTGGGAAAGAGGGCAGGTTCAGTGAAAGAAGAGGGTGGGACATTTAAAAAGGTCAAATGATGTTCCTTGCCAAACCACACGTTTTGTAGCCAGACCAGCTGCATTTGCTGGAAGCCTGCTTCAGCAACCTGAAAAGTCTGTGCCAGATAATTTCAATAAAGAAATAGCTTGTTTTCCTGCAGTATTTGCCACACAACATTGTCATTTGCATCTAACATAGTACTACAGGTTTCTGCATCTATGCCAACTTGCAGAAGTTACAAATGACAGAGGTGAAGATACTGGTAGCTGGTAGGGCAGGTGAGTAAGGTAAGGGAGGGAGTAAGGAGGCAGCATGGAGTTTTATTCTGTGCATAGTAACAGCTGAAGTAACTGGAAGTATGGATGCTTACAGTCACTTCAATGGCCAAAGGTTTTGAAGTGACTGGGGTGGGTAACATCCAAAACTTGTGTTAAACTGCCTACACATTGAGGAAAATGCAAGTGCTTTGCTTTGACTCAGGTCTTTGTCTTTAGAACCAAGAGCTAGAATTCAATCTGAGATGAAAGCTCCTATTTTGGAAACCAGTTTTGTGCCATAGAGCACTCCCCATAACCTGTGCCAAGACTGCACGAGTGCAGGTCACCTGCAGCTGCAGCTCTGGTATTAGACTACCAACTACTTGTTTAACAAGCAACCATGATGTGACCATGTTTTTGAACTGGTCTTATTTCAGCACAGCATTAAGGTTTACATTACAAAACACTACCCCTCAGTTAATATTTCCTTTAGCCTTTGATGTCTGTTTACTGTTCCACATACCTGTTTCTATTTTAAGTCAGAGAGGGTTTCTATGTACCTAAGAGAACACGTATCTAAATGAATGTTTCTCCATGGATAATACAGTGGGTAATTTTAGGTCTAGAACACATACTGAGAAGTGCACAGCCTGCCAGAAGGATTATAAAACCAGTTGTGTGTTTTTCAAATCTAAAGGACAGGTTTCAATTAAGCAAAGCTAGGTTCAGCTGTACTAAAACCAGTGCCAGGTAGACAAGGCTTTTCTGATCCCTTTGCCTCCTCACCCACCCTTCCCGTTTTGTTCTTTTGGCCAGATACAAAATGAATATTTGTTCTAAACTTGCAGCAACCTTTGCAGCATCACAGTCAATAGTAAGGCATTCTAAGGTAAAGAATTTCTATATAGCTGAAAGACTAGAGGGGTGCAAGAGGCATGCCAGAACCTGGCCCATTGCCAGGAGGATAACCTACCAGTTGGTATTCTGGAGCTCACTAGCATTAAGCAGGCAGGAAGATGCTTGTGTGTTTTACCATTGTATAGCCTCTGACCCTGTGCCAAAATAAGCTTCTGAACTGGATGCACAGCGCAGCATCTAAAACGCTTCACTGTCCCAACTGCAGTAAAAGGAAAATGCTTTTTTTCCCTGTTGCTATGTACTTTGGCAGATATCCCACCCAAAGAATTGTGCTCAAAGTACTCTGGAAACACCTGCCAGGAGACTACTTGGGAATGTTGTTTAAACAAGCGTACCTGCCAACTTTCCAGCACTGTTGACTTTACAGTACCAAAAACGCGTCCTATTTTAAAACAGACTTGATGGATAACAGGAACTGGGCCATAAGGACAAAGCACAGAATGTGCTTAGAAATTTGCTTGTAATTTTTGAAGCTGCTCAAAGTAAGTATCTGTCTAATGTACAGACATTTCAACATGTAGCAGTACACGTGGTTGGACTTGAGACAGGAACACATACGTAATAATGGTATGTGTTGATGTTGTGCGAGGAGAGGAAGGATATGTTTTTCCTACAGTAATTTACTTCCACTTTATTTTATGCTGATAAGACATCTTCTCAAGTGTGTGTGCTCAGTATTTTTAGTAAAGCTATAAAAATTTGCAAGGGAAAGCTTTCACATACAGCTTTTGTTCTCAGGAGAGGTCACACAGATGCAGAGGTAACAGCAGTAACCACCTGACAGATTTGTTCACTGAAGGGGAGATAGAGAAAAATGTCCATTTTACATGCACAAACTTATGCACACACACACCAGCAGAGACAGAGTTGCCAGGCAATGATGTCTGGCAGATATAGTCTGCTTCATTAACCTCAGTCAATGCATGACACATGCCAGATATCCTAATGTGGAGGCAATTTCCTGCCATCCCCATCATGCACATACTACTTTTATTCCCCCATTTAGTGGTGGTTTGGTGTTTTTGGGGTTTTTTTTGTTTGTTTTGTTTGAGACATGAGCAGCTCACTGGCTGTTTCCTTAAAACCTATCTGGTTCCTTAGAGGATTTCAGAGATCATGCCTTTGTTCTTGGCCCACTCCTACCATGTGCTTGTGTTGGAGAACTTGAATCCCACAGCAACTTTCTGCCTCTGAAAATCTGTGTGGTTGTCCTACTCCCCTCCACTATTTCTAGTAATAGCCTCATCCACATTTTTAGTCTCTCCAGGAAACTTGAGCAAACACAAAAAATGGCTCTCTAAAGGATCCTCTCAGGCTCAGGGAGAAGGCTTATACTCTCTGAATCAATCATTCACACTATACAATTCCAGTCATACAATAACTCCAAGAAAGGTTGCATTAGTGTTCTGCTGACCCATGGATGTGCCAAAAAGCTCAAATTCAAAGTTGCACTGAACCCCCAAGAGCATGCAGCCATTTAACAAATGTCCATCCACATGGCACATAGCAAGTTCCCTCATGATGTTTCACTTTCCTACTAAGTGTTTCACATTGATTCACAGTAGTAAAGAATACATCTACCACTTGCAGTATTTGGTGAATTTTAAAACTCTGCTTTAACCAGATAAAATCCAGAAGCAGGCTGAAATGTTCTTTATGTCCAGATAAAAAGAAACTCTCTACTGTGTCAGCAGAAATATATAACTCCATCCTGAAATATTTACAGCCTTTTTGGACTGCTCTCTGTTCAGCTAAAGCCAAAGGAGTTTTGCCCAAAGAATGTACACTTTGTAGAGGTCTGTCTATATCCAGCTTCTCTCCAATGTGAATGGGAAGACTCATGGTGACTTCAGTAGGAGCTGCATGAAGCCTGAAGTTGTAATTCATGAGACAAAAGGCTCACAAGAATTAGCTGCAACTACTCTTAAATTAATCAAGTATTTTGGGGGGTAACATTTATTTCAGATCTTTCCACTGCAGAGGCACCTCTGCCATTGGAACAAAGAGAGTCTCAGTTGCTATTGAAAGACAACTTACAAAACATTCACAGATATTCCACATCTTTTCTTCACATAAGTTGCTAGGGCTCTATCACTCCATCTTCCTTTTTGCACAGACACAGATATTGCTAACGATCAGAGCAGAGTAAATAGTATACAACCAGTTCAATGGGCAACACTGAAATACAGAGCTCTAAGCTAAGCTTGAGTATGATTAGCATTTCTTTTCACAAGCATCCATCTTTCATATGCAGCATCCTGTCAGGTGAGAGTTTGTATTGCCAAGAAAGCTGCAGGCCCATGAAAATGTAAAAAAAACCTCCCAAATCCTTAATTAACCATTGAAATCCATAGGCATATAGAAGGGACAAGTAAACCCAACAGACTGTCTGGTTATCTTTTTTATACTGTGTTGTAGGTTTGACTTTGAATCTGGAGTCCCTTCCCAAAGGTGGCATATGTGATTCACTTCATTGCCATTGCAGTCTCACCCCAGATGGCTCAGTACATCTTTCCCCACTGTGTTTTTGTTGTTTATTTACTTTTCTACAGGAACACTACAGTATTTGCTCTCTTTTCTGGGTTCTGCTTTGTCAGATTTTGTTTTCTTTTTGAACAATATAGAAATCAAAATGACAATTGTGTTACTTAAATATATTTTTTAGGAGAAATACTGTTCTAAGTAGGGTATTTATTTTTAAAAGCCTCCATGGTATTTTAAAATATTTAGCTTAGTGCACAGAAAATATATGCAGTGCTTTGATATTCCTGCAAGGTTCAGATCTCTGACTTCATGGGAGGAAATTTTGTTTTAGTTATTATGAGCTCTTTTATCCATTGTCTAATTCTTGTTTCCTGTATTTTTGAGGATAGGAGGCCAAAGAATTAGGCTGATTAAAATCAGAAAAAATGTTAGTTTAAAAAGCTAAACATAATTTCTGAGGTGAACTGTTCCATACATTACATAGTTAAGCATGAGATTTTTGCAGCACTCTTGACAGTGAAATGCTTTCTATTATAAGGTACTGTGCTTACAGGCTCTGAAAGATGCTTGAGATACTTGGCTCAGATTTGTCTTCTGCATGTAATGAAACCATTTAGGCAACATGATAACAGATACTAAGTTACTTCAGCAAATACTGAGAGATGGAACCTGTATTGAGTGCTGTTTATGATGATCAGAAACTCACCATTCATATTGTGCCTCTCAAGAACTCAGACAGCTATTATGTTCCTCATATTAGCTTTTGCATTTTAAACTCTTGTACCTCTGTCAGAACCTACAGTGTAGCAGCCATATGAAAAGTTCTTTCCTTAAAAAGGCCTTTTTTTTTTTTTTTTTTTTTTAAATTTTTTCCCACAAGGAAGGGGAACAATGCCTTGCAAGCAGTCACTGAAGGTAGTTGTAATTTTCTTGTTATTTTTTTTCAGGAAAATTTTAATCTTTCACATAGCAGCATGCTTAATTTTCTGACTGGGTTCTTGAAGAAACAGGAGTTTGGGAACTCCTGGCATCTAACCAAAAAGGCTCTCTAACCTTACCAAAGGTTTGGTGAGACCAATTTCAGAATTATTAAAGGTTCAACTGTTTTATTTCTGGGGTGACAGTTTTGTTCCATCACTAATGTTTTTATTTTCCTCCCCTCTTCCTTCTCTGCTTTTAACAGTTGGGATGGAGCTACTAAAGATCTGGTCATTTAATTCAAGCAGCAACTAGACCCAAGTTTTCCTTTCAGAATTTTCCCTTTACCTGTAAACCCTAAGCCTGAGATACTGTCTGAGACTGGCAACTTAAAGCCCCTAAGAATAGCTAAAAACAGACTCAGCTAGAAATTACAGAGCAAGTTGCTGGAACTTCACCAAAAATAGTGTCAGATCTGTCTGTGCTGGGCAACTGTCACTGCAAGAACCTGTAGAATCCTTTGGGGTAAATGGGTCAGAGAAGGGTTTCTTCCAGTCCAGTGAGAACCTATTGCTCTAAGACAACTAGTTCAGCATGGAAAGAAGACTACAAAGAGTAGTGTGAGGAAGCATCATATATTGTCAGTGCACAGACTTTTCTAAACCTAAACCAAAAACTTGTGGTTGCTCCCATGTACACTACTGGTTGGTGGTTAATGTTCATCCTACATCATTTGAAAAATCTTTGAAGGACAGAAAAAAATCTGTACTGGACTTCATATCTCCATAGCAAAATTTAAGATGAGTGGGTGTAACAGCTAGCTACATTGGTCTAATGCCACCTGAGAACTTCTGGATATTATACAGACTATTATAAAGGTCAAGCCAGTTCCAGCCCTGTCAGTAGTAAAAATGGAAAGGAGCGGTGGAAAAGAACCCGGCAGTGTTTTCCACTAGAAATAATAATTATAAACAATAATATGTGGATAAACAGCAGGGAACCATATGTACACATCAGAAGTAACTCTCCTACACTATTACTGACCTGGTGTTTTCTACTAAGACTTAGAAACAAAGGAGCAAAACATCAGTCCCAAATCCAAGCAGACAACTAAGGAGCTTTCTGTGAGCAGAAAAATATCCTCAGCCAGCCAAATAAGGTGAGAAGGTCATACACTTGAGGGGTCCATCTGTCCCATGTGTACCATGTTCCTTCCTCCTCATCACCTGCCTCTGCTACTGGTTGTGCTCATGGCAGAGTGCCTGCAGCATCTCTAAATGGCAGGAGGAGGGAGAGAAGGAAGGAGAGGGAGGAGTATGTGGGAGTACCAGGAGCAGATTCCCCTTGGGTCCAGGGCTCCTCAGATGCCATCGAGACAGGAGACTCCTGACTCACTGATTGTGTCTTGTAGCTCAGGTGACATTTTGTGACTCCTTACATACCTGATAGCCCTGAAGAGTTTTGCTGAAGTAACAACTGTTTTCTCTTCTATTGAAAAGTGCTAATTGGGTTCTTTTCCATTAACTATCTCCACCAGCAGCAACAATCACCTTTTCATTTATGGCCACTAACTTTATTTCTTAAATCACATTTTATTTAGAAGCCTGCTGTTTTGTAATGGCACCTGTTCCGTTCTGATACAGGTGCAGATGCAAAATTTAACAGTTTTATTTATTCACACAGTTTACCTCTCTAGCACTTCCCCTATTTGCTGCACTCTGATAGGCAACATTATCAAAGTTTTACTGGGCATAAAATACAAGCCTTGAAACAATTCTGCATTTTTTAAAATGGAGATACTAATGAACATGGAAAATGTCTCAAGGTAATTGGGTCTTCTCAGAGGGACTGGAATAAGAAAAGGAAACGACAAGGGAAATAGTTATAAAAATAAACCATTCTTGTGCTCTAAATTTTCTGATCTCCGGAATTTTTCATAAGCTGAAGTAAAGGAAATAACCCCACAGCTGGTGCCTTTATGCATTTAAAATGCATATGAATAGGAATATTTATGCTTTAAAATACCAACATAATTTTAAAGCACCATTTTCTAATTGCAGCTGATATATACTTCGTGTATTTCTTGGCAGCTTCATTTGGAAAAGACACAGGGAATTCAAAAAGAGTAGGATTTCATTAGAAAAAAAAAAAAAAAAAAGAGAGAGAGAAATAAAAAAACCAAACCAAAACCAACAAACCACAGCACAGATTGAGGAGCTTGCCAAGACTATGGGAAATCAGAGGAAGAGACAGACCAGCCTCCTTCCCCCAAACTCCACCTCTATGAACTAAAACCAGGAACATTTGCTGCCTGGGACAAGACTACTTTATTGAAGAGAGCCATGTGAGCCTAGGTAAAAAAGAACAGTATGTGCTTAGGCTAAGCCAATCGCCCAAACTCATTTTCCATAAACAAGGCTCTGCTAGGGAGACATAACTCTGTTAATCCTGTCTGGATGACTTCATTTGCAAAGCACTCCAGAGCTTGCCATAGACCATGTGATTTGCCCAGCTCCATTCACTCTGGAAAGCAACTCTCCCTTTGACTCTGAAACAGCAAAAATGGTCACTTATCAAAGAAGTAGAAGAACTACTTGTGCCATTGGATCATGAATACTCTAAAATATGAATCTTTCCTCCAAGAAAAGTCTTTCCAAACCATCATATCTCACTGATTTTTATTATTTTCCCCTTGTTTTCAAATAACCTCAAAACCACTTTCAATCTGCATTCACAGTCATTTAGCTATTCCAGCTACTGGATACTTCAATTAAGACTTTCATTCTCAGTATGAAAGAAATCCATATTTTCATTTCTTACCCATGTCCTATTTTACATGCATATTACATAAACACTTCAATCAGCAAATACTTCAAAATGAAGTATCCTGCGTTATTTTTGGTACCTTTTCTGCACCTCCTTACTCACAGCATAAAATCTCTTTTGTCTTCCTCAAAAATTATTTAAACAATTTTAGAGTGAATATAATGCTTGCTGTCTTAAGAGAGAACTACAGACCAAAAGCCTTTTCCTGTAGTAAATGCTGAGATTTCTCAATACTGCATCAATTTTTCCCAATACTATTCCTCAAGCTCTCCTAGAGTGCTGTGGAATGGGGATGATACTAGGAAGCTGTGCCTTCTCCATCCTACCTCTCCAACTGACTGCTCTTAGCTCCCTTACTAGTTGTCCAGCAGTAGAGCAGAACAAGCTGAATTTTCAGTGCCTTCATGTTTTATTTCCTAACTCTCTGTGAAGCAGTTCTAGCATTCAGACATCTCAATGGAGAGGTCAGGACTAACTCCAGGACAGTGCAGATTTTGGCCTTGAAGATGTGGCTTTCAAAGATGCCAACAAATGCAAGGTGCCACATGGGTTTTTTGGGATGAACTTCTTTCCACTGTGTCCTTGAGCTAGAAAAGCAGCGATAAGAATCCCTTGAGTCTAGTTAAAAGATCCTGGCTTGCAGTGTGTGAAATGCTTCAGTGCTCTTCCATCTCGAATAGCACTTTGCTACATTGAACAGTCTGTTCTTAAAATACAAAATGGATATGCTGATCATAAATTATGGGTCTGTTTTTATTTTATTTTCACTGAACGAAGGAGTTTGGCTACATGATTCTGAGTGGGAAATAGGCAAATCACTAGAACTATTCAAGAGTAGGGTTCCAGCAGCAATCAGAGGGTGATGGTTATTAACGTGAAAAGAAATCCTATCTGGAATCTAATTGATGAGAAACTTGGCAAGATCTTCAAAGCCTGACTTTATCCTATATTTGCTGTACAACAGAGTGCAGTGCAAGGGGCCCAGAGCTGGAAGAGAATAGGGCAGTTCAGAAATATCCACCATGGTGCTGCATTGAATAATGCTTTGGATGCCTTCACTGTGTTATGCTAATATAAATTAACTCATGTTCACTTTTGAAAATTTGAGCAAATGTGAGGCCTAGCGTAAGTTTTCTATTAGTTATAATCCGCTGTCAGCTTCTTTTAATGAATCAGGGATCCAAAACTTAAATCTGGAAAATCCAGTGATATCTTTCAAACAGGAGATACTAAAACTTAGACTGAAATGATTTGTTACTCTAAGACTTGGAGCACAAATTCCTGGAACTGAAAAATATTTTCCAATTAAATTTTTGTCATGAGTGATACATTATCCTTAAAAAATTTAGTTTCAGGTTTTGGGTTTTTTTGACCAAAAAGGAAAAAGAAAAATCAGTGGAAGATTCAAAACTGCCTTCTTAGAGCCGACTGAAGTGTGTGCATTTGGGGGCCAAGATTCTCCGGAAGGGATGAAGATGGAGAATAAACACAGGCATTGACAATTAGAAATGGCTGAACAGAAACAGGTCTCAGCATGTAAGGTGCTTTGCAAAATACTGAGATATGGTCAGTCAGTGTTAAGGAGGTCTTGTAATATATATATGTTTATTCACATGAGATACGGGGGGAGTCACAATTTTTTTATGAGGTGCTTTGTAGAAAAAAAATGTTGTGCCTCCTGTTGGCTTTGTATGTACATATCTTCCAGAATGGCTTTAAGGCTTTTTATGATCACAACTATTGTAGCTTTGTTGACTTTTGTTTTTTTGTTTATTTCTGTGCAGCTGAGCTAATCCCAAGTTCTGGGACAGTGTCTCTTGAAGAGAGATCAGTATCTGATTTCTGCACTGCCTCCTTTTGTAGACTTGGCTTTTATTCCATTTGCTAATATCATTGAGATTGCCTGTAAATCATTTCCATCAGGGCTGTTTTTCCCATTTTCTTCTTTTGTTTCTAGGGTATTTTGTTGGCTGCCTTCCTCTAAGGAACAATTCCTGCAGCCAGGCCAGAGGGTTTCTTCAAAATGGACCTATTACCTCTAAAAATTGAAAGGCAGAAGACAAAATATTCAAACCTGAAACTATTCAAACTTGAAACTGTCTTACTCAACACAGAAAAAAGGAAATGGAATGAGAGGTGGAGATGCCTTAGAAACTAAGCCACACCACCACGGGGTCCTACTGAGTCTCACAGCACACCAACTCTGCTGCCTTTGTACAGGCTGGCATGCAAGGAGGTGCTTAGTTAATTCAGCTGCCAACTCTTCCTTGTTGTCATAATAGTCAACTTACTTTCTTTTCAGATTTTGCAATCAGTACCTTTAATTAACATATATTCTAGGAACTCCATAAACTTTTTAAACACCAAAATTATTAGAAAATGCTACAGCTTGGAAGGAAAAATATGTTACATACTAAAATGCGAATTACAAACTAAATCTGTCTCCTGTTACTTCAGGATTCGGAAGAGTTTCCCACCCACAGTGCCAAAGGCTGAGCATATTCTGTGCAGAAAGATGTTTTTTATTCAGGTTTTGCAGGTGAAAAGAAGTCTAATAAAATCTGTTCGTCTTCTTCACACCTCAAAAAATGAAATCTGTTAAAAAAAATCAGTAACAGATGGAAAAATAAAAAAACCAGATTTCTGAAGCTAATAAAAAATTGTAACAGTTCCAAGTTAACTCTGCAAGAAGTGGCAAGAAGTATCAGACTTGCCTGGGCATTTTGAAACTCCCAACTAAAAATACCACAAACAAAATATGGGCTACAAGCAAGTCATCATCACAAAATAGGTGTTAGAAAGAAAGGAAATTCAGATGAAGTGTTTAGATATAGTGAATGTGAGTCGATCCCACTCCTCACTGCATACTGAGACAGAGACTCTCTGATTCATGATAAATTGCTATTCAGAATATCTTAATCAGAGTTACTGGATAAGACCTTGAAAGACTTGCAGGGAAAAACTATTTGTTCTCCAGTTAATTCCCAAATAAGATGATCCAAATCCAAATTTTAAGAATTTGGCCTACTTTATAATTTAGCTCTTTAATCCCACACAGTTTTTTACTGCTTGAAAATGAAAAAAGAAAGCAAAAGTTACTCCTTGGGATAATGATACATCTTTAGGTCAAAGAGGGAAAAAGACCTACATCTCCATTAAAATTAACTTGTCAGTGAGGTGGTCTCTCTGCAACTCTTGTGAGTTTGCTACAGGTCCATCCAGTTGAACTATCACACTATGTATCTCACTCCTTTCTTCTGCCATGTCATTTTGATTTTAGAAAGAATAATATCAAGCCATGTCAGTTGACATGGTCATTTATTTTTAATTTTTTGGTCTGTGTCTCCCTCACTTTTTAAGTATCTTGCTGATGGAAACACTCGTACTTTTGCCTTTGCCCCTAATATTTTTTATTATTTTTAATGACAGTTGCTGTTGCAAAATCAGTATATTTACTGATATACAGTAAATACCACATTTCAATTAAAATTATGTGCCTGGGAAAAGCTAAAACCATTTAATCTGAAAAGTGAAACCATCCTAGACCCACAGCTGGACTGAACATTGATGAGATACAAAGTAATTTGCAATAGCTGGGGTAAGATGAGGTGTGGTGCCTAGACATTTTCCTAGATAACTAGAGGGGACACCATTGTAAGTCAGAGACCACCCCATCCTTAGATCTCCAGTTTGCTTAATCTAAAACTAATTTGTATTGCCCAGAGCATAGGGCTTTTATCAAAAGGACTGAGCAGAGACAGGGTGGGGATCCTGTTATGTTCGGGTGTGGTTTTTCTGTAGTTGAAAAGACTCATCCCTCCATTGTATTTACAGGAAAAGAAAATCAATCATTTGAACATGTCCTCATCCTAACCCAGTTGCTGCACACAGATAAGAATGAAATCCAAACTCCCCATCTCCTCTAGGCTTCATCTAACTGACTGTAGAACTCTAGATCTGCTATGTACTCGTGACTGAGAAATACTTGTAGTTTGAGAAGTCAAACCTCAAGGAAGCAAAATTTTTATAAAATGATGGATAAACCTGGATCAAAATATTAAAAATGATTTTAAAACAAGCATCTGAAAAAGGTAATAGTAGAACTGAAAACCAGTAAGTTAAAAAACCAAAACAAAACAAAAGACTACGCTAATTTTTATTCTAACTCTCAACAATCCTCATTAAGAACATATATACACTCCTCACTCTCAGCTTTGACACAGGACACATGCTCAGACCTTTCTGTTCCTGCCTATTTCTTGTCTTCCTTCTATAGATGTAGAGGAAGAGAATTGAGAGCTGCACAGCAGAGAGGAGGGGCAAGGAACATGCACGGGGAATAAACTGCAAGGGGAGATTAAAGCTGCAGTCCACGTTCATCTTCTGGCAAAAGGAGATACCCAATGAATAAAGTGGATTTACAAGAGCTTTGAGGGGAGTGGAGCACCCAGGCCCCCAAGAACTTTATTTTCAGTTTTTTACTGCTGGCCTTAATTGACAAACTGATCCCAGTTTGTCCATGGATTACAACTCCAAAGCTTGTTTCTCCAGCATCACCAGACTCCCTCCTCCTCAAGTGTCACCCCTGATGACCAGAGGAGAGTAATCACATCCTCTATGCTACCTGGGGCAAGGAGGACCTGAGTGTGGGAGGAAGCTTACGTGAAGGTACCCACCCAAAAGTGGGGTGAGAAGGTGGAGTGAGTTGTCCTGAGGAACAAAGTGTGGGAGGAAGCTTACGTGAAGGTACCCACCCAAAAGTGGGGTGAGAAGGTGGAGTGAGTTGTCCTGAGGAACAAAGATGTCTGAAAGCTTTCAGCAGTGCTGCCTTTCTTGCAAACTCAGCAGCCCCCTGTACAGCCCATCCATAGTGCAGCTAATAGCACTGGTGTATACATTAGTGACAGGCCCTGGAATACAACCCTTCTTCTGCTCTGCTATCACATTAAGCCACCGGATGGACATGTTTACATAAAAACATTAAAATACAGCATTGAAAACAAGCAGTATTTACCAGGATATGTCAGCTCTATCTGTTCCAGCCATTTTGCTTCCTCACATACACATATATTTACATCATTTTCAAAATGCATATTATTAAGCTGACTGTTACAGCTCCTCTGGAGTGGTTACCATCTGTTATGTAAACATATCACTGCTACAATTTATAACACTCCTGTTATTTATCCAATAGAATGTGCAAGTGTTCCAAGTAAGCCATTACCGTCTGCCACGTAAAGTAAATCCATCTTCAGCTGCTTTTGCAAGCCTGAGTTATAATGACACTTAACATTTCAATAGTGCCATACACGCTGGAAGATCTCAGTGTGGCTTTTAAACATTGTTGAATGAATTTAGATTTAAAAGCAATCCCACGTGGCAAGAATTAGAACTAAGCCAATAATTCACAACCAGGTCCTGATTCGGGAGACTTAATTGTGGGCACTGACTTCAATGGAGCTGCTTATGTGTGGGAAGCTTCACACGTGCCCAATTTCCCAGGTGACCACAAATCTGTAGGGTCCATGACATTCATTTTTCATCTCTTTCTGTTTGCAGAACATGATCAGTTTACAATCTTAACACAGGAGGTCTCTCTGCAAACCAGGCTTAATTCTGTTAGACATTTGGTTTGAATTTCATGCACACACACACCTCCTCTCCACCTTCCCCTCCCCCCCGTGCCCTAACCACACAGTGAGTTCATTCTTTTCGGGTTCCTTGTATTTTATGCTAACTCTTCCCAGAAGAGTGTTTCACTCCTTAGTCACCCCACTGCACGGTGTGCTTAGAAGAGCTGGGGGGAGGCAGATGGGAAAGACAAGCAGAGCTCTTCCCAGCTGGGCAGCAAGGACACAGCTCTGCAATCAGACATTTCTGTTTGCTGGAGGTTTAGAGTCTTGAAAACTCCATGTGTCCAGACTGGAATGTTAAAACCCCACACATACACACAGCAGGACAGTGACGCGGTAAGGAATATTAAACAAAAATCACCTCTAGTAATTTTTTTATTTTTTTCATTTGCAATCCAAGATTTGGATTCCTTAGATATGTTATGACTGAATCTTAATGTCCTGCACTTACTTTCTTGGGGTAACTCTACTGGCAATAAGGGAAATGGAAACGAAATTTCATAACAACTTCATTATGGACATATATTTAAAAAGTCA
The DNA here is from genome assembly GCA_023637945.1 of Phaethornis superciliosus. Taxonomy (NCBI): domain Eukaryota; kingdom Metazoa; phylum Chordata; class Aves; order Apodiformes; family Trochilidae; genus Phaethornis; species Phaethornis superciliosus. Next base: position 108,963,929 of record JAJQWJ010000002.1, read on the forward strand.
AACCATTCTTCCAGCACTGGCTGCTGGAACACTAAAACAATGGAGTTACAGCAGCATAAATAAGAAAATAATATCTTTTTATTGTTTTACCTAAAAATTCCAAAGCTCTTGATGAAATGTCTTAAAGGACTCATCCAATTGTTTTGGTTGGAAAAGACCTTTAAAACCATCAATTCCAACTGTTAATCTAGTACACTGCCAAGTCCACCACTAAATCATGCCCCTAAGTTCCATATCTCCACATCTTTTAAACTTCTCTAGCAGTTGTGAGTCAACCACTTCCCTGGGCAGCCTGTTCTGGTGAAGAAATCTTTCCTAATATCTGATCTAAGCCTCTCCTGGCACAACTTGAGGCCATTTACTCTTGTCCTATCACTTGTTACTTGGGAGAGGAAACCAACACACACATTGTTAGAACATCCTTTCAGTTAGTTCAGTAGAGAGTACAGTCCTTGCACTAAATAGTAATAAATTCATTTAAAATTACTCATAAAAAGATTTTAAGGATACTGTTGATGTATGCATGCTCCTGCAACTCTGAGCTGAGGGAGTCTAAACTATGCACGATAATATTTCTGCACAAGAGAAGGCATAATGAAGTGAGTAAAATCTTTGCACTTTAAAAAAGGAAGAAGAACTATTTAAACTCTAAAAATTATCCAGGCTGCTAGTGATAAGCTATACTCAATTATGTTTTGTTCCAACAATCTGTTTCTAAGCTGCATCAAAAAACATTTAAATGTGCTCTGGGGTGTGTATGCTACACAGCTACTCTAAATAGCAGACATTGCACAATCCTACTTCTGATCACAGACAAATTTTAACACCAAAGGTGTTTTCAGAAGCAAATTACTACACAACTTAATGCACAGATATCAGGTGATTTCCTGTGTTTCCAAGGGTGCCAGACCACTGAAAGCCACCATTGAACATTTCAGCTTCATATGTATATATATGTGCCTTCTTAGATAGTAGGTGGAAGCCAGGCTACATATATATATAGTGCATCAAGTATAGCATCTGTCAAGACTTGACAGATGTGCTACAAAAGGGTGTCTTGCAACACCTTGACATTTTGTGGGCTGGCAAGCCAACTGCAGGGGAAAGCAAAGTGTAGCAGGGAAACAACTCACAGGAAATTTTCAGTTAACCTGCTCTCCTACTTTATCATATTCTATGTTATTTACTGCTGCTTATAGCTTCCCACTCACTCTGTAATGATATAGGAAAATGCAATGTCTGGAAAAATTGGTGGAAGTCACTCCCTGAGCACTAAATGAACATGGTTCTTGCCTGGTGGCTGATTGACCTTGAGGTACCTCCATTTAAATCCATGGAACTTAGTTTTGATTAACACTCATGTAACTAAGGTGAGGATCATTTCCATAGTCTCTCACATCTGATACTTAATTTTCTGCAGTGACTGAACAGACTTCCATATAAGTAGCACTCCCGGTATTAAAAGCTGAATTCTGGGCTGCCTGAAGCTGATGACAAAATGCTCATTGCTCCTGATTTTTTTTTCCTGGTTTTTCAAGGATATCTAAGCAATTTAGAATGGACAAGACAAGTGCACAGTCTTACAGTAGAGAGAGGCACTGACGTGACAGATGAAGATGAATGATACACTCATAAAAATAGAGAACTTTGAATATCCTTTTTTCTGTAGATTTAATTTAAGTCAGACCCTTCAATATTGTATGGATGTGGTTTATATTAAAGAGTTTGAGAACAATCCCTAAGCAGTGAATTGAACACTTTATCACTCAAAAATGTAATACAAAAGTGAGTTAAAAAATACAAGATATGAAAGGCCTGGGAAAAAAATTAATGGCCATGCTCTGATAGATCCTAATGATAAACGATCTCTCACATGCAGTTTGAAAATTGCTTGCTTTCTGCTTATGATGAGCTTTTCCATTTTAGATTACTGAAACAGAAAAAGAGGACTTGAAATATTTCTAATTACAGGGAAATTCTAAATGGAAAAAAAGTATATCTCATTTCTTTACATGCCTCTTATTCATTTTCTGAGAGATACATAAAGTGCCAAGCTGAAATCCAGCATACATGGATGCATTCCAACTCTCTCCAAATAGAGGTTTGTACACAGCTATGTGTATTAGCAAACATGGTTATTTGAAACCTGAGAATATGGTTCCTTTGTACTGTCTTTTCAAGCAAAAGACATAAGAAATGTTTACATTTGATATTTCAGCATGAAAGATATTGTGGGACTAGGAGGAGGATCCTTCCCCAGCAGCACAGGTTGGGGGAATGACCCTATTCCAGCTTTTCTCTCAGCACCCACTCTAATGGCACTCCTCTAAAATGGGAACAAAAGACACAGGCAGAGTAGGAAATGCTAAAACTATATTTTTTTTCTCATGGCCTATTAACAGAATATACTTTAGAGAGGTTTCAATTTATGGTGGGAGCCAGGCAGACCTTAAAGCACAAGGTAAATCAAAGAAGTGATTTAAAAGCACTCTCTTTCCCCAGTCTCTACACTAACCACAGTGACTGAAATCAAAGAACAGAGTTTATACCACTGCCAGTAAATATTTTGAAGTTATATGTTCTGAATATTTGTTAGCCTTCTTTCAGCAGTAGTTTAAGAAGTTGTCTTCCAAGGGGCCTTTCCCTATGAATTTTTGTCTATGTTCCTGCAATGATTATGTAACAACAGATCTACCAGTGAAAAGAATCAGGTGACATGGGTTTTTTGGACCTTTTAATCCAACTTCTATTTAGGAAACTAACTTGATGCATTTCAGGAAGCAAAGAGGAAATAAAATTCAAATGAGAAGATGAACAAATACAATGAACAAAATGAACAGCTTCCAGAAAACTGACCTCCTCGTGATCCCATCACAGTGAAGAGATTTACAGAGTCTATTTTCCTTCCTTTGGCAATCATAAAATTTCAAACTTAGCATTAAGCCACCTCTGAGTGGTGCATTTCCATTTCATTCTTTCCCAAATATCTTTCAGGTCACAAAGAAGTTTAGCTGTTTCTTTTAGTAGAGTAGTTTTGCAGCCTTGCTTACCAGCACTAGTCCCCTCTCCAGAAACAGATGTTTCTGGTTGGGAAATTTCAAAGGCATGTCACATACACTGATGATTTCTCATCATGCCTTCCACATCTATTATTTTGAGCATCATGAGATTTTCCTCTTGACTACATGTAATTGCCTTGTGATAGCCACATGAAAAGACTATGATTGGCATTATTTTCATCCAAATTCAGGCATTTAAGTGAAGGTTTGGAATTAGAAGCATATTCACCATTTGTATTGATTGAACGGCCTTCCAGAAGCCATTAGCACACAGAATCTTAATCAGGTGCAAAGTGTCAGTCAGCAAAGAAGCTGCAAGTTTCAGACTTGTTTATCCATTGGAAGAAAATGCAATGGAGCTAAGATTTCGATGCAGATACTCAGATACTTGCAACCAGATGCATTTGCATGTTTCATGGGATCAGAGTGCTTGAAATTCAACAGAACTAGTACTCAGTTTCTCAGAGGATGAAATTTTCCTGCCACTTGTGTTTCTGAACAACTACAAATGTCTATTTACCAAATTTTGGATTTCTTATTCCTATAAGATTTCCAAATTATACTTTGCCAGTATAAAGTGCAATTTTTTGTACCAAACCATGTACACATTAGCCCACTAGTCTTGCTCCCTTAAGTGAACTACTGATTTTTTCTGCTGAGACATTGTCTTTATCAGTATACATTAAATCAACATACTTTGAATTTGCTGCCTGTAGACTTAGTTTGAAAGCACAGGTTGAGCTTCAATCAGCTATGTCTTTTTTCACAGTAAGTCCATTAGAGCAAAGAGAGTACCATGAAGTAATCATGGAAGATGAGATGTAGCCCAGAAGTCATAAATGGTCCTATCATTCCACCCAGCTGCACAGTCTTTCTAGCTGGCACTTTTCTTTTTGGTTGAGTGGAGATGACTGTAAGGAGAAGTGGCTTTCTGGCAGTCTAAAGCAATGGCCAAAGATTTCATATTTGTACAAGTGGCTCCAGGTAAATTTATTCTTAAGAGCATCAGTTTAATTACTGTAGTTACAGACTTCTCTAAGGAAAAAAAGAAATACAAAGATAGAGTAGACTAACCAATGAGTGATAGCACATTATTTGGGGGAAAACCTCTTTTTCAAAATACCCAGAAATTACTTCTGTGGGTTTTGAGGCTCCTAGAAAGTGGTTAGATGCCTGTGAGATGCAGAGTAGGCTCAGCTTCAGTACTGAAAAGTGTCACTCCCTAATTCTGATAAAGGCTGAAGGAAAGCATCTTTCAATGGAATCTGCAAGACTTCATTTTTCTCCAGTAAAGGTTGTTAGTGTGTATTGACTGGAAACTTCTTGCAGAATTCCATTGCTAGGTGGCAATAGAGCACCCCATACAGGAACTTCACACAGGGGGTCCCCATGTAGTCTGTAGAGCCAGCCACTGCTCCCCACATCACTTTAGAATCAGGCCACACCATGGTAAAATATTACTGGGAGCTTAAAGTTCCCCTCAGAGTGAGCTGCTCTAGTCATATTTCACTGGCCTTAAGAAGAAAGTTTACTGCATACCATTTTCTTTATAAACTAGAACTATAAATAAGGGATAAATACAAGCCTCCCTGCATCCCACTGGTGCTGTCAGCATGGAGAATGCTCCTTTAGGCTTTAAAATAAATTTCAACCACTCCAGCCACATTGCCTTTACCACCAGGGTTCCCAGGATTAAGTTATTCAAACCTCCTTGAGGACCAATGACCCCCACTTTTCCCTCTTTATCAAAGTTACCATAGACAGGGGATAGAGCCAGGGAGTCTGGCTCTGCTTTACAGCATGTCTCCTAGAATGACACTTTGGCTGTATAAAGTGTTGACTACTGCAGCTCCAGGACCCTTTGCAACATAGGGATAAAAGCTTTGTATTTAATTTCTGCCAAATGCAGAGAAGTCTTTATAGGTTGTAGGCTATCACTGTTACTTAGCACAAAATCTTTTAAAGAAAATTAAATATATACATATATATGTTTGATCGAGAGGCATTAAACTGCATATATCCTCCCAACTGATTTTATAGGAAAGGAGTACAGGGAAAAATTTAGGGTTTCACTTTGGGTGATAGGGCTCATCTCACCTAGCTTCAGCTATCTTGAAGAACAACAATCCAAGACAGTCACACAGAACTAATTGTCCTCTCTCAAGAGAGGTGGGTTAAATTACTCTTGGAAGGTACATTCTTTTGCTCCTCTGTCTCCAGAACAAGCTAAAATAATTAATGTAGATTAAGGAGCAAGACTTAAAATGGTGGAAGTTAGGATGTAATTAAAGTAACCCATGCACTGAAGCCTACTTCTTGCATGAGAGGAAAAAAATGGTAACTCCAGTGAGTAATTTTCAAGCTCCATTTTCATTTTAATGCAGGGTACAGTTTCAAACAGTTTTTTATACCCACTGCTTCTAATCTGGGATTTAAATTACGAATTTCTGTTTCCTTGCTTGCCTAATAGGTTTTGCTCTTATTTACAAACTGAGAAGTCTCAAGTTTGGTCCTAATATTTTGTAAACATAAAGGCATAATTATGGATATGAATAAGACACCAGAGAACCAATCTTCAGGCTAGAAGGAAGATAAAGCTCTGCAGGGCAGAGGGAATATGACCTGGAAACTGAAACAAGACAAAAGAGACGAAGGCAGTCTTAAAAATGCCTGCTGTTAAGTACTACGCAACCCTGCAAAGTAATCATTTTCCCTCTGGAATCAGATGTGTGCAAGTACAAATCTAGGAAAAATGCCAAACCAAATTTTTTCAGTTTGGGGAACTCTTTCTCACACAGAATACAAAAAAAATTAAAGGACCCTCCCCAGTTTTCTGTTTTCTATTTCTCTGGCCTTTTTACAGAAAACATTATAATGCAATAGTAGTGGTCCCTTTGTAGCCACGATGGCTGAGCCATATTAGTGTGAGCCTTCTGCTGCTTCTTTCAGACCAGAAGAAACATTTGCATGATTGAAGACTTGTCTCTCCTCTACAAGTGTTTCATCCAGTCTAATACAAACTATGGCCTCCCCCTTCAGGCTTATAGTTTATTGAAAAGGACTATGCAGACACCTTGAGTGTCAGAGGTTAGTGAACAAGACTGGGATCAGTGCTTCCCTGCCACATAAACCGAGCAAGAATTAAATGCATATTTCAATCTAGCCAACAAAAAGGCAGGAGCAGTGCTGAGGGAACACAACAGCAAGCATGGAATTTGAGGAGGACTTTGGGAATAACACCTGCAGCCTCACTAGCAACCAGATATTCAGGTCTCTGCAAAAATGACTCATACTAATTTGAAAGTGTAGATGAAAAGATTTGGCAGCACAATGAAAGAGGCAACTCTCTTTCCACAGAGCCAAAAGACTGTTCTTTAGAAAACAACACATTCAATGCCATTTTAATCTCAACAGGATCATTTCCCAAGATAGAGAAAGGAAATAAACTGTGGGTGATCAGCTAATCAACATCCCCCGGCTAACAAGTGCTATTGAAGAGCTATAGTCTCATTCACTGATAAACAGATAATTTCAGATCTGTTAAAAAGCTTTAATTATTTCAAGTCTTTTATGGAAGGAAAAGGTGACAATGGGATGTCGGGCAGGGGGTGTCAGAGGTGAGGTTTCAAAAATGCTTTTTCCCCAAATTATTTTCTGTAATCTCTGAGAGCAACACTGTTTCTTAATAGAGGTAACACTTGAAAAATCCCAATCTGAGAGAGAACAGCATAACAGGTGGGCAAGGTTTGGCAGTACAGATGACTGCACCCAAAACTCACATCTCCTATGATATGCAGGCAAGTCTGAGTCCCTGCACTCATTACAGCTAGATCTTATTATGAGTTGGCTGTCAAGGCATTAGTGCTCTGCTATTCCTAGATGAAAAAATAAAATATCACATAAAATGGATACTTCAGATTGCCTCCAGCTATTCTATCCAGCTCCCATCTTTCTTGAGGTTTAAATGCTGTGGTCCTGAGAACTCCACATTAAAAGCTGACATTTCTTCTGTGTATGGAATTCTAGATTTTTTTCTCCCTTCTTTGGAATAAGAAATATTGGAATTTCAAGAGTGTCCCAACTAATGTCAAAGTTCCCATATATTTTGTTTTCAAATTGCTAAAATGATTGAGTTTTTAAAAAAGTTAAAGAAACTGAAACTGAAGACTATCACAGACTGCTTAATGCCAAGCTCCTAGGGTGGAGTTTCTGACAGGCAGTCAGAAACAGCAAAACCCAGAGAGCCTGTGTGAAGCAGCAGGCTGGGACTGGGGGAATGAGTGTTCCATCTCACTGGCAAAGGTGTCCAAGGGTAGAGCTTTTACACAGAGCAGCCTTTTTATTTGTCTTATGTATGTCCTGCTTCCCAAACGAGCCGTCATCAAAAACCAGAAAAACTCTCATACTTTCTTTTTCCCATATATGGAAGGAAAACTCTTCTAGGCAAAATGAAATGCTGGAGTTTGCGAATTTGTGGTGTTTTCTGGTTTTTATATTTGTTTTTTTTAAACTTTAAGTCAATTTAAGAGAGAAATGTGCTGATTGTCTTTTTCAGTCCAAGTATCTGTAAATCTCTTGTATGTATAAAAATATTTATTTTAAAAAGCTGTTTTGTATCTGGAAAATTTCAACAGTGTCTACATGAGTGCCCTGAGAGAGGCTCCCAGCATGAGCTCTCAGCTGCACAACAGTGGGACAAACTCCAATTGGACCTAAGGCACCTTGGGCTTCTGGCATCTAAATGCTTGTGAGACTTCCTAGCAGCTACCAAAGCCCATAGAAGTCCCATTGTGTTGAAGAAGTGACTCTTGCTGGGATCTACACCTTCCTGCCAGGCAAACAAGCATGAAATGATGAAAACCTCTTTATGGTTTGCTGTCAGTTTGCTAAAGCTGATGGAGTTCTACAATGAGTCACGATTTTCTGACAAAAAATGGTTTGACTGGAGAACATCCAACCCATTCTGTTCTCGGGATGGCTAGAAATTCCAGCCTACTAGACTTCCTCTTGTTCTTTGACCTATGACAAAACATACCATAGCTAATGGAGCCCAGAGCAGCACACTCCAGTCAAGCAGGCCTCCAAGCACATTTCCCATGAGTATCTCATTTCCAGGAATACCACTAATTTCCAGATAAAAGCGCCGTAAGCATTGCTGTACAAATGTGCTATCCTTTTCACTGTGATTGCTAAAAACCTTTGCCCTCAGAAAGAGGGTTGAAGAGCAGAGATAGTTGAAAGACCATTTAATATCAAGAGTTTACTTTTCAGAATGACTAGAGGTTGAAACAACCTCCCTAAACTTGTTCTACAATTGAATTTTGGTAGATGGAGAGGCACGTATCAGTCTTACAGTAAACTGGGAGAAAGTTAACAATCCCCTGAAAATCAGGTATGTCCTGAAATGAGAGCTTGAGTAGTCTAGCTACAAACAAATCTGTTTTCTGTCTTTGTAAGGTAACAAACATCCAGTTACATAAGGCCAGGTAAGTGCAGGTTTTTCTGTCCAGACAGTTCCCAATAATAATCTCAGCCATGCATTAGCAGGGTCAGTCTCAGAGACATTAAGTTCTATGCAGTTCCATGAAGGCTAGGTAGAATCAGACTATCAGTGCCTCCCATGAAGGAAAAAGGCACAGTGCTTCTCAGATACTAGAATGTCTGAATATCAACCCCCCCTCTAAACAATACCACTGTTGTTAAGGTTTACATCTTAGGCTGTGAAGCCAATCACCAAACACATTCATAGGAAAGTAAGTTTTCTTCCCTTTAATGCTGACAGAAAAAAATATTTTTCTGATAGAAGCAAGATAATGTTACTGGGGTTTTTTTTGTTTTGTTTTTTTTCTGTTTTTTTTTTTTGTTTTGTTTTTGTTTTTGTTTTTTTTTTTTTTTTTTTTTTTTTTTTAGCAGTCTTGCTTATTTGCTGCTCCTCCATGCATACAGGAATTATCACGATTAGGATTTTCCCAATTTTGGATAATTTACAGACTTGGATTCAAACTGGCTGTGAAAATCTGTGTGAGACAAGGTGAAAACAGCTCACATGGGCAAAAATTATCTTTCTTTTAACAACCCTCTGAGTTGATTTCACAAGATATCTAACACCTCCATACAGAAAATGCTTTATCAGTCATTAGGCATAGCTTGCAGTAATTTTGAAGGAAGCTTTGTAAAAAGAATAGATGGCAGAATGACTATAGGATTTTGCTTAAACATCTATAGTCACCTGTGTTGACTCTCAGTTTACTGAAACAACCAAAATTTTTATCATATTCTGAAAGAAAACAAAGTTCCCTCCATATTCTAGATTAAGTGACAGACATATTCATACAGTGCACCAAGGAGAAATGGGGAATCCTGAAACCTCCTGCAGCGAGTCAGAAGAGGTCCAAAGTGGCTATTGAAAAGACCATTATGATTTAAATAATTTTATCTAATTTGGAGAGTAGAATATTTGAATTACTGAACACTAAGAAAGAAAGCAAGACGTTCCAAGATCTTTAAGTGAATTATTGACACACGGTGTAAAAAACTACAAGGACTCAGCAGCAGTGTAAATTTGCGTTTCCACAGTCATCCCAGCTGAGATGATCTCAAATGAAACAGCGGGATCCACACATGTAATTTTGTGCATGAACTATTCAAGCCTGCTTCAGTGAAATGTAGAGTATATTGAATTACTTTTATGCATTCTTATTTGCCAAATGCTGATGTTCGTTAAAAAAAATTCTAACCCATTTCGTCAGGAAATTAGCATGAAATGACAACTGACTTTTTAAAAGATGGATTTTCTTGACCGTTCTGATGTGCTTAGCAGGATGATGCCGTGCAGCAGATGTTGCTAGGGCCAAATCAAAGATGAAAAAGCAACAAAATGGGGACTCTGACCTTATGCTCTTGTTTAAATCTATCCTTGCTCAGCAGAATGGCTGAACACCTGCCTTGTTGACTCAAAGGCCAGTGGGTGTCCACCGTGTACCTAATGCTTGCTTACACAAAACTCTTTTACAGTGTCCAAGTGTCCGAATTATTCACATCACAACACACTTGATAGTGAAACACTCCTTTCATCACTGGGGAACAAATATATGAGTTTTCACCTGTGGTTGGGCCTGTTACCTTGGTCAGAGTCCAGAAATGCTTATGCTGTCCCTGCTCTTGCCTAGTCACACCTAGCAGAGACAGTCAGGGCCACACAGCATACCACTTAGTACAAACTCTGACTCTACAGCTGTCCCTCCCATACACCTTCATTTTCCTTCTGTCAAAGGCATTTCTTACACATGGCTAATGACATGCATGTACAATACTTGTTTGCCCTGTGCTCGACATGGCAGTGTCCCTTTAGATCACATTCAGTAATCAAAACAAAGCTTCTCATCAAATTCAAATTTCATTTGAACCACTGGATTATCCTTGCACCTGGAGAAGAGGGATTAAAGCTTTATCATTGTATAAATGACAATTGGAACAAGCGGTTATCTACACACACAGAGCAAAGGTAGAAAATATGGTTAGCCATGACATTTTAAGCGTTTCTTTGAAATGACCCGTTACTAAATATACCTTTTCTTTTACACAGCATATCTGGAGGAGGGATTAGGATCAAAATGTCATTTTAAATAGTATTTTATATCCTTGACTTCTGTAACATTTCTAATAAACCTCAACAATTTTCCTCTAAAGAAAGAGAGATTGTAATGTTCCAAGGTACAAAACATAAAATGAATTATTTACAGCTCCAGGAGAGCAATTTCTTTTTTAATTAGTGCTATTATTAGTGACCTCTTAGTGTCTGTTTTAAAAAATTGTTACTACTCCATAAATTCTTAGAAAACTCATTTTTAAATGAGGGTTTGAATAATAGCCATGTAAAGCAGACCAAAACTGAGCTGATTTACACAACAGAGAGAAAGGCAGGAGGAAAACATATGCTAACTTTGCTATTACTGCATTTAGGATTTGGTTCCTGTGAACCCACATGGGTTTTAGTACATAAATAAAAAAGCTGCTTAAGATACTACTTTTATCAGTGCACACATGAACCACAAAGAGCATGAACAAGAAGAGGTGTATACATGGTGCAGCAGACATTGTGAACAGAAGGTGAATTCCAGAAAAACCTTTTAAAGGAAACTGTACTTGCCATTCAAGTATGTTTATTTTGACTCTAGGCAACTTCTAGCCCATGTAATTTTATCAAAGTACTGCAATATTGCTACATTAAGGTTATATATTCTTAAAATTTCCATCTGGATCTGACAGCCCAAACTACCAATTCCAAGCATGATACAAATACAAATAATAATTATTTGTATCATTATTGTTAATAGTGGCTTGAGAATCTCGAGAGATGGAGATCTACTTATAATGTTATCCAATGTCAAATATTAATAAAGAAATATTAATACTTGCTGCTTTGCACCTGCAAAAATTTCTATTTTGGAAAAAAGACATTTTCCCCTGTCCTTTTACCAGCCAAAAATGTTCCTTTGTAAAATTACCATTTATGTGACCATAAAATCAGAATCAGGATCCAACTCATAAAAAATTCCTTTGAGGTAGGGTAAATATTTCTTCCATTACACAGAAAAGGTAATGAGTTGTGTAAGCTGAGCCATTTTCCCTTAAAGGCACATCATTAGGAACATTCTGGTATTTAATTCAGTTCATTTCTCTCCCATATTGTATTTCAAACTGGAATTCTTTGACTCTGAGGATTTACACTAGGTTCCATGTGGACAATATGACAATTTGAGGGTGATTTTTGTTTTATTTTCTGTCCTGATTTTTCCCCTGTCTCAGTTCATGAATGTCTTTTATAGCTTTCTAATAAGGAAGGCAAATCAATTGCTTGATGGCTATTAAAAAAATACAAATCAAATTTTCAACATTAACTGAAATTTAATATTTTCATGTTATCTTGTCTTCCATGTAATATTTTTCTTTAGATATATATGTCCTTCTTACTTCCCTTCTCAGTCTATTTTTCTTTCAGATTTTTTGAATTCATATGACTGGGAGAGAGAAGAACACAGGGGTGATTAAGGTCATCTTCATAATTTTTTACTTTGAGTGTTAAATGAGTGTTAAAGAGAAAGAGACTGTAGCTTCTGAACTCAAAGTGAAAAAAATTTCTAAACTCAAAGTAACTATCCTGAACTCAGATTAGCATCAAATATGGGTCAGATTTTGAACTTGCTCAACAATGTAAGAGAATCTCAGTAACTCTTACAGAATTCTCTATTATTCAAGACTTGTATGTGAAACCTAAAGCTGCTCCCTTAGAAGACTCCATCACAGGACTGAGGACAAGGAAAGTGTAAAACTACAACCATTCTAGGTCTCAGGGCTGTTTCTAAACACTGAGTGAAAAATAGCGGAAGTGACTGTCCCCAGTGGGCTGCTCTATCTTTTCTTATTTTAGATGACAAACTTTCTCATCTTTCTTTCCAGGAATATTCTGGATACGAAACCTTGTTATTTTTGTGTTCAAGTCTACATTTATATATATATATATAAAAGAATTTTAATCAGCTGTGCATTGAAGTATAGCTCTATTCCCAAGAGGTCGTGTGATAAGCATCTTACAGTGATTTTTAGCCAGTTCACATCCTGTATCTTTCAGCACGATCAAGCAAGCAAAGCTCATGCTTTTTATTGATACGGTTTGGCTGAATGTTACTTAAGCAACGCTGTAAGAATTTGCCCACATCCTTGAGAACCTGGATTTTAACCTAATTTGATTTCTGCAGAGGTATGGCTGGGACTGATGTAAACTGCACCACTGTGCTTGCTAAGGGATTTCTGCAAAGTAGCTTTTCTCATGCATTCTGACTTCACCCCAAATTATTCTTCAGGAAGGGGCCCTGTTCAGAGGTGCTGAGAATCCTCAGTTCCTCTGAAAGTTAGTGAGCTAATAAGTTTCTTGCACACTGCCACAGGATGCTAACATTTTGAATGCTGCTCCAAACCACATCTCTTTCAGCTGACCGTGTTTTCCGCTTTAATTTGGGGTTTGGCCAAAGGACAACATTCATGTCAGTCCTATCTTGACATCAACAGTTACTTACATTTCTTCATTATTTCACTTTTACCAGCTGGCCTACTATATTCTAACATGTCATGGGGGACTGTATCAATTGCACAAGGTTATGCTACATCTGTGAGCATAATGTAAAATTGGGGTTGGTAGAAGGGGGGTTTCTTACAAAATGGCAGCTTTACAAAAAAGGATGCGAAACAGTAAAATCAGAATAGAGATCTCCTGATTTATGAATTACTTTTATGTGAATGAGTTACATGACCACAAACAGAAACCAAGAAAATATGCAGTTAAAGTCCTGGACTAAGATAGGGACTCTTGATTTATCCATCCAGAGGCATTCTGGAAGCTTAGGGCTAATGTTTAAAGTTAAAACAAACAAACAAAAAAATACTTCTTAAAAGAACTGCAAATACTCTGTTGTTTAAACTGTAGTGAAAAGAAGTCTCCTTCCAAATGAGAACACCCTGATGGGCTGGGGGGGAAAAGTGCTCAGCTTCTTCGTTGACATAATATCACAAAAGCAGCCATTACATTCTCCAGGTAGATAAATCCTGAGCCAGGATAATATGACTGTGCCAAAATGTTTCCCTTAAACCATATGGTGGCATATGACAAAAAGTAAAAAAAGTCAACAAATCCAAGTTAATTGATGCCAGCTGGGAATTTGCTCAATATTTTCCTTCTATTTTTGCAATCGTGAAGTTCTATTCCCATTTTGTGAAAGTGTATTTCATGAAGTAATCCTTTTATGCTCATGGATATTATGAAACAATTTACATCTGGGGAGAGAACACAACACCTGCATCTTCTATCCCCACGGGTACAGAAGAAAATCATACCATGCATAGGACAGTACCATGACATTTAGTCTGGTACTACTCAAATACTGCTGTGAAGAGAGCTTTTGAGACATTAAAACAATAATGTTATTATTGTCACCAAACAATACTGCTCAAAGAATCAGTGCTATATATAAACTCCTAAGAATGTTTTCATCAGGTTGGGAAGCCAAGTCTTTGTGAGGCTGAAAAGAGGTTTAGTAACTGAACAAGTATCCATTCTGCATTGCATTCCCAAAGGGTTAGAAAAATGGCAGAAGGCTACATTCTTTATGGCATATCAGCATTTTTTTCATATGCATAACTAGAGAAATGAAAATATATCTTTGTTTTATATGGATTTTCTTTAGCCTTCAGACTATTGAGCTGTTCTTCAAATGCCTTTCACTAACAAAGACTTAACATTTACCAGAGGATCGGGCAAATTCCTCAGGCATTAGAAGCATGGTTGATTAAAAAAGCCTGCATTTAGTAATTAAAACTGTACAACTAATCCACAACTTGAAATATTATGGAAGCATATCATAGGGTGAATAACGCAGCTGTCAAGTAAAGAAGAGCTTTTCTCATGAAGGATCATTTTCACAGTACGAGCATCTTCAGATCCCCTCAAGCTATGATGCACTTCTGCATAGTTGGAGATTTTTAATATTTTCTAATAGCTGATATAAATCACAAAATTTCATAACAGTGTAAGATTTCCTAGGGTTGGTTTAACACGTACAGAGAGCAACAATTTGCTGTATTATCCAGCTAATGCTAATGCTTAAATGCAAGCTGTTTTGATTCAAGCAATGTAATTAAGATGGATTTTATATATTGCTGGTCATCCTTTTGTAAGAGCTTTGCCATTCCATATACTAAGTGGTTTAAAACTTTAGATTATGCAATTAGTTATGACAGACACATCTGGAGGACCGTGGAACACTCAAATTTACATGAAAGGAACCAAACACTACCAACCTTATAGTGGGATGGCTTTCTTCCTTTTCTGTCATCTTGCTGATAGACATGGTCACCTCTCCCCACATCTGTACTGATTTATCAAAACATACAAATCTCCGAGCATCTGTGGCAGCCTCAGTAAGAGAATTTGCTATTTTTCAAGTCTGAGTGAAATCAAGCTTTATCCTTATGTAGATTTTCAGTCACAAAAGTAGTAAGGGAATGTTATTAACATTTTCCCTAAAATATTTCTGTTACTTCAGTCAATAAATATGTGGATCTCTCTCAATCATGTTCCTATCTATCAGTTATGGAGGAAAAAAGGTCTTGTTTGTTGTAGAGGAAAATAAGGAGGATGGCTTACTCTATGTCAGGCATTTCAGAAAACAGGACTGGGGCCAAAAGCACCAGGAAAGCCACTTTACTTGAGTCTTCCATCGATCATGTCTTACTCTCTTTATACTCATTCACTCACTCTTCACCACAGGAAGCTGAACTTGCCACACCAGAGGTATTGAAATCTGAGGAACAGCCAAAACTGCCAATTGCAACAAAAGGGGTATCTCAGACAAAGGGTGGTCCTGGGTGTAACACTGATTTCTGAGACAAAGATTGCTCAGTTGTACTGTAACAACCTAGCAGCAGGTACTACTTTGCCAGTTTTTCTGTTGAATTAGTCTTTATAGACCCTCAGTCAGCAGAGGTAAAAGACAGGGAAGATGAAGATCCTAAAGATCCTAAAGCTCAGATGCAACACAGTTGAAGAGAGAAATCACACATAACTAGGTAGCTCATCTAGGCCTGCCTGGGAGGGAAACAATTTACTCAACTGTAAACTGGGAAAAGGTTTCAATTCATTTTGGGAGTATTTTACATTCAATATCTTCAGGCATTAAGACTAAAGAAAGAAAATTATGGGAGATTTCACTTCTATTACCTCTGTATTATATTTATTGATGTAATATACTGCAAGTATCTGCTAACACCTGCCTATTTAAACTAGTCACACTGAAACTGGTGCATGTAAACTACACAGCCTCTTCACAGAAGGTGTATTACTGCTCCCCTTTACCTCCTACAAAACCATCTCTGCAGATTCTCAAATCATAAAAGAATACAAATTCACGTAATCAGATTAGATCACACTAAGATGATTATTTCTTCATTGACAGGAAGGTGCAAATAAAAATTCCCAAAGTTTCCAAGGTTCCAAGGAAACTTTCCCTGCACTCTCAGTTGTCTTCTCAGTACTCAAGAGTACAAAAGTGGAAATATAAAATATAGAGCTGATAGGATATGGAACACGGTGGTTATTTCTAAAGGAATACCACACATCCATCACTGGGCTCTTAACTGCTATTACATTTAACCTGGAGCTTTAAGAATAAAACAAATAACCATTTCCTAAAGCTTACTTCTAGCTGATTCAAAGTCTTATCTCTGTTACAGCATCACAAGAGAAACACAAATTGCATGGCAGTATGTCAGTAGGAGGGTTAGAGTGGGAGGTCCTAGAAAGTATAACACAGTGGAAAACCTTGACTGATATTTATAACTGCAGCAGAAAATGGTTGTTGATCTTGGATATTATAGAGTAAACAATGAACAGGCGCTTCCTCAGCATTGTGCATATGCATCTCTCTGCATACATTATATTGATGACATTAAATAAGAAATACTTGTCTCAGAAAAAAAGAAGTATGAATACATAGACACATCTGGGAGACAATCTGAAGAGTCTGGTGGTTGTGAGTCATCTTAGTCTGCATACATTCTCCCACACCCAAAAAACCTGCATCATTTTTTGCCTGTTTTCACTTCTGAGGCTACAGGGCTTAACAGTGACATCCACATTCCCTGTTACTCAGAAGGGTGGCACGGAAGAAGGCTCTGTAGGCTTTAATCCAGGTAAGAACTGCTTACCTCCTGGCACACAGCTGGCTGGCTAAGGTCAGACACTGACCCTTTGCTCTGTCTGACTTGCTTCAGGACTTGGCTTTTTCACAGCCCTTCTATTGTCTCCCGTGTCTTTTTATGCTATTTGTTTCAGAAGCTGGGACTGAACCCTTCATGTTCCTGAAGCCACAGCAAGCTTTGCTTTCAGCTTTAGTGGGAGCAGCATCCTGTCTGAGCACACTGTGAGCTCTATCTCCTTTTAACTTACAACATGTCAACACGTTTCTGCAGCTCTATAGAAATTTCTGTAATCTTTAAACAGATGCTTGTTACAGATAAGCAGGGAACAGCATACTCTGCTGAGTCTAAATCTAAACAGTGCTATCTCTGTGAGCTATTAAAACACTTCAGTCTTCTTCACTAGCCAACAGCAGTGTAAGGGATACTCTGCTGCTAGCTTAGGAAACTGTCAGCCATTTGTTTCCTAGAGCAAATATTACCTGCATTTCTTGAATGATAGCATTCACAATATACAAGGAGGAATAGAAAACTGAGACTACTGAGATTTCTCCAAGCATATCCACCATGTGCTCATTTTTTTTTTTTTTCACTCCCAATAAGGATTTTATTTATCAAATAAAGACTTTATTTTTCATTTTGTTTCCCAGCATGTTTTTTTAAAAAATAAGAATGTGCCACCACCTCTCCGCTTTGTGTTGAAATCTAGTGACAGCTTTCAATGTATTATTTTAATCAAGCTTCCAAATTTGTTCATAAGCTGTCCGGGTCAGAAAGAGAATTAAAAACAAACACTGGTAATATATTTCTGCATTACTTCTGCAGGCAGTTATATTTGACTTGTAACCAGAAGCAAAGTGGGCAGGATCCGCATGACTGGAAAGGGCATCAGTGAAGTCTGACATTGTTTAAGCTTCTGGAAGCTCTGCTCTGAACTCTGCAGTGCCTCTGCTACTTTGGGATTTGTGTGAGAGACAGAGGCTTAGCAACTCTCAAACAACACACAGATACTGGAAATTAAAAGCTCACCACTAGGATGCATAAATTATTTATGTAATGGTAACAATTGTGCTTTCAATACACGTAATAGGTTCCTCATTCATACATACTTCTGGAGACCATACAGTATTTATGCCTCATCTACTGCTGTCATAATTATCAGTAATTTTGCTCTCATTCTAAAAATTTACCCCCTACTCCTCCATAGCTCCCAAATCAGGTTTCAAATAAAGGGCTAAGATGTAATTTCCCCTAAGCTTATGGTTATGGAGAAGAGAGAATTTCATAATTATTACAGCATTCTGTGCCTTCCAGGAATTTAAAGACAGGCAGTGTTTCAGCATTGTTGACACAAAATAGAAAACCATCATTCCTTCCTCAGTTTTCACTATCTCACAGCAAAAACATGACAAAAAGTGAGCTACATGGTGTTTCAATGGATCTAACAGAGCTAAGTGCACAAAAATAGAGTTTATTAGTGATTAGGAACCCATCCTGATACTCATCAACAACTCAGCAACAGAGAAGGGCCAGCCAAAAATATCAGAACACACTTTGATCCCTTCCTGGATTTTCTGTGGAAGTACAAGTGCAATGTTTTTTTTCAAAGTTGCTGATTTAAAAAGAAAAAAAAAAAAAATTGCTTGATCAAAATATACCTGTACTACACTGTAGATAAAAAATACTTTGGGGGGGGGGGCAGTCCTGTCATCTGTGACAGCAAGCCAAGTATGGTTATTGAATATAACTACAAATTCTCAGTCTTTCAAGTGTTTGGTGGCTTGTGAGTTTATTTTTACCTCTGAATTCCCTAGGCTATAAAAAAACAATGAAACAATGTATAAATAACTCTCTGCTAGCTCCAGCATTCTTGTAAGAATAATCTCCTATTTGGTCAGTATTTTACCTTTGTTCACACTGAAGCCAAAGTGATTTCACTTACAAAACATATTCGTTAAGGCATATACCATTTCTGGTATCTTTTGCTTTAGTGCTTTCCTCTTCTTTTATGCACACAAGATTTTTATATAACAGTGACTAACCTTTTATCCCGGAGATGCTATAGGCGGAGAAATGAGATTCTGCCTCCTTTCCCCAGGCAGTTTTGTAGGATGGCAGTTCTGACACGCAGAGACCTCACACCAGCTGCTGCAGATTTTCTGTGGGCCAATTAACAGAAGACTTCACTGTACAGAGCTGTCAGCTGAGATCTTTTCACAAGTACTACAACAGATTTCTGAAAATGCCTACCCAAACCAGACTATTACAATGCTAATACTGCATGAAGTCTTGTAAATGCTAGTAGAATAGCAGAGTATGTTTCAGATGCTGTATAGGGGTTCTGAGGTGGGACTGAATAGCAATCATTTCTTTTTTGCTCTCCCCATTTCTCAGATGCCATTTGCCTAAGTTCAGAAGAAAATGAACACACAACTGTACTCCACTGGGAACTGCAGCTATGATATATATTGATATTTTGTGGGGGAGTCTTCAATCATTCTGCATGTCATGAACCAGCAAAAAATTTGTACTACATTTGTTAATCACCTTAAAATTTGTTTTACTATTAAAATTGCCATGATAACCCTGTATGAAACCAGGGGAAAGGCCATATCTTTCAGAAGGCATCTCAAAGATTTTTTTTTCATGTTTTCAAGCGTGCAAAATAAGTGACAAATGCTTGTATTCCCAAATTATATACAGATAAAGTCTGCGTAGTCTTTTTTGTGGAATTCACTGTGAAACAGTAGCCACACATTCAACTTAAAAAAAAAAAAAAGGAAAGAAATATTCCAAAATGTCTTCAGCCTCATTGTTCCACTACAGTGAGGCATTTCTGCATTGACTTATCATTTGTCTGCATGATTTTTCATTTCCTACAGCAGTATTTTTTTTTTGCAATGAAAGAATATTGGTATTATTTTCTCACTGTAACCTAGAGATCCATTTTACATGTCTCCTGCTGAAACAATTCTGGTCTTTATGTTCCTTCATCAATGAACATTCAGGATCACCGAGTTCACTCATATAATTTCTGCATTTCTGTATTATCTACAAAGTAGTCTTTGTGAAGGACTTAGAAATGCCTTTTTGTGAATAAAAAATTTATCAGAAAAAAATAATTATGAGGCAACTGAAAGTATTCTACTAGTAATGAAGTTTGGCAAATATTTTTTATTAAAAATAAGTAAAAATGTAAAATAATACCTTAAATTTCTACTTATAACATTTAGATAAAACATTTAGAAAAAGTATTAGAGAAAGAAGCAAAGTCAAAGAGCTAAAAAGGGATTAAGAAACATTGAAGACACTTAATGACTTGAAGACCTTGAAGCACAGGAAATGCTAATGTAAGAATGCATCCTGAGGAAAAGGTTATAAAAGGAAGTAGCAGTCAGTGTGTTACTTAAATTAAATTGTAAAGCATACCATAAAAACTATTGATAAATATAAGAAATTGTTTAAATAGTTATTTTTTTTTAAATTAAAATTTGTATCTGACAACTCACATCTGCTAACAAATATATAGTGCAATTTGTTTTGCTGGATTACCAAAGGTATTTAGTTATTAATCTTCCAAAACTGTTTTCCAGTTTTTATTATCTTAGTTTGAGACAACAAAAATGACTAAGCATTACAGCAGCTGAAGGAGCTACAGGATTTCCATGGTTTATTAAACAAATATTCATAAGAAATAACAGATTTGGAAACTCAGTGAAAGGAATTAGAAATATAAGGTAATAATTTTAAACTTCAAGGCTATCAGGATGAAATAAAAAATTAATTTTCATAAAGCTACCTACTGGCTTTCAATTTTGAGATATCATTCATCTTTTCATCTTCTCAAACTTGAAAAAAATAGTATAATAGCAGGAACAGAAACAGAAGCTTTTGAACAGCAGGAGGGCTGAGACTCATACCATTTCACTAAATTCAGTTGCAGTCAGAGTATCTTAAATGAAGATTAGCCTTTAGCAGCAAATATACTGGCTGTTCCTGGGATACTCAGGAACATGTATTTGGATGTTTACTAACTCACAAGTGCCACTAAGAATTTCTCATCTGAAATGAAAAAATATCTTAAAAAAATTACTCTTGTCCTTATGAAACAGGTATAAATGATGAAAATAATGAAATGAAAATGGTATTTTTTAGGGTAGGAACTATCAGGAGCTGGTTGCATATTTTACATCTCTTAGCAGGCATCTGAATCATTAAGTCTGCAGAGAGGTCTTCGACCCATTTCTTAGTAAAAGCAAGAGAAGCCTAAGTCTTTGGTGGACAACAGGCTCCACATGAGCAAACAATGTGCAGCAGCTTCAAAGAAAGCCAACAGGATGCTGGGCTGCATCAACAAGGGCATCACCAGCAGAGAGAAAGGAGTCATCATCCTGCTCTACTCCACACTTGTCAGACTGCACCTGGAATATTGCATCCGGTTTTGGTCCCTGCTGTACACGAAGGATGCGGAGAGCCTGGGAAGGGTCCAGAGAAGAGCCATGAGGATGATCAGATGACTGGAGAGGAGGACCTGCCATATGAGGAGAGGCTGAGAAGACTGAGTTTGTTCAGCCCTGAGAAGAGAAGGCTTAGGGGAGACCTTGTTACAATGTTCCAGTGCTTAAAGGGCATCAGTAAAGAAGATGGAGTCTCCCTATTTATGAGGAGACAAGACAAAGGACAATGGGCATGAGTGGCTCCTGGGGAGATTCTGAGGAATATTTTTCACTATGAGGACAGTCAGACACTGGAATGGTCTCCTAGGGGAAGTGGTGGATTCCCCGACTTTGGAAAGCTTTACATCTCAGCTCAAGAGGATGCTGGGAAGTGTCATATAAACAATAATATTAGAAAGGTCGGCCCAGGTGATCCTTGAGGTCCCTTCTAATGTGACATTCTATGATTTGCCTGTGCCTTGTTTCCCTCCAAGACAGACACATGCTCCTGTGATAGCACCTTCTCGGGTGACAGGGTGAAAGTGCTGTGGGTTGTTTGGGACAGGTCTCAATTTTGCAACAGAGCTGTGAAAGGCAGCCTAAAGAAAAAGAAAAATGGGCTAAAAATTGCTTCTCTGTTGCTGACTGAAAGAAAGGAGGAAAGTCTATCTAGAAATCTAGAGCAAACAGACATACATGCAGAGTTACCACACCACCTGTAAATCATCATCAAAGCTATCACTCTGCCAATATCCCCATTAAACCAGGTTAAACCAGGGGGCTGCAGCTGCCTCTAGAAAGTACTGAGAAAGTCAAAACAGAGCTTCCCTTTGCAGCAGCTGTACCACAGGGTAAGTGAAGTTTAATATCAAGAACTTGAACCAACTTTCCCATTATTATCTGCAGTCTGGTTTGGAGATGAAGCTTGATGGAACAGAGGGAACAAGAACCTTCAGCAAGAAATGGGTTTGGCTGTAAACAGGCTAGACTTCAGTCTAGTACCCTTTTCCCCAGTAATGGCAGAAAA
Organism: Phaethornis superciliosus; assembly: GCA_023637945.1. Lineage (NCBI taxonomy): Eukaryota > Metazoa > Chordata > Aves > Apodiformes > Trochilidae > Phaethornis > Phaethornis superciliosus. Next base: position 108,986,200 of record JAJQWJ010000002.1, read on the forward strand.
TAGCATCAGGAATAATTATTGCTAAGAAATCTGAATTATTTTAAGCTTTCTGAGTTTCACTTCCTTGGGATCAGCAGGTTGACAAACATCAGCAGCAATATTTAAAAGGATATAGCAGATCCAGTAAGTGTCAGATTACGTAGAAACTATTAATGGTCTGTCCCAGAAAGTTTCCTTCCTCCACCCCAAATTAGATCAATGAGATTGAAAATTAACATCAATTCATTTTCCTTATTTTAAACAAACAAATGAATCCTCACTGCCCTGTGAAATGCAAAGTATAACAGGCAAAGGTCCAGTTCAACCACCACCATGCAATAAAAAAATGAGTATGTAAGTCTCCCATAAATGACCACAAAACCCTGCTATCTCAACTTTGCAATGTGCCTGGCTATATAAGCTCTGGATTGCTACAAGCATTTTCACATGCTGCTAATTAGTTTAAATTTGTATTAAAAGCAAAGTATGCACTTTCTGAGCATTTGACCTTAGATGTATTTTTCATGAAGTACTGACTGTCTCTGATATCTGAAGTGTGCAGACAGTAGGTGCTTCATGTAAGAATCAGCAGGTGACCAAAGAAGATACTTAGCTAATCCTAAAACCTGAGCATTTGGGTCAAGCAGCAGGTTCTGCTTTCAAATTCTACTCATGAAAGTCCTGAACTGCAATTTACTCATATCCTAGAGCTGCTGGTGACTCAAAATCAACTTATGAATGACTGTCTCTGTGAAATATCAAAGTAGAAGTTCTAACAGTCTCAGGAATAAATAAAGTAGCACTTTTGCTTCTGTGAAAGTTTAAGTGCTTTGTGACTGTTGCCAGAACTCCATACTTTATAGATAAGCTTGGTTGATATAACCCTACCAGATTTCTGTCCATGTCACGAAGCATCGTAGCATTACTTTTACAGAACAAGGTAGGTATTCTCTGAACTACCCTTTTCACTTTTGATCACTATTACAAGATTTCTCTCTATTAAAACCTAGAGTCTCTACCCTCAGCTATGAAAGTCCTGCTTTGAGAAAGCCCATTTCCTCTAACTTCTCTACATACTGAGCATAGACAATTAAGGACACTTTCTGCATAAATACAGAAATGGCAACTCTTACAAGTATTTTATGCTCTTGTTTCCAGCAGGATTCTAACCAGGCTGTTTGCAGCAAAGCAAATCAATTGGGGAAAGACAGACTTCAGATTTATAGGTTCTCCTAAGGTTGCAGAAAACCTCATACGGCTTCTCTAGCTGACTTCACAGTTGATTTATAGGCTTTGATTCCTTATTTATTATAATATCTTCTTCATTTATATTCTGTTGAACCCAACAACCCAGGATTTCCTCTCTCTTTGTTGGGTAGCTTCCTGTCCCTGCAGCTGCCTTCTGTGATGTCAAAGCATGAGTTAAGTGTTGCCTGAGGATTATGTTGCCCAAATCAACTGAAAAACCCATCAGATTTGAGTTTTTAATCCTTTCAGCCTCTCTGGATATCTCAGTTTAAACAGCAAAACCTTCTCTAATGAGGCAACTCCTCCCCTTCCCCAGACTTCTTGACAAGTAAAGATTTAATATGATTTGCCTTGACTCTTACACATTGCAATATAGTGAGTTTCCTGTTTTCTCCTTTACTGTAGCAGAAAAATACTTTTACTGCAACAAAGTCTTATATAAGCAGGTTTCACTCTATCTATAATTACATTCCATTCTTGCCTTCCAATCTGAGCTAAATCAATTTTTCTGGTGGCAGTCTGTTACTCTGATTCTGTATTTGAATAAAGCATCAGTTGTATTGAATATGCTAGAGCTCACAGACTGTTGGTCAATCATTCAGTTTGATATTAATTGCTTCTTTGAGATGCTTTCTGAAGAACTGAGGACAAAATGCATAGTGTCTTATAGCATTCAGAAAAAAATATCACGTCTGAAATTCTTTGATGGAAGATTCATCTGCTTGGCAGACAATGCACTTTCTAATGGACTAAAAAAATCCATTATTTAAAGATTATCTCGTTTCCTGCGAGTGAAAAAAAAAATCAGATATACTTTTATTTGGAAGAAAAAATAGATTTTATTACTATTTCAGCCATACTTGTAGTTGATAAACAGAGGTTGGGGTTTTTTATTTTGGTTGGTTTTTTGTTGTTTTTTTTTTTTCAGGAAGAAAGTAATTTATTATGATTATGATGGTGATTATTAAAACGCCTCACCAGTCATTTGTTACCAAGTTCAGCTGTGTTCATGTATGCTTATAATGGCTCATGTTTAAGATTACAGTAGCAAGTAGTGGCATGATCAGGTAAAATCAAGAGTATTTAACACTTCTCTTTAATGACTGAACATCTAGAAGATGAACTAAACACCTGGGATGAGAGCTATGGGTCTGGTCTTCATGTACTATAGCCAGTTCACTGCTGGAGCCACATAATTTTCTTCAGGTATAGAAGGTACTCCCAGGGACTATCTGTAATTATATTCATACAAAAGCAATTTTTGCCTCAGTAAAAAAATCATTTTGTATGATTTAATATCGAATTCACTAATTCACAGATATGTAAAATGTATGTAGCATCATTTATTCATTGGCCATTAGAAATACATAAAATAGCTGTAAGATTTTTATAAGTGTCTGACCTTTTCTTCTGATAGTTCTGTATTGCTATTTCCATCATAGCAATTATGGCAGGAGCCAGATGGCACCTATTTCTTCTTGATAAACGATACCTTATGCAGTATTTAAGTAAGTCGTGTGTCTACTCACCCTAAACATTTTTTATGAAGAAATCATTATTTAAAACTGGGAGTTGCCTACTTCTGCTACTGTAACACTGTACTAAATAGTGAGCTACATTACTTGTTTCAAAGGTAAGACTCTCCAGCACGAATGGACACAAAATTCCTCTATGATTTCTTTGTTCTCCTTTCTGCACTTTTCCTGGAGACCTTTTCATGGTAATATTTCCTTTTTTCCATAAGCTCAGTGGACACTCCAGTTTTCTCCTCCTCCTATCTTACTTTTGGAGTCACAGTAGCTACACCTCATGCTCAGACACTGTAAATCATGAATGTTTTAACATCTGCAGACTATTCCAAACAACTTCAAGGTACAAAAGTAATGTATCTCCTATTTCTGATTTGAGTACAATCATCTTCTGAGTCTTGGGGCAATCACATTAATACCTTTAATTTTAAATGGACACTGTAAATTTACACCAGGAAACTCATTGGCTTCAGAAAATCACAATACCTCTTGGCACCTCAATGCTTCATCTAAAAATATGGATAAACTTGGAGACAAATGAAAAAAAATAAAAAAAAAATATTTATTTTATCTCTAAGCTGAGCTTTCTTCGGTAAAAAGAATGGAAAAGACTTTTTCATTGCTGCACTTTGCTCTACAACTTCAAAAATATGCAACAGCCAGATATTATTGACACTGGATAAGGCTCTTCACTTAATATTTTGCTATAGTAAAATATTAAGTCCACATGGAAGAACCACCAAAACAGCACTGAGAGCAGCTTGGAGACTCTGGGCTTACTATTAGCCAACTCACACAGCTGAAAGCAGATCATGCCCCTTCAACCATGTCTGAGTGCTGTGACCTACAGGATATTGCCACACTGGTCCTTTTTTCTCTCATATTCCAGCTCCCAAATTAAATCTGCCCACAATTGTTTTATCAGAAGAAAGTAGCTGACGTAAAAAAATTCAACTAGTCTTCAAAGCATCAAAACAAAGACAGCAATATCAGCCATCCTTGCAGCTGGCTCTTAAAAGTTTGTGGGGCTCAGCTACCATTACTATGCTTGCAGACAGAGTGGATCTGAATGGGAAAAGTATGACAAAATTTACAGTGAAAGCTACTGCACATAGTGTATCAAAGCTACCTTCCCTGGAGAGATTTGATGCAATACCACATGAAAATGACAAAAGAAAAAAAGGGGTTTAGGAATGGAAATCTTGATTACAAGGGTCAGGATGATGTTCTTTAGTTACAATTAATGGGAGCACACCAGAGGGATGCTCAAAGGTGCTGCTCAGACATCAAGCAGCTGTGCCACATCTTTAGAGGAGAAAAAGCAAGGAGTGACCTAAGATGCTGAAAAGGTTTAGGTGATGCAGTGAGCTTCTCAGGGGGGCTAATTAGCCAGAGCTTAGTGCCACTTCCCTTTTTAAAGACAATGTCTGCTAAGAGCTTAGTTAACTGTACAGATCAAGTGATTCAGTTGAGCCAGGTATCTCTAACGTGGCATTTTATCCCATAATATACAAGCCCAGAGAGCTACACTGGAGCTGATGGACACTCAAGTGAGAAGAGTAGAACACAACAACAGAATTTTGCTTGAAGCTTTTAAAAAAGAAAAAAACCCCAAACCTATAATATAAACAAACCTGTTAATCATGCAGGTAAGATAGCAAATGAAAACTATGGAGGAGTTAAGAGGGATTCTTTCCTTCACAAGATTACTTGTCCCATCCCTTCAGCAAAATTAAGCCAACCAATGAACAAAACCTTTTTTTTCATAGAGAAGATCTGCAAGGAATATTCCTAAAACAGAGGATAGCTTGTTTGGCCACAGAAGCAAAGGAGAAGGTTGACACATTCAGCAGAATTTCTGAGCTTATGAATAAAGATGACAACTGAGTGAGAATGGAGCCAAATCTGAGTAAAAACTGGATAGTGATATTCACACCTCTGATGAAGCCAGGGAATTTCTGGCTCTGCATCTTTTGTGCCTTAAATATGACGTTTTTTGGCAATTTGCCTTTGTGTGTGTTCTAGTAGTGAAAAGAAATCCTACCTTAAAATTTTTTTTTAGTGGTTTTTTTGTTTTTGTTTTTTTCCAATTAAATACCCCACTAACAAACTCTGAGGTCAGGATCACATCAGAACAGAGAGTTGGGCTCAAAGATAAGCAAAAATAAGATTACACTAGAGGGAATTTCAACTCCCTGAACAGTGTCCTGCCATGAATACAAGTTATCCTTTTCATTATATAAGTATTCAATTCAGTTTGGGACATGATGGCATTCCTAAATATTTGTTTCTGGAGATACTTTGGAGCTAAACTATAGCTGAAGTCTATGTAACTTCTTACCAGTCCCATCAATTTGTTAGATAGAAAAATGCTAAAACAGCATAATAAACTATTCCATCAGTTCCTGTTGCCTTACAAAATATCTTGGCACCCTAATTTCATTTTCTTTCAACCATCTTGCAACAAGTTTGCTGAAAACATCATGTTTAGATGGACTGACTGATAATTTCTCTTCTTAGTACAACACATGCAACAATTTTAGCTTTTATTAAAGTATATATAGAAGAAAGTTACACACAAATGTTTGCAGAGGGTTGTAAGTGGAGTTGCTCAGGGTTCTGGCCTAGGTCTGGAGGAGACAGATTTACCCTCATCAGGTTTGATATGACCTGAAATGGAAGAGGATGGGAGTGTGTGCAGCTGATAGAGACAGAGACAGAGAGAGAGAAGGAGAGAGAAGGTCCTCTCTCCTTCTTGGAGACAGAGCTGCCATTCAGAAGGGCCTCAACAGGACAAATGAGCAGACAAGAAACCCATGAAATTTAGCCAGGACAAATGGCTGGACCTGTGTCTGGGGCAAACAGGAAACAAGGTGGGATGGCCTGGATGGGGAGCAGCTCTGTGAAGAAGGGCTTAAAGTCCTGGGGGAGCTGTGTGAGACCCAACTAGAATAGGCTGTGATAATCTATGCTCTAGGAGAAGGTCATGCAGTTACAAATACACATGCTTCCCTACCATTGCACATCACTGGAGACTATTACCCGCTACCTTCTGCATCCTCTTAGAAGGTTAGGTTTGAGTGTTAAAAAAGAAGGAGGCGCAGAAAGCATTTGGATACTCATGAAGTGTCAGATTGGTCAGAACTGAAAGGTAGAGACCTTACCGTGGCAATGAAGCGTTCAAATTATGAGTTTAAAATACTATCTCTACTGCAGTCCACATTTGGAAAATACAAGTATACACTCTTGATATTCTAAAATAATAATAAAAAATATTGGTGTGCCATACTATCCTGTAGCAGCTGGTTTCACCTACTGATTTTACATAAGCTTTCCCTGTGGAAATTCAAGACTGAACTGATGAATGCCCTCTGCTAGCTTGTGAGGACCTTCTCTCTCCTTAAGCTGAGGAGAGCTTTGGGATTTTCCTGGCTTGCAGTACAGTGGACGTAGGTTCCTGGGCTGCAAGTGGGATGTATGGCACCCATAGTGAATGCACTGTCCACAGAGCTGCCATGGCAGCACACACTGCTGAAGAGAATTTCCTGTCTGAAGCAAGCAGAACGCTCCCTGGGTTTTTTCCTCTGCTACTGCTCCAGGGCAAGCTCAGACCTCAGTCACAGCCAGGCCCTATGCGATGCTATTCTTATCACTGGTGTAGGCTGGAAGATACGGCAGCAGTATGATGCAGATGAAAAATCCTTGTGGTAGCTGCCAATACTTTCCAGGCTAAAATTTGAACCACTAACATTCAAAACATAAAGGATGGATTTCGGTCTCTGAGTAGCTCACTTAACTTTTAGGGAATTATGTTGACCTACCCAGAAAGTTTTCCCCTAATCCTGAAAGCAGTTAACACAAACAGCCACAGAGAAGCTGTGTACATCATTGATTTTGTAGCTTATTTTGCATACTAACTTCACCTACTGGATTTAATGAGTGTTGATTCAATTTTACGGACTGTTATTTCTTCAGTGGCCCCAAATCACATCAAAAGCTCACAAGGAAAGAGTTCTCTGATTCCAGGTGGTAAAACTTGGCTGTATCTTCATTCTCCACCTGCTTTTCTTTTTGTTAGGATCATGTGTTTTACTGTGGTTTTGTGTAAAAAGTAAAATACAATTTGATAGTTATGATTCCAGTAGTAAAGAGCTTGTGGGCTTCAGTGTAGCAACAAGAACTGCCTGTAAAAGTTGCATTTTGTGGGAAGGGATTTAGTATATTCAGTGAGGCCAAGCATTTTAGTTTTCATGATTATTTCAACTAACTTGGAAAATTCAAGCCTTGTTTTCCTAATGGAAGTCTCATTTTTCAGTCTAAAATGTACAAAAGTGGTCTGGGATATTGGTGGCTGTTAGCTACCTGATTCTGCATTCTCCAAACTCTCAGATAGCAAAATATCTTTTTTCTCAATTACCCTGAAATTACACAATGGATAAACCTGAGAAGAAAGAGATGAGAGCTCTTCCTCAGACAGCTCTGTAATGAAGAACATAAAGTCTCTCTAGTTCCTCCTCCCGTGACAAGGATGCTCAATTATAAAGTTTGGAAGACTAAGTAAAACGCAGGAATGTGCTGTGGAGGGTAGGCATTGAGAAGTCTTACAGCATGGCATTCTTTAAGTAAAAAAAGGCTCTTGAAAGAAACCACACAACCTTTTTTGTAGTATAAAATTCCCTTTGTAAGGGGGCTAGAATGCTTATGCTAAGTGCAAATGAAGAAGATGAACTCCAGTGCAGAACCTCTGAAACAAGCTCCACCTCCACTTACTAAAAGCAACACTGATATTTGAGAAACCGAGAAGTCTTTTCTTCTCAGAGAATTTCCAGTGCTCTACTGCTTGTTGGGAAAAAAAAAAAAAAAGTAGAGTGATATAGCTATACAGGATGCTGCTTCAGGAAGCTGAAGAACCCACCAAACCTTTGTTCTTTTTGGTGACTGAAAGTATTTTCAGAGATATAACAGTGTTATGGTCTACACTTGGTTCTTCCTCTATGCCATGCTATGACATTGCTCGCAATATACTGAGACATATTTTGCAACAAAATTTGACAGAGAAGTTGAATTTCAGTTGTGGTCAAGTAATTAGGAAAAATGTTTTTCTCCTGCACGGAAAACAACATAACAAGGATGTGCATTCCTGAGGTTATGTTATGATACATTTGCCTTTGCCTGTGGTAAGGTAACAGCACCTGTGAATTTTCGTGGTTTTGGTACAGCAGCCTCTTACACTAGTCACCTTTCTAAACACTGGAGGTGAACTTTCAGTTACAGTGATGATCAGCATGCTAGATAGAACCACCTTATGCACAAGCCTGTGCTAATATCTATGCCCAAGCACTGGTAGAAGCAACAAAACATTTCACATGAGTAATAGCAAGAAAGATCTGGTCTATAATTACCAGTCTAAGTAAATGACAGATGCCTGACACTTAAAAAAAGCAGTTTTTAAATTTTTTTTGCCTTTTTTCAAGTCAAAGAAAAATAAATAATCAATATTTCCTCATTAGCTGTGAAGTATTTGCAATAAATGACAGTTTTTCCGAAAGACACAAAATAACAGTTTAAGACTTCCCCAAGTGCAAAAATTCAAAAAGTTCTGGCCTTTACTTGTTAACTTGAAGCATTCTGCATTCCACAAATTTAACATCTACCCCCCATTTTATTTCTGATGGGAATTACGACTTTCTTTTCTGTGGGCCATCATAGGGACTGACCATATAAATAAACCTGTCCTCAGGTAGGTCCCCAGGTAGCCTAGAAGTAACATATACAGTCTGTTTGTTTCCTTCTTTGGGTGTGATAAGGTGGAAGGTAAGTTATAAAAATAGCTGGATGAAATAGGCTTGAGTTTTCCTTCAAATACAAATGAAAGCTGTTATTTGCATATCATTTGTTTTTAAATTCTGCTTAAAAGCTGTGCCATCTGATTGAGGGCCAAATTCTGGTGAGGAAGATTAATTGCTTTTCAATGAATCCCCCATACTTAATGGGATCTGTGTTCATTACAGATGGGGTGCTTGCCTGCACATTCATTACCACTGACATCAGTGACACTACTTAATTCTTGGGCTGAGGACTGACTGAAGAACAGGACTGAAGAACATCCTCTGTCAGAACCTGATTCTGGTTTACAGGAGAAGCAAAACTCTTCTGCTGTACCTGAGAACATGCAGGATGGAGCCCCAAATTGACAGTGTGATTAATATTAACAGCACAGTGGTGCTCCAGTCTGTTTCATTAAAATGAATCCTGAAATTATAGCTACAGAGCTTCTGCTCCTCACTTCATCTAAGTCCCAGTATAGGTATCCTGAAGATTCAGTAGCTGAAAAAGTAAGTGGAAGATGAAGGCCACCAGTTACTTGGTTGTTGTCACTGAAGGTCTACTGAAGGACAACAGAGTTTCAGTGATTCTCACCAGCTGACGCTCTCTGAATGAAATGTTTCTTGCAAACTGGAGGAAAGATGGAGCCCGTACATCACAGAGAAGCCTCAGAATCTTTGTTACTTTTTCTTTTGTACCCAAGGAATGTGCAAGTACTAGGGTGAAAGCAGGAATGAAGAGAAGAACAGAAATTGCATCACGACAATTGTGCTGAGGGAAGAATGAGCTGTGAGAAATTGAGTCATAATGAAATAACAATTGGGACAGCTGGGGTGGGGGAAATCCCATCCTGTTCGGTGCCTCAGTAAGGTCAATTAATAGGTGAAAAATGTGCAACAGGATGCTGAAAGCAACATGTGGCAAATACCAGTGAGGTAACCAAGGCTATTAATTGCATTTTGCATAAAAATTAAAACACTTGTAAAAACAGCACTACAACAATCTGTTTGATTTTTGGTTTATGCCTACTGGAAACTAATGAAGTACTTTTTGCACAGACAAAACTTGAAAGGTCTGTGACTGTGAATATTTGGTTTGGAAAGTCTCTGACATCTGTTAGCTGAAGGGGATATTCCATATTGCTCCAAGCTTCACCCACTGAGCTGTGGGACTGTGAACTATATTCTCACAGAGGTGAGTGTCACTCACGTGGAGGGACCCAGATAATTTCACAGCAGATCCATTCTTTGTTAAGATCTACAGTAACATCATCTGTTGGGGTAGCCAAGGATTACTGTGTGTCCTGCTTCCTTGACCATCTTTCATATCTGCAAGCAGCCATACAGCTTGGGAACCCAGTGCAAAAGTATTTGCCTGAGTGTGTAGTTGTGTGTTTGTGTGTTCGCCAATACGTTTGGCAGAGACAGAATGCATCTGGCTCAAAGAAACTACAGGATATCTACTCTGACAGCATTCCAGTATTAGTAGTGACATTCAACTGAGGCAGACATATCTATGGAACAATCATGCATTTGTCTGGTCTTTTGAATCAAAGATGCTAACTTGAATTGGAAAGGGCAAGGCCCTTTCAGAGCCTTCGTGAAGCAGTTGGGAATAGGAGATCTAGAAGGCCAAGGATTTTTTCCCCCTCTTGTTCTTTGGAGCCTAAATATGCAAGAACAGAGCACAGCCTGAGGGAGGCTTTGCTCATGCTTGAGCCTCTGACCTTAAAAATAGAGAGCTTGGAGTCAGCTAAGTCTCCCTGACAACAGAGAGGGGGAAAAATTGGAAACTGCTGTCCATTAATTTCTTTGGATTACAATTTTATTCTCAAATGGAGAATATCAATAAACAGTGATTAAGAAGCAATCTCTTGTCCACTTTAAAAAACATGTGTGTATATATATCTATATATATAGAGAGAGAGAGAGAACAGAGAGATGAAGCCTACTTGTCCTTTGGGGCCCAGCAGGCAGCTCTCGGGTGTGCCAGGCCAGGAAATGGCACTTATCCTGTAGCATTTTTGGGCCCTATTTGAGCCAGGAAATGCCATCACAACTTGCAGCAGATAAGATAAAAGAGCTCTAAAGAGGGTTGCAGAGTCTTAATGAGAAATCAGTTGTTCATAACTGCTCATAATCTGTGTATTTGAAGAAGCTACTGCCATTTCCCCCACTCAGTACACATATGCCAGTGACACTGCTGACACACAACTCTCTCAAGCCATCACACCTATTTTTTTTTTTTGTTTTTTTTGTTGTTGTAGGGGGAAAAATGCTTGGAAATGTGAAGAATCCATGATCAAAAAACCCAGCCCTCTTCACTTCCTCTAGTGCAGTTTCATTAACCAGTAAAATGAAGAGTTAAAGTAAAAGGAAATGGAGTACGACATCAAACTGAGGCCACGTCCTTAATTTGTTTTTTTTCTGAGGCTGAACTCAAGGAAGTCAATTGGATCCTTGCCTGAGTAAGTACTGAGCAGAAATTAAGGAAGGGCTTGAAGACTGGGGCTTTGATGATTAGGTCAATGCCTTCCATGTAATGTTCAAAAGAGCACAGAGAAAAAAAAAAGAAAACTGTACCCCTTAGCACTTCTCATTGACAGCTCAGGAAGGAGGACTTGAGGACTTCTTGAAGAAACAGGATTCCACAATAGAACTGATAAAACCTCACCAAAGTGGGAACAAGACGGGCTGAGCAGTTGCAGCCTGGTGACTGAGAATGTTAAAATGAAAACCATTTACTGTTTTGACAGAATCCCCTTTCTGGGGATGCTTTGTGAAGAACAAGATGTATGCATACATCTCCACCACAATGCTGAGCACATCATAGGGTTCTAAGTCAGACTGTAGATATATTCTGCAAAGCAATTGTCAAGTATGTAGTCCAAATCTTTATGCCACTTACTTCAGTGAATTTTTTGCCTGGTTCAGTGAAGTCCAAAGCAGGGCTTGCAAAACCTTCATTGAAACTATTGCACACCAGGCAAACTACATGATTACAATAAAACAAATGCTTTTACCTACAGATATGGAACCTTTACTAAGCAGATGGATTCTTCTAACACATGCTATTATGACAAAAGTTCCCCCAAAGAAGTAATAAAAAAGAAGATGAGAGTGCTCAAAAACATAACCAACAAGTGACCCTGCTTCGACTCCAGAGGACTGAGGACAGCTTTTTTTCTTGGATCCAAAAGTTATGGTGAAATTTTTATTGAGTCATCACCCTGACAGTCTTATTGACTCCAGTGGAATTGTACAACTCCTATCAATCGTAATTGTCCAACATCCTTCCCTTGACTCCCAATTCCTTCCTTCCCAGTCCTTTTCTTCCCACCTCATCAAGCATACCTCGAGCTAATTCAATGGCAAGAGTACAAATGCAGCACAGCAGAACTGGCCAGTTTTATTTACGCACAGACATAGAAGCCAGAGAGAGTCAGTAATTTTGGAATCAACTGATTAGACTGCACATAAAACCAAATTTAATTCAATTGTTTTGCTGCCTGCAGCAGTAGTTGGGAAAGGAAAGCTATTAGTAATCCCCTTCTGTGTTGCTTTCACTGTAAATAAGTGTTTTTAGTGGATTACCTGAGGATGTAGATCTCATATTGTAAAATTTCCTTATTGCTGCATAAACTACCAGTGCAAATTAAGCTAAAGCAGATATATAACCGAGTGCTCAAGGTGTAAGTTCTGCTTCAAAGAGCTTGATTAAAGACACAGATTATAGCATCAGTGAGGAGATGTATATGTATATGGCCAGGTTGATCTCAAGCAAGCAAGATCTTTCTAAATAAGAAAGCAACTTAATCAGATTAAATCAACTACCTTTGCTTTGTAAAAATATGAAAAAAACCTCTGCTTCACACCACTTTCTCCCATGCACATCACTTGTTATCAAGATTTATTACAGTGAATATAGGAAAAAAAAGTTCAATTAGTGAGAATTAAACTCATAAAGAACAGAAAGTGCTGGTAGATACTCAATGGTTTGGCTGGCTCCAGTACTCATGAGGCATCTGCATGTGTCCTCATTGCAGGCTGTGCCAGGAACTGGTGTGTCTCTCCATTTACTGTGAAGGGGAATCTCACACCCACACTCCCTGGTGCTGAGAGACTTTGCATGCTGAGTGTGTCTGTCACAGAGCTGTTCTCACCTCAAGAAAGACTGAAGCCAAGTGCTCCGAGATGCCTTTACACACCATTGGTTGAGGCAGGTGAACAAGTTGTCAGCCAAGTGTGTCCAATGTGGGAACTCTGCCAGCAGGAGAAGGCGGCAGAGGAGAGCTTGTCTCTGTTAATTCTATAAAGATGTTGCTCCTACAGAGATCATAAAGGATGACTGGCATTACCACAGGGACCATCAAAGAGAAAGTGAAACTTTAGCCTTATGATGTTTGGAAAAAAAAAAAAATGCTGTTTATTATGCAACTGCTTGTGCCTGAAAAGGGCAGACTCCTCTGCACACATTTCTGCTTTCCCCTACTCCTCTCATGAACCCTTAACAACATCATCCTTTGGCTCTCATAATAATTGCCCACCAATTCTTTCGTTCCATACTTTTATGAGATGGCTTTATGAATCATTTTCTCAGTAATACTTTGCTTCTAGTACACATAGCATGCACATTTACCAGAAAAGTACTTGCATCTAAAACATAAGACCTTCCTTGTTGGCTGGCTGATTGGACATCAGTTCTACGCTCTGTAAGGCAGACAGAAAGAAAGGTTTTGGGAAATATGACCCAACTGTCATGCCCGGCTACATAAAGCATAATTGTATGAACATTATCATCTCATTTCTGGCAACCCATAAAAACCAAGAAGCCAAATGGGCATACTTTTTTGTCTCTGCCAGTGTTGCTGTTCCTGCATGGGTCATGCTGTGACTTGATGCAGAAATCAGTGTCTCTTTACCAGAAAGCAGAGTCTGCATTTTTGTTCATGATGTGCAGAGCAGGAATCTGAACTGTACGGCATAGGGATCATGAATCATTTGAAAACCATGAGAGCTGTAAGTAGGGCATTTTGCCTCAGAACAAGTACATTGAGCTTAGGACACATACATGCTAGGTTAGAATGAAAAAAATAGCATCTGGTGCAAACACTTTGGGTTTAAAAGTTCAAAAGCCACTTTTTGAGACTACACCCCATTGCCTGTATATGAAATTTGATGGCAGATATATTTGCTGTTTTCAGCTACATATTAATTAACAAAGTAAGAAAAGCAGGCTGAAAGGCATAATAATACAGAAAGCACAAAAATATTTCTTACAAGAAAAGTGCTCTTGGGGGGAGGGAGAGACAGATGTCTCCCTGCTTGAGCCAGAAGCAGGTATATAGCCCAAAATATAAATATTGATTCTCATACCAGATTCACTACGAGCTTGGACATGTTATATGTAAAAGGGAACATAATTCTGAGAATCTCTCCCAGAGATACTTGTGTAACAATCAAATTTAAATTGCAAACAGGAAAAAAACATTTGAGAGTGGATCTTCCACCTTCTGCTATGTATCAAGTTAGTTGTAATCAATCATAGAATTTCAGCTGTTAAATAACTGCATACTGGGTGGTGTCTGGTGGTATCTGACAGCCTCATGTGAGGAAAGCAAATGGTAGTCTAAATACAACATAACAGTATGGCAGAAAGCAATGGTCTGTTATTATTCTCATTCTTTTCTGAAGCTGCCAGATGAACCTTTGTAGTGATCTGCAGAACCTGCCATGATTTTATAGCAGCTCTTGTCTAAAAGAGTGCAAATCAGCTGGAACTCTGCAGCTTAGAGACCTGCAAAGCCCAGAGCAGGCTGAAGTGGACGAGAGATGAGGGTCTGGCTTATCCTGTCTGCTCCCACCTGACACTTCATAGATAAGCAAGAAACCAGTTGTGGGCCACAGTAGCTCAGCTGTCAACTTCCATAATCCTTGAGTGATACACTGGGCTCTCAAAGAGACAGACAGAAGTCAAAGTACTTAGTAAAATACTACCGTAAGGTTGCAAGAGTTTAATACGAAGTCTGAAGCTGTAGATTTTACCCCAAGAGCATATGAAAATCTCACCCAGGAGCATAGTGCCTAAGTGCCCTTAAACAAACAACCAAACAAAACCAAATCCCAGTTTACACTGAAATAAGCAGTTCTGTTTAAAAAAGACTCCCTCAGCTATTTCACTCTCCCTTTTGGTTTCAACTGTTATTCAAAACTTAAAAGTCCTGCATTTGCCCTTCATTTTGCGTGACTGAATTTCTGTTCTGCAGAGAAACTGGAATATAGATTTAATAAAAAACTAAAAGAGCAGAAACTCAGTGAAGAGCAAAAATAGTTTACTTATTTCTAAAGGATATACCACTTTCAAAAATGAAAAAGAAAAAAAAAAGAAGAAAGATATTCAGTTGGAAGAGTGCAACTGATAAAGAAATATAATTTTTTTACTTGGAAGCATTTGAATTGTTGAACAATAACATAGCAGGGCTGAAGAAAAAATTAAAATTCATTGGCCAAATTCAGCTCTCAGAAAGGAACAGCTAAGATCAGAATCTTTCCCAATTGCTATCTGTTATCCTATTTCATAATTAAATCTTGCAATCTTTCCTCAGACAAAATCATCCTCTGGGATTGTTGGCATTTTTGTATGACTTCAAAACTTGGCACTCAGTGTTCTCGAGAGGAAAATCTTTAACAGTTAAAAGAATACAGCTGAATTGCAAAGAAGAACCGGCCAGAAGTGGCACGACCTCATCCCCTAGCAACAGAAATCAATAACAACAAAGATAACATAATTACACCACAGAAAGGATCCAGAGGGCAGATTATGTCAAGCATTATGTTGTTAAGAAAGAATGACATGTGAAACAGACAGCATGTTTTTAACATGGAAGATAATACAGAAAAATATTAAATGTAGATAGGAAAAAGTGAAATACGAGCACAGAATAAATTAGCCTGCAGACTCTTAAAAGAGAAAGAAAATTATTCCTGTTCCTGCTTTCACTGTTTTATTTATTCAGCACAGAGAATTTGATTCCCAGGGAAGCAGAGGAAGGCATTTTATTTCACAAGAAACATCATGGCACAGAGAAAATAGATGACCCTATGATGACAGCCTTGTTCTGGGGCTCTGGAGACCCAGCTCACTTCCTGCTTAGGTACCGATGGTCCATACTACTTAGGCAAATTGTGGGATTTCTATGCCTCAGCCTCCCATCTGGAAAAGAGTGACAATAGAAGTACAAAGATGGATCAGATACTGCTGTAGTCTAGGAATTACATGGGATTACCTACAACAGAAAGATTCCTGCCTCCTTTGGTATGGGGCATATGTTTGCCTCTCAGGCAACACACTTCTCTTTTGCTGCTCAGGTTGCTCATATGCTTAGAAGAGGCAGCATGCTGTGATGGGGCAGTCTTCCATTTCTCTGCAATACTCAAAATTCCATCATCACACACCTTCCAGAACAAAGGTTATTTCGGAATGGCTTCACTGATACTAATTCTGTACTAATGCTTTCTTATAGATTTGAAACACTAAGGTGGGGTGTTTTTTTAAGGAAGATCCAATTTTAAGCAAAACTGACCAGTACCAGGAAAACCTTATATGCCTATTGCTTGGCATAAGGCAGCAATGCCTTATGTCTTGCTGCCTGATTCTCCCACACTTTTGCCTATTCCTTCTCTATAACCATTCAAGTTTAGTCACAGCCCTTTCTGTGTTTCTGCTACACAGAGCAGTAGGATGTGGATTCCATCACTGAAGATTTTCCTATGTATGACAAGACTGAAACAATCACCAAGTCATCTATTTATTTCATTAAGACTCTTCTACTTGTTCCTAGCCAGCCAAGAATACTGTATTTCACCTCTCCACCCACTGACCACAGCCAAGGTGGCTTAGCCATCAGAAACATCAAGGCCCCATGCTCTCAGTTGTGTGAACAAAGATTTCTACCTAGCAGGCTCTGCTGAATATGATCCTTCCCTTTTCATCCACATGCCAGGTATTTGCTAAAGTTAAGCTACCTTAACTACCAGAAAAATACCCCAAACAAATTAACCATAGCAAAAGGAACACTGGAGATGAATACTGCTGTCTCACAATGATTTCTACATACTGACAATTTGGCCTAAGCTACAGCTTGGTGAATTTGGTTTCCAGGTACCCAGAGAATGCAAAATTCGGATCAGAGTGAGATGTTTGCAATAATAAATTTCGGGGGGGGGGGCGGGGGGTGGGGGGGTGAGGGTGCTCAGATACGGTGCTTAAGGATATGGTTTAGCATTTAACTGGTAGAGCTAGGTTAGTAAAGTTAGGTTGAAGGTTGTACTGGTTAAACTTACAGGTCTTTGCCAACCTGAATAATTCAATGAATCTAAGGTGTAATCTGGTCTGAGAATATTATTTTCAGTTTGTTTTTTTTTTCTTCTGGCATTTATGGAAGGACCTTCTGAAACACAAACTCAGCATTGGTCTAATGGTCTTACCAGTTACAAACCACTGTAACTTCCAAATTAGAGACACAAGGAAAAAGAAAGAGAGTATTAGGATGTACATGAGGTATACCTCATACTGTGTGTTTTGCCTCAGTTAAACACTATTTATTGTACCTGATTTCATTATTTTTGTGGCACTTGGGTCAGTATTTTTACCTTTCTGTCAAATTTTAAATTGACAGGGTTCAAATGTCACATATGGGGGACACATAAGCAGAGATACACTTTTAACAGAGACTACATCTACAGTGAGAAATGAAACAGTGACTGTAGCAGTCCTGAACACTGCATCTCAGTCATCAACATGGTTAAATTGTTATTTTATTTCAAGGCACAGTTTGAGCCCAAGGCTGACAAGCCTATCTTGCAAACAAGTCCTGGGCCCAATTCAGAAGCTGACATTGGCCAGGGGTGAAACCCAGTGGCAATCAGGATGCAGGAACCCTGATTAGAAGGGTCACGGAATTTATGAGTATGGACAGGCACTTCTGTGTTATTTGGGCTCCAAGTCAATCCTGGGCACATTTATTTTTACTCATATATTCGTAATCCATGACTACCTATGCCTTCTTACCCTGGGAACCAAGCCCCCAATGAATTTCTGTTCTCAAAGTCTTCCCAATTATTTGATCTTGAGCTAATTCTTAGTGTTGCTTTTTACCTTCTCTCTATGCAGGCTCCTACTGCTTTTTTTTGAACCTTTGCAGGTGAGAGCCACAACTGGGCACCCATCCAGGCCTGTCATCTTACCCACCTCTTTTATGAATAGCAAGAACTGGTAACAGACCAATTATGATTGTTATTCCATAAGGTGTATCTTATTCAGCACAGATTGCATCTTATTCAGCCTTAAAATGATGCAAACAAAAGAAGTATTTAAACATCCTGTATAAAATCAGAAGACTTTCCACCCTCTTTCTCAGGAGTGCCTGAGTGCTGATGATTTAGCTATCTTGGCATCTGCCCTAGACCCACCAGCCAAACTAGACTATTTTTCCTTCAAAACAGTACGTTTTGCAGATATTACTGGATTCTGTTTTGTTTTTTTTTTTTTCCCCAGCTTCATATGGAACTGTGTTAATCACAGCTCAGTGGATGGGAGAATCAGTGCAGCTGATGCAGCTTCATAAGCCCTTCTCAAAGCCTGCAAAGTCGGTCTCCTCTAATACTGGCTGTTACAGTTCCCTCATTTGAGTTGCTGCTTAACTCAGCTGCTTTTCTTTTGTGTCACCCTGTTCATCTTTTCTAAATCCTAAAAAGGTTTATCTGAGACTAATCAAGTCACTGGTGGTATCTCCATAGGACAAAAATGAGCCAGACTCTTCAGTCAGGGCTCCCTGTTTGAGCAAGGTCATTACCTGACTTTATTAGCAATTTTTGAGATGAAAAATACTTCTGAGGGGTGAGGTTGAAAAAAGCAAGAAGAGATGATTTAATACATTTTTTTTCTATCTGGTAATCTTGCAATCTGCAGGGACACTGAGATTACTTGTATTAGTTCAATTTACTGGGGTGTATTCACATGAAGTAAGATTTTCCACATGAAGTAAGAATTCTATAATTTCTTTGTGGCAAGTACCGTGTTTTCAAAAAGATCAGATGCTATTGCAATTTAACATAGAACAACATGCAAGTGTATGGTAAACAGCTAGAAAATACAGCCAGTTTAAACAATGCATACATTCTGATCCAGTAATAAAGAATTTATATAGAAGATGCTGGCAATGGTGACATTCATTATTATTATCTGTTACGTATAATATTGACACTCCTTAAAGATACTACAGTTATTGCATAGGTTTTTAAGTGTTATATGGCATCTTCCTGGAGAAAAAATATTCGTGATAGGTCTAGCTAAAGCTTGAATGGAAAAGGAATGAAAAACCGTCACTATTTTATAATTCAAGCTTACCATGTTTTGCTGTTTCTCAGTGATAAAGACTGGTTCTGTGAATGTCATCTGCTAAAAATTATTATTTGACATTTTCATCTAGAACACATTGTAAAAAAAACAAATTTCATTGATTTTTGGTCAACTTTGGGCAACAGTTTTGGTAGGACTGCATACTTTAGGTAAGCCATCTCTGCAAGTATTTAAGAAATGTGTAGATGTGGCATTTCAGGGCATACTCTAGTGCCTGAGATTGTAGTCTTGGTTTGTTTGTTTGAGGGTTTTTTGTGGGTGATTTTTGGTGGAGTGTGTATGGTATTTGTGTTTGTTTGTGGTTGTTTTTTGGTAGGTTTTTTTTTGTGTGTATGGTTCGACTAAGTGATGTCAGAGGTCCTTTCCAGCCATGACTATTCTGTGATTTCATTGATTCTAAAAAGCTCACAGTGTAACTCAGAACTACTTAAAAATTAACCACTGCAGTATATATGTAGTTTATATAAATGAGCATATTATTAGCCTTGGTCCAATAAATCACAATTTTCAATAGCTACAGGAAATGGCACCTGCATTTGGTGGATCAAATAACGCATACAAATATCTATAGTTAAAATTAATGTAATTTATTGAAAAATTCCTACCTGGTAGAAACATTTTCCTCCTTCCCCACCCCCAGTTCAATAAGAGGTACATAAGAGGGCATGTTGCTATTCTTGATTCTGAATTGCAACAACATGTTAAAGATCACATACATTTATAAAGAAGTTAAGTAGCTTATGATTTACTTTGGCTATAGACAACAATATATGTGTGATGATATGTGAAGCAGAAATATGATAGATTCAAGAGGTATGACTGAAAGAATTCTAAAAAATATTAACTGATTTGTATATACAGTAAAAAAATGAAGGAGATTCATGTCTTGAGCTGTCTGGAGAAATGTTTGAGAAGAATAATGGACTGTCAGCATCACTGACAATAATAATAATATTAAAGTTCCTGGTTTTCCACTTTCTGAGATCAGAAGTTCAACCTAAAATCTCAAGCTTCATGCTTTTCTCTTTGTGTTTTCCTTTTTTTTTTTTTTTTTCCCCCATAAATTTCAGGATAACAAGAAAATGAACTAATAAAACTTAAAAATAATGCAAATATTTCCAGAAGATTTTGAGATCTGAAGGCAGCACGTTCCTTCCCAATTTTTGTTTTTAAAAAAACAAACATCCTTGAAATCTTTTAATAAACCTTACTGTTATAAGTGCTAGACTAGCCTCTTCTAGAATGCAACCAGACAACACTCCAGATTAAACTTACAAGGTGCTTGTGTACAGATAAAAAAAAAAAAAAAAAAAAAAGAAGAGAGAAACTCTAAGCAAATAACCACAAAGAGCTTAAAAGAGGAAGAACCTTCAGCCTAATGTGGAAAGTCAGAATTGAAACCTTCCTGGGAGTCTGAAGTTAATATATGTGTCATCTTGGAAGAGAAAAACTGCACAGCCAAGGATATAGAAATTGCATGATAATACTGATTTTACTTCAAATGAGGCCTTGACCTGCTATAACTGATAATTCTGCAAGTGTTGCCAAGGGGAGATCTGACTGTCTTCCTGAGTGGTTCCTAAAGAGCCATCAGAGAATGGAGATGTGAATAAAAACATCCTGCAACACTGCTCATGTCTGTTGCACAGCAAGATGTAAAACTACAGCTAAATTTGCCCTCAGTGTCTGTTTCTCAGAAGATCATTCCTAAGCCCAAGGTAATGCAGGGAATAAAGACACTGATATTCACCAAAGGGGCTACCCACGACCCTGCTCACCCCTCTCTGCTCCAAGTTGGATATATTATTTCTTAAATGCAACAAAAATATTGGATTATATGTGTGCTTTGTTACAACTGCTTCTTCAATGGAGAGGCTGAGTCAAAAGGCTTGCTTAGTTTTTAGCCACTGTCAGAATGGGCCTGTTGGAAGAACAGTTGATCCTTGGCCCTTAAAATGTAAAGGATGTGATTATTCTGTCTGCACATGAATAGCAAAAATAACTGCTGAAGTTAGTGAAGCCCAAAAGTAAGGAAAATGAGAACCACATCCTAAATGTCAGCATGGTCCCTCTAGATTTTCAGTGTTGCTTGGCACTTAGACATTTTTTATCTGAGGAATATAAAAGTCCAGTTCTTAATTCAATCTTGTAATACCCCTTTGAGCTTGGTAAAATGCCCAGCTAAGGGAACTTGAATACATAAAGGTTACTATTTTACTGACAGTCATACTCAGTCGGTAGCAGAAATCAAAGGCCCAAGTGCCCGGACCTGTGCTGTAAATGTAACAAGCAATAAGCAAATTCTTCTGGCCATTGTCAGTAGATTTGTGTATCTGTTCTTTAATGGAATGCATTGACTATGCATCCTTTGGGGCTTAAATGCTTCGTAAATCAAACTGAGCTAAGGCTTGTTTTACACAGATGTAGATTTCTAAAACAAATAACAGAATTCACTCAGAGAAGTGGATAATAACTCATGGGTAGGTTGTTGTTTTGGAAAGAATAATCAGCAAAATGCAAGAATAATTTTTACAGTGCTGTGTAGTAACAGTTACCACTCCCATACTATATTATGTTTAATAGTAAGTCCCTGCTGGAACTGCAATAGAGCTAATCCTTAAATTGCTTCTTTGTGGAAGATGGGCGTTACTACATTTAGTTGCCATACTAAAGAAACCAACCCAAAACAACCTGATGTCCATCTGGAAACTGGAAAAGAACAGGATCTAGTTCAAACCAGTTTAAATTTTGACTGCCCCAAGTAAGGACATTAGAAGGAAAATGGAACTAAAATGCTTTTTGACCTTTGAGAATCTGTCATACAGGATTTTCACAAAAGCTTGATGTAAACTGTTCAACTGCAGTTCAGGACTTCTGAAAGTCTAGACTAATATAAAACATGCATTGAATCCTGGTTAGTAGCATTTCCATAAATCATTAACTTCCAGCAATTAGAGAAAAAAACAGCAACATTCATATGAATTATTAAACCTGCAATAATTCACACTTAGGGAACATCTTCAGAACTTTTTGTAACCAACATGTATTATAAGAATGTGCTTATTGAATTTACAAGTGGCATGGAACAAGGAAGAATTTTGAATACCTTGGAGGAGAAGATTACAATTTGAAATGAACCTGCCAAATTGAGACATGACCATTTGAAATGAAATAGGATGTAACTCTAAGAATAAATTTGAGGATCTATAGTTAGATGAGAATAATTAATAACCATCTAATTGTAGTAGGCAGGGCAGCTCATTAGACAGGGATTCTTTAGCAAAGCCTTGGTGTTTAGAGTGAATTTTATACTGAGACACATGTCCAAATTAATTTTCAAGATATCGGAAGCAACCTTTCAGTTTCCTTCAGATGAAGCTATACAGGTTGCTGACGGATGTGGCAGCCCTCTATTCAACTTTGAACTCAATTTGAGATGGGGGATAAAAGAACACTGATTTTGGAAACACAATCCTAAAGGAAAGACCGAATGAATTGCGGGAGGTTGTGGGGAGTTGGTAAGTTTTCAAACATACTAAAGGCTAATGGTGCAAAAAAAAAAAAAAAGAAAATCAATTTCCTGTGAATATTGCAGCCTAAAGGATGAGTGTGGCCAGCAGGTTGAGAGAGGTCATCCTCCCCCTCTATTTTGCCCTAGTGGGGCCACATCTAGACTCCTGTGTTCAGTTCTGAGGCCCCCAGTTCAAGAGAGGCAAAGAACTACTGAGGAGACCCCAGTGGAGGGCAACGAATATAACTGGGGTACTGCAGCATCTCTCTTACGAGGAAAGGTTGAGAGAGCTGGAACTGTTTAGCCTAGAGAGGAAAAGCCTGAGAGGAGACATTATCAAAGTCTATACCTAAAGGGAAGGTGCAAGGTTCATGCCAGACTCTTTTCTGTGGTGCCCAGTGGCAGGACCACAGGAAGTTCCACCTGAACGTGAGGAAAAACTTTACTGCAAGAGTGACTGAGCACTGAACAGGATGCCCAGAGTGGCTGTGGAGTCTCATCCTCTGGAGACATTCCAAACCTGTCTGGATGCAATCCTGTGCAGTGTGTCCTGTGCATTCCTGCTCTACCAGGGGGCTGAACTACATGATCTCTAGAGGTCCCTTCCAACTCTGATGATTCTGTGATTCTGAAATCCTAAAGCACAGTAAGAAAGATTCAGAACGGGCATTGACAGGAGCTTTCTAACATCAAGAAAGCAAACTCTTCAGTAAGGTGCAGGAAAATCTGCAGTCTCCTCATCGGTGGTGAGTCATATATATATCAGGAATGACACAGGCACAAGAAGATGGCCGACTGATTTCTATAGAGCTGGTTCTATTCTGCTGAATTAATTACATTCCTTTAATATTTCACATGAACATCTGCACTTTCCATTTTTTCTGATGCAGTGTGCTTTGCCACTCACACAAAGATAGGGAGGCTCTACCTGGACTGGATGTCTCTAACTATCAGATGCTCAATTTACAAGTCACTTCTCAATTACCACAGTATCAGCATGTCATGTGTTGGCTGAAGCAGATGTTAATTTTGAACGGGCTCCAACATTCAGATGTGGATGTTTCAATCCAAAATAGAGAGAATGAGTTTGAACTTGATCAAGATGATACTTGGTTTTGCTTGAAGCTAAGAAAGGTGATAGAGAGAAGACTACGAGCAAGAGCCATTTCATACACAAGTAGATCAAGCACAGTAAGTTGTGTTGACAGAAACACCAAAATGTTAAGTCAAAGAATGCTTTAACAGATAAATTGTGCCTCAAAACAATTTGATTGAAAAGAGCTGAATGGCCACACATGGTGCACACAAGCCTATGTTCCCTGCAATTTTTTTTTGGTTTTGCTGCTTTTTATAACTTAGGCTGACAAATGTCTTTACACCAAAGGTTTTAACTAAGGTGAGATTTTTTAATTATCTTCCAGTTATTTTTCTCCTTGATAGCTTAAAAAGTATATATATTGATCCTGAAGAAGTAGGCATGTGCTAGCTAATCCTAACATCAATTATGAAGAGTTATAAAAGCTTACTGTAAATACATGCTCTGCTGCAAAAAAAAACCTAACACCTTTTGAATATTCAAATTGTCCTTATTGCTTCAGAATAGCTTCTTATTTTTGTATGCCTCCACCTGTATAGACCAGAGGAAGAGTAATAGTAAGGAAAGATGAGGAGAGAAAGGAGAACTAGAGAAGAGAGGAAAGGGAAAGGGTGAAGAACACTTCTAACTCCAGTACCTCATCTTTCTTTTCAGGAGTTTTTGTATTTAGAGCTGCAGATCTAAGAGTTACAATTAACCTCAAAACATACTGGAAAAAATGCTGTTCTTAATCATATTTGTTCTGAAGTTAGTAAATTTATATCACTGCTAAAGTCAGAACCCCAAAGGTTTAGATGCTAATTTAAATTTTCCCCCATTACAGAGCTTGGAAAAAAAAAAAACCCAACTATTTTTGTTAGGCTTTATGGCATACACCAAATTAAAGAACAGAAGATCTCCCTCTTGCATTCTTCCCAGAATTCTCAGTTGATCACTTGATAAAATTATATTTATTGTAGCCCAAGCTTTTAAAAAATTAAGTGCGTAAGAGGTGCTTAACACGTAGAAATTTGGGTGCCCTACGAATGGTGAATGAAGCAAGGCCAGAGTGTGTATGTCTTCCATTGTACAAAAATGAATGTGTAGTTAAATTAAGAACAATAGGTATTCATAAATCAGCATGAGTGCCCATGAGAAAGAAGTCTTCTAATTAAATAAAAAAAGAATAAGTGTTTCTTGTTCCGGGAATTGTTATTTGGTATTGAGACAGAGTATATTGATAGTTAGTAGGGAGACATTTTTTGTTACAAGAATTATTTGGTTATTTATAAAAATAAACAATCCCCTTCCTATACATTATTTAAGTTAATTTAAAAAATAACTACTGTAGAAGGAAATCACATGCATGCTTTTAAAAAATAAACTTCAAAGTGCTTTTATACAAAAATGAATATTTTTATCAGAATAAAACAAAATTAATATTAGTATTTACCTGGACATCTGATATTTTATTATGTTTTGCTTCTAAGCTAAAATGAAAAACAAAACAAAAAACAAAAAAAACCTATAGAACCCAAACTCCACAAAAACCCACACACAAACAATAAAGAAATACATAGGTTTTCTTGGAAAAAAAATTCTTCAGTGATTTGAAAACAAACAAACAAACAAAACCCCCCCAAAACCAACCAAACAACAAAAAACCACCCAAACAAACAGAGAAACAAAAACCACCCAAAAAACATGGCTGGACAATTTCTTTTCTGGGCAATAATTCAGAACTATAGTGGACCATTCAAAGTATTCAAAGTGTACTATTCAAAGCATTTACCTCTCAGTGAGAGGCTTTAGAATGGATTCATAATTTTCTGACCCTGAAGCTTGATGTTTATAGCATCACAAGTGCAGTGGGTTACACATTTTCCCAACATCTCACCAAGGGGAGACAGGAAGCAGCACATTAAAGTTCTCTAGCTCGGGTTCTGCAAACCCAGCTTTTGTTCACCTGTTATGATACTTTGCAGCTCTTCAAGTACAAAGAAGAACCTGGGTAAGTTATACTTGGTAGTGAGGTCAGAACACATAAATTTCAAACGAGGACATTGACTTCACATTTACATTAACCCCTTCAAAAATAAACCAAAGAAATTAAAACCAAAGTTTTTACTTTTCTACAAGTCCACTGTTAAAAAAGGTCATCACCTGAAGAAAAAAACCTTCAGTATGCCATATTGACTGATTGAATCATATTAATAACAGCCTGAAGTAACTACATGTTTCCTGTACAAAGTGTAAGGGTCACCAGCCTATGAATCAGATTCTTTCTCACAGTTAATCTAAATTCCCCTTTAAGGCACATAAATCTCTTGTGTAGACACACTTAAACACACTTGGGATGGCTTTGAAATTCTATCTCCAGTTTTACTTGAACTACCTGCACAATGGTTAGTACATGTAAATTCTAGTTAATTTCCCTCTATGTCCAAGTGACTTCAAGGCAGGGAAATCCCATAAAGGTCTCATTTTCTATGAAGGTAAAACTATTTTGAGATTGTGCTCTATAGTATTTCCAAGGTAATGATCATTAAGTGGCCAGGGCACTTTGCTTGCCTAACCAAGAAAGTAAATAACATAAACTGAATATATATAGTGTATCTACATGACACATCTGAAACCTTTTACTCACAAAGGATGATTTGAATACATTTTGTCATGAGTAGTGTTTTAGCTTATGAAGGCACCTTTTAACTAGAAATGCTTTTTTAAATAGACCTAGTGGCTTTTGGATTAGTATTTTTCCACTCAAAGTGAGCCAGTTTCTAGACATACATCTTAGTCCTGAAAATATAGCCTAGAGATTCGTCAATAGAAGAGCTAGTACTTGAATAGTCTGGGGTTGAAAGTCATCAAATGAAGAAAAAAAGTTAGGTTTTGAACAATCTGAGTTCAAGCTCTTGTCCCCGACTGAAGCTTTTAATGCCCTATTAGAATGTTGCATGCCTCAGTCTTGTACCTTATTTGTGTCCCTCAAACTCTGGTGTCAGCAACATGGAAATGAGGCAGCTGGCATTGTACCAGCTCTTTCAGTCATTTAACTCTTGTCAAACTAAAACTATAATGGGATTTCTAAAGCAAACTGTCTTCTATAGACACTGCAATGCAACAGGCTGAGACACTTTCAAAAGTCTTACCCTATGACTTCAGATCACAAAGTCCTGCTGGACCCCAATCTATGTAATAGCAGAGGTAAAGTTTTTAAACTATTCCCCTTCTCCAGTCACAGCTCTTGGAGCTGGAGATTTGTCTCTATTATCAGGTTATTTGCATCATTCTGTGGCAGTTTCTAGAATATGCAGTAATTTTAGTCATACATCCACATTGTACATTTGTGTACACAGTACCATTGCCACTACTATTTTGTATCTTCTAACATGAGGCAGGCTTTTCCCACAAGGCTCCTTTTGAAGTGACCTCTCTAGAAAAAAAAACCTTACTTTTCAAGTGGTTCACTTTATTCCATGGAAAAAAAAAAAAAAAAGCTAAGGAAATCTTTCTGACACTTTTTTATTTCTGGCTGTGGGTGATGATTTTGATGACACATCAAAAAGACAGAACCCAGAAGTATAAAGAGGTACAAGCACAGTATTGTTAGGTCCAGTTCCACAGTGATGAAAAACTTTTGTGAAGCTTGCCTTTCCAGGATATTGCATTTCCCTTGAGCTTCCAGGAACACAGACCAGTAACAGGCCACACAGCCATGACTATCAAGGACATTCTTGTCTTTTAAAATATTTACTATCCAGCCCTACAAAATACAGCATTTTCATGGCCATTGTAAGACTGCAAGACTCTGGCTGCAGTTTTTCAACAGAGTAAACTCATAGCCCATGTCTGAGAATGTATGGAACAATTCATACAGAATTTTTTCATCAGGTCAGAGGACACACATTGTCACTGCCATTGTACCCGACTCCAAACACAGGATGTTGGTCCCTTGAGTGTGCAGCACCAACTAGCAACATTTTACAAGGTAGAGGAAAGTAGTCTACCGAAACTGAAATTAACATGAAGGAAAAAACCCCAACAAAACACCAAACAAAACAAAAAAGCACAACAAAAACCCACCCAAGCTAGCATAGCTAAACTGAAACCCATTAAAATAAAAAGATTAGGAAGACATGACTATTTTTTCCCCCCATTGTTAAATGTAAACTAAGCTAATGGTCAAAAAGTCATGGAGGATGAGGGAGGGAAGTTGTGGATGATTGCTTCATTCTTTATTACGTCCCCTCTCCATCCTGGCGAGCTGGAACATCAGTGCAGTTCTCATGCCAGCTTCCAAGTAAACAACACGCACTTCCTGGCTATCTCTAATCTGGGCAGCAGTGTGTGTGAAGGGAGAGTGATGAGTGATCTGTGGTTCTGACCAGGTATCCTGTTTTGACAAGGGTATTTGTCCTTTACCCAACATATTGCAGAAGTTATTCTTGACATTTCTGTGCTATGGGGGTTTTTTTGTTTTTTTTGGGAAAGGCCTAATTAGGTCTTTTGGGAAAGATTTAATTTGGATTACTGAGAAGTTTAGAGGGCCAGAGGTAACAATTAAAAGGCAAAACAAAACCAAAGAAAGAATTGGCACTAATAAAAGGGTTCTTGCATTCAACATTTTAAAGTACAGTTATTTAAAATATTCTCTTTCCTCTAATTAATATTTCTACTATGTATTACTTGACAGCCTGTGTTTTAAGAGCAAGTTTTAAATTTTCTTCTAAGTTTGGAGGAGCTAATGGAATTGTTTTAGCAGCTATCTTACCTATCCATTCTGTAAGTATTGCATTCTTTCATTGCTCAGAAATTATTTTCAGCAAAAAACTTCTACTTTGGAGAATGCCCATTAAGCAACCCCCCTGACCAGAAGTATGTAAAGCTTCTAGTGAAGCTTTGCTGGCAATAGCAAAATTCTGAAACAAAATTAAAAATGAACAATGCACAGATGGTGTAATTAATTATCTGGTACCTGGAGGAGATTTGGTTCAAGGCCCATGTTTTAAAGAAGGACTTGTTGTCTCCCAAGTGAACCATCTATACTGTGGGCTAAAGAAAACTCTCTCATTTGACCCAGTGGGTCCTTAGATATACTGAGCTGCAGAGTGCCCACAAGGGAGCTTTAATAGTGGCTGAATGCAAGAGACTACTGATTAGGTCACCCATCTGATATGTAGAAGTTCTAAGTTGATGTTCCTCTTCTGCCAAATGCAGAGCAAAGATTTGAATGGGCAGGTCCATATCCCACCTACCTGACATATTCATGTAGATACTGGGTTTTTCCATAAGGGAAAAAAAATTCTATGGGCTTCATGACAAATATTCACAAAGTTACCCTTTTGCTTCCCAGACAGCTTTAATGAAACTTTTTATATTATTGATGAAGAAAAAAAAAAGTTTACATTATCGCTAATGTTTAAATGGTCTAGTCCTTTGCACACTGAAGACTTGCTGTATTTTATCTCCCTATGATCCCTTTGCACTAATCTAATAGGCAATTTCATTAGAACCCAGTTCACCAAGTAACCACGCCAGTTGTGGCCCCAGTCCTAAATCAAAGAATGCTATGGTAGGCTTGGGACTGACTTCCATAAGAGAGCAATAGAAGCCTGTACTCCTTGAAAAAAAAAAAAATAAAAAAAAATCACTTGTCATTTATGAAACTAAATTATCTGACTTAAATTCGTCATAGCTACATATTATACTCATGATAAATAGCAACAGGCCAGAGAATGAGGACACCAAAAGAAGAAAGGCTACTTGCACCAGAGATATTTGAAGGATTTAGACAAGCTCTGGGCTGAGACATTTAGGAAGCTAACAACTTGAACTATCTGCTCCATCCAGTAGTTACAGAATTAAATCTTTCTCTACCTAATACATTTGATGATAAATAGTATTAATTTACAGTGGCTTTCAGGTAGCTACCAAACCTGTTCAAAATGTTCAACATTCAGAAAAGTATAATTCCTCAAAACAAACATGTCAAAACCAGCTAAAAATCTGTAAGATTTTGCATGAAGAAGAAAATTCTTCTTGAGGAAAATTCTTCTTAAACAATTCTTTGGAATTCTCAAATCTTTCTGCTGCAGCCAGAGGAAGGAAAACTGGATTCACATGTTCTTGCATTCCATATGATTACACAGGGGTAACCAGGATGAATTTGACTGATTATTTTAGCATTCTAGAGTTCTGTCAGATAACACCCCTTGCATCCAGAATTTCACAAGTCCAAATATCTGTGAAAATTATGGAGCTACTAGGAATTTGCTCTTTGCCATACATTTCTAATGTATTAATTTTTTTTTTTTAAATCAAATATCCATCCACCTATTTTCTGTCAGTTCTTTTCTGTATTTGAATAAAAGTAATCTAGAGGTACAAATTCTCATTACACAATAGCAAACAGGACATTTCATGGAGGAATATCCAGTAAATATAGGAACTGATTGTGTTCTTACATAATATTGGGAACCCAGTGAGACAATGAACTTAGAGCAGACCTCATTAAACAACACTAATTTTCTATTACTTTTTAAGACAGAATTCAAGTTGTTATGGATAGTGATTCCAGGAGTCATTCTGAGTACAATGCTCAAAAAAGGACCACTGGAGGGAACTAATTAAAAGGATTTACTATGAACTGAATATATTAGAAATAATGAATCATTACAAGCTGATGCCTTAGAATGCTAAATCCTCATTTTAGTTAAACATACTGGAGCTGCACAGGAATGATCTTGGAGAGTAATGAAAAGCAAAATAATGACGGATTAGCCAGTTCACTAACTTCACTGATTAAAATCTTTCTCCATAATGAGCAGGACAAATGAAATGGAGGTGGAAAAAATATAAAATATATAATATACTTTTCTGTATATTTGTTTTAATATTTCAGTAAATTTAGCTAACAGATTTCAGATCCAAAGACCAAAAATATAACCTGAAGTCTCTCCCTACATTTTATTTGGGATATGATGATGTTCTAGTGATAAAGGCTAAATGAGTTCAACGTACAACACTCACAAAACTGCATTTCTCAAACTGTGACTACATGACAAGATTTACAGTTAATTCCATGGCTGAAGCAAATAGTGGAGAAAGAGAGGAATTTTAATCAGGTAAAGCTTCCACGAGTTAACTTTGCAGTGTTCTGGGAACAGCAATTTGCAAACACAGAGAGCAAAAATTCCAGTTTTGGTACTACCCTAAGTATTACTTGTTTATAAGTCTCTGTTCAACTTATACAAATGCAGCTAATTAACTCATTTAGGAAGAACCATCAACATCCCATTGGGGGAAGATATGTTCCAAGATAATGCAAAGCAATCCAAGGATTGCTTGGAAAATTCTGAGCCCTGAAACTGTCACATTCTCTTATGACTCATATATTTGCCTGCCTGCACAATCCACCTGGTAACATTCATAAAACTAGTGACCCCAGTGCATTCTTTTTTATTCCACAGCCCAAACCCAGCCATATTTAATTTCATTTATGCTGCTGACAGTTTGAATAAATTCACTGGCTAGCACCCTGACACTTCTTAAGTCAAGGACAAATCTCCCATTTACTTCATTGAGATGAGGAGTTCTCTCTAAATTTTGTGGAGTTACACCAATTCATCTCAATGCTATCAGTTTAGTGTCTAGTTTTTTATATCCTGGGTTTACAGCATAAATAAGGTGACAATTAGAGATACAAAGCAAGTTTAGTATCAATCTTCAAGTAGAATGTGTCAGCCTTTGAAAACAGGATTGTGAATCTCAAATTATTGAAGTAGACATGCCAAAGGGAATATCTAACACCTCACTAATGGAAAAAGTGAATGTTAGATGGTAAGCATAATTGGGAAAGTACAACAACACTTGAAGCTGTGTGACTGATTTATATACAGCATAACTTCAAATCTATTCAGCTGTTATTTCCTTTCTATGGTCTTTATCAGGAAAGCTTTGGTTATTTTTCCAGGGGTTTCTCTCAAAAAGTGACAGATACGTGGAGAAGCTTTTCTAGATACTCTGTTTTTGAAAACTGTTTTGTCACCATCTTTTGTTAAACATGAAAGTCTGGAAAAATTACACACAACTTTATTTTCCCTTAACTGTTATAGCTGTAGCAATAATCTGTGATTATTTTGTGACTCAGAGTCAACAGAGAGCAAGTTAGTTTATAAAGGGAGCCAAAGCAACCCAGTGCCTCTTTGTTAGCAAAGCTGAAAATCTGCCTATATCAAGCTTATCCAAAAAGAGTAATAGCTCCTGCTTGCTAGGAGTGCTCCAGCTTTTAATGAATTTCAAAAACATAGCACCCCAAAATTTTTACTACCTAGAAAGATTCATGGTTAGAGTTGATCAGCCTAACAGCCTGATCAAACCTACATGATTCTATGATTCTCTGAGATTTTGTTCCTTAGAAAGTTTGGTTTAGGCTGTTATCTAAAGGGCTAGTTTCTGGTCCTGGGACATGTACAAACTTATTGGATTTTTAGATGATGAGTTGAACTGCTTGCATGCAGGATAGGGTCAGGTTTCTTTCAGCCTTCATCTTTATACAGATCCACCCTGCATAGGCAATGTGCCTGTATCGCCTCCAACACTGTGCAATACATGGGCAAGAGAGGCAGGAAACTTCACTAGCTGACTATTGTATTTGAGGTGGTCAGGAGTCTTCATTATGGTTAACTGCTATTGCAGACCAACCTGGAAGAAATCTGAATCTAAGAAACATAAGGAGGGGTAGATATTTCTAAGACATACTGCTCTTCAAAGACCCTTTTCTCAGAACTGACTTAAAAGGCTATAACACAATCTTTTTTTCCATTTGTTAAAGAAATCCATAAACTTATATATCTTACATGGAACACTTTTTGTTTTCTTTTGTTTTCTGCATGCTGGCAAATATAAAATAGAAACTAAAATCCAACTTCTAATAAAAAAATAAATGTTAGATGTGAGTGTACCATGAGTTTGGCTAGGCCTTTTTGCATAAAAGTATGTTACTGAAATGCACTGTGGAAAAGAGTTGTAATTAGTAGGAAAAAGTAGAGGTAAAGACATCTTAGCTGTAAACTAAAGTATGCATCATCTTCAAGAGCTTAGATTCAATTTCTCAGAGGAAATTAGCTCAAAAAAGAAAGAAATCTTAATCTACCTAAGAAGACTTGTTTCATAACACAGAGCCCAGGCGTCATAAAATACTAAAGGTAATTTGGAGAGGAAAAGCCATGTGAACTTTACAGGTAGACTAGCAAGGAACTAAAAATCCTCAGGTGCAGATAAAACAAAGCCTATCTATACTCTCTCTAATTGCAACACATAAATCTGTCTCATTTAATGAAAAAAAAATTAAATTTCTATAATTTTTATCTGGGAAATCAGTACCTTCCTGTCACATTCTTAATGATTTTACTTTTTACTCATTTCTTTAATGCCCTGGAGTCTTCCTTTTCTCTTGTACAGTTTCTCTCCTGTACAAAGCCTGGTGAGTTGCAGGTTATATTTATATTTCCAGTCTGCACTCCCACAGAGCTTGGTATGTATTTTTGTCACCTATTGGATGGTATGTGTGAAAACTGCTCCAGTGCCCTCTAGTGAGTGAAATTCACAGTAAATCGACCATTTGATGAACCCAGTAACAGCAGTAAGGGGGATGTGATATGTTGTGGGCATCAAGGTTTCCCATTTTAACTTTTAGTTTCCCAGTTGCTGTGAGCAGTGGAACATCTCACAAGCAACACAGAACCTACAAGCTCTGGGGTAGGAACCATCAGCCTAGTGTAGAGTAGAAGATAGATACTGACAGGAAGCCCTATATGTTTATTACTTTGTCCATCTTGGAACTAACAGCTTAATAAATAAATAACAATAATCTATAAATAATTTATTGCATTCTTAATAATTTCTGCTACTTCCATTACTCTGTTCAAGAAAATAATGTTAGACAAGTGATGTAGTAGTAAAGTTTACGTTTCATTGTAAAAATTATGTTCTTTGAATCAATTCAGATCTTGAACACTTGAATTATGTAACTAAACCAAAAGCTAACAACTTCTTTGACAGGATGTACTATTTATTTTTCAATTTATAGGCTTATTAATCTAGAAACAATAGAGAACTTTATAATATAATATATGTACGTATTAAACCAACACAGCCTGGTAAAACACATACAAATTTTAAGCAGTAAAGTATGAAGAATGAATAAGTTTAGTTTTAAATTTCAACCATTTACAACATTTAAAACTTGGCAATGAGACATGAAAGTATATTTTTAATTTTAGGCCATAAGTAGCCTTTTTAATCTAAACAATGAGTCAAATAGGGGCAACAAGCCACATCACAGGGATTTTTTGGCTCCCTAGAAAACAACCTGGTATGTGGGTTGGTATCATAAAAGCAATCTGATCCAGGAATGAGTTATCTACTGAATATACAGGTCTAAAGGAAATAGCAGAATTACTCAACCTGCCTGTACCAACATGTCTCCTACTTAAAGGTGTCCCACTCCTTTACAGACTATTGCTCAAGACAAAAAGTCACACTACACTGAATTAGCTAGGAAAACCATACATATTTAGGGCTCTCTGGCAGTTATTTTATACCAGGCTAAATTTGGCTATGTTTAGAGATATTAAAGCCAGCTCAAATTCTGCAAAGCTTGAAGAACAAAGGAAGTAAAAAAAATCCAAGAAAGGGAAATTCTGTGGTTTTCATACTGGTAAGCTATTCTTCTGAATACACTTGGAGGCACTGGTATTGTCACAGACTAAACACTGCTAAGAAAGGCCCAGTGCTTTAATCCAAGTATCCCACTGTGCAGACTTTTGCTGGAGTAGCTGGGTAATAATTTGTGAGGCAGGATAATCACTTTTAGAAGGTATTTTTTTTATGTTATATATTTTTTTTATTAACATATAAATATGAGGAAGAATTTTTTCACTGATGAAAAAGATGAAAAAGCACTGGCACAGGCTGCCCAGGGAGGTTGTGGAGTCTCCTTCCCTGAAGACATTCAAAATCCACCTGGATGCATTCCTGTGTGACCTGCTATAGGTGACCCTGCTCTGGCAGGGGAGGTTGGGCTTGATGATTTTTTGAGGTCCCTTCCAACCCCTAACTTTCTATGATTTTATGATTCTATGATGTTTCAAAGCATCTGCCTTCATTTACACAAGGATGGGTATTTATTGTTCACTACAGTTTTCATGTGTTATAACAATCCATCCTTTGTGAATGTCCTTAAAAACATTATCAGTGTATGATTCAGTCAACCCAGAAAGCTAAGCAAAAAAATGCAAGCGGCCACAGTGGCATGCTTAAAATTATAGTGGACAAGATGTTTCAATGTTTGTTAGGAGATAATGAATCTGTTCAAAGCCAATAACACGCCATGACGACAGATCCTCTACAGGTGTGATTGTTCTGTGTCTTATTACCAGTGCTCTGACATGCTGTTACTTCCCCTCCTTTCAACTTAAACTTTTCAAATTGCAAACCTTTAATCTCATAACATTTTATTACATAATGTTCTTCATTCTATCTTCCCTTTTTCAGCACCCCCCTTAAAAGATTTGAAAAGCATTATTCTTTTCTTGGTGTTGTAATTTTTCTTTTCTTGTCCTCCCTCCCCAAAATATGTAAGACAAAAGTTATATTGCAGTTCCTGGAAATAAATAAAATTCAAACTTAAGGTTGAAAGATGAACCCTACAAACACACCAAACTTCCACCCTGGTGTTCAAGGGTCTACCTTTCAAAAAAAGTCTGGAAGAGTGGGCTTTAATAGGGATGTTTTATTGTTGCTACAATTGAGCGGGATCTTTTATTGTGGTTTTATTTTTCAATTTTGCCTTAGAGAAACTCTTAAAATGCTTTCTATCCCTCTTGAAGGCCTCAAAAACAATCTTTCAGCACTACCAATTTCCCTTTAGCAGCAGGAGAAGTTTTCCTGCCAGCAAGTCAGTTCTTTGTCAGAATGAAGAGCTGCTCATCAGTAAATGCAACATCTTCAACACTGCATTTCAGTCTCTGCAGTAATAACATAGCCCTACCATTGACTTGAAAATAATTAGGCAGCAGTATCATTGGTAATTTTTTCACTTCCAACACAGCTCTTCAAAGCAATAATTCATCTCTCTTCAGGAGCATCAAGCTCTTCAATTGAATAATGATGGATTTGAACAGATACCAGTCTCAGCAGCAAGATTCCTACTATGGAAAACGTAATCCAGTGTTCTGATGCAGTAATCTATTGTTTTTAGGACTACAATCAAACCCTCCATAAAAGTGATAAAATTGTGTGCAATTAAAGCAAAGCAGCTGAGATCCCAGCTTCTGAGACCAGTGTTTTCCTTTCAACACACAGTTCAAACCAGTCATCAATTCCCAAACTTCCTGCATGTTAGTACTATGTTCCCACAGCCCAAATTCAGCAACCTGTTTTCTCTTTCAGCATTGAGAGTACAGCAGGCCAACACTGTCCCTTTTGTATCAGCATGACAATCCTCCAAACTTCAGTCTTCTGAATAACCCATCCAAGCCCCAACACACATGAAAGTCTTTTTAAAAAATCAGCCAAGGCTGTGTGTTTATGTATGCAAATCTGT
This sequence comes from Phaethornis superciliosus, assembly GCA_023637945.1. NCBI lineage: Eukaryota > Metazoa > Chordata > Aves > Apodiformes > Trochilidae > Phaethornis > Phaethornis superciliosus. Next base: position 109,022,397 of record JAJQWJ010000002.1, read on the forward strand.
AAATCAACAGTCAATTTCCCAATTAAGCTAGCTGGGAGCAGTAAATAAGTCAGTAATCAGTAGCCTGTAACAGTGTAATAGAGAGTCTTTCTCCACTTAGTAAATAAGCAAATTGTAGTTTCTTTTACTAGAAAGTGTTTTGGCTTGATTTGAAAATAAACCTTTTACCTCTGTGCCAAGGAAAATTGTTCTTGAAGCTATCTGTAACTATAAACATCAAGCATTATGATCTTAGAAGCAGACTGAGACTTGCTGTTAATTTCATTAAGTACAGCTACTTAGAAGATATTTATATAAAAGTAAAATTACAGGAAAAATACCTAATGCTATCATGGCCCAAATTTGTCCTGGTTCAGGACAAAGTGAAAACTCCAGACAGACTGCACCCACTCTAAAAATGAGAGAGCTCAAATAAGCCCTCACAAACACTCCTTGAAACAGGGTTCTCTCTCACATCTACCTTTCTCTATGGCCCTCCTACTTCATGATCTGTGTGCCTAAAAGCACCTTGTCCTCTCCACTTCCCTGCTGATGAACAAAGGACTAAGTTCTCTTCATAACAATGTCTAAGAGAAGGTTCTTCCCCTTCCTTTATCTTGAGACTTTGCTCTCATCTGTTCTTACATCAGTTCCTCAACATGTTTCCTGAACCCCTCCCACACACACACAAAATTTTCAGTTTTAAATAGCCATGGTTTGGAGAAAAAGAAAAAAAAAAAAAAAGAATCTTAGTGTTCTGTCTACATATTCACAGTTTTTTTCTCCTTGTCTGAGCCATTCATGTGCTCATACAAAATAGAAAAAACTTGATTAGGATAGTATTATAGTATTCATTTCTTCACCTTGCTTCCTAGTAAGTAGAGCTGGGCAGAAAACTTTCTAAGAAGGCCTAAGCACCAACAAGAATGTTGATTGAAAAGATCTGTCCCAGTCAGGACAGAACAGGGATTAATCCCTTGTTTCTCCAGCACATTACCAGAAAATCGGTTCTTCTGACAGTACTGATTCATGAGTGGCAATGTTTGTGTCTGATGCAGCTACTGATGGTACCTCACTCCATTCATTCCTTCTTACTCTGATACACCAAAACAGAAATTCTTATGCACTGATTCATCATAAGATGCTGTGTGGGGTACTGATGCTACCTCATGAATTAATTCATGAGTAGTGTTGCTATCCATTTAGTACTGCCTACTTAGTCAGTGGTTACCAACTATCCTTTCATGAAGAATAGCCAAGTAAGAAATTCTCTTTTGCATGTCTTGTGAGTAGTTGTTTTTGCTCTTTTTCAGTTTACATTGAACTCTAGTCCTCACCTCATACAAAGCAGCGAGGAAAATTCTACATACCAAGAAAAATTAAAAGAAACTAGATCAGTCCTTTCCTCAATCTGTCCTAAATGATTCTTAATTATACTAAAAATGGAGCAACTGTTTAATTGATGAACAGCTCAGAAGCTTGGGACTATGCATGCTTGCTGTAAGCAAAACAGAAAAATAAATAGAAAAGGGTGTCATAACAGGAAAATATGACAAAAATGCCTACAACCACCACAAGCTAAACATTTTGATACCATTCATTCCACCCACAACTCAGTAAACCCAATGTTAAATAAATACAGAAATAGCAGATTCACTTAGATTCAAGTTTGATGGTTCTGAAGTGAGTTGTGCAGGAAAGTGTATCGAACTCTGGATGCACAAAATGCAAGCTGCCATTCATTTTCATGCAGTAGTGACTAACGAGGATGCAGGTGGGGGAGAGTCTGGGAAATACTAACAGAAAGAAAAACTACGTTGCTAAAAATACAGCAGGTTTCAATTCTGAGTTTATTTTTTTATGGCAAATTACATAGCTTACGTTATTAAGATTCAGTCTGTGTAAAACAAGGCAGAAAAACATCAGGATATACCCAGCTGCAGAAGATACATATCCCATCTTTCTCATTTGCTCAGTAACTCAAAGATTACTTTCCACTTAAGTAAGCTTCTGTTGTTTCCTTACATACTTGCCTTCTTCCATTAACATTTTACACTAATTGCTGTTAAACTCAAAGCTTTCTTTTTAAGAAATCAGAACTGGAAACCTAGGTTTCTGAACTAAATTTGTGTCAGATTATGTGCAGAACATTTCATACTTCAGAAGTAAAATCATGAGCTACCATTTGGTTTCTTATAGGACAAAAGTAGTGGGTTTTTTCCTGTTCTAATTAACTTCTCCTTCTATTTCTTAAGCATTATCAAAACAATCTTGCTAATAATGAGTTCTTGTAAGTACTTTATACTGACCTCAGAAAAAACACATAGCTAAAGAGAAATAAAATTGTCTGTTAACAGCCCACTCTTTGATGAGCAAATGTTTATAGCCTCTACGATTTACATAACTCATAAATGACTTTTTTTGGCTTCAGATACCTGTCCAATTCACAACAGCCTTATGGTCTTCCTTCTGCTACTTTTTCAGTGCACTTGCACTACACTACATTGGATTTCACTTCAATTATTCAATTTTACTATGACTGGCATTTAACTGGATTATTTATAAATGTAAGATAAACCAATCAAGAGTTTGCCAAAACCTTATGTGACAGCTACAGGTCAGTTTACCTTACACTGGTGCAGACTAAGCACAATAGATGGTTTTGATCTATCATTCCTTACCTAAACAAAATTTAGCTCAAAGAGAGTAGATTTACACTCACAATCTATCTCAATTCTGGCAATTAAATTCTATTCAGAGAAAAACATCTCTTTACAGCCTAGACAGTAGAAATTAGAAAAAGAATTAAGAGACTAATGGAAAACACATTCATTAGCCTGAAAAAAATGTGAGTATTCTAGACAAAATTAGAGTATCAGAGAGGCATGAAGAATTAATCTCCCAACACATTTTCACAGAAGTATTTGGAGCACAGTAGGAAAATAAAGCAAAGCTGAAGCAAGACATTAAGTCTAGAAGGCACTGAAGAACAAAAACCCTAAACAGTTAATATCTTTTCTGGTAAAACAGAACATTTAAACTATTCCATTTCAGATAGCCATTTTGTTATTCTATTTATTTTATTTCTGGTAAAATAAAGCAAGCTGGATAGAAAGACAGCAGTAAAATTTCAGTTTAACCCCCTTACAAATTCCAAAGAAAGTGTACCACAAATATTAATTTTACACAGACAAATCAAAATTAATCCTTTTCTGAAAGAATAAGATGATCATTTTTCAGATAAGGTGACTTGTTCTCAGTTGTAAGGTGCACAGCACTCATACTTTTCTGACTCACATTAAGGCGGACCCCGGAAAAGCTTATGAAGTGCTTCCACTAGTGAGTGACTCATTTATTCATCACTGTAAACCCTGATGCTAATCAGAATAAACATGAAAGTTCTGTAAAATGCCCTGAAGTTGCAGTTAGTCAGAAGAAGGGGAAAACAAAATCTTGACAGCTTTTCCCTGGAACAGTGCTGAGGTTATCACTGGTGATTCATCACCAGCTCTTTAATGCTATGAGTGCAGAGAAAGTGAAGTAGTGAGACTGACTTTCTACATAAAATGACAAGCAATTGAGGAGAGGCACTGAAACTGCAGTGCACTCTGCTGCATTTGCATATACTAACCAGAACATGGACCAGCAATTTAATAGGACTGTTGTCAATAAGGAATTCCAGCTATTTTTAAGCCAATACATAATTTTTAACACTGATTGCTATCTTAGAAAGTGAATTTGTTCCTCCAAAAGCAGAGTGCTTTCAGTTCCTGCTAAAGAAAATTTTAAAGGCAAATGACCTTAACTCCAGCAACCTCTGCGGCCCCAGAATCTGCTTGTGGAGAATTAGCACTGCTATTATTTGTTATTCAAGGATAGCACTTCACTGTGTATAAAGCATAAGAAACACCGAAGAGATGGGCTCTGTCTAAAACAGCTTGCAATCCAGACTGAAAAAATTGAAACTGGAGCCAGGAATGATAAACAGCTGTCTATCCAGGAAAACAGATGACAGGGGGAGATACTGAAAGGATTTAAGTCACATGTTCTGAAACTCACACATGAAATCACCAAACAAAAGTCCCATCTGCTACTCAAGTGCTCTAAACACCGAGTTACCTAGAACAAATAAGAGATACAGTAATGTGCAACCAAAAAAGCTGCAGCAACTCATAGTTAGATATGTGCCCCTTCAAAATATATACCAAATTCATGTTTGAGTATTGAGACCCTTATAAATGACCAGTAATCAAAATAATAACCTAGTAGCATCAAGATACAAGGGCAGCTTTCTAGAGAAAGCCAGCAGGAAACACTATGCCTAGGATCTATCTGAAAAATCCTGAATCTCTTTGAAACTTAAAGCCTTGAGCCAGAGTTCAGGCAGGTCCTGAGCAGCCTCAAAATTAAAATCTCTTCTAAGACTAGGTGCTTACAAAGATTGGTTTTTTTCTCCAGCAGGTGAGCAGGGCTCACTTTTGAGCATACAGCTGTTGAAAGAGATAGATAGTGTCAGCTCTCCTGTTTCAAATAGCAGTCACATTTAGTAGTTCTTGCATTCACACAAAACTTTTGGGCTCCTAAAAAAGCATCTAGCTGAAGTGTGCATAAGATAGCAAGGCACACCTCACCATTTTGCTGGCTATTGTGTTCCTGTGAAGGTATTTAGGTCAATCCCAGGGCCAGGAGAGAAGCATGAAGGCCTGAGAGGTTGCTTACTTGCCTCCCAAAACTTATGTGTGAAAAAGAGAATTTCTGGAAAATTCCTGGAATGTTCATGTTCACCTGAATCTCCTCGGTATGGAGACATTCACTCACAGCCTTCCTTATGCAGCTCACTGACTGTTTTGTGGGTGGTTTCACCACTTGCTTATCTACGAGCAATATCATCCCTTCCCTTTGAGAACAGATCTTACTTTCCTCTACCAAAGAAAAAAAAAAAAGAAGAAAAAAAAAAAAAAAGAAACAAAGATTCTTAAGCAGTACATTAGCATTCCCTGTTGAACTGTTCCTTCACTGCTCTGTCCCTAATACTGATTAATGTTAATGGGACTTTCTGTGAAAGCACAAAGGGGATCCAAGGCCACTACTTTGTGCTCGGAATTGTAGGGTCCCAGTTTCCTGAGAGTCTTTCCTGCTGTAGGAAACAGTGTGGCTCTCAGTAGAAAGCTCTGAGTCAATGTTGAACCACTGCCCAACATGATGTGAGAGGGCAGGAGTGCGCGTGCTGGTTTTGGTTTGCTTTTTAAAAAACTAAGGATGTCTTTTGAATATAGGCATAAAATTAAGACTATAACCATTTTAAAGACCGGACACCCCAAGGTGCTTTTCACTCAATTACCCATGATGGTTGCATTCCTAAGGCCATTTCAAACAGATACAATATCCTGCCTTCAGTATAGTGTTGCCTTAACAGCTTACTTAATAGCTGCATATCCTACTGGGGAGATAACATATTTCAGCACTGGATAGGAACAGCAGGAGAGGAAGAGTGACCTTGTGCTTCAGTATTAGAGGTTTAAAAGATCTAAATTTGAGTTCTGAAGTGAGAAGAGCAAACAGCTTTGGTGAAGTTGGCTCAGTTGCTTAGATAAACATTCAAAGGAGACATTTTGTGCCTAAACATCAACCACATCAAAACTGTAATCCTTAAAATCATGATCTCCATCAGGCCTATCCTCCAAGCTTCCTGAAAAGGTTAATTCTCTGAAGACCCCAAATACATAATGCGCTACAGAAAACATTGATGCTGCCTATAGAAGAGAAGTGAAGAATTTTGTTTCTTTATTTAATGACTACAAAAAATCATAGAATCATAGAATGGTTTGGGTTGGAAGGGACCTTAAAGCTCATCTAAATCCAACTCTCCTGCCACGGGCAGGAAACACTTTCTACTAGTCAGGCTGCCCAAAGCCCCTTTCAAGACAAAGGTCTTAGAGTTCCAGGTCTTGTTGCAAAGTCAGAACATGTACTTCATCCAATAGCTTTTTTATTTAAAACATATACCCTCTCCAAATAGTAACCTAAACCCAGTCCTTTTCTATTCCTTTATAAGTCTCAAAAAAGTAGACCAAACATCTTGTTCCCTCTCTTTGGGCCAGTGAATCTGCAACAAATTCACATTAAGTGGAACAGCGTCAACAAAAAGGAGGAGAGTATGGCTACTAGGAAGTGCTCACTTTTGGAAGACTTTGGTGTCTTCAGTCATCAGGTGAAGACAAGAATCCACCTCTGTCTCCTCCATCTTTAATCTGTGTTCTAGCCAGTTTGCGATTGCCCAGCTGCAAGTGTTGCCTTCCTACACCCAAATGAAGACAATGATTCACGCTCTTTTTCTGGCAGATAGGTTGCAGACAAGCTGCCATTAAGAAGAAGGTTAAAAAAAAAAGTTGTAACACTTGAATGTACATGGTCATGATCATGGACCATCACTGTCAACACTATTCAAAGCAGCATGCTGAAGAGTCACTTAAACTAGCATTCAAAAACCTGATCAACTGAAGCCATGCATGTAGTGCCATGAAGATGGACCCCTTTAAGTCCCTGGGTTAAAAATAACTGTGTTCCTCTTCAGAAAGAGAGCATCAGGGAAGCTATATTTCCCAGAGGGGAACCTCTGTACCCCTTTCACCCTAAAATGAGCTACCATAGTGGACCTGAAGTTAGATTAGCATGTGATGTTATCCAAGATGATTTCCAAGAGCTTAATTAGGATGCTTAACACCAACCAATGATCAGAAGCCATGCAATGTGGATGTATGGACTACAACACACATTCTAGCCTTTAAAAAGGTTACACTTCACTTTTGGAAAACATTTAGTTCGCTGTGAGTTACCAGAAACCTAACATTTATAGAGAGATGAGAATTTCTTCCCTGAAGCTGGTACTGTGATTCCACTTATCACAGATCACCATGCCATCTGTGAGCAATTGCCTTTCACTTCCTCTTTAAAACATAATCAATGTGCTAAGCTAAGTGTGGTGCCAGTTCTTTCCTGAGGTTTGAACGCATTAACAAAGACATTTACAAAAAGATGAAGTTCAGCCCAAGCCTTTTCCTCCAGCTTGGCTATATGAAGAGTCGCTGCTTCAAATTTGCCCACTGTGAATTCTAAATACTCCCTGCTTTTCTGTTTCTACTTCAGAAAGCCCTTAAATCTCCATAAGAGTAGTAGCATACTTTGGATGGTACTTCTCTCTTTTTATGAACTATATGAAAGGTTTTTCCTCTAGGGGAATGGATGTTCCAAAGTTAGACTTATTGCTGCCCCTTCTTCCACAACAGAAGAAGGAAGCTTCTTAGCTCCTCCGTCCTTGTACAGTACCAAATTTGTTCTTAGACCATCACATTAGTGAGAACAGTAAACCTGTGACCTTAATGACACTGTAGATTTTTGGGAGGGAGGGAAGAAAAGAAAAGGAAAAAAAAATAAGACTGTTTTACTTTTCAGTAGCGGTTGCACTACATCCTAGATAAAATTAAAAGTGGATATCAGTAAACTGTCAGTGCTGGTCAGGTTCTGTTTTATGTAGTAGAATTCGAAACACACTACCTCGTTACATAGGAAAGGTCCTTTTTAGAGGTTTTAACGTTTTCTTCATTTCAGCCAATCATTTTTTCCATATTTTTAGGTGTTCAGAGGACTGATTTTTATTACAACAAATCTAAGCAGAGCTGGAAACAACTATAATACATCATATCTGCTTGTATTTCTACAGCACCTGCTCTAAATGGTGGTCCTCAAAAAAGTATCAAATTTATCACGTCTGAATGTTTTGAACAGGTCAGATAGGCTCTGGAAAAGCACACGTGCTTTTGAATTCACATTAAAAGTTCACCCAAATATATATTTTTTTAAACTTCCTACTCTCCTAATCCCTGAGAGATATGTTAACAACCACTTATATTTAACCATTAACAGTGGTTTTAACAGTATTAACATTAGTAGACACTGCGGCTAACTAGAAATATTCCCCACAGAGATTATTTGAATCCTCAAAATGGAGCTGATTTACACTACTGGAGCAGTGAGAGGCAGCTGATGCTTATCCCAGTTCTTGATGCTCTATGGAGAAATATTTATCTCTGTAGTCTCCAGTTCACCTCATTTAAGAAGAAATGCATAACATTCAAAATAGGATGATATTATTATGGCAGTACTACTGTGCTCTTTGCAATGATGCCAATGCACTATTTCTAGAATGAGCTCAAAAAGTCTCCTGAAAGTTTTCAAATAAAATGATAGAAACACTTCTTTTCTCCCTATTATTTATCCAGCTGTAATACTACCGGTATTCTCCATCTCTGCCTCAATACACCTAAAGGTTAATTCTTATTGCTTCAATAACACTCTAATTGATAGAGTACAAGCTCTTTTCAAAAAGTATCCTTACTGCAACTGTGATAATGGAGTCTCCCAGAGAGCCAATGTGTGAAGTTTCAGTTTTCGGAGCTCCTTTGGTGAGAAATTAGTGTGACATTAACCACAAAGTGATGGCTACAGGTGTCCTTGTATAACTGCTGCTAGCTGTACTAGCACTCTTCTAATTCCTTCAGTGTTGCATAGTGGCTGTCTAATTTTGCTCACAGGATTTGATTGTGCGAATTCAAACTTCTATAATTCTCTGAAACATCAGAACAAAAGGCAACCTGGGAGTATGACATTGTTAATGCATAATGAAACTAAAACACACAAAAAGTGGTTGCTGGCTGAAAGACACATAGGAGGCTGGTGTGTATATATATATATATATATATAAAAAAAATTTAAAAATCAACAAACCTGCAATAGACCATATGTGGGCTTCCTCACAGAATCTACTAGCCTCGATGACTCTTATAATGAAGCATGAAGGTTGACATGGAGGGCACCATCTATTTCTTGCAAACACTTCTCTCTCACACACACTTATCAACTGCCACTTCAGCTCCATCTTAATCATTCCAGCATCCTTTGCCCATTTTTCTAAGTCAAGCACTTGCATTCTCACTTCTCAACTTTTACACAGGATGGTTTCAGCTCTATCTAAAAATTATCCCCAAATCTCACCATGCTTTACCATTTAGGACTTCTTGTTTTTCTCAAAAAAAAAAAAAAAAAAAAAAAAGAAAAAAAATCTCATTTAAGATTTGGTAAGAAATTAGGTAATATTTTTTGAAACTATTTAGATAAATATTGAAAAAAAATATAGAAAAGAGGCAACACTGATTCATTAGCAATGTCAGTTCCATTAAATAAGGCTTAAAAATTTCACATTTATTGATGACTTTCTAACACAAGTCTCTGGATGCAGAATCTCATGTGCTTTGTCCTACTTCCTAAAAAATCTCCTCCTCCCCCCCTATCCCCGATATTTATAATTCCCATCTAGTCTTATAAATTCTGTAACACCAGCCTATTTTTTAAAGTGCCTAATATTTAGCCTCAGAAAACAACTGTGCTAGAGTCCACAGTAATATTGTCAATGGTTTCTCCTGTGCAGTTCCCAGTGTGTTTTCACTTGCTGGTATGTGGGGTTGCACAATTCCTTTTTAAGCTGTGCATGACATTTTTCAGTATGTCTTTCGTGCTTCCTGAGAAACTTAGATGCTGCATTTTCACTTAAGTTTAAGACTTAGAAACAACTCCCGCGCCAAGAATGACTTCAGACATCTTGATGCCAAGAGGCAGTTCTGCCAGTCAGCATCAGTAGTAAGTGATGAGAAAGTTACATTTGTGAATAGAAGGTTGAAAACCCCTCAGGTACTCCTTTACAAAAACTGACATAATGGACACTAAAAATATTAATAAAGCAAACAAACAAAACTATAACATCGCCCTGAAATGAGACTGCACAAAAGTTAGGAAATGAGAAATCAAGTAGCATCTCTGAGCTCTCTCTATCTGCAAAGTGCAGAGACCTCACTCTGGGACAGGTACAGAAGGGCCCAGTTTGCACACTGATGTGCAATGGTGCATTGGAACCCAGGTATGGCTGTGCAAGCATTTCGCTCAGCACCAGTATTTGTATCTGTGATGAGAACTGCTTACCCATGCTGCCAGAACTGAGCAAAGCACTTAGGCAAGTGAAGAAAAACCCACTGTGACTCCAAATCCCCTGAAAGTCAAATAATTTTTTTTCAAGATAGAGAGAGCTGAGCCAATATACAGCCAACTAGTAACATTTATAAGTTAATCCTGCCATTTGCAATTGATTACCCTGTGTGCTACTTGCATACAGTTTTATTCCTGCCTTCATACCCTAACTCTTTCATCTAGTATCTTCTGATATTAAGCCTTGGCTTGGTCCGATCCTACGCTTCTTGGTTCTTTACAAAACCTTCTCTTTACTTTTGAGGTTGCTTAGCCCTGACCTAATCATGGGTGTGCACTTCCCAACTCACAGACCACAGCCCAGATACTACATAGCATACACAAACTTTATATAGGTAGAGAACCTGATATTAAGTTCTTGTCAGCAAAGCAGAATATCAAAGGAATTGTGGTACATAGTTGCACTATGAGTAAAATTGCTGGGAAAATAATACAGAAAGACCTAAATTCTTGGGTCCCATGTCAGAATGAGCACTTCCAGGCATATTAAGGAACTAGGTTTATTGTTCACAATCTTTCTTTGGTGAGGCAAGGCGTGCACTACAGGCTGTCCTAGAAGTTCACTGGGTTAGTGCTGGGCTCCCACCTGTATGGAGCAAATCCTTTAAGAAAGAGAATTCTCTGGAGTTTATCCGAGCTAGATGGACCATGACTGAAGGTTAGCACCAACCATGCCTGGGCTTTCTATGCCCATAGCATATCTTGGCAGTATGAGCTATAAATGTCCATGTATCCCCCTCAGCCCTTTCAGCAGGTGTCTGGGCTTCTTAAGGAATCTAGCAATAAAACCAAAGCCTTACATGAAACTTCCTGACAGTTTTTTTCTCTCAATCTTTTTCATTTTTTATCCTTATCATCATCGATGCTTTTATTAATTTTATCCAGTATGAACTAATATGAAATAAGTTCACACATTTGCTTGCATACAACAGCAGACACCGAAACAATGGGGTTTTTCTGTGTGTAATTTACTTCAGAAAGTTGAAAGAACAATAAAAATAAATTTTTTAAATTGGCTCATATGGGGTATTACTCTACTGGAAGCATAATGCCATAGAAACGATTTCTAGTTTCACTCTTTCTGTGCCAGGCATCAATTTTCCACATTTACTTTTATCATCCATTTTTGACTGTAGTGCCAATGTGTGTAAAGGAATTCCCTTTACCTGCCCAGACAGAGGGGAAAAAAAAGCAATGCAAAACACAAATAGACAGAAAGTTTATGTATTTTGAGTTCTACTTATTTATTTTATTTTAATTATTCCAATTCAACCAATCAATTTGGGATGCTGCTAACATTTCAAGGTCAGATATCAGACAGATATTTTATTTCCAGAGTGAAAGACGTGGCCTAAATACATAAGTATTTTTTAAACCCCAGATTTAAATCTCAGACTTAAAAAATCAAATTGTGCCAACTTCAGATTGTGTTAGGGAGAGATTTTTGTTGCCTTGTTATTTTATGCATGACTTTATAATGCTCTTTCTTCAAAGAGAGTAAAATATTTTTGCTTAGCTCTGTATTGACTCAGCCATATATGAAGGGTTCCAATTCTGTGAACTGTGGAGGCAGTGCAGGTTGTCTTGCTCATAGGATTGGGCCTTTACAGTCCAAATTGTCTCATCTTCTGATTTTCAGAAAGGAAGAAATACATATAAAGCACACAAAACATTGTGGGACTAAATGACAGCTGAAGCTTTTTATCAGTAGTTATACCCCACTTGTCCCATTCCATGCAAAGACAGAGTTACATCCATCATACTGTTATCTGCTACACTCTCTACGAGAGTGAGAACATAGCACACAGCAGTTATTTTCCTGGGTAGTATGTTCAAAGGTACTTTTGGTCCATTTATATACCAGTAATTGTTGCTTTGCAAGAAAACAGCTTTGAAGAACTTCTGAGAAAAAATTATAACAATTTACTTAAAGCTGTGATGCTTTGCCATCCTTTGGTAGTAATTAAATTTTATTTTGATCAGATAATGATACCAAAACAAGCAAAGAAATGTATTATGCAGTGTCCTGAAAATTATTGTTAGGTGCAAGCGATCAGTTCTTGTTTTGAAAGGGAATGCTTGGCTAACAAGCAAAAGCAATAGTTCAAAAAGGGGAGGGTTTTCTAAATAGAGAGAAAAGACATCAATGTATGCAACAAATAACAAGAGAGTTAATTATTACTAGGAGTAAACACTGATTAAGGAAACCCTTCATGTTACTAGAGCCAAAGTAATGTGAGGAGGTGAACACAGAAGTGAACCTTCACTACACAGTCTGAAAACTTGGAAAGAAGAGTCTTGACACAAATTAACAAGACAGACTTGACAGCTGATTGATGTGACATAAAGGAAGCTTAGCAGACTTTTATGAAAAATTTTTTAATCACCAGTGATCATGCTTTCCTAGTCCAAAAAACCTAAATTAGGGGGATGGAACACTCCTCCTACAAGGACAGGCTGAGGCAACTGGGGCTGTTCAGCCAGGAGAAAAGACAACTCTGGGGACACCTAATAGCAACTTTCCAGTACCTGAAGGGGGAGTGAAGGAAGGCTGGAGAGGGGCTTTTTGTAAGGGCTTGCAGTGACAGGATGAGGAAGAATGATTTTAAATTAGAGAAGAGTAGATTTAGACTGGATGTTAAAAAAAGGTTATTCACCATGAGGGTAGAGGAAAAATGGAACAGGTTGCCCAGGAAGGTAGTTGAGGCCTCATCCCTGGAGATATTCAAGGTGAGGCTTGACAAGGCTCTGAGCAGCCTGATCCAGTTGAGGGTGTCCCTGTTCTACTGCAGGGGGGTTGGACTAGGTGACCTGGAGCAATCCCTTCCTACCCAAATTCTATGATTCTATGAAATGAATGCTAAATTATAAAAAGTAATTCTCATCTTGTAAACACATCTACATGTTGCTCCTGTTTATACATAGAAGCCTCTAGTCTTTGAACTACGTGGATCAGATACTTCCTGGACTAATGTTACCCAATATTCCTAGCCCTCTCAAAGGATATTTTTTCTCAGTTGTTATTAAAATGGACAAGGTTTTCTCAAACCATGCTCACTGCTCTTTACTTTGTATTAGCCATAGAGAAGAAAGATTATGATTGCTATACCCTTTAGCAATGAATTTACCTTCTGAATACAAGATTTGAAGTTTATGAGCAAACTGTACCTTCAGTGGAGAGGGATCAGACCATTTCTGTGGAAAGGAGATATTTTTACAGGTAAGACATCGTGGATGCTGAGGTATGTGACCGATGTCTAAAAAAGAAAGTGATGTCCTTCTTCCTTCAGGTAGAGAAAAGCTTAAATAACCACATGGAATACATACCAGCTAGGATGAAACATCAGAGCTATAATACAGAGATATGCAATCCTACTTTTTATGCCACCTACTGAACAATAATGATATTCAAATGATAAAATTCAAGTCTCATATATTTTGGCTGGCTGGCTTCCTTCACATCTTTCTCCCATGTGCTTTTTGAAACAATGGATTAAAACCAAATATGACTCACATGGAATTTGAATAGGAGGACATTAAAACAAAATGATGTTTCAGGAATGGTAATTACTTAGCTAATGGTTAATCATCTCATTGTGCCTCTTTCCAAGACAATGAAATAAGAGGATTTGGTGTCTTGTTTGAATCACAGACAAATTTTCAATCCATCCAGGAGACTAGAATCTCAATTTTATATTAAAAGGTTCACAATTGTTTTCTTGTATCTTACTTTTACTAAAACTGACAACGAAAAAGCTGTTGATACGAAGTGTAAATAGTACAAATGCAGCTGTACTTATCTACTGAAAAATCATACTGTTATTTTACTTTCCTCCTCAGCTTTCCATTTCAGCCCTAATATTTACAGTGATCTTAAAAGAAAGGACAGCTGACATTCCTGGCAGTAGGAGACATAACTGGATAGGAGCAGATTTCCAGAGAGAAGCACTTCCCAACTCCCCATCACCCTACCACAGAACCTGTAAGGAAGCAGTTATCCTTCAAACTAGGACAATGTATTATCTTTCCTTTCCTTGTGCTGGTTGGCTAAAATTTTAAATTAATGCAAACTGTCCCGAACTGTGACAACAACATCATAAATTACTGTCTGATATAATTCTGTGTGACCTGCTACGAAGGTTGGAGGGAGGAAGAAAGAGTGGTCACAGTGGAGAGATGTCAGAAAAAATTTAGCCAACCATGTTCACAAGAATGTAAAAAGAAATAAGTCCTTCCAATGATGAAAAAACCCAAACAAACCTTCAAAAAAAATTCTGCAGTAGCTTAACCAATTTAGCTTTTTAAGCTTTTAAGAAAAATTACACTATGAGAGAATAACCCCTAGATTCTGCCAAACAGTAACCAATAAAGAAATCTTTATTGATATCAGAGGATGAAGAGCTCTCAGAACCAAGTAATTCTATTTCCAACTTTGCCAAATACTAGCATTTATTTTTCCAAGGGAGCACATCCAGGCCAAGACACTTTTCCTAACAAAAATGATATTCTACTAACAAGGAAAAATGTCAGACAAGGAAATATAATAAGCAAGTTCCTGAACCTTGAATACCAGCTCATAAAACTCAAGGGAGGAGCACTCTTTCCTCAAAACCAGAAGAAACTGTCTCAAACTTTCTAGATTCTTGCTGCAGTGTGAGTTTGTGTGTTTGAGACATGTTTGTACAATATGGGAAAGAAGAAAGAATAAACAAAGCAAAGTGATGACCCCGGGAAAACCACTGTAGGAAATGTCTGCCACATTCACAGTTCAACAGGGAACTCTGTACTTTAAGAAAGCTGTGACAAGGAGCTGTAGCAGAATCTTACGGAGGAAAAAAAAAAAAAAAAAAAAAAAAAAATCAAAATTTTGCATACCTGAGCATTCAGAAGTGTACTCTACATGTTTTTGTGCATACTAATGCCTTACAGATTACACTTCAGGATTTAAGAAACTTCGGTATCTCTTCCCAGCACATTTCAGTGCAGTAGGTAAACACAAGTGATGTGCTTTAATTGTCAGTCACCAGCAACCTGTGCTATAACACTATAGGATGCAGCTGGACCTGTCATAAATGCAGAGCAACAAGTTCAACACATCACCCTACAAGTTCAATACATCTTCAATACATCACCACATCATCATGCAGAAACTCCCTGCCCAAACACAGAAATTTAAGATGTCTCTTGGATGTTTTGAAAGCAGGCAGAACAAAATATGGTCTGCACTTACACAAGTGAACTGAATTAGTGGAGAACAAATAGAAGATGCCTTTCCTCCCTACTCCCATCCCAGGGAACCATCAAAAAGGATTCCAGTTTCAAAATCCCTGCATGCCAGAAAGGTATTCTAACCTGGAAGTTGGCTTTGGAAGTCTGTCAGGCTACTAATAATGTCTCCAGTGCCATGAATTAGCATTAGCAAATACATGTTAGCCCACTATTTGTTGTGGAAGAGGGATAACTAACACTTTATTTTCCACGAACCCTTTGGCAAGCCTGCATTGCACCATTTCATCAGTCCTACACCTTCAAACATCAAAAAACTGAGAACTTATGAAAATGCTTCTAGAGTGGTTTTTTCCCTTTAACTCTACCCAGTTTCCTGTGATTAATATCAAGCTGTCGGATTTATTTTCCTGCAAGTGCATTATTTTCAAAGTTAAAATAAAAATTAACACTTAATAAAGCACAGACTCCATATAAGTCTACTCACAAACAGAATTATGCATCTGTGTTTAAAAACGTACTCCTACTACTGAAAAGCATTCATGCTTTCATTATACTTAATTTACTATACTTTACAACTGAAAGCAGAGTAAGAATGTGTGTAGGGTTTTTTTGCTACTTTCTAATATATTAAGTGCTATGTTTATAGTTGGTTTGGAAACAAAAAAAAACATACTTCCTTTTTTTGGGTAGTGGTTTTAATGGGAATTCTCAAGATGGCAGGAAACTAACTGGAAAGCAAGGCATTATCTTTATTTGAATTCAATAAATAAAAGTTGTTTTTTATAGAAAATACTGGGATTTTTGCAGAGTTTTTTATTTTTAATTTTTAAAATAAAACCATGAGGAAAATAAAAGTAATTGCTTTCCTGTTGGCTTACAGTTTTTCTATGTTTTTATCAAAGAAAATAATTTCAGAAGGAATAAGGAAATATAAAAAATAAGTTGTTTTTATTAAATATATATTCTTTTCCTTTCTCAACTGATCTGATGCCATTTTCAAAATTTAATTTAACAAGGCAAAGGACAATCTAAAGTCAGACCTGCTTTGAGCAAGATTTCAAACTCTGATCTTCAGAGGTCACTTACAACCCAAATTTTACTATGGCACTAAACATCACATCTATTTCTGTTTCATTCTTTACCCACATTACTGGTTTAAAAATATCCCCTAAGGTCAGGTTCAGAGCAAGGCTGAACAGCTACTTAGTAGTATCAGTACAAGTTTAGTACCTCCAAACCATGCTGTGGTCCTACCCTTGTTTCCTTTCCTGCCTCCCCTTTGTGTTTTATATTAACACCTATTTAATTCAATTTCTTGGTAAGTCCTGGAAGAAAGGCTTTCTTTAAAATATTCATTATCTGCCTCTACTAAAGGTTGAGAACTTTTTAATATGGTACTACAAACTACATTAATGATAGCAATAGCTGTTATTGATTAGATTTATAAGATTAGTATCTATTTCCACATTCTATATTGATTTATTGAGCTAAGACATTTCTTCCTCATTTTTAGGTATCTAAGTTGTAGGAAACACTAGCATCCAAAACTAGGAAATAGATATAACCAAAAGCTAATTTAAGTACATTTTTGACTTACAGATCTGGCAACTAGCATGTGCTTATGCTTTTATTGGCATACGATGGATATATGCCAACATGCCTTGCTTGATTTTTCTTTTTTTTCTTCATAAACACAGCTGTCTGCAATGAATCAGTTCTTATAATTTCCCAATTGACCCATAATGAAGGGGAGCTGCCAGCATTAAAGCACCAGTTGTTAATACCCTTTCTTAATCCAGGTTTATGAGCCTACCTTTGCAATAAGTGTATTTTGGGAAGATTAAAATGGAAATGCATGTGTGCATATACACATATATGTATGTGTATTCTTTTGACAGAGAAAAAAAAAATGGAAAATGTCATTGGAAGTAGCTCAAACTCATGAAAATTACCAGATTAATCACCTTAAAGGGTGAGCTCTTGCCTGGAACACACAGCAATCCAGTCACTGGTATGATGAACAAGTCATTATGTTATGTTGTCCATGCCACAGTTTGGATATAATTCAGATCCTAGGGTTTTAAAGCTTTTCAAAAGGCACATTCTAAAATTACACTGATCGAGAAGTTTTCATCTTGTTTCCTAGTAAAGACAAGCAAAAAAGTCCTGATGCCACCAGAATGGATAGCAGTACAACTATGAAGTTGTTTGGAAGAAAAACTGCTTAGATAGTTGATGGCTATTTCACATCACACCTATTTAGATGTCCCTGACACCACAATAAAAATTATGGGAACTGAAAATTTTAGGACAAGAGGCATATACAAGACTTGTCTCAGTTCTACCTTTGTCACTTGGTGGGCAGTAGCATTCAGCTGCACATCAACAATCTCTCAGGTTTTTCTGACTTGAGAAGTGAAGTTACTTCTGCTGTATAGTTCACAGATAAAGCCAAGGTTGATAATAGAGCCACAGCAACAATACATTTTTCTGAAGAACACTGATATTTTCATCATTAAAAAAAAGGTTTTTCTAAGGTCATCTATGGGGATTTTTTATATGACATATACTACACATCATAACAGCTTAAACAGATTCCTAAATTTATTTATTAGATACAGAGATATTACATTCTGAAGTACTGCAAGATGTACAGCAATCAAAAGACTTCAAAAGACTATCTTCAGGGTAAAGCTAGCATACAAAGGAGTTGTCCTGTGTTTGACTAATCTTTTGCCTGTGGTTTCCTTTTGATGACTGGGAAATGATCATATTTTCCACAGTACTACATAGCAGCTAACAGAAATTCCATGAGTCACCTACAGCGAGCTGTAAATGTTGCTGCTGCTTTGAAGCAGCCAGAATTCCTCTGATATTCTCTCTTCTGACAAAGTCTGGATACCTGTCAGTCACTTGTCTTGGTGTGTAATGATACAAAAACCAGAAAAGGGAAAAAGATATTTAGAAATAAAATATGAAATAAAAAGTTGAGACTTGATCCACACTGAATGTCCAGATCATAGCCTGTAATGAATCTATGTTACAAGTAGTTAATAATGGGCTTTGTTCATTTGTCTGATAACTTTGTAGTGGAAGCAAGGACAGCTAGCTTTGAACTGTGCATCCAAAGATATCTTTTAAAAGTCTAAGTATGAAGAGTTTGCAATCCCAAGACATAAGTGCAGTATGCACTCTATAAGAAACACAATATATCCTTAACTGCTTCAAGAATGGACATTTATTGGTAGCATTAGAGATGATATAAACAGGAGTTATACTGTGGGGGTCTGAACACATTTAACTAATAACCATTTCAAATATATAACATATAGA
Organism: Phaethornis superciliosus; assembly: GCA_023637945.1. Taxonomy (NCBI): domain Eukaryota; kingdom Metazoa; phylum Chordata; class Aves; order Apodiformes; family Trochilidae; genus Phaethornis; species Phaethornis superciliosus. The sequence continues at coordinate 109,041,033 of JAJQWJ010000002.1, forward strand.
ATGTTTTTTTCAGCTATGTGAGAATTTGATAATGTTGTTTCCAAGGAAGGGTGATATATCTCAAGTGAGAAATGGTACTCTGTAATGAAAAAGATTTACTGATAACATCAGTTTTGCAAAGTTTGTAGAGTTGTAGGAATTTCTCTAGGGAAATAAAATTCTGTTCAGGGGCTCTCAAGTAAGTGAAGATGGGGAAGATGCTTTATTTGAAAGGATCCTATGAGAGTCCACCACTTTCACTAGTGGACTGGAACAGAGAGACAGAAGAGGCATCAGCAGCTTCCTTTTCTCAAAATCCTTCTGATAAAACTCAGTGCTGAGAAATTACTTTATTAGTGACCTAAACCTTTAACTCATCAATAAGAAAGAAAGAAAGTAAAAAAAAAAAAAAAAAAAGGGGGGGGGGGAGCAGGAGGGGGGAGGGAAGGGGTTGGAGAATGTACATTCCAATGTTTTCTTTCTGACATTATAATCCACAAGACATGCAAAATTCCCTCTTCAACCTCAGTTGTTTTCCAGGGGGCCAAGGAGGTAAAAAGTACCCTAGAGGTAAAAAGTGATTTTTAACAGGTAATAGTAGTTCATTATCTCATAGTTACAATAATGTAAAGTGTCATGGGAAATAACATATTCCTTCAGATGAAAATGTAATCATACATACTGTAGTCTTCATTCAAGGAGGCATATGGGGAGAGGCAGGTAGTAGGGGTCAGAGTCATAGAACAGTTATACAAAGCCATAGATGTCTCCACAGATATTTGTTTATAGTAATTTGTTTTCTGTTATTTTGAAATGGACTAATAGAAAGACTGAGGTTTGAGAAAGGAAAATAGATAGCAAATGATGAGCAGAACTTACCCTTTTCCCCAAAGGGGAATTCTGTAAGAAAGGCACATCATACTAAGGATTTACAAATCAATAGGAATCACTTAGCTGTAGAATATATGGTCTGGTCATCAACTGCTGTATCTGCATTATTATGTTTTTTTTCACAGAATGATTTACTGTATCAAAAGGGACAGAAGGTCTGAGTTTTGTTACTTTGGAAACAGAAGGGTCAAACCTGAATTTCAGAAGGACAACCTTTCTCTGAGTTTATTGAAAAATATAAGGTCAGAAGACTGACATGACCATAGAGAACGAAAACTACTCATTTCAGTCCTGCAGGACACCACTTAATTCCCCTTTTGAACAGATAATGAGTGCCTGCATGAATGATAACTTAGTTCATCTCTCAGCAGTCACACAGTGACAAAAACAGTAGAAGCCACATTGAGTATTATTTTATTTAAGCAATCTTGTGAGCATATAAAGGGAATGAGTCTTTCATAGTGATTTGGTCTGCCTGACACACACTGTGCCTTCAGAAGCTGCAGGCTGCTCCTGTCAGTATGTGGGGTTTTAAGTCCTACTTTCAAGAGATTTTCCATCGCTGGCACTTAAAACCTTGCTACAAGGGTTTCTGGAGCTCTTGGGTGCACTACAGCAGCTGGGCTCTCAGTCTCCTGCTGAACACGTGGCATTTGCTGACAAATAAGAGCTTAGCAGCCAGCAAAGCTGTACCACCTTTTACATGGTAAAATAAGCCACCAAAACAACCTCCTCTGTAGTCAGATGTGCATCCATGATTTTTCCTGCCAGTAGACACATGACTTTTTCCCTAGTCCTACCTAAGGGTACAATGCCAGAATAGCTTCACCTCATTCAAGCCCTTCTGAAAAGTGTTCCTGTCTGCTCTGTAAGCCAGTGAAATTATTGGAAGACACAGAGAGCAGAAACAACAGGCTTCTGTCTTCATTTGACCCATTTAGAGCACTTTTTCTTCCTGTGACCATCAGTAGGATTTTATACATCAACAACATTAACAAAATAACTCTCTTATGTTTCTACCAAAAACAGAAGGATTTTAAGAGTAAATTTGAAATATTGGATGAAGATAAATCAGATTAAAATGTTTAAGACCAAGCTTCACATGCAGTATTGCTCCAAAATTGGTCTGAAGCCTTACTCCCCCCCTTTGGTGGTAGATTTTTGTTGAGAATTTTATCACACTGGATATTAAACTAACGGCATGTATGGAGCAGGATTTCAAGAGGATTAACTTTAAAGTACTATTTGTATGGCTCATAAAGTGATCTGTGAGACAAACTTACTTATTAAATCTATAGTTCTACTAAACAAGTACTTTCCTAGGTCTAGTAATAATTCAAACCACATAAATAAATGTTCAAGTCCATTCTAATCTACTCCTGACATTCCTAAGCCATACTGTAAAAGAACACAAACCTAGCAGAAACACAAAACAAAACCACAAAACCCCCACCAAGCATCCTGAAGGTGATTACTATGCAAGCCTTATTTATTTTGTTATAAAGCAAGTATTTTGGAAAGCTTTCAAAACAATGCTTATTCTTGAATAAATGCCATTACAAACTTCACAAACATATAGGATAGGCAAACCAGTTTCTGAAGAGAGCAAATATCCAGCTGAACAAACCACAGTGTCCCACTGCCCCATTCATATCCCTTGTTCTACACAGAAGCCAGAAAACAAATTTCTTCTGGAAAAAGTGAATGCTGACTTATAGCTTTGAAAAAAAAAAAAAAAAAATTAAAACTGCCACCTAAACCTGCCCATTTGCTCTATTTCTACATGCAACCAAGACTGCTTTTCTGAAACACTTTCAGATCCCGCTTACTGCCAGGATAACTGAATATTTTATCTATTAGGCAGAAATCCCCCTGGTCATGACATTATTCAAATACTGCTGATACAATGGTCTCCATGTATAGCTGCTTCTGCTAACAGATACCAGGAAAAATTTTATTGTGACAGCTTATGTAAAAATTTACATAATCAAAGGAAATGTGGTAACACTTTATTTTAAACATCCAGTAAACAGTACTTCGTCACAGCACAACACCTACAGGAAGTGCATATGACATCCATATGAGTACACTAAATGAATCCATTAGGTTTAGTGGTATTAAAATGAATACCAGATGCATTAGCTAGGGACTGTGTAAAAAAAAAATTGCTGCACAAATGTTTGCATCCCAATCCCAGCTTTCAAATAACATCAGCATATTACCCTAAAATCATTACTTTGCTATTCTAGTTCCTTTCCTAGGGAGCTCTAATGATAGTTCTTGCCCTACAGTGAATTCATATTGCATCTGGCACAGGAAATTTGGCATTTCAATTTACATAACTGTTTTCAATTGCGCAAATTTGCTGTTCCCTAATTCTCAGCATACTTTGGACAACGGTTTTCAATGCTTGACTGAGAAAGAGTACAACTCTGAGCCAAATGACTTTTATTTTCCTCCTTCCTTTTCTGTCAGCAGGTTCTCATGCTTTTTCAAGTGGAGATAAAGGAAGGTTGAATGTCAGATTTTAAAGAAAAGAAGTTGTCCATCATTGTGCTTAGTTCAATTCAGGTAGCTGGGACTGACTGACAGAGACTAGATCCCATAGATCAAGGGAGAACTGCAGTCTGGATGAAAATCCAGACACCAAAAAGTATGACGTTTGCCAAGAAATAGAATTCTTATTTATGTCAGATCAAAAGAGACAAAGATAAATGACGGTATTTCAATGAGACCAAACAAAATCAGGAAAGCTTTATTATTAACTGAGTTTCAGCTGCAGCTATGGAAGGCAGATACACTTCTCTAGAATATGTACTGTTCCAGGCTGTACACCATTGGATGTTGAAGGAATAAACTATGAGTGAACAGTGATAATATGTCACACACAATTTGTGTGAAATATCAGTGTGGGATTTAGAATGAAGACAGCAACAAACAAGAGGTGCAGGTGGACTGCAGAGGAGGGAAAAGAACACAAAAATAAATCAAATCAAGTTCTGAGAAGCTGACAACCCTCTGGCTTAATCTAGTGGCAACCAAAATCCTCAGAGTGCTTGTAAATCAAGCAAAATGCCATTGTAGTACAACCTGGGGTTTCAAGTATCACACTGAAGCTATTTGCATTTCTTGAGAGAAACAAAAAGCTGATAGGGGAAAGACATAGAACACTGCAGGTGTGGAGAAGGAGAGACAGGGTGAGCCTAGTGAATTTTTCTTCCAGTGTGTCTGCCATTAGGAGCAGCCATAATAAAATTATCTCTCTGCTTGCCATTGCCATCCCTTGGTTCAAATATACATTGCTCAATTGTCCAGCATTGGCTGCTGTGATATATCTGATGCTTGTCATTACTTGTCTGTAGCAAGACATCTCGACTTTGCAGCAGCACACTCTCCATGACTGAGTCTGGCATCTGAGATGTGAAAAGAGACAACTCAGTTCTGAACAGTCCATCTCTTGGGTAAAGGAAACCAGCATACTCTTCAGCCAGTAGAGAGGAACCTACAAATAGGACAGACAAAGCCACAAAAATGGTCTCTTCTAGCAGCTCCTAATGAGATACGTGGTTCTCCTTGCTGCAGTAGCAACATCAAGTTGATAAGCAACAGGGGTCAAGGGAATAAAGTTTGCCAGAGCTACACTGTCTCATTGAGGAGCCATGTCCAGTGCCTCCTGGCCTTTTTGAAGATAGCAATGGTAGCCACAAGGTGGGATGAGGACATGGAGACAGCAGGAATTTCCAAGTGGAGAAGAGAGGAGGAGCTGAGCTCAGTGAATTGAAATGCAATGGTAAATTTCTTGACTACATCTCTGCCAGAGAAAAGACAGGAACCATTGGTCTATGCAAATCCCTTCTGTCATGCTGAAACCTTCTTGGCAGCCTAGTACATCTTTTTTTTCCCCTCCTTCCATTAACTGCTGCCACCTTTCCACCCACTACAGCTGTTCAGCCATCTCCTCCTGCCCACTCATTAGTGTGTCCCAATCCTCTCCTTCTCCTGGCCTGTGTCACTATTTCCTAGTGCCAGAAGGAAAAGAAGCCAAACTCAGGATCAACAGGTTTGAGAAGAAATTAAAAGGGCAGATGTGATTTCTCAGCTGTACAATCTCTGTGACAGAATTAGACAGAAAGCTACAGAAACACAAACTGCAACAATATGTAGCATAATTACAGCTTTCATAGATTTTACTGCTTAATTTTTCCCTGCTTGTTTACAAATTCTGTGCACAGAATGAATGGTCAATTCCATCTGGAAGATCAACCAAAGTAAACAGTTTTAAGAGACCTTGAAATGGTAATTTTGAAGAAAAAAAACTGTATTACTTAAGGACCCTCCAAAAGGTGGTACAGTAAAAACACATGGGTTTCTTGAGTTGCTAATAACTGAATGTAGAGTGCACAGTCTGGAATACATACACGGATGCACGTGTGTGTGCCGTGCTGTGGACTTACTGTACTCTTCTAAAAAAAGTACAAGTTCCAGCTTACATCAGAAAGGTCTTTAAATTATGAGGCAAGAGAAAAATATTGTGCCATTAAATTGAAATACCACAGAAGGTGAAGGAATCCAAGCTTTATTAGTTGCTTTATCCCTTTAGTTAACAACAAGAAAAATATATCCAAACCCCAGAGTCTATTGAGTCTGCTCATGTCACTGCCAATAAGAGTTAAAATTTCAGTTCCTATGTTTGTCTTCTTTGGATACATTTCAAGTTACTTTTACAATTTGTGCTCTGACAGGGAGGTCCAAGAGAGAGCTGCTAAGTTCTTCTTTCCCCATATTCACAAAACTGTGAATAATCACCTCTTCCTTAACCCTCCCGCTTTTTGGGTTTTTATGTATATTATGAAAGGAAAAATAAATTAATTAAGCTATTGAAAAAAAAAAACCAAAACAATAAAACAGAAACACTGAAGTACCTTTCAAATGCTAGCATTTTCAGAATAACAAAGAAATGAAACCTGATGAACACTTAAGATGGCTGAAACAGTTTAAGGTGTGGTTCTATGACTGAAATTCAGTTCCAAAGCTTTCTCTAACTCCCATGAAGTCAATACAATTTGGTTGAATTTGACTTACTACACTTATAAAACAGTACTGTCTAGTGCTCTGAAGATCTCTTTTACAGTTTTAGCTTAAGGAAGTTTTGACCTTGTAAAACTGGGAAGATGTGATTTACAATATTTCATTAGTTTATAGATGCTTTAGTTCTTTGAAATTATGCATCTTCATGTGACTTCATATTCAGTACACAGAGTTCTATACTTGATCGGATTCTAATTCAGAAATAAGATAGGGAGAATCTACTTTGAAATAATCAATGTTCCAAAAATTACCATTTCAAAGAGAGCTTTATTAAATAACCAAAGTTTATACAAACATTTTGAGGTAAAGAGATAGTTTTGTAGTCTAAAAAGCCAGTATATTTGTTTTACTTACACAATGTGGTCATAAAAGGCAGTCTGCCTTTAGACATGAATTTAAATAGTTCACATCAGCTTCAGTATAAGCTGTGTGCAGGCACTTAAAGTCAGAATTGCAAGGGGGAATGGCCAATTTTCCTTTTTATGACTTTTGAAGCCCCAAACCAAATAACCCAACATTTGAGTCTTTACATGAGTCTCATTCTCAGATCTAAAAGCTGGATATCAAGGAGAATATTTCACAAATTTCTACTGCATTGTTTATAGCTTTCTCTGCAGAAAACAGCTGTTAATAGTTAATCCATTTCGGTGTTACAAAGCTGTCTTTTCTGCAGCTGTCACAAGGGCAGCATTTGCAGGATGCTGAAATGAATCATTGGCTTTAGTAAGAAAAACAGGGTATATTTTGAAGGGCACTAAACAGGTACTAAAACCAATGAGAAACTATTTTCTAGTCCAGAGCCTAAAGCAGACCAAATCAAATACTCTTCATCTCTGGTTTTGTAATAGTGAATAATTAGGGTTTCAAGTCCCCCAAATGGAAACAACATCAAACATTTAACCCTGCCTTCAGAAGGTTTCTATACCATTGCAAAACCATTGCATTGTGTACACCTCACTGGAGCCTCATAAAAAGAAAAGTTAAAGGAACAGAAATAAATTCCACATTGCTCTCTAAGGTAACCCATTTTGGTTCTCATCTATTGTCCTATCGTTCTAGCTATTATTATTATTATTTTCTCACTTATGTGAGCACTGTTTTTCCTATTTCCAGGTGATGCAGTTTATTATAACACAAAGTGTTGGCTGGCTGTTAGAGATTCCCAAAATTAACCCCAAACAGACGTCGAGACATGGCTCTCAAGCTTTTCAGCAGACGTATTTGGTGCAACAAAGGGGAAGCTTTGACTAACCTTAACCAGAGCAATGCACTTTAGTGAAAGACAAAAATAATAGTTTTCTGGAAGAGTGCCACACTAAAGATCTGAGCAAGTGCTCTAATTATAACCCACATTCTTTTCAAGGTGAGCTTTTAATTAAAGGAATTCTAAAAGAGAAGGTGATATTTTCAATAGGAACAAACCACCTTGCCAGCTAGGGCACTGCTTGTTCTGGCTAATGTCCCCCATACCAATGCTGCCATGTTAGGAGATATATCAGATGAAGGGATTGAGGACAGAAGAAGAGTAGCTCATTAAAAAAATGCAGACAAAAAGAAATACAACAACCCAGAGTCAACATGCAGAGGTTTGTGAAACTGTGGACTGTACAAATACAGAGACAAATAAATTATGTAAAATAAAGTACCTGGCTGAAAGAGCCTATCAGCATGTCTGAGGAATTTCTGTTTTTTATACATCATTGACAGTCAAAAATCTAAGGTATTCTGAAAAGAATCAAAAGTTTGAGAGTTGTTTGCAGAAAAGAGAACTCTTCCAAGGAAGACCAAGAATATGGGAGTGTTTTACTCTTATTTCCTTAAAGCTCTGTTCATTTTTTGTGCTTTATTATTTTGTTAGAACTTCTCCAGAGAAGGTGGAATTACTGAATGTTTTCTTTGCTTCTATCTTTACTGCTAAGGCTAGCACTAGACCCTGGAGGCAAGAAAGAAAACTTTCCCTTGGTGAGGACGATCAACTTAGAGATAACTTATGCAAACTGGACACTCACAAACTCATGGGCCCCAATGATCCCCACATGTAGGGGCTGAGGGAGCTGGAAGATGTTCTTGCTAAGCCACTATCCATCATCTTTGAAAGAACAGGAGAAGAACAACACGGAGTACATGAGAGGTGCCTGAGGACTGGAGGAAAACCCATGTCAGTTCAGTCTTCAAAAAGGGCAGGAAGGAAGAGGACACGAGATTCTACAAGCCAGTGTGCTTCCCTGGAAAAGTGGTGGAACACCTCATCCTAGATCTCATCTCCAAGTATAAGGAGGAAAAGAAAGTTATCAGAAGTAGTCAGCATGCATTCATCAAGGGGAAGTATTGCTTGACCAATATGATAGCCTTCTGCAATGCCATGACTGGCTGGGTAGATGAGGGGAGACCAGTGGATGTTGTCTACTTAGACTTCAGCAAGGCTTTTGACTTTCTCCCAGAAGATCCTCACAGGTAGGCTTAGGAAGTAAGCCAGACCTTAAGAGGTAAGGTGAGTGGACAGTGAAGGTGATTGAGAACTGGCTGAATGTCAGAGCTCAGAGGGTTGTATCTAGTGGTGTTCTCCAGAGCACAGTACTGGATCTGTTCTTGTTCAATGTATTCATCAATGATCTGGATAGCAGGGCTGAGTGTACCCTCAGCAAATTTGCTGGTGATACCAAACCTGGCTGACACACCAGAAGGCTGTGCTGCCATTCAGCAAGACCCAGACAGTCTGGAGAGTTCGGCAGAGAGGAAACTTATGAAGTTCAACAAAGACAAGCATAGTGTCCAGCACCTAGTGTGGAATAACCCTTACTTGGAGGCTGACAGAGTACTGGAACAGGCTGCCCAAAGAGGCTGAGGAATCTCTGAAGATAATCAAAACTCACCTGGACACAAACCTTTGCAACCTACTCCAGGTGAACCCTGCTTTATCAGGGGGTAGTATTATCTGTTCTACAGAGAATCCTTCCAACACCTACCACTCTGTGAGTCTGTGAAAAAGTAAACTGTAGGTTTCAGCCTGCTCTAATATCCAGTGGCTGACACAGACCCAGCTAGAGACTGCTATGGTAGCAGAGTAGTGTTTGACTGGGAGCATAATGCCAGTGAAGTGCTGACACAAGAGGAGCTGCTTCATTGCCCAGCTTCCTCATCACTCACTGTCTTATTGATTGCAGCTCCTGTACATTTCTGTGGGCAGCCTATTAAGAGCAGAAGACCACAGATATGAGCAAGACCAAGGAAGGAAATGATGTGAAGGAAACCCCACATTTTGATCTGGAGCTAGCTGCATCAATACATGTGATGACTTCAGTGGCAACCTACTGAATTACAGATGTTTCAAATTAGCAAATTTCATAATCTTTTTATATTAAGAAGGCTAAATTTCTACAACAGTTTTTTCCTGACACAGTCAGTGGCTGAGCACAATGCTAGAACTTGAAGCAGCAAAAGGAACACAAAACTCAAGTCACAACAACTCCTTTGCAAAAGGAAGCAGGAAAATCTTCAGAAACCCTACCTCCCAAAATCCCTCCCAACCCCAATAGACAGTAAAACTTTTTTCCACACATGATTATTCTCGTGTTCCAAAGTGATTCAAAACAAAAAGTTCTGTCATCTCTTGAGTTGTAAAAAATGACAACAGGTAGCAGATGAGAGAATTAAAGCAAAATGAACAAAATTATTTGCAGCAGGAAAGCACTCTTGTACTAGCAGAACATGCCCTCATGGTCAGTAGGACTGGAGTTCTAGCACTAAAACTAACAGGACTATAGAGATGCATCTACCAGTAGTGAACCTCTGTCTAGACAGACGTTGACATTCAGCACAGTGATCTCTTGCTTTTCCAGTCTACGCCAGCTTTAGTTTTTACTTCCCAAGAAATTTCAAGTGCATGGAAAAAGGGATGCAATAATTCACACCAATAATAACAAATTCCACAGACCCAGTGATTATGGCCCATTATCTTCTTGAGTACAGAGAGGGCTTGACTTCTCAACCTGTGCTGTTTAAAACTAGTTCTAGAGGTTCATCTTGGGCAAACAATATCTGTGTATCAAGATTAACCTTATAGTTACTTGCTGACTTTATTCTGGTCAATGAGAAGCAATGATCCACTACAGAAAATTCTCCGAAGATTTGCCTGAGGTTTTTTATTGAGCTCTACATTTTAAAGGACTGTTTTTTCCAGCAGTAAACCATAACCACCTCATCCCTTGCACCTTAATATTTATCGATGTTAATCCTGTGATACTATAGTTTACTAGAAAGAAAGAGAAACTCTTCTAGTTCTTGAGTTTCCAGTTCTTTTTTTTAAATATTAGAAAAACTTCTCTGCCATTTCCTAATTCTTTTTACCATGAGTCATTATGTTCAACTATCAAATATTCTTTTGAGACATCTTTTTGTCACTTGTGATTTTCTACTCTTAAGTCATGAGCAGTTTTGCAGATGGTGTTCATTTTGAAGCTTAAGTGAGGTGATCTTTTATATTATTACTGTTCTTACTTGTTCATAATTGGCTTTCTTTCAACAAAATACAGTATTGTGTGCTCTGTTCTACCAGTACATAACGTGCAAGAATTTTTCTTCATAAGAGTCAGGAATTGCCGCCAACTTCAATCTCTTTATATAAACATTTGTCTGCACTGTTCTGTTGTTTATCCCACTCAGAGAGATGAGGTGCAACTGGGTGGTGGGGAAGAAAATAAACAGAAGCATAGACTATTGCATATAAGTTAATTAATCAAAATAGGCAGGAGTGGGTCACAGAGAAGGTGATAGTCAAGTGATCACTTGTCATAGGCACTGAAAAACCCATCTATTCAAAGTGGATAGCTTAGTCTAACAAATTACATAGTTGCTATTTTTTTAAGTTAAAACTCAGTGAATCTATTGGTATAAATAAAGCCAGCATTAGAAATTCATCTGTACCCAGATGCAGATTAAACCCAGAAGAACCAACACTGACTAAATGATTTGTCAACCTTAAACCACAGTACTCATGAATTCTTTTGACAACGTGAAAAACACATTTGAGGGAATACAACTCACCCAAATGGTCTTTTCTACAGTGCACCAACCACTAGACCCAAGAATGATGAGGAAAAAAAGGTTTTCTGTGAGCAGTCATACAGCTACTTGGAAAGCCAGAATTTTGTAAGTGTGATATATTTGCATTAAAGAGTTTGCAAGCCTAGGACCCAGAGAAATAGTTGTGTTCTGTCTTAACCCAAAGTAAGACATAGTGGAGAACCATTACAGAAGAAGAGATGGGACTCTAAAGATACCTATTCAGGTCTGTAGTGCAGTCGCTATTTATTCCTCTGGACATGCAGTAGAAAACTTGCAAGACATCTTTGTCACTACAGTGGATATTGAGTGGGGTGTGCCACTACTTTCCATATATCATCTCCCTCTACACAGTGCAAAATGAGCCAGGCACTGAGTGCTTGGGTGTCAGCCAGAGGGACACCAAATACACAAGAACGTGGTAAATATTTTAGGTTTCTGCTTCCTCTGGCTGCAACCTCAGAACATCAGTGAAGCCAGCATACTGAGTGATGGTTAAACATCACTGACTTTTTTTTTTTTTTTGTGTTCCTGACCAAGTTTGAATTCTCAAGAAACACTGAGCATGTGGGAATGCTGTAAAACCTTCCTGCAGATCTGAACACAGATAAATATAACCCAATTTTGTCTATAGCAATTCTTCCACTTAATTTCTCTCTATTCTTTGAGTTGAAGGAAGTATTTTCCACACGCACTCTCACCTTCATGTTGTTGACAACCTTTGTGCTCCATACCAGATGTAGAAAGTAGGCAAACCATGTGAGAAGCCCCTGAGTGAAAGGTAATTCTAGACATTAAACATTGTTATTCAATTAAAAAATCAACTGGGCAAGAAGGATAGCATACTAAGTTCTCCTATTAATGGGAGATTCAGAAGCACTTGGAGAAAAAAGATCTGTTGGGGAAATCATTCCATTAACCTTGCACAACATGGCAAAAGCTATCTCAATTTTAATCCCTAACTTTCAAGAAATGTGGCTACATAAAAGCAGTAAATTACGATGCCAGCGCTAAAGTAAACAAATCTCAGAGGAGTTAAAGATGTTGCAATTTCCACTTCCTATTAGCCTGGCTGCTGAGGAAGAAGTTTACATGCAGTGCAGTCTGACAATCACAAGCTTTTTGCTGTGGTTTAAATTATTTTTTTATGCAAAATGTTTTTCCTGTAATGGGTAGACTAGAACACGTCTACCATCCCGTGTTCTGTTTGAACTGAAGAAGGGAAATTTTGTCCCTTTTGACTTTCTGAATCTCATTCAGGATCTAAGTCATTTACTTTTGTTCATACTCTTGATTCTCTGTAGGTTTTTCTTATGTAGACTTGATCACATCACTGTCCTGTCATCAGACCACACTTTTACACCCATCTGGACTCATCTGCTTTTGTTTTGGCCTGAGGCTGCACTGTTAAACAACTAGCATAAGACTAAAGTTTCACTTAGAACTCCAGTTACTTGGTTTGTAGGTTCCACCAACAAAAATTCTTTGAGATCTCACTGGAATACAGGTGCCAGTTGATCCTAGGAAGCATAACAAAGTAAAATACCGTGTGCCACTCATGCATCAGTTCAGTGCACTTGCAATGGTGCCAGAAAGCATAAGGACATCCTTTGTACATTTAAATTTTCAGAAGAAACACAGGACTTTGGGTTGGATTTTTACATTTCAAGGTCATTTACTGCTTGTCTTGCCATATACTTGATGCCTCTCATTTCATCACCTTGATCAAAAGTCTCCCACATCTAGCAGTACCCCCAGTCATAGAGTCATACTGGGAGGGGAATTGTCAAACTTGATTGCACCCAAGAGACAGGTTGTAATTCATGATATGAACATCAACAGAAGGAGTCACTGCTAAGATAAAGCTGGCAGATGGAAGCCAGACAAATCAGAAATTGGAAAATACTACAGTTGGCTGCCAGTGTGAATTACTTTCAGGTGGTCAGGTTCATCCCTAATTAAGATGGCACCCTCAGCATGCAATCCTAATGAGCCCTCAGCAAAAGCATAATGAGTCCTAATCTCAGCTTGCATATTTACATTTCTCAAAGTGGCATGGTTACTATGCAACAAGTCTCCTGCATTTGCTAAGTGAAGTTGGAGTCAAAGAGATTAAATATTTGATTAATTTATTTGTGTGTGCTTCTAAAAAAAAAGTATCTGAGAAGAAGGAAATTATAAAAAAATAAGAAGGAATGTTCACTTAAATGTATCCCATCAGGAAGCTGGAGAAGTTTTCTTTGTGTTGATAGGTTTGTCTTAATAGCACCTGAGTAGCCTACAGGCTGCATGATACACAAAGTTCCTTTGGATTATTCAAAAAGCAGATCTCAAAACCTACAGAAGAAATGGACTTCCAGCATGGTTGCCTTATAGTTAAGTGAGCTTGCTTAAAAAGTTTTACTAAGGAAAGTTGACAAGGTAGTATAAAAGTTTTTAGGGATGCATGTCCCAGAAGTTTTAGGGCAGGAAGAAGACCTGACCATTAGTGACAGAACAATAGAATTGTCCCATCAACTTGAGAACAGTTATTTTCTCTCCTGAAAAGAGAGCCAAAAAAGTAAAATACCTTTGCAGTCTCAGTTGCTGTTTTCCATCTATAACACAAAAATAGATTCCTTGTCTCAAGGGCATTTTATGACAGCTGTTGTTTACAACATCCTTGAGCAAACTAGCCTTCAAAGGTGTTAGTTAACATGATATGGTTAATCACAGACAATTTTAAGTCACAAATGTTTGTCCAGAACCTGGTTGATGTATTACTTTCAAAACAACGTAATTTTTTTTCTTTAAAACCTATATGAGGTTCCTGTATATGAACAAAGAATGAAAGCAATCTTTTAAAGCCCTGTGGATAAGAAGAGCAATAGAAAGCTTATGTTTCCCTGACAGTACCATGGTAAGTCATATAACCTGAACACACTTAGCTTACCTTATTACATAATAGAGGTGGCTAGGAAGCACCAAACAACAAGTCTTTTAAAGGTGGAGTTCTCCAAAATATTTGCCTAAAACATTAATGAGTTCTAACTAGCATCTAGGTTACCATCTACTCAAATCAATTATTTTGGGATTTTCAGATTATAGATACAGTTTGAGTTTTTCATGGCCTTCATTCTATATATAAACTTGCTTATGTTTCTTGCTATAGTTATAAACTTTCTTTCATTGCTTTCTGTAAAAAAGATTTGCCTGATTCTATGATTTATTACTAACTTCTTATAGGTACCAATACTTTGAGCATTTGGGAAAAGACAATTCATCTGTTTTGTGGAAAACATGAAGTGCCAGATGTTCAGCTAATGTGAATCAATGTGGAAGAAAACAGAAGTTTTATTAATATGCTCAGGCTGGTGTGCATAAAGGTACAGGGCATCAGAATAATGGGCATCAAATTCCATGGCAGCATTGGCTGAAAAGGAACTGATTGATTTGCAAGAAAAGGTTCCTATTCTTCCTTCTTTTTCAGTACCTCAGGTAGCTGCCAAGGCAAAATATCAATGCCAAAAAGAGTTCCTGCCACTCACATCATTCTGACCTAACACAGATACGCTGAATACCGATTTAAGAGACCCAAATCTTCTAGACAAACCTGACAACTATTTCATCCTCAGCTCCCCCTTTGCAACTGCATTTTCCAGAATTCTTGAAATTCCAGGGTTTGCAATAGAAATAATTTTATTAGCATTCCCAAAATTACTTTTTCTCAGCTGCACATTATAGAACAAATTTGTCATTCACATAATTGTTATCTCAGTTATTCATAACGATTACCTGCTTCATTAAAAGGTTACTTACTGTTGGAATGATAAGCTCTGTTACAAGCCAATAATATATTTATTACTAGAGAGAGGCAAAACCATAAGGAATTTTAGTCTTAGAAACCATGCATCATTCTTATCCTTTTTTTACCATCTCATGTACCAAGCTATTCAGAAACAGATAAAAATACAAGAAGTTCTTCTGGTTCCAGTTTTTGCTTATTGATCTACAAGCATTTTTCCCCCTTTAAAATTCTGTTTCATTTTTTTCCCTTAACTTTTAGTATCATAGAATCATAGAATCCTAGGGGTTGGAAGGGACCTCGAAAGATCATCTAGTCCAACCCCCCCTGCCAGAGCAGGGCCATCTAGAGTACATCGCCCAGGAACGTGTCCAGGCGGGTTTTGAATGTCTCCAGTGAAGGAGACTCCACAACCCCCCTGGGCAGCCTGTTCCAGGGCTCTGTCACCCTTACAGTAAAAAAATTTTTTCTGATATTTAACTTGAACCTCCTATGCTTCAATTTACACCCATTATCCCTTGTCCTATCGCTGGTCACCACTGAGAAAAGCCTAACTCCATCTCCCTGGCACGCACCCCTTACATATTTGAAAATGAGTTATGACAGTTATGAGAAAAACTAAAAATCTAGGCTTTGTATCATAATAATGCAAGTTAGAGGATTCAAGACATCAGTGCTGCAGAAATGTATATACAGATAATGGTGTGAGGTTTTGTAGCACATATAATAAATGCTTTCATTGGTGTTCTATTAGTTCCAGACTAGGAGAAATCAAACAAGAGATGACTAAAATACAGTACATAAACATAAATTGCACACAGGATCTAGTGTCCCACTATCACTCCTCAATTTCTATCAGACTAATTGACCTGCTATTCACTTCATAATGCTCAAGACAGCTAAAGCAGTTAATGTCTCTCCTGAGATCACAGCCATTCTTCTCATAATGCCATGGCCGTGGTTGTTTGAGTGAGAAGAAGTACAAACTCAGATGACACATAAGCACTAAGAGCTCTAAGAGCACATAAGCACTAAGAGCACCAAACATGATCCAAAGCAGAATGAACGACGCAGTCAGTCCTGAGCAGCATCACACAGAGAGCAACAACCCCCTGTGCCTCCAAATCTCTGGGCCTGTCATCAGCACAGTTTAGCCATGGGGGAGGACCAAAACAATTCAGCTGTGTCCTTGAAGGAAATCAGACTGGAAGTATAATACTGACAAGTCTGGAAGAGTGTATAATGCCCAGAATATGACAACTACATGCTACTCCACATTTCACTGTAAGAAAACACCGAGCAATATTTATTTCCACATAACCTTAAACAGTTTGAATCTTAATTAATCCACCCATATAAAAGAACCATCTTGAAACTCTGCTGCCACTACCTAACTTGTTCACCTTGCAGCAGCCCTGATAAAAGTGAAGTTCCAAGTGCATCTTCTCCAGGTAAGAAAACTTTCAAAGCCTTAAAAGTTATTGTTGTAGTAGGAGAGATCAAAAGCTTTGTAGCAGGTGTTTCAGCAGCTGTTCCTGTCCAATTTTTGCCCAAACAATTCACAGATGTCTATGAAAGGGCCTGTAGAAGTAGCTCTGAGAGCCACTCAGAGTTAAGGGAAGTCTTAGTTTCTCTGACTCAGGCACTCAGTTTGTTATGGAGGAAGTAAATTATTATTACGTGACATTTTCTATGTAATAGCACAAGGGAGAACTTTTCTGCTCAGCACCTGGTTAGTTAAGGACTTACTTAGACTGAACAGCTGTGCCGAGTTGTTCTGAAAGGCATCTTTCTGTCTGGCCAAAATTCTTAGGAACACTTACCTCACAGGGAGTGGATCTAGGAGCAAAAGTAAGGAATAGAGGAAAAGGGCCAAAAGCCTTCACATGGTGCAAGCTCAGCTGCAACCAAAAGAGATCCACTGACCTTCTGATGTTACAACCATGGGGTGCTATAGCAATAAGTAAACATATGCTGAGTACCAACTTTTGCCCACTGCTTGGTTGTGGCTCTTAAGTATTTGGAAGTGGTCCAGAAAATAGCCACGAAAAAACAACGTAAACCATACAGTGAAAGAATGTAACTCAGCTTTTCAGAACAAAGGGATTTCTCTCTCTGTTTATATTACATGGGCAAAAATTTTCTCATGATGAAGATGTACAAAATCCAAAGTTTGAAAACTGAAGCTAGGCAGCTTGTGTTGGAAATACTACAAACATTTTAGTACTGACAATAACTACCAAATCCTTATTAACAACAAGGTGAATTTACCATTGCTTGACATATTTACGTAAAGTTGGGAGGCCTTTTAAGTTATCTGTTCCACCTTTACCAAAAGATTTCGGATGGTGGAAAATGTTGGGCTAAACTGCCTCAGGATCCATCTAAATGGATGCACTGCTCACTTCTTATCTTGGAAAAGTGTTTCTTACTGTTGCAAGAAAACTACATTATTAAAGGATATATGCAGAACAACCCATCTGTTGCAATTTTTTTTTTTTTTTTTTTTTTTTTTTTTTTTTTATACTTCAGCCTTTACTCACTGTGGCTGGTGTAACAGCAGTGTTGAAGTAATCATTGCCCCAGTGCACAACAGACTTAGTGGTCAGTGCACACCAATGTGATCAACATTCAGTTTTGTGCCAGAGCTATAAAAAGCACTAGAACTTCTACTATAATAATTTTATATATATTAAATAATTTAATAGTTAAATATTTGCTTATATTCCTGTGTGAAACAAATAAACAAAAAACCCTACACAAAACCCAGAGGATTTTTACTAATAGAATAGAATTTTCTTGGAAAAAAAAAAAATCTAACATTGCTTTCTTATTCAAAAAGCTTAACTTTGCTATGAACGTTGAAATATTTATATTAAAACCTGAAATATTGATTTGAAACGCAATACGGAATGAAATAAATTATTTCATTCCCAGCAGTGTCAGCACCATTGGAAGTGTTGGGTACAAATTTTTCCAAAATGAAGTGTCATTGAAAGCTTTGACAAAGTTTTGCTTTGAGATTTTCTTTTTCCAAAGAGAAGGCAACAAAGTCTTAGAAAATTAATTATCTATTCTTTGAAAAGTCAAAAAAGAAAAGTCAAAAAAGAAAAGTCAAAAAAGAAAAGTCAAAAAAGAAAAGTCAAAAAAGAAAAGTCAAAAAAGAAAAGTCAAAAAAGAAAAGTCGGGAAAAACAAGTTCGAAGAACAGTAACACAGAGTAACACAGAGTAACACAGAGTAACACAGAGTAACACAGAGTAACACAGAGTTTAAATATTTTAAAAAAGTAAAAAGGTAAAAGTTTAAGAAGTTTAAAAAACCTAAAAAAGTTTTAAAAAGTTTTTAAAAAGATTTTTTTAAAAAGTTAAAAACCATAGGAGATTAAGTACAGACTAAATTCTTTAAAAGGCAATATTTTAAACAGTAGCTTTAAAAAGTAGCAAAAGTAGCAAAAGTAGCAAAAGTAGCAAAAGTAGCAAAAGTAGCAAAAGTAGCAAAAGTAGCAAAAGTAGCAAAAGTAGCAAAAGTAGCAAAAGTAGCAAAAGTAGCAAAAGTAGCAAAAGTAGCAAAAGTAGCAAAAGTAGCAAAAGTAGCAAAAGTAACCACACCAGCCCATTCCTGCTCTATTTTCTTCTGTCAGCTTCACCATTATAACCATCCCTTCTCATAAAGCAGCACAGACTTCCTGCTTTTTGAATATAAATATATGACTGGAATAGATCCATGCTACTGCCCACACCACCATGTTGAAAAAGGCAAGGCCAGACAGAGGTAATTTGTTGAATGTAAAAGCTGAACTCTCTACCTCCTTCCCCCAGAAGCAAGTAGCTTAGTTTACCTCTTTTATCCTTTTTTGTTTGTTTGTTCTTTTCTTCAGCTGTTTTGCCTTCTTATCCCCAACAAACTATTCAATGAATACTTGAATCAAGAATCTTTTGCCCACCCACCTCAAATCAATTCACCCTGTGCTTTAAGTTGATGTTTCTGAGTTGACTTCACAACTGAACAGCAATGTCAAGAGTAAACATGGCTAAATCATGAGGGCTGAGGCTGTTTAGATTGTGGCTCTTCTGAGCTCAGTCAGCAATTCATTGCACACCAATACCATTTCTCACTGTGCTGTAAAAAAAGACAAATCCACAAAGTTTTGTGTCAGTTACATGAGCCCAAACATCTTCAGCATCCTTGATATTTAAACGCATGACTTCACAGGGTCAAGAGACTTGTTACAAATGTATAAAACCTTCCAAGATCCTTGGAAGAATGATCAGCATCTATAAGAATGCTGTCATTATTACAAACATAACACAGTTTGACCGTGTTGTTCCCAGTAGCAGTGAGGGAGAAGAGAGACATCTAATATGCAACTAATTATTACTTGAGTTACCCAAATTGTCAACTTCTATGGAGCACTAGCTATCTGCAGACCATGCTGAAGCCATCTTTTTGGGACTTGGCTCTATTTGCAAAGAGTATGGGACTTGCAGGGTTTTGCAACAAGAACAGGGCCGAATGCGGCTGAAATATAAAAAATATAGTTCCATTCTAGTTTGTTGTAGTCACATGAGTTTACCTTTTGAAAGCAGATGATCTGTGGCTAGCCATTTAATTCTCAAGCTCAATCGCCCTGGAGTTTTATTCTAAGGAAATTGTTCCCAGACTAATCCAGCCTTGCTTCTCACCTTCCTCCCCATAATCTGATGAAGTTCTAGCTGACTTCACTACTCAAATACAAGAGCAGGTGGAGGGATGAAGGCAGCCTAAAAATGTTGCCAGTGTTCTGTAAGTGAACTACCCTGAGTCCTTCAGGCAAGATCATCAAGCAGGAGACTGATGGTTAAAAGATGTGATGAGCTCAGTGATGGTTTGTTTCTTTTCTGCAGAGGTCTTAGTGCAGGAGAAGGCTTCACTGAACCCCTTTGGCATCACTCATGATGAAACAGGATTGTGAGGGGTTCAGTGAACACATAACAGTGTTCATGTCTGTTTACACTGTCATACTGAATCTTATCTTCTTAGTACCTTTGTTCTTTACTTAACAGACAGGCCTTTCATTTGATTAGACTCTTGTCTGTGTGATAAAAGCCTGGATTCAGTTCTGAGTGTCAGGATCAAGCATCATACCTCTGAGGGTCCAGAAAGACTTCTTGTTTTACTTGGTCTACCAATACTGATCTCATTCTAAACTGAGGCATCATGCCACAACCTACAAGAAAATCCACGCTAACCTTTTATTTTTTGCCTTATACTCAATATTTCAAGGTCATCCAAAGTCAGCATCTGCTGCTGCTATAGTAACTGCAGCAGCAAGGATGGAGGGAACATTACAAGCTTCCACTTTGTTACATCTGGATTTAAAAAGAAAAAACTAAACAAAAAACCACGCACAATTATTAACTGCCTCCTCTGGCCATTTCCTTCATTAATTTTGCTCAGGCAAGCAGGCCTTGCAAATCTGAGCTTGTGTAGCCTCAGCAGCACCAAATGGTCAGTGATTTATTAAGTTGAGCTGTAAGTGCAGTAATGCTCACCAGGTGGCTAATAAACAGGCTTTTTGAAATAAAACCAAGAGGGAGAATTAAAATAAATAATTAAATAATCAAATAAATCAGTGGCCTTTTCTTGGGATAGTTTCAAAAACTTTAAATATGCACCAGAGTAGGCACACTTCTTTCTTCTTTTTTTCTTAAACAGTTTGACATGTGCTTTGAATCTTAAGCAGACATAAACTTGGCATTTCCTAAGTCAGCAGAATTCCACAGTGAAGGAGGGAGAATATATTAATGTAGAAATAGTCTCCCTTCTTTGTGGAACAACATTTAAATCTCAAAGTGAAATGATTTTATATAGTGGAATCCAAGTATAATCCAAGGGCCAATGAGTGCTTTGATCATGCTTCCATGCACTTCCCCAGCTGCAGGGACACAAGGTACCTGTGAGGCTGAATAATGTTTCAGCCCATAGACTGGAAGAAGTTGTAACAGAGATTTGCCATCCTTTTTCTTTTTTTCCTCTGCTAAACACAGCAGGAGCTGCCACAAGAGCATGTTCCAAAAACTGTAAAACTGTGGAATAAGTGTAAGGAAAATGTGCTCTGTAGTGAACAAATTGCATATTTCAACTATGTATATATATAAAAATGGCCTTTTCAGGCAGGTCATCTATCTTGGGCACATAAAAAGCTTAGATGAGGTAACCTTAATAGCTTGGGAAGATAATGGTAGGAGCAGACCTTCAGCAAGGATTTGTGGAGATAATAGTGGACCTGTGGGTACACCTGTGGTATAAACTCCAATATACAGAGTTTAATAATGTGAAATATATATATAAATAAAAGCACTATCCACATCATATGTGTGGCTTCCACCATCAGTTGTCAGAAGAATGACACCATTCATTCACAAGTCAAGCAATGATCCCCTCTTCCCTCCAAATTTCTGATAAGGAATATTATCAAGTAACTTGTTTACCTTTTCAAAATTTATGATGCATAGCAAGCCAGTGCTGCCTTCTGCCTCTAGAAGTCAAATTTCACACAAATATGTTGTCACAGCTGACAAAGTTTCTTTTGAGAAATGGTCTCTTTTCTCCTGCAACACTCAAATTATCAGTCCCAGTGGAGACCATAACATCACCCTGGAGATGCAAGACCATCAGGATAAATATGCAGACAGAAGGACACTCATCTTAATTCTCAGGCAGTGCTCTGTCATCTTCTGAAACTTCCTACTCCTGAGAGATTTAAAGTACTAACTAGAGAAACTATAAAAGATGGCAAAGAATAATCTATAGTGACTTGTGCATCTTTCTCTAGCCATAAATAACTTTATATTTAATTTCTGGCAGCATGACAAAGCAAAGAGGTAATGAACCATTATGGAAAACCCATCTGTTGCTCATAAGGGGAAAGGCTTTGTGTTGGTAGATTTATACAGGAAAATTTTCAGTGCAAGTCCTGTTATTGTTAATGAGAATTGCACATCTAATTGGTCATGCCAAGAGTGTACCCCATTATATTCCTTCTATGTTAGATGGCTATTGTGTTGTTCAGAAACAAAAGAAGAAAAAAACAACAACTATCAGAAGAAAACCCCAGTTTTCAAGTTACAGTGCCATGCAGATGATGAGGGAGGGAACATGACACAGAATAGGGGATGCTGTGAGAAAAGTGCAACTGCAAAATTTCCAATGATAAAACAAAACCACTAAATGATAATTTTTTTATATGCAAGTAGAGAAGCTAGTTAGTATCACTAACAACAGAAGTGTAGTGTACTTGGTCTACTCCAAATCCATGTGTTTTTTTTCTTCTTGACAAGTTTTGTGTTTCAACCCCCAGGTCCCCAGTACAACAGCAAGCGATCAACCCCAGAGGATTTGCCTTACTGGCACCTGAATAAGCAACTTTTCCACCCAGCG
The DNA here is from genome assembly GCA_023637945.1 of Phaethornis superciliosus. Taxonomy (NCBI): domain Eukaryota; kingdom Metazoa; phylum Chordata; class Aves; order Apodiformes; family Trochilidae; genus Phaethornis; species Phaethornis superciliosus. Next base: position 109,063,257 of record JAJQWJ010000002.1, read on the forward strand.
CCAAGTCTTTCACCTGTGGAGACACTGACATACCCTCTAATTTTCTGCAATCATTTCTCTGGTATGGGGTCTGGAGAATAAAGGAACTATTCCTTGAGGAAGCCAAGAAGCTTGATCTGATATAGGAGTTCACTGACACCAAGAAACTGGAACAAATGGAAAGAGAAGCGTGAGAAAGCAGTGGTAACACATTCATTCTTGCCTTCATATTGAAAGAATTTTAAAAATTCAACGTAAAAATTCCAATGACCCCAAAACAGATCTTTATTTCACCAAGTACCACATATATAGTCCTAGAAACAGTGGCATGTAGCTGTTACTCTAAACAAAAGAATTTTTCCCATCTTATTTACAGAAGAGAATGCAAGGAAAAGGCCTGGTAGTTGGACTGAAACAACAGCAACATGTTTCCTTAGTGACAACCAGATATGTAGGACAAGGCAGCCTTAAGAGAACCTTCTCTGGCTACAGCCCCCCCAAAGATGCCACTCTCCCCTTTCAAACTGTTTGCGTGTCAAAAACACTGGGCCTTCCACTACACTGATTTCCTTTATTTTTCCAAAATACAACTACAAAGGAAAATCCATCACTTAAAGGAAAACACAATATTGTTGTAATTCCCCAAGTTTTCTCCATTAATACAAGAAAACTGACGACACACCAGCTTTGTTTTGGGTATAACTTGGTGACCGTCAGAAAAGGTATCCATCCACATTGTACACTTGCAGCAAGATAAAACTTAAGTTATCGTTGAACTTAGCAAAGTAGATGTCTAAGTAACAATAGCAACATGACAAATCACACAATGCACATAATTTGAGGAACTGTTGTTTTACAGCCTTTCCTATTGGGAGGCCTCAAGTACTTTACAAACATGCCTTTGCTTTGCATCAGATCCATTAGGTAGACCTGACATCCCATATGCTATCCCTAAGGAAGTCACATCTGGAATATACAAAATAGTCTTTGAAGAAATCCATCTGAGTCTCCTGAACCTAACAAATTGCAGGAGGATTGCACACAGTCAGAATGTAGTGAAGAGTTTGGGCAGATGAATCTCTGTGTGTTTGACAAGCACCCTGTGTGCCTTTAGTTGCCATTAGTGGCAGTATTACAAATAATTCCTCACCAGGAACAGTTTAATGGTGAGCTCTCAGAAAAACTACTTATGGATTCAGCAACGCTTTAGGTATTAGGCTGATAGCAACAACATCTTTAAACATCCTCTGTCCAAGTCATTATTCTGGCTACTCCTTTGGAAGCTGTGGCACCCTACAAAGCAATGATTTCCAGCAGGACTTGTAGCTTTAAACTGCCATGAGGAGCACAGAGACTCATCAGAGAAGAAAGATTCTGTGTTGATCTAAGGATTCTCCTGCTAAATGATCATACTCTTTGTTAGCTTGTGAAGACTAACATGAAGCCTTAGAAGACCATATGTCTGAGCTGCAGCTTTTTGAGACAATCTTGAAAGAAATGCTGTAAAAAAGTTGAGTTTTATGTCTCAGTCTGCACATACATATCTATACAAGTATGCAGAGTCCCTGAATGTATAAAAGTTGTCTCAGATCTTTCATTGGGATACAGTTTAAAAATGAAGATAGAGGCTCAGGAAAGATTGGCAGCGTAAAGAGGAAAAAAAAAAAAAGAAAAGTTAGACAATCAAAACCAACATGGTACAATTTAACTAAAATTTCCTTATAACACTAAAAGCAGGAAACAAAGACAGAGACACGTCTCCAAAGCACACATATAACATGACTTTAAAGAATAAAATTCCTGTGAGGGAAAAAGAGAGGAATAAAAGTCCCAGGCTGAGCTGCAATGTAGTACATCTCCATGTCAGCAGATCTGACAGGGCACCATAAAGATATCTGGCACACACATCCTGCAGAGTGCCCGTGGACAGAGAAGGAGAAAACCTTTCCCTAAAGGCATAAAAGCATGCCTTAACTTTGCTCTGAGTAGAAAAACAAGATGGGAAAAAAGGGTGTGTTTAGGCAACAATCTAGCTGCTGTGTAAGACCATGACTGAAAAGGGCAATCCTAGCACTTCAGCTGGCCTGAGGATAAAGCTCTGTGAAATTTCCTTTACTTCCTGAATCTGTATATCTGTCTGATGTCTTCATGCTCAATAGGTCTATAAAAGGCAGTAGGAAGAAACACTCTGCCTGGAAAATTCTGCATTTACAAATAGTACATCCATAGCACATCCATTTCCCTACTTATTTAAACTTATGCTACATTTAAATTAATGTGCCAGAACACCTATAAGGTTCAGAAAATTCTCTTGTATAAATACAGTTATAGCAACACAGAAAGACTGATGACTCCATTTGAAAACTCTTTTAAGATTCATTCTAGTATAATCCATAGCAGGATAAAACCAATAGCAGCAACCAATAGCTGTCCCCTTCAAATTAGACAGGACGTTATTGCACCAGCAGAAGGCCTAAAATTGTTTTTCTTGGAAGACCTCCTCTCTTCCATTGCACATCTCTCTATGTTCAATTGCTTTCTCCCTGGGGACCTGCAGTGTGTACAGGTTTTTTTTTTTTTGATCTCTGCAGGCCTTGAAAGCAGTATGATCAAATGGATGATTGAGGAGACTTGACAGGTATGCAGCTGTGTGCTGCAGCTCCACTGCCCCCTGACTTCCAAGCTCATCTGTCTCTCTTGTCTCACAGCACACAGACAGGAGGGAACAGGAGGTTAAAGCATAGGTTTACATAGGAAAGAAAGCAGACATCAGCAGAGTGTAGAGGGGTAGAGATAATGCTTCCAAGTAATAAAGGAGACAACAAATTGAGTCCCTTTTTCCTAATTGAAAGAAAACCTCCGTTTCAGTCTCCTCTAGGTTTGGTCAGGTATTCTTGTTCAGGCTTTAGCAATTTTAGGTTCTTTAAGACCAAACAGATTAACTTCCTGTTGAAAAACAAAATAGCTAATAACCCACCAAGAAATGTTATAGCTATCTGTTTACAAATCATCTCAAGAAGAAAACTTTTTTTTTTTTTCTTAAGAGTTACTTAAGCTACATCTGTGCCAAAGAACACAGTGTAAGAAGTAGAGATTTTTCCTGAATTTAAACTAACTTACTCAATACCAGATGCAGTTTAAACCACATCAGCATAGTGAGCATATCTCAGTACAGGCTGTTTTACACTATGGTGGAGCATCCATGCAGGCCTATTGTAATTGCCAAACATTCAAAACCAGTTTTCCTGGAACAATTTTGAGAAGACACTGCAGCTCTTTTGGCTGCCTGAGGGAAAGGAATAAAGAACTGCAAATACCTCACCAGGAAATTTATATGAAGTTAATACCCAAGACAGTTTAAAGCTTGTGTCTGGGGCTCCAGAGTACTTCTGTATGTTTTATTTCTGCTTCCATTTATGAAGGCTGTCCCTGCAGGGTTTAAAGTTGCCTTTGACTTAGGACTGTATAATCCAGTGTACAAAGGAGAAAATGGACAGGAATCTATACTTTGAGAGGGATTTTAAAAGAATGACTTCCGAAGGAAACAGAGGGATTAACAAGACTAAGTCTTGTGTTGATATGGTTGAGTGCAGCATTCTCAACCAGCAGCATTCTGGGTTGCATAACACAGCTGGGTCTTCACAGCCAGTTGGAAAGCTGTATGCACAGCACAGCCACACACACCTAGCAAGCTGGAATATCCCCTGTAAGCTGTCCAGGTGGCCCACAAGGCCAGTGCCATCCTGGTTTGTATCAGGGATAGCGTGGCCAGCAGGACAAGAGATGTAACTCTCCCCCTGTACTCAGCACTAGTGAGGCTTCACCTCAAGTACTGTGTCCAGTTCTGGGCCCCTCACTTCAAGAGGGCTATTGAGGTACTGGAGTGGCTCCAGAGAAGAGCAACAGGGCTGGTGAAGGGAATAGGGGCAAAGTCTTATCAGGAGAGGCTGAGGGAGCTGGGGTTGTTTATTCCAGAGAAAAGAATACTCTTGGGGGCCTCATCACTCTCTACAGCTACCTGAAGGGATGCTGTAGTCAGGTGGGCTTGGGATCTTCTCCCAGGTTACTAACAACAGGATAAGAGGCCATGGCATGAAGCTGTGCAAGGCGAGGTTTAGGTTGGATATTAGGAAGCATTTCCTCTTGGAGGGGGTGATCAAGCATTGGAATGGACTGCCCAGGGAAGTGATGGAGTCACCATCCTTGGAGGTGTTTAAAGAACACTCAGTGCCATGGTCTGGTCAATGTGGTGGTATTAGGTCATAGGCTGGACTTCATAGTCTCAGAAGAAAATCCAGCCTCACTAATTCTGTGATTCATGGACTCTACAGGCTGGATCAGTGCAACAAAAAGGTGAGCACCCTTGAGGGTCACTTCTGAACAGGCAAGTTGGTGGTTCCAAAGGCCATCTATGTATCTTCTGCCATGCTACCAGAAGAACAATTATTTTCTTGCATACCTTTTATGCCTAGTGGAAACACATCCACATCTGTCAGGCCAACTTATAAAACATACTTCTTGTATTTATAGCAGCTCTTTCAGCAGGTTGCCCTTTTCTCTTTTCAAAAACAAAACTTATATGTATCCTTTTGAAAATGTGTAGTGAAAAAGCCTCCCAATTAAATTTCATTTTGTATGTGGCATGGCTATCATAAGCTCACAGTCAGACTCATAAAAGTGTGTAAAATACACCATGGCAAGAAAACCTTTCTCAGGCCAACATTGCTGGTGAAAATCTGGACAAATACTTGATTTATAAAGTACTTTACACAATGAAAACGAGGGGGGAAAGGATGTCCTTACATAACCCCATTTGAAGTAGTCTTTTGATTTAAAATTAATCTACTGCAAACTTTAGAAAATACCTCATAACACAGCTGATTATCATTTGACAGCATAAAGTTCAAATTTGTCAGACAAGAAACAGGCCCATAGAAAAAGCACAAAATAAATTGGACCTGACTGCACAAGTCTGGTTATTGCACTGCACACTCCACTAACAGTGGATACATACCCCAATTTTGCACTCCTTTTCTATTCATTGGTTTGACTAAGCATTCAGCAGGCCAGAAACAGACAGGATACATTACACTGGTTAGAATGTCATACAGTTGTATTTAACAGCTTAAAAGAAATTTCTTCATCAGACCTTTGTGCTTTTGATATCCTAAGATTTTAATTAAGCAGTGTCACAACAGGGTGTGCATGGGCACATGCCTTTGGAGTATTGTGAAGCACTGGACCAGAGACCAATTACCTTCTACCACCCAAGCAATACAAGAGCAGCCCATTAATGCACACCCCGGTGTGGCCTGTTTCAATTAAAGCATATTTGTAAACCAATGAAAGGACAGGCAGTGTGGAATCATTGAAGAAATCAGATGTTTTTAGGTTGGGATCCTGCTGATTATTCAAACTTTCGCAAATATATGCACCAAAATTAGGTAACAAATTGCACAGCTTTACTTTGCTATACTGCATAGTAAGAAATGGGGCTATTAGGACTACAGAATGTTATTTCCATCTGAACATAGAGAATGCAAGAAGGAAGCTGTAGTGTCAGCAGTTCTGCTGCCTCTATTCCCCCAAAGGAGGCTCAATTTCAAGAATTTAGCAGAGACAACATTGAGGAGAAATAGGCTTTACTCACCCCACCACAGGGTTTATCCATGAGAGGAATAGATAGAGTTCATCCAATTACATAGCACAGTTAAATTCACTAGGAACTTAATATCCTTCCCACGTCTTTTGTTGTTGCAGTTGGTTGTGGGGGTTTTTTTGGGTTTTTTTGCTTTTACTACAAAACTGATTTTCTGCTTTAATTAAAAATGTATGCATGACTTCAGAAGAGGTATATATAGAAAAGGTATATTTACAGAATAGACATATACATATATACAAAAGATACATACACACTCGGCAGAATATATTTTAACTAAATTTAACTAAAAACCCCATGCACATCAGGCAAGTCTTGCTTCCTTCATGGCTTTAATTTCCTTCTTTTTTTTCTACTCCTCTTCCATTTGTTCATTTATGTCAGATACTCTATAAGGTAAGGATGGTCCCTTCCAAGATTCTCATTAAGACTCAAGGTAGAATGCCTCCACTTTTAAAGAAGTGCTTTTGGGTACTCTGATGTGAATCACAGATAGACGAACATAAAGCATGAACTATATCTAGTAGAGTTACATGTTACAGAAGGAGAGTAAAAAGCTGCATTTTTTTATCACTTTCCTTCACTTTAATTGAAGTGCGCAACAACATCAACAAAGGCCATAACAATATGAGTTACAAAAAGTACAAAATTAGGTGCTACAAATTCTTTGGTATGAGTCTCATTCAATGCACATAGAAAGCAGCTTTTCCTCACAGGTTAGCATCAAGCACTTCATAACTACACTGAAATCTATGCCAACACAGGGCTGAATGAATCCAGCAGGAGCACTGAACTTGTGCTCAGCCATACCCTATTACCCGCCTACCAGGGCAGGCTGAGAGATGGAGTGAATGATAGTCTATAAACATTTGGCACCTAGAAGCATCAGAAAAAGAACTAGTTAAGTAGCAAAAGGAGATTGTAAGCTAGTAAGTGGCTAGGGATGGAGTTAAACCAAGTGGTGCTGTGACCTAGTGTGAAGCTTTTTAAAGAGAACAACCATGGACAAGTTCCTTTTAGGAATTTGTGGGTTTACCAAGCAAGGCATTCAATCTGGTCAAAACTCCAAGACTTGAATATTCTGTGGGGCAAGGTGGCATTTATAGGATGCTGAATACAATAGCACAGAGCTGCTTTTCCCCCCTTCATTTTCCTGTTTTCCCAAATGTCTCATTAGCCCAGACATTTAATGAACTCGTATACATCAGTTACCTTCTCCCATGTCTCAAAGATATAGCTTAATAAATCTGCAGTACAGATGGTCAGTTACATGGCTACCATTATAGCCTATAGAGATTTTAATTGCATTATTTTATGTAGCAACTAGATTTGCCTCCATATTCCAGGATCTACTTGAGCAAAGTTTGAAATGAAAAATGAGCAATGTGACAAAGATACATGACAAAATTATGAGATACGGTCCCTCCTATTTTGTTTCCTTTCCTCAGGGTATGGTCTAATAACTCTAAAAGCAAATGTCATCTCATGTCAAATACATTTCTTTCTCTCTTGATGTATTAATGGATTTTGCCAGTTCTAATTTCAAAGAGACTGCAACATCTTCTAATCTTGCGTCACTATTTAAGTATTAAGAGAACACAAGTTTTTCTTACACAGTTACCATTGAGCTGAATGATGTGCATATTCTCTATACTGTATTAGCAGCCTCCTGATGCAGACAAGAGTGATGGACACGACTGAAATATTGACAATTAAATACCAACTTCAAATCAAAACTGCAAACATGAAATGAATTTTTGAGCTAATGGCACCATTTCTCCACTGACCAATTCTCCTGACCTCTAACCTGGTTTTACGGAAATCTATTTTGGGATTGACAGACTCAGTCTCCCATGTTTCCACTTTGCTTCAAAGGAAAGATCAGCCTTTCAGTTCCAATCATAAAGTAGTCAGAGAAGATCGATAAAGAAACATCTAAACCTTTCTCCAGAAGCAACAAGATACATTTCTTCTATTTTTTCCTTTACTACATTAAACAATATGCCTGGTAGAATTTTCAGGATCACTGAAGAATCAAGTTCTAATTTTGAGATAATTTTCTTTTCCTCTCACAACAGGTTTCTATTTGGAATGAACCAAGATATTGGCATAGGGCTGGCAGTAAACGTACCTGATTGAGCAGTGCATATACAACTTTTTACTAAGATTCAGTTAAATCTTTGAGGATCTTCATTGATAATGTTCTTCTGTTTGCTTTCTGCAAAGTTGTTTATAATCAAGACTTGTTATTATAGGGAAAACAAAATATTCCCCAGAAGAGAGCTAAGTGGCATTTGACACAAATTCTATAGGCATTTGTGTGTGCAATGTAGAGATGTTAAAATCTGCATCAAGTTATAATCATACTTAAAATAATAGTTTTTTTAGAGATGGAAAGACTATTGGAGTGATCACATTTGTAAGACTTCTTAGAACTTCCAAAATGAGATCAGAAATAAAGAACAGACTAAGCTCCTAAAACGTCCTTTTCCAATATGACCTAGGTCAATCGCTTGAATTTCTCATAGCAAAAGTCAATTGCTAACAGCCATAATGAATATGTGTTAATATTTGTTTCTTATAATCTTTTTTTCAAGATAATGCTAGATAAGAATTGAAATAGTTCTTCATGGTTCAAAGACTACCTAGTAGAAGTTAGTATCTTGTAAAATGCTATTATGACCTTCCTGGCAGAAAGCAGGCATAAGGACTTTATTGGTATAAGAGTATTAATTCTACCAGCCTTAAAGAAGAATATTTTTCTTCCATTAGGAATGTTTTTCCTCAGCTGTTAATATCTGATTACTTGCTTTAAGTCAGCAATTCACTGCAGCCATGCAAAGCTAAAGCCATTATTCCAACAAATATGGGAATTTTTTTAAGTTGAAATATTACTTACCATAAAAAGTTTATTTAATGTATAAGGGAAAAATTAAAAAGTTTCTTATTATTTTTGGTGTATTTTGTTAACAACAATGTTACAGCTCATGAGAGATTTGTAGGTTTCTACTACTACTTCATTATTTTATTTTGTCCTGGCGCTTTGCTGGTTTTGTGTTTTGTTTTCTTTTTCCACACCCCACTAAAAAGGCAGGGAGCACTAGATTTCAATGAGTGTTTTAAAATAGCAGCTCATGGATCTGATCACTAGTTGGATTGATTTATGTTTTAATTTTATGGATGATATCACACAATTATCTCCAGATGGAATAATCGGGATGAAGCCTTGCCAGAGAACATTAGACACTAAAGGAGTCAGCCAATGCAATCCATTCAGTACTGTAATTATTTTTGTTTTGGCTTCAGACAGTTGTACAGAGGCACAAACTCGTTCTGGTAGGGCCTTGTTCAGTATCTATTTAAGTCAATGCAAAGACTTCCATAGACAACAGGAGACACTGGCTCAACATCCCATAACCCTCCATTCCCACCACACTTTTATCCATGGAATATCTCAGAGATGTCTTCACTGCATTTCCTTTCTCCTCTGTTTGGGTTGGTTTTTTTTTGTTCGGCACCAACTCCTGTTCTTCCCTCTCGTTTTTTTCCCTTCCAGCACTTTGCAGCTGATATTTGGACCCATTATTGTGGATTATTAAACACAGACAAAGGAAATTAGAGTTGTTCAGCCTGGGTGAACCAGAAAAACATTATTTCCTGAAGCAAGTTATATAGTTCTGATTTTTGATTAATTTATTGGATGAGCAAATTATAACAAATCTTATTACTTCAGTTTGAACTCTGCCAAATATTTCTTCTTAGATTAAATCCAACAAGCCCAAAAGAATAGAATTCCTCTTTTTTACCTGGCAAAACAAGCACACACTTTCTAGTTTAATAGCCCCCAGTTTGTTGATCACCCAGCATTTCAAGGCATACAATTAGTTTTCAATAAGCACGTTTGCAAAAGGACCTGCCTCAGATAAGAGCACAGACCCCATACACATACCCTCAAACTGTAGTTAGAAACTTAAATAAAATGACAAGCAAAAAATATTTTAAAATGTGACTGTAGGCTTCTGCTGAACCCAAACAAGTGGAGGAACACAGCAGATCTCCCTCTAAGAACATGTCTATATTGCTAAATAGACTGCCTTAGCTAACTCATGAATTGGAAGTGGTGTCAGACATCAGTGCAGCTTGCTGAAAGATAGAGATGGATTACTGTGGATTCAGAGTGTGTTTATAATGCTTTCACACAAGTGTTTCATCATGGAGCTATCATTCTTCCTATAGACCCACCTAGAAGTACATTAATTGTCTTCCACAAATAAATCTTATGTGCCCAGAGATCTAAATGAGTTAAATTATCTTCATCATTTGCTCATGCTAAGTATGTTTGGTTATTATTATGTATTTATATCTGGCTGAAGGAAGCGTGACAACCTACACAGTGCAACAGCATACAGAGTTCTACTTGTTCTTGTTCCAGGCAATGAGTGAAGCTGTCAGGCTTCAAGAGACTGAGCCAAACTTCCCAAGTTCCACAGCTTTCTACTCGGTTTTAGTCGTTAGCTGCATAGGCTGTAATTGACATCTCTTCTTACTTGAATATCACATTCTCTATTTTCCTACAGATATAAACATATAAGGGGTTTTGGGTAGGGCAGTATGTCCACTTCAACCAATTCCTGCAGATGTAAAGGGAACACTATTTTGATGGTCTTGTGTGAAGGCTGGGAGTCCTTTACTATCACTTCATTAACCTCCATTGTAGATTTCTACCTTCACTTTTTCCAGGAGATTCTTTACAGAATATCATTGACCTAAATTAGAAAGCACTGGGAAAACACAAACATTCGAGAGAAGCCACTGTGCTCTCTCTCTTCTTGCTGAGTGTTCAATATATTCAGATGGCTGCAATTATTATTTCCTCACAAAATTTCATAAAATGCACTGTCAGGAATAATACAAAAATTGCCACTTGCCCCTCATTTCATAGAAAAGAGGTTTATACTTGGGCTTTTAGCCATAACCTAAGAACTCTGGATATGAGCTTACAGCTTATGAGCTACTCCACAATAAGTGCTCCTCTGTATGTTCTGTAGTAAACAGGAGGCAATCTATGGTGGCTTATCCTTTAACAGAACAGCAGTAAGCTGTCTCAGATGGTAGAAGTATCCCCTAAAGCAGTTGTCACAGATTAGCTAATACTGTGTAAATTCCCTGAGCTCTCACCAAGCAACCAAGTAATGCAGCCTCTTGGTAACTTGTTCTATTTCACTCTACCACTTGGGTGATTTCTCAGTCCTTCCAAGTAACTTGGCAGGATAAATCCCATTTAACAGCCTATTGCATCCTGTTGCAGTGCACACAATTAACATAAGAAAACAGAAAGCTGAGATCTGAAGCCGAGAGACACGGTATTCTGAACTGTGATCCTTTTTTTCACCAGAAACTTCATGCCAAGTTCAAAAAAGTTCATGGTGAATAAGGTGCTTGCTCTAGCCACGATACAAGCAGACATGCTGACAAGACGATGAGTGAATTTATTAGATTGGTATTGAACCTGAGCTAATAAATCTTCTTGGAACCTACTGTGTGGTATAGAGATGTTCAGGTGGCACTAAATGAGCCTGGCTGGCTTTGAACTGCCTCTGTGCAGTCCTAGTTCTTGTGGGAAATAGGAATGCAGTCCTGAAGCCTTCCTGATGATTTCACAAAATGAGCTTGGGTCTTCAGGGCTATTAGTTTGTGGACACAAGATGGCTAAACTGCTCACAGACCCCAGCTGGCTGGGAAGGGAGTACAGATGTCTCTTTCTGGCCTTGGGCCTAAACTAATAAGTCTGTGTGGCCCAGCGCTGGCTCAGTAAGGGGAAAGCTCAAGTACGTCTGCTTCCATGGTACGATTAAACCTCAGAGTGGTTAAAGTGCCCACAGATAACTGAGTGTTGATTGCACATAAGTTTAGAATCACACAGGAAACACACGGTAGAGCTAAGGGCTTTATCTGTGCCTCCAGCATCTCAAGAGTATGTCTACAAGAAATAGGATTTGCCTACAAGACTAATTTCCCTTATGTGTTCAGTAGCGTGCATGTGGATAAAATATTGCTCAGATTTGCTGATGTGTGATAAAATCATACTTAGCTGAAGACACCTATGACTGTGCCTGTGTTGTTAAAAAATAAAAAAGTACACAACACAAATGATTAGAATTAGAAAGAAAAAAAGAACCAGGGACCCTTCCTTACACCTGGTAAGAAGAACACAGCCCCCCTGCTTACGTGTAGGCACCCTGTGGCAAACTGCTTATGTGCAAACTACACAGCATTTCTTCCCAAGTCCTCTCTAGTCCCTCCATGGCCTTGAGGCATAATTAGCAGTGAGTGGTTTTATTTCAGACTTCAGACTGACCAGTGTGATTACTGACTGTGCTGTAAGCTATCAGAGCTCATAGAACAAAGTTAAAGGTGTGTGTTGCACGGGCACATTAGGAACAACCTTGAAGGGGAAAAGTCTGCAGGGATCATGTTGAAAGGAAATAGGGGAAAACACGACTAGATCTATCACAGCATTATCCACAGAGCATGCTGGGGGCTGCTCCTTGAGTCTGCTCTCTCACAGAGTTGTCCCTATGCAGTGGCTTAGAGAGCCAAGTTTTGTGGCCCAGAGCACAGCCAGAGTGAGGAGGGGTGCAGGGAAGGTGCTAATAATGACAATCCAGGACCTCCTGCTTCTGTATCATCTGGTGCCCTTTTTTCAAAAAGCATACATACACCTCAATGTTCCTCAACTCAACTAGGTTTGAAAAGACCTATTCCTATCAAGAAGTTACTTATATGTCCTGGGACTGATGGACAGGACTTGCTCATACTGTCTACTCAGTACATATTTCTTTGTTGTGGAAATAGAATAACCTTTCACTAAAAAGCTTGCTAAAGTTGATTTCATTTCCCATCCTAGGAGTGTGCTGAGTGCTAAGAGAACAGCTAGGAAGAGACTAATAATATTTATCTCTCCCTGCCCCCTCCCCCAATTATTAAACAATACACAACGTTCAATGGTGATGAAAATAACCTAAGAGAAAAAAAAAAGTGTGAACTTTGATGGAGAAAGGAAGTATATTCACAATTATCCTGTGACAACAGATCCTATTGTATCTGTTTGACACACAATGAGTTTGGAGAACACCAACAACTGAGAAAAGTCTCTTTTGCTTCCTCCTAATTATTAAAGATGGGGCAATGAGTTTGAAAAAAAATCCATTGCTGGCTCATGTCTGTATTTTTTGCAACAAAAAGAAACTGTGCTAATAAAGACAACAAAGATAAAGGAAATGCAAAAGCATTCTGCATGCATGGATAGCAGGGTAGAAATCAAAATGCAACACCAGCTTCAGCTTACAACACCTTGCCTGACCTCTCAGTGAAGATCAGTGGCATTCTCCTCTGCATATGTGCACTTTCATTCCTTCTATAGGTATGTTCCTCTGAAATGTGTGGATAGTAGCAATAAGTTCACATTAAACTCAGCTAGCTCCTTTTGTTTCTCAGGAGAGAGCAGAAATAGCTACTTTTATGTGAGCTCCATCTTCTTCTGAATTTAATGGAGCATATTAATGAACTGGTAGAACTAATGGTAGAAATAGCTGTGGCAAAAAGATAGGGTGGACATGGCAAGTGGTGGGGGTGGGGGGGGGACGGACTGAAAATGGCTGAAACTGTTTCAGCAACAGCAGCTTGTTCCATTGCCCAAACAATCTGTCATTTTTTCTATTCTGTGGAGTTGGACTATAAAAAGCTTGCAGATTATGCTAGTTCACAAATGACAGCATGAATCTTTTGTATGCTAACACCTCCTCCAGTGTTAAATTTTGGGGTTTTTTTGTATCAACTCCTTAAGACAACATGGCTAAATATAAATTCATTCTGGAAAAGCACTTTGAAATGTTCCTGGAACTCAAATCTAAAACAGACCCAATGGTGCAGCCAAATACCTTCTATTAAAAGACTCACAAACACAGTTAGTTTGACTACTGGCAGCCTGCATCTATTTAACTTACCACTCTCAAGTCTTTAAAATAAGACATTTGCATTGTAACACTTGCTAGATCTGAGGCCCAGAAAACAGAACATCAGGAAATAAGGCAGGAACCTCATGAATAATCTCAACCACTGGTTACAGGCCCAGGAAGGTAGAAGTCCAGTGAAGCATGCTTATGGAAGAAACGTAATACAAAAAAAACTCACTGAAGACAAATTTCTGAATCAAAGAATGTTAGGTTAGAAGGGACCTCAAGGACCATCTGATCCAGCTCCTCTAATATTATTGTTTAGATGAGATGTCTCAGCACCCCATTGAGCTGAGACTTAAAATTTTCCAAAGTGGGGGAATCCACCACTTCACCAAGGAGACTACTGCAATGTCTGACTGTGCTCATGGTGAAAACTTTTCCTCTTGTGTTCAATTGGACTTTCTCCATGAGCAACTAATGCCCATTACTCCTTGTCTTGTCCACGTGACTCCTTGTGAATAGAGAGTCTCTGTCTTCTTTGTAACTGCCCTTTAAGTACTGGAACATTGTAGTAAGGTCTCCCCTAAGCCTTCTCTTCTCTAGACCCAGTTTTCTCAGCCATTCCTCATATGGCAGGTGCTCTAGCCCTCTGATCATCCTCATGACTCTTCTCTGGATCCTCTTCAGCACATCCATATCCTCTTTGTACAGGAGGGACCAAAACTGGTCCCTCATTACATTAATACATTAATACAGTCTGACAAGTGCCAAATAAAGCGGGACGATGACTTCTTCATCTTTTCTGGTGATGTCCTTGTTGATGCAACCCTGCATCCTATTGGCTTTCTTTGCTGCTGCAGCACCCTGTTTGGTCATGTTGAGCCAGTTACCCATCAAGATCCCAGGATTCTTTCCACAAGGCTGCCCTCTAGCCAAATGGATCCAGAGTGAACTGCACTCCTGGGTTTTGTGTTCCCAGGTGCAAGACTTTGCACTTCTCAACACTGAACACCATAAAGTTCCTGTCAGCCCACTTCTCCAGTCTGCCTAAATCATCCTAGAGGGTGGCTCTCCCTTCTGAGGTGCCAACCTCTCCACTCTTCTTGGTGTCATCAACAAACTTCACCAGGGAGCTCTTGACAAGTAATCATGAAAAAGTACCAATGACTTGCTCTTTAGGCTGTAAAATTATCTTTATTACAGAAAAAATAGTCTGAATTATGTATAACTCCTTAAAGGACTTAGACTTGTCCACTTAAAATATGAACCATCACCCAATTTTCTCCTGTGGTACAGTAACTACCTTGGGGCTGGGATGTGAGGTTTAAAAAAAACAGTAGGTGCAATACATCTCAAGTTTTGACATAGCATTTCCGTCAGCAATCAATCAAAGAAAGTATAGAGTAAATTATCATACAGTAGGCAAAATACAAGCGATTGCTTTGGCTTTCAAATGAGTAATTAAAGGGATCTATTCTAGGCCTGATTCCACTCGATGCTTTCCTGATGACCTGAAGTATCAGATAATATGCCTATATGCTCAGGAATGATAATAAGTGGAGCTGTGAAGGGTAGGATTCATCATACTATTGAAAACTGAATATGGTTGAAATAGCATAAGCAAATAAAAAACAAATGTAATGTACTACATGCTGGGAGGACAGATCAAGTATGAGATATGAGAAAAACTGCATACGCTGTTTTACAGCACAAGAAAAGTTGGGGAATTATAGTAGGTAATAAATACATTTAAGCCAGAACATCGCTGCTTCTGGTGCACTGTATGTAGTGCTGATGAAATATGTCAGGAGCACTCAGTTTAGTTTTGGGCATAACAAATTGCATAAGAATAGTATCAACAAAATATCAACAAGAATGGTGTGAGTTCAACAAAACTAAGCAATGAAGAAAAGAAAAATTATTTGGTGACAAAGTCTACTCTAGAAAGAATAGAATAAGAAGATGTATAATTGAAAATGCACATTACAACAGTCTTCCAGTATGTGAATGGGACAAAAATCAAATCCTGTTATGGGTAGCCAAAGATCCTGATCTTCTGAGTGCAATCAAGAATTTCAGCACATTACTAAGGGAAAGGGAATGATCAAGAAATCTCTTCCATTAGCTTTTTTTTTATTTTGATAGCACAAAGAGGGGCCACCAGTAATACTTGTCCCACATCAGGGCCTTGGAATTTCTCATACACACTCTCTGAAGTCCCTCCTAGCCCTATACTCCTAAACTTGCAATTAAAAATTTTAATACATTGACAAAGAAGATTATGGTAGTGTTTCTATATAAATATACTCAAAGCTGAACATTCCTACACTGACCCTTTTCAGAGCCTTGTAGATGTTTGTGCTAGGACTCCACAGGAGTTTAAGCACACAAATGCTTCTATGCTTCAAATTATATGTTTACCGGAAAGTATGAAACTTGATCTAACTATGGTGTTTCTAAAAATTGTATTTCTGGTTTGCATTTCTGCTTTGTTTTTAATCTTGGTAGCAGCATATAAGGTACAGCACTACCTACTTTTGGTAGGTGGTGGGAGTTCTGTGCACAAGTAAATGCTTTGACACTCCAAAGCAAACAGTAGCAAAGGTCAAAACCTGATTTAATAAAATACATTGTTTAAAGAAGCAATGCCTCATTTTTAAAATATTTCCAACATATGTATTTTTTAAAAGGAAGATTTCCCAATTCCTGTACCTCAGAATTACTCCCAAAAAAGACTGCTAGTGGCATATTCATGCATTATAAGGCACATGCATAAATCAGTCTGGACCACTGACATATGACTGAACAACTCACTACTTGTTCTAATTCTAGGAAATCCATTGAATACTGAAATGAAAAGGTAGACAAAGGGAGAAGTGAAAATGGTATTTTCAATGCACCTCTTCAGCTTATCTTGAACTTCATGGGCACAAAGTCATTCTTTGGAGCACTGGTATGAAACTGTGTATCACAAACATGACCTCCTAGAAAATAACCCTCAATATCTATCTTCTGCAAAGCTCAGCTCCAAATCCTATCTTCACCTAGGGCTAAACCAAATCTGTATCATCTGTATTGACTTTCTCTCTGTCATTTCAAATGGAAGTCTTGCGTGATCAGTTAAAGGAACAAGAAATATCTTTTTCTCAAGGCCTTTTAAATTTATCTAAATATGGAAGGAGAAGGTATCAAAAGGGGAAGGTGGGTATTAAATTCTTCTGGGATGGGGCTTGTAATTAATTTACACCCCTTTCTGAAATGAAACAACTCCATCATTAATGCCATCTCTAAGATTGTGGTAAAATACTTAACCTAAGTACTTCAGAAAAAGGAAAAGCCCCAAGAATTAAGGCTTTTGTGAGCAGAACAATAAACTTTTGTCAGCTGCTGTATGGCAAGTCCTGGTGCAATGGTTTGTTTTGAGGAGAAAATATTTCATTTAAGAAATTAAACTCTCCTTAAAAGTAAGCCGTAGTCCTAGTATAGATAGAGGCAAAATCTGAACCAAATTCACCACAGCTAGAATTTTACACCCACCTGTTGGGAACAGTGTCTGGCCATCTCTGCACTGGCACTGCCCCAGTTACTGTAGTAGTGCTGCATATAAAACACTCTACCCTAGATCACCCCGACGATGCACACAGAGTAGGAAATGCTTGCAAGGGAAATTTAATATATCTGGCCTGTGTAAGGCTTTCCTCATAAGCTCAGATGCTATGCCATGTCACTGAATAAATGAGAAGTATGCCTCTGGCTTTTTAATTGAAACCAATTTTGGTGTGCAGACTTCCCTTACCAGCCACCCCCCTGAGATTCTGCTGAACCCAGGTGATGACAGCATTGCCAGTGTGGAAGTTTATTTCTGTGCGATCTTGCATAACATTGCCTTATTGGGAAAGAGCCCCCAGAAGGGCTTGGAAAAGTAACCAGCCTGGATAAAGCAAGCAAACAGGCTTCAAAATCTGAATTCTGACTGCCTACTGCCAGCCAGTCTGAAACACTGCCCGATTGTCCAGGGTAGCCTGCAATCATGTGGGATACAAAGCTACACTTGTAATCTAGACAAGCGAATTGGCTGCTGTTTCCCACACAATGATACAGACTTAGCTGGAATGCTGTCCACTGCAAACACAACGGAGGTAGAAACCTTTCACACTGTTAGCCAACAGTCTGGATTTTGTTTTTCTATTCTCCTTTTAAATGGAGAAGTACCAAAAGACTGAACTGAAAACAGACTCATTTAAAATTGGGCACGTGCCTATTAATATTCAAAGTACATCCATCTGAACTTCATTTTGAAAAGGATGACCAATAATTAGTTTCTCTCTTCAGAACCTAAGATGTGGTAGTTCTTATTCTAATGAACTGCTTAAAATGCTAGCCAAGTTTCTCTTATCTTCCAGCACATTTTTGCAACAAATCTTCCTCTAGCACAGATAAACACAGACTTCCTCTACTCTTACCCATTCAAAGATCATTTTCTTAGTTCATCTTTCTTTTCATCTCATGTTCTGTATTGCCTTTAATTCCTCTCCTGGTTTTCTCTCTTCACTGAATCCAATCCAAACTGCTTCTCCATTTTTTTACAAGCATCACAGTCTACCTTCAACTTACCTGTCACTCATACTAAAAATGCTGATTTATACCTCACTGTCCATATCAATCATCCTTTCCTTCATTTGCATTTGTTATTGGTTATCAGAGACGGAACACCAAATAAATTGGTGCAAAAGGTGTCTTTTAGTATCTGTGAGTATGAGATTTTATTCCATAAAAAGAGCTCCCAGGCACAAAAGAGAGAAAAACTGAGATGACCCTAATCTAACACACAACAAGAATCTCCAATAGGCTTCTACTAGCTGCTAGGTTTTAATTTGTTAGTTACCAAATAAATAGAACTGAGCTTACTGAAGTCAATAACATTTAATAGTTATAATTTTCAACCACTCCAGCTCTTCTCAGCTAACATCATATCCATATAGTCATTACCAGTACAAAAAGCTTGGCAAAAACATTTTCCTGGAAAAAGCCAGCTTGCCATTTTATTATAGTTGTGATCAAGAACATGTCTGAAAGTAATATGTCTGTTATTGATTATACTTAAAGTCAATATTCATTTGCAACTTTAAGGACTGTTATGATATTCTCTAATCACTTATCTTTTTGAAAAATTAAATCTTGTATCTATGATTGTACTATGTATCAAGAGGGAGCATGGTGGTATAAAAGCAAAGTGTTCAGTTATTCTTTGTCTCTTTTGGAAGGTATATCCAGCTCTTTGAATCTCTCCCACTCCTCACTCTTCCCTCTGGTCTCTATCTCTGTGTATAAATATACCCATAAATATATATCTCATCCTCCAGAATGTAATGTAGATAGTTGTGAGTGAAATTTGCCTGAACTGCGGTTTTAGAGAAGTCTTCTGAGAGACACAAGTTTCATTTGCTATTGTCAACTAAATTACATTTCATAGATTTAAGTGTTCTTTAGATATTTTTTTCAAATTTCTATAATTGCAGAGACTACAGACTAGAAAACTGACAGAGCACATAGTATTCTGTCTAAATCATTCACACTAAATACTTCTGTAACCTGTATGAAAAGCACACTCCCCCTCTCCTCTCCCAGTGCTCTCTCAACTCCTAAAGTCCGCATTCTCCCTTGCTGGAAAAGAAATCAGTCTTGCAGAAATCTACGTCCACCTTTTTTTGTTGCATCTGTCACTGAGATGGAAAGCAAAGCAGACACCTTCCTTTTTTTCTGCAGCACCGTTTTATATACCTGAAGGCTGCTAAGTTATAACTTCCCACTTGTCTGATCAAACAGCCTAATCTTCCTAGATCATTTTTCTTTGGCCAACCGCTATTGCTGATCTCTCCACATTCCCTTGCAACAGAGGTGTTTGCATATATAACGTAGTAGCTGTTCTGGGAAAGTTAACATGAATCCACATAAATATGACAGGCATTTAGATCTCCATCTATCTTGTATCAAAGGTTGTAGGACTCTTCACATTGCCTTCAACAGGAGCAATATTAGATCTTATTCATGCCAACATGTGTTCAGCTTGTTGTACTATAGGTATTCTAAAAGATGAAAAGTCAAAATTCTTCTCTAAAAAAGGATCACACATGTTCTATATTTCCCTTCAGACTCTACGTAACCCATGAGGACAAAGCAGTAACTTTGGATCAGACACACTCTCTTCTTCATGTTAAGCTTCAGCATTCCTTTTCTTCCTGCACAGTGTTTCAGAAGCACTGCTCTTCCTCTATCAGTTACCTGAAGGTCCAGCAGTATGTGTACAAACTCTTTAGATGATGGAAAAACTATTTAAAAGAATCCATGTGTTGTCCGAATGATGAAGTCAAGAAACTTACTTATGACATTTGTGATCTATCCATGAGGCTTATTATCTAACAGTACAGTATCTCCCATGGTTGAAAGTGAAAAATACAGTAGTTTAAGAAAAAGGTAACTTGACTTGATTTAAATAGTTTGAACTGATTGAAATACCAATGGTTTGTGAACCTTTTTTTTTGTTCTCTGCTTTGTAAGAAAACACATGAATCCAGAAAGACCAAAGATCAGACATGGGCAAGATATCACAAAAAAGAGAAGGGGAACTCAGCTTTAACCTTGATCATATACATAAAACCAAACTCATCCTTTTAACAGTACAGAGGTAAATAATAATAATAAAGTAGTAATGTGAAATTCTCAAATATTAAACTTAATGAAGGAGTCATTTGATAGAGATGATGAATAAAAAGTGAAGCTAAACCATTTGCAGGTATTATCTGATGAGCTACATGGATGAAACAACTTTGAATAAGATCCCTGTGGTTTGAAATATTTATATTTTACTCTGTAGAGGTAGGATTTAATTGGGATGGAAACCAGCAAATTACTGCAGTGATCTATGAAGCTGACAGCATCCAAAGAGAGCCTTTTCTTAGTCTGAAAGATGTTTATAAACACAGCACTAGTTTATTTCACTCTGTCTATATATTTTGTTATCTTAATGTCATCTTTCACCTGCAGGAATCCATCACACACTGCATACTGCAAAATTAATTACCCAAGCTGCATCTTAGACAGGAAAATTATCTCAAAAGATAGCAAAAGATCAAAATAGAGTGTGAATGCTCTGGCAAAAAATAGTTCTGGCTGCTACATAACTGGTTAAGATGCATCATTCATACATTCTTTTTTTGACCAGTTCTATGCAGCATTGTTCTACATGTGACAGGGCTAGTCATTAGGAATTAATTTCAGAAAATTTTGACTGTAGTCCAGGATCAAATTTAAGTATGTCGTCATGATTCAAGGTGCTGTAGCCATGACTACAATAGAGTCATGGTTGTGTAGGCCAAAACAAACCACAATACTAGCTTGGTATGACAAAAGAGGCATCGAAAGACTAGGCTGTAAGCATAAAAAAATCCAGGAGTAGGGGATGCTGTTGGCAGTCAACTCATTACCCAGATTGGGCATCATGACCACAATTAGGATGGAGAGGAAAGGCAGAGTTTCATCACATTTTCATATTGGCTTTGATTGGAGAGGAATTCTGTCAGTCTCCAAGCACAGAAACACACTGCTGCACAGCGGGAGATCTCAGAAAGATCACTGATAGAAACAACTATTTTCTCTTTAAAGGGTATTTATGCTGAGTCTACATGCTGTTCAACCAACCCTTGAAATACTTACGTAGTTAGAAGAAGGTAAGTGTCCATAATAAAGACAAACAAACCAAAAACAAAAACAAAAAACCCCAAAACAGTTTTAGGAGATTGGGGCAGCATGTTGGAGGACAATTATTAATTATTTGGATAAAATTCAGCACATACACACTTACATACATCCAGAGTAAAGAGTGCTGCAGTGATTCCTTTTGACAGATACAAACAAAACCCATTCTGGTGTCTTAAGACCTCATTTGCAGTAGGATGTTAGTGCCATTATCTCCTTTATCATGTGTGACACTGAAAAAACTGAGAGTCAAGGTCACCTTCCAGTCATGCCCACTTGGAGTAGGGTTTCAATCGGGACTGAGCTGTGAAAACATGAATGCTTTCCCATCTTGCCATCAGGCTGCTAAACTTCACATATCTGCTGAGACACATGTTGGAACAATGATTCCTACCTTACCCACAAACAGAAGATTGCAATCACATGTGCAATATTTTTGCACTGGCAGCCCAACTCCTTGTTCAGAAATCCAGTTCAGAAAAGGCTGTCTGGGGCATAACTTGCTTTTTCTACTATGTTTTCTTAAAGTTAATTCCAGTAAGGTGTCAGCTAGCCACTCTCCACTACTCATTGCTATTCTACCTTCTGAAGTACTGCAGGAAAAAAAGGAAGTATTCTGCTCCAAATAACTACAGAATTTAGGTCAAAATAGCAATATACTACAAAAAGCTATTAAAATATAGAAGGCTTGCTTTCTCCACCTAGTGGCTAAAATAAATAGCTAGTATTCTGTATGATACAAGTACCTTGAGAATTTAAAAAAAAAATAGGGTGGTTAAAAAAAAAAAAAAAATCACCTTATTCCTAGTATTTTGAAGGCTTCATTTTCTCTCAGTAACTGACCTGGTTTTCCTCTCTCTTGACCCTCAATAAAAGAAACCTTGCCTTTTCAGGCAAATCAAGGGCTATGGATTATGCTCTCAATGAAAGCTGCAAGGCTAGGATCTCTGGAGGTTCAAACCATCCGTTTTCACACGCAAAAGGCACAATACAAACACATCAGCTTGCTTTTATGACACTGAGATTTGCACAGATGTGTGCTGAGCTACACTAAAGGAAGAAATGCAAAGGTACTCCCCTTGTATTTGTGCCCTTAAGTTTGTGTCAGTAAGTTTGCCTGACTGACGTAAAGCAAAAAGCTCATGATCAGGTTGGCAAGAGCTCCCTTGGCCCAGAAGAGCAGAATAGAGGTTATGAAGTCACAGAAGGCCCAAAGGCACATTGTTTCTCAGTTACATCCTGTAGAATTACAGTAAAATTGGAGCAAGGTTTACAGCTGCACTCAGTGAATACATCCAACAGGATTGCCTTTCATCTAGATGACCTTTCCGCTTGTATTGGCTTTGTAGGTCTATTAGATGCTTGATCTGCTCTACGAGATCCAAATTTTTGGGGTTTTGTCATTACTGTAGACAAAATTTACTGTGCATGCAGTTATTTTCCAAGGCTAAATCAAAACAACATAAGGAAGCAAGAATGCGATTGGGTCCCTACCTGGAACATAAAGCAATTAGTAAAAGTGACTAAGTTGCTGCCCTGCAAAGTTGTTTTTATTAGTCTGCCCTTCCTTCTCCAACTCCAAGGAGCAATGGATTCCAGTAGCCTCTGCTGGGGACAGCTTACAGAGAACAAACACTGGAAGCTAAAATGAAGATAGAATATAAACCCACTTGTTGTTCCACAACCTGTTATTTCCACCAAGATCCAAGAGGGAAAGAGTCCCTTCCCTGATTACCCAAAGGCAGGACCTCACCCAAATCTGGGTACCCCAAGCTAGATTTCCAAATGCAGTTCTCTCCCAAGGATCTCTTTGTAATCAAAGGAGATCAACAGGTGACTCCAGAGAGCCAGTGATTTAGAATGACCCACACTGGCATCTGTAAAGTCCATCTCCCTACAAGGGGTGTAGGAAGACTAGCACAGAATCAAACCAACTCTATTTTGCTGTGCTAAAGTAGAGCAGACTATTCATAATTTAGGACTGGAATTTTTCAATGCTATATGCTTTACTTCTCAACCTGTAGAGCCATTAGACTCTCAGAGCGAGTAAGGCTCAGAATAAGTGTTTTACTTTCCAGATGAAAAGTCCAGTCAATATATTATGTTATTATTTCAGAAAAGGAGGGAGAGAAGAAAATTTTATATTCATATTTCCCCCTCCCATCATCTAATCTAATCTAATAATCTCCAAATTTCACAAAATTGAGACAGGCAAGAGACTGAGAAAATGCTGAGATAAGTTTTTCCACTTTCTAATGGCTGAGTCCAGTGAATTCTGAGGTACTGTAGAAGTAGCCTGGCTCAGCAGCTACCCACTACTTATTTGACACATGCATATTTGGATAGAGATCACAAACTCTTCTCGATGATGTCATAAGGGACATGGCTGTGGAAAAAGCATCTCTACCATCTCTGGTAACAAGAAGCAATAGAAAAAACTTCCTTTGCTCTCATTACCCAATAAACCCAGTCACATCCGAATGTATACATTTGTGTTTATTCTAAAATCCAAGGGAATTCACTGTGTTTATGTTTACTAAGAAACGAACCATAAGAGAGTAAAATTCTCTGTGCAGAATTAAGTCAGCAATGTAGTTGCTGTTATTAAAAGCATATTTTTGGTTGTGAAAAATGCATAAAGGTTGCTTTCAGTTAAATAGAATTTGTTTGCTCTTGCAATTTCAGCATATGTTTAAGTGCTTTCCTGAACAGAAATAGATTAAAACCTGTATTTGAATGTTTTGCAAGTCTGGTTCATCTGTACATCAATGAAAGTCATAAACAGAACCTAAGACAACCCTTTTTATTTCTGGATTTTCAGCATTATAAAGAGACCCACAAAAAACAAATGTAAAAAAAAGCCCCCAATAAAACCTATGGGGAAAATAGACATTACTTCTGTAGTTTCTAAAGCTACAGGGGGGGGTGGGAAGAAGGGCTTGGTTTTATACCATTTGTACCGAGGACATCCACGTTGTGTAGTGATGACCCATTGATGGAAACAGGCATATTAAAGAATGAAAAGGTGAACTATACCATACTTAGAAAAATATTATTTCTATTATGTGAGAGAAATCTGAGATAGATTGTTAATTGGCAATGTCCTTTCAGAGTTACAATGCCAAGTCTCTCTGAATGTCAGAGGAAGGTGCTTCCTTAACAATTTATTTTAAGAAAAAATATTACCTGCCTAGTCCTAATCTTCTCTCCAAGCAGCAAGTGTTGAGCAGACATTTGCAGTGCTACAAAACATTGCAACAGTTTAACACAATTTAGGAAGCACCATCACCCAATGGCTTAGCATTTGGCTTATAAGTAATAGACTTTTCTGTAGTGTTTCTTACTAGGAATGCTAATTACTCATGTACATCACTGTAGTAGTGTATGACACAGCAGTATGTGTTAGTAATATGCTTTCTGCGCTCTGTGTAGCTTAGAAAACAAGTAACGTGTTTCTGATATGTTCCAAAAGTCCCAGGGCTTTCTTCCTCTATATCTTGTACTTTCCATCTGAGAACAAACTTCATACCTAGAGCTAGCTATTGTGTTCATTAAGCCATCTTCTTTCGGATTTCAGTATTTGGTTTTATGCCAAGCTGAAGTAATAACAGCATACCCTGCATGCTTCTCTAAACCAGTACAGGGTCACACCATCCTCTTCAACTCAAACAGATTAAGGTCATACTTCAGGTCTTGCCCCGAGTCATACCCACTGGGCAATGCAGCCCCCAGCCCTGAACTAGAACAAGAGACCCAACAGCCTGACATGGCACAGCACCTACTATGCCAAGCCATCAGCTTGCTGATGTTTGATGCAGATAACAGAAGTAATCTGGCTGTCCATGTGCAGTACTCTTCCCAGGCTAATCCAGCTTTTCACAAAGCTAATAAACAAGCACTGCTGCAGTTTAGTAGAAGTACACAGTATAGATGAACTCCTGCTATCCAGAAGTAACCTAAGTATATTGCCTCACAAGTTTTGCTACAAAAAAGAAAAACATCTCTACTGACATAGTATATTTAAAAAGTAACTCAGAAGTTCTCAAGCACTGTGTTACTGATAATACTTTTCTACAGTGCTGGTACAGTTACTGTAACCTGCTAAACATGATAAAATTGCTACTCACACTGCTTTTTGCTCCCAAATCTAACTTGGTATCTGCCTCTTCAGTGAAGGATAACACCAACTCAGCTATGTATAATAGCTGCCATTGCTAGGTTAAATCTCCTTTTCTATGCTATCAAGACCCATGCTTGAAATCTTGAAACAGCTCTTTTGTTAAATCCTTTACTTGTAATCTTCAATTTAAGTTCCCTCTATCTGACCAAAGGGATAGAAACACAGATCAATAGTATAGAGAGATAGAGCAGGACAACTCTTTCAAGAAATTCATTGCATTGCAGGAAGAATTTGCAATTACATTTCTAGCAGGATCTAGAAATACCTTTGCACTACCTCTGCTTTGTGAATTGTCTTAATGGCATCACCTCAGCACAAAATGGATTCTTTTGCCAATCACTCAGAACACTTTTGTTTTGGGCTGAGCCTACTTACTAAATTTTTGGCCACATCTGCATTCCTCCCAAAAAAAAAAAAAAAAAAAAAAAAAAAAAGGCAGACTAAATATAAAGGAAGGCATTCACACTTTCATCTAGGAAATTAACCAAATATTTGGAATCTAATACAGGTTGAAAGGAGTCTCACAGGCAGGCTGATAGAACAGAGCTGTATGCATTTCCCACTCAGATACAGGCTATTTTTAGATTACATTATCTCACTAGCTCAGCAAGATTTACTGCTATCCTAAAAGGTGAGATGGAAGGGCACTACAACGCATCACTGACTCAGTAGAAATGAATGTTAGTGTTGAAAACATGAGGTTTTTGCCTTTATTTTTTGAAGATGGTGGTGTTAATATTCTCTGAGTTACTTAAAGAAAAGAGAGGCATTTTTATTGCATTTTGGGTTTTTTTTTTGCGAGGACTGGTTAATATCCCACTTAGATATGCAAGCTATTTGTGTTTAAATGCCCCAGATAGCAGTCAAATGTATTCATATCCCACATTTCCACCTGGAAAGAAAATATGTTGGCAGTGTAAGTGACAGCTATTTGCACTCCTTAGTCTTCAGACCTGGCAAAGGTTATTAGTAACCAGCACACACAGGAAAACTTTTTTTTTTTTTTTCTGTGCTATTCTGCAGTGCTTATGGGACTGAAATAATGGAGCTGTCAGCAAGATCTTTTAAAAAGGTAATTGCAGGTAAAAACACAAGCAGAAATGAGGAGTGATAAAAAAGACCTGGCTATAATCAGAGAATTACTTAGGGGTGTGGAAGGGAGAGGAAAAGGGAGAAAAAGCTCACCACCATGAGCTCTGCTCCTTCCCACACTGGCCCAAGCTATTTAACTCTGCTGAAACAATTTGAAGTGATTGAAACTTTCAGAGGCTGATTCCCCATCACCACATACCCACCATTTCTGCTGCCATGCAGAAACGTTGTACAATGTACAGTGGTTTACTTCAATTGTCTGCTTGAGCAGACAAATATAATATAGCACTACATTAAACTTATATTCCACTAACTACTAGAAGGAAATTCCAAAGCTGAAAGATTCACTTCGAAGCAGAGCTGCTGCAAGTAAGGAAGAATTAGTAAGGGTAGGACCTTGAGACAGAAAATCATCATTTTATTCAAACCTGTTTTTATCAAAAAAATACGTATTTCAGCTTTCTGAACCTCCAAGAGGTTCTCATTTAGACTGGTACTTAAGAACAAAGCCATACTTCAGTTTAGATATGATCTTACAAAGCCAAACTTCAGTTTAGGCATGATCTTGCAAGTCAAATTCAGATTTTCTCACTATACATATGAAAAATTTAGGCACACTCTGAGTGCACGAATGCACTGTCTTCATACTGTCCAGACAGATCATCTCCTATACACTACTTTTTGGGGGGGCAACTGGGATAGTTTGAACCAGTAACTTTTTACCTGTAGGAACTATTTATCCTTGAATTCCTGCTTAGCATGATGCTACCTGCAGTTTTCAGACAAATCTCAGGTGACAGAGCAATGAAAGAGAAAACCCTGCAGGTACACAGTCTGTGATACATGCCTACCACTCATCTACAAACTGCTCCTAGAAGTAGCTTAGAGTCACACTTGGCACTGATCTGGTGGAGAGCTTCCTTTGTGGGTAGGGTTTTTTGTTTCTTTGTTCAGCCTGGCATGCTGATGTTTTTTTCAGCCTGTTTGGGTACTCACATTTTATACTTCAGGTATAGCACTGAGGTATCTCTCAAGATCTGCTTTCATGGCCCCTGACCTACTCCAAAGTTGCTTCAAATCCAGCGAGTTCTCTCCTTATCTCCTTCTTCCCTCAGGAGATACCCAGTGCTCAAGGTTCAGGTGTGCACAGGTTATGGTTAAGTGGCAGGCAGAGTATATTGGGAGATGCTCAACAATTCTGCTCACCAGCATTTGAGGGACAGAGCAGAAGAGCATCTGTTACACTCCTCTTTGACCCATGCACTCAGGAGTGCCCAGGACATGCTCTTATGTCTTACACTATAAACAGTTACCCAAAATTAAAAGGATGTGCCAGATTTATGGCAGGTATTCCATGCCATTTCTCTCATATTAACAGCATTGCTGAAACAAGGACAGTAGCTTTAAGTTAACATGTCAAAGGTATAGAGACCTGCCTCCTCCAGCAAGTTCTCTGATGCCTCCTCATCTTCCCACCCTCCTCCTGCAGCAACAGCACCAGCGATGTAATTTGAGCACCTTCCTCTTGGAGGACTTCTTGTGCCCTCTTCCATGGCTTCACTGTACCACCCTTTTAGAAAAAAAAAAAACCAAAAAAAAACAACCCAAACAAACCTCACTTTTCTACTGAGGCAAATAGGTCTGGGAATAGACCTTTCAGGAGCTGCTTCCTTGCACTCTAGTTTAGATGAACATTTTCAGTTTGTAAACAAACAAACAAAAAAACAAAATTAAAAAAAACCCACAACTAAAACCCATCCCACTCAACCTAAAAAAAGCTCAAAACACAGAAAACCCCAAACACCAACACCCAAAACAGCCCCTCCTGTTCCAAAAAACAATAGAAGACTTCTTGAAAAATAAATAATTTAGGTGGTTTGTTGTTTTTGTTGTTTGATTTGTTGGCTTATTTTAACTAAAGGAATTTTTACCCTTTTCTATTGTTTTCAACCTATTGAGATTTTTTTAAGGAAACAAGGTATTTCTGTTAACAGACCACAGCTAATAATTTATGAACCCATTCATTCACTTTACCAAATGCAAGTCTAATACAAAGGTACCAAAGTAATGGTGTATTTTTTTTCCCCATACACAGTTTTGCTTTTTTTTTTTTTTTTTTTTTCCCATTAAAGGGGCAGAAAGGAAATTCAGACAGGAAGATGGACAGCACTGATGAAGTAGCCAAAGGCTGGTTAACACTGTCAGGCTTGCCATTTGGCACCTATCCATCAGGCAGCAACTCAGACTACATACAGCTCTGACCCAGAAACAGTATGATAGACCTACAGATCTGAAGGGCCTGAATGGGGACAGGTTAGAGAGGTTTTACAAGTAGCTGATAAAAGTGCAACTGAGGAAACATGAAAACACATCAGCATTGTCACAGAAGACTGATGGGAAGGTAGGGAATGAAGAGGATGCATGACCCACATCCATAGGAGCTCAGGCTTCATTGATTCAACTGCAACCAATTTATTTTTCTCAGAATTCCTGTGCTGAATTTCAAGAGTGCTTCATTTATTCTTCCCAGTTTGCTCATTATTTCTACAGGAAAGACTCCAATGAAAGCAAGTACAACACCAAGAAATTAAGCTTTTCACAACTGCACACACACAAACCTAACATCCCTCATCCATCTTCTCCCATTACTACCCTCAGAAACACACACTGAGAAGAAGGGAGGGGCAGAAAGCTGATGCTTATTATTTCACATTGGTCTGTGAAAATGAGATGTCTATACATGCATTCAAATTGTGATGCAACAGAGTCTCACATGGTTTCACCCATATGAAAAAAAAAAAAAGATGGCTGAAAATTAATATTAGTGGGAGATGTGCTAGATATTGGTTCAAGAAGATGAATTTGTTACTATGTTCCTCTTCCTTAATAGCTCTCCAGTAGTCAGGCAATTGTTTATTTTGTATAAAAATTGATTTTATATTAAAGTGACAGCCCTATAAAAACACTGCAAGATCTTTTGGATTCAAAGGTAGTCATCTATCGTAATTTGACTTGGCATACTTCTGCTCTTGCTAATAATATTATGCTATTTTACACAAGCTGAAGACATGTTTTCTGTTATCATGGAGTAATTCTTGGCCTTTCCCTATACACTTATGAAATAAATCATTATCAGTCATTTCTGAGAAAATTACATTCCAAGCTTTGTCTTCTAGATCTTAAGAGAAAATTCTAAAGAACCAGTTCACAATTCTGAAGTTTCATTCATTTAGTATTAAGGTTTTGGTTAAAAACAGGGTTGGATTTTCTGCCAGGCTTCTGTAATGCATAAGGGAGTCATGCAGTGGGTTGAAATACACCGCTTTAATATGGGTTCATTTCCTGACTGGAGAAAATGCCATGAAAAAAGGACAAAATGACACCTTATTTAAGATGCACAAATGTTTCCCTCGGGTACTGAAAAATGTAAATACAAATCAAGTTACACTGTACTCTAGTTAGTTAACCCTATACCTCCATTTTTACTTTACCTGCAATCAAATCATCTGCTGCATACTCATGTTTTCACATGCTGATTTGCCAAAACAAGCTTTCTGGTCTTTAAGCCACCCCCTATACCTACACTAAACAAAAAACCAAAACACAACACAATCCTGAACCAAGCAAAAAAACCCCAAACAGCTGAAGACATTAAAATAATAATGACAAAATAACCCCAAATTTTGTTACAATAGCTATCGATGTTGAATTACAGATCAAGGAGAAGAGTTTTATTTCCATACATTTTTATGCTTTGGTAATTAATGTCTCTTCCTCTTTTGTTTTAAAAGCTGCCTTTAGCAAAATGACAACTTAAAAGCCCTCCTTATTCACAGCTGGAGGTTCAAATGGAATCAAGCCAGAGCCAGAATGGCTTTCCAAATTAGCAAGGGAACCTACTGCTAAAGTAGACTATTACCCTGCATGTGTTTGTGTGTACAAGCCCTATTTCTTCATACCCACAACTGGGCTAGCTATCATTTACTCACCTCACAAAGCTGCCTCCTTTCTGTTCTTCTTCTCAAAGAATTTAGTTAAAACAAAAGAAATATGAAGATAAAGTCATTTGTGCTCTAAAGCACTCTGCCACTTCAAATGGCCAAGCTGTATCACATCATTTAGGAAGTAACAACGAAAGAGGCTTGCAGTGTTCATGAAAAACACAGTGGGCTACATTTTCAAAGGGGCTGTGCAGTAACTCTGAATGTCAAATGTTGAGCAAGTAGTTGCATGATGTGAGTAGCTGCACACAAAAGGCCAAGGCTGCAATCACACCATGGAAACGTACAGTGCAAAATGCATAGAACAGCTGGCTTGCAAGTCTGCTAAGGAAGCTCTTCATGTACAAACAAAGTCAAATCTTTTCTCATTGGATGCACCCAACACCGTACATTTTAGAGAGACCAGCATACATATACCACTTTAGAAATAGGAAGTTTATGTCACAGAAAGGTACTGAAATGCAACAAGAAGTCCCTCAAAGAGTTAATAACTGAGACAGAACGTGTCCTTTCTGGTTTAAGTTCACTAGCTTTTAAACAGAATACTGAATTTTAATGGAGATTAACAGAAATTACCAAGGTATTGGGCTAACTTGCTTACAGGTATTAGCATACACAAAGCAGCAAAGCATGCAAAGATGATGGACAGTGATTTCCCAGCTGTCTCTTGATTATTTTCTCCACAATTTCAGTTTGCACCGAAATGCATATACATCATTAGCAAATTGGCTGCTTACACAGACACTCCAAAGCTCAGGAATAATGAAGAAGGGCAAGAGAAACAGCAAAGCTACACTACAGCTCCTGGGAGATAAAGGGAAAATATCACACACCATCAACAGCACATGTGTGTGGACTGCAGTCACAGCACAGTTGCACCTTGCAACCCAAGAGCTTCATGTTGACAGATTTTAAAATAAAAGAAACTAAAAGTAAAAAATTCATAACTAAGTAAAGGACACATGCAGAGTCAAAAACCAACAGTAAATCTGCAGCTAACAGCAAACATGAGACCAGATTTCAAGAATACTAAAGAAACTGCTATGATAGTGAAGTACCTTTGAAGAATGACATCCTGATTCCACTTTGCCAAATTATTTGGATCTAAAGAAGCAGTTATTACTTACAGTTTACTTTCCAAGCTGCTTTGCTGCACTCCTCAGAGTTGAGCAATGACCCTAGGGATGGAGCACCACACAGCCAGGCTCTACCAGGACAGTAAAGCTCTCCTGAAGCAGGTAAAAGGATTTTCATATAACTTCTTGTGCCTGGCAGCTCTCTTAATCAGCTGCAAACACTTCTAATTATCCCTCTAGAAAAGGCACAGGACTCAGCTTTCCCTCCCATATGCACTAATCCTCAAAACCTGGGTGAAATTCAGACCAGCCCAAATGATTATCTTCTCCCAGTAAGACAGAGGCTACCAGAAGCTGTCCTAAGAGCAAGAAATGGCCACTATTTCTGCATAGCCCTGAAGAATGGAGCTGCATGCCCTTTCCCACCTCCCTACCCAAAGTGGTGCATCCCCAGAGAGCAAAATCACTATGAGGGACTGTGTCACTTGAGTGTCTGCAATTTATTGTGTACTCACCAAGCACTTCACTGAAAGACACAAACAGAGGCAGCTTCTGGGCTTGGGATTGACCAGAACTTTCTGGAAGGGCCATGGGATGATGCTCAGGTGACACCTGGCACCTGGGAAAGTTGGTAATGGAACTTTGTGAGAAGTCACTGGGGACTGGCATAGCTTGCAGGTTTTGGTAGTAAATCCCAAAGTCAGGAAAATATTATGCTTCTGATACAATTTTTCAGGTTGCTTTTTCAGAGGTTAACCTTGCTTCCTAACAACCTAGCTTTCCTTTCCATCAATTACTGCAAATGACACAATTTCAAAAGATGCATAGAGAAGACCTCTACTTACAACTCTAAATTAAAAAACCAAAACAAACCAAACAAAGAACAAAACAAACAAACAACAACAAAAGAACCCCAAACAAGCAAACAAAAAAAAACCAAACCAAAACACCCAAGTCCCAGATTTGCTCCCAAAATCTCCCTTTTAGAAGGGATTCCCTATTTAAAACTAATTCTTTCAGGAAAAGCTCTACCTTGGCATTAGAGATAAGTGGGCTGAGACATGGGAGCTGCAATGAAGAATCAGTGAAGAGTGGAGCTGCTCATGCCCAGAAAAACTAACCTTGGTGAGGAGAGAGGGCAATAGTGTTTATTTTGTGAAAGGCTAAGGCTGCTGAAATTGTGATGGAAAAGAGACATACATCCCTCTGGCTAGCAAGGATCACTCAGTACAAAGTGGCACTAGTTATGACTGCAGAAGTTACCTGGAAATGTGCAAGCAGATCATGGGTGGTGGGGCTCCCTGCATTGGCTCTTGTGCCCATACATGTACTCTTCAGACACTCTGATGCGAAAATGATAATTTGTAATAATACCAAACTTTTCCTGTCTTTCCAGGCTTTCTGTTCCAACTTCTGTGTAGCACTGCAACGTGCTAAGTACTACCCTCTTGTACATGTCCCAGCTGCATGATTGATGTGGTCTGACTCCAAAATACTTTCCTGATGGGACATAGTATGAGGCATATGAACTACAATAGTGGATTGATAAAGATAGGTTGGCAAGGCAGTAGGAGACATAAACCTTAGTGGCTGGGAAAACTTGGAATTTATATTTTAAAATAGGTGTATGGCTTAATATATTGTAATATTATATAAAATGGAAACTAATCTCAACCAATTCTTTGGGGGAAAAGCTTCAAATCTACCATACATTGGTGTAAGGAGGGGAGGGGTAGGGAAGGGCACCTTCCTTTTCTGCTTTTCTGCCGGTATTCTATCATTCAAGAGAATCAAACTTCAATTAGAATAAAAGATTTATGCCAGTGTGAGGCAGTACTGCTTTCAAGGGACCTATTTTCACAGCATATTGCTATCTGGCCTGAGTAAGCCTGCCTGGCATGTTTTACCTGTCTGCAAGAACCTGTCATGTTTTGGGTGCTCCATCACAGTACCAACAATTTTAATATTCAGATCTCACTAGCCTTTATTCCCTAACCTATGCCTCTCTGCCACTTTTTCTGTGTATCTCATTTCCCTTACCCCTCCCTCCTTTTGTTCTTTTCCCTTTGTTCCTTGAATCACTCCCCTGTTGCCAGAGAGTTTGTGCTCTGTGGTGCTGAATGGGCACTTCAGAAGGCAGCCTGGCTCCTCTCAGGAAGCGACTGCTTATTTCACACCCGGAGAAGAGCATCAATTCAGCACAGCAGGAGAAATTGCAGAACACAGCCTGGAGGGGAGGTCGATGAGACAGAACACTGTTCTGGAGCATCCTGGCTTCATTTAATCTCATCATAAAAAAAAAGAGGTTGGAGCTTCCTGATATAAAAGACCACGTGAAGAGCAAAAAGAACCAGAAAACAAAACAAAACAAAAAAACCCCAAACAAACAAACAAACAACCCACAAAGGAAAGCATAGAAGTGGGAAGGAGGAGGAGCAGAGAAGACATGTAGGAAATATGTCTTTTATAAGTAATGTACACAGATATCCTTCCTGATACATAGTATGTAGGGTGGTATTATCACGCTCTGCTCAGCAGTTTGCAAGTGTGCATTTTTTTTTGTAGGGCAACAGGTCTGAGCAGTCACACCTCTAGTTTGGTTTAATTCTGTGTCTCAAAGGGGACTTAAAAGACAGGGTAGAAAAAACATTGTCATTTACAAGTCATACAAACATATCTAGCAAATAATCTATACTGCATCCAAAAAAAAAAAAAAAAAAAAAAAAAAGTGCCTGGAAGTCCAAAATACTTTGCAAACCTAATCGATTATGTATTCAAACAGGTGTTGAGAAAATATTGTAATTCCCATTTTCCACACAGATAAACTGAGGAACCTTTCCCAAAACTTAGTTTGAGACAGAGCTCTGGACTGGGATGGGGACCTTACCGCTAAACTGAAATGTAAAACTGGATGTTAATAGAAAACACCAGAAAACCATAAGGAAAATACTGCTTTAACTTGTTAATGAAGGCTGATAAAGAAAGAAAAACATAGACCATCAGGCCAAGATACTTTTTATCTCTGAGTTATGGTGGGTAGCTGTGACCCAGTAAGGACATTTGAGTGGGATTTCATAACACACTATTTCTGTTTTAATCAGGCACTATAAAGCAGCAACAGGACTTATATACTTCACAGCCACTTTGGATTATTGAATGCTCACAGTAGGCTAAAAGAGCACTTACAGCTCATCAAATTAAGCAAAAATGTACAAATTAAGTACCATCAAGTCCACAAGCCAATGCATTTACAAGGAGTGAAGGAAGAAGAAACAGAAGAGAATTAGAGGATGAGACATTAAAATTTACTTTACAGTGTGCTTTTAAGAAATGACATTAATGACTGAAGAAAACAACAACCATCTCAGTTCATCACTCATACCAAGCTAAGACCTATTTCTGCACCTCTCCCTTGTCAACTATCTATCTTGCCTGGTCATTGATTATTGCAGCATCTCCAAACAGCATGATTTATTGTCTCCCACATATGCTGCAGCTCATATAGCATGCCTGTCATGTGAGGCAGGCTTGACCTGGAGCTTAACAACAGCAGCGTGGATAACAAGTTCAGCATCTTGCACCAAGAGCCCACTCTGCAGGGTACCGTGTGGAGCAGAGGCACTGCTATGATAGGAGCTGAAATTGGAACCTTCTGAATTCAGAGAAGCTTTCCTGTATCTTTCCTTGTGCACTTTTACTGATCAGAATCACAGTTCTCCCTCTCTAGGCTACCAGTGAGGGTACCCACATAGAGAGTCTTTTGACAGTGAGTTTGCCAGTATCTCACTCTTCATGGAATCATAGAAATTTAGGGGTTAGAAGGGACCTCAAAAGACCATCTACTCCAACCCCACCTGACAGAGCATGGTCACCTACAGCAGATCACACAGGAATGCATCCAGGTGGATTTTGCATGTCTCCAGGGAAGGAGACTCCACAACCTCTCTGGGCAGCCTGTGCCAGTGCTCTGTCACCCTCACAGTGAAAACATTCTTCCTAATATATGTGAAAGTTCCTTCATATGGAACTGCCTATGCTCCAGTTTATAATCATTGCACCTTGTCCTACTGTTAATAACCCCTGAGAAAAGCTTGACTCCATGCTCCTGGCACTTGCCCCTTATATATTTATAAACATTGATGAGGTCACACTTCATTCTCCTCTTCTCCAAGCTGGAGACCCAGCTCCCTCAGCCTTTCCTCATAAGGGAGATGTTCCACTCCCTTAATCATCTTGGTCGCTCTCTACTGAACTCCTTCAAGCAGTTTCCTGTCCTTCTGGAACTGAAGGGCCCAGAACTGGATACAATATTCCAGATGTGGCCTCACCAGGGCAGAGTAGAGGTAGAAGGGAATCTCTCTTGACCTACTAACCACCCCCTTCCAATGCACCCGAGGATGCCACTGGCCTTCTTGACCACAAGGGCACATTGCTGGCACATGGGCATCCCATGGGCACCCCCACATCCCTTTCACCTATGCTGTTCTCCGACAGCTCAGTCCCCAACCTATACTGGTACTTGAGGGTGTTCTTTCCCAGATGCAAGACTTTACACTTGCCTTTGTTGTAATTCATTAAAATTCTCTCTGCCAAACTCTCCATCCTGTCTAGGTGCCTCTGAATGGCAGCACAGTCCTCTGGTGTGTCAACCACTCCTTCCAGCTCTGTGTCACCAAACTTGCTGATAGTACACTCTTTTTCCTCATCCTGGTTATCAATAAATACATTGAATATTACTGGTCCCAGTACTGACCCTTGAGAGACTCCACTACAAACCAACTTCCAACTGGACTCCATTCCATTAACTACAATTCCTTTCCTTCATTGCTGGTTCCTGGACAGCCATCATACATCATCAATGCATACATTAATTTTTGTTCTTGCTGTCTCCCTTGCAAGTTTTCAATACACTCAGGATTGCTCAGACTCCCAGCTAAAACTGGAGGCTCAGACAGGATGAAGATGTCTTAAGCAGGAGCTGGTGGTAGCCATCCCTCTTTTGAAGGGGTTGGAAATAAGTATTTTAAAGGCACACGTGAGAAGACCCTTTCACTGTGGCAACATCTAATTGGAAGGGAGGGAAGGAACAGCTGGAAACTGACAGGTGCAGAAAAAATGCAACACTATTTTTTTTTTCTTCCATATAGCCTAAGATGATATAATTTCTGTTGTGCCTCTTACTGTTGAGAAAAATGACAGGAAACGCCACAAAGCAGTGATAATACTACAAGCTAAGAAAGTTCTTTAAAAGATGTAGAACAAAAATTTAAGAATAATGAAAATGTTAGAAATTCAAATATCTTGGAAATTAATCACAGACTACATGAGACTTCGTGGATCTGATTAATTGTTTGCAAAGGACAGTCATATAACTTTCATCTACATTTCAGCACAAAACAGCATCATCCCAGCAAGAACTTTACAGTAACAATTAAATATGATTATTCTCAAAACCATTAATAGTATTTCAGAGGTCTATGAAGGCAACATCTCAGACACTAAGAAGTCATCTGAAAAATCCCACAGAAGACTCTTCAGGTCATGGAAAGTCAAGGAAAGTTTTTGTTTCCAAAATAAAGTGAAAGAACTGCAAATTAATTAAGAAAAGAAAGGGGAACCCTGAATAACATTAAAATTTGTCAAGTGAGTTTTGAATATATAACTCAAAACATATTGAATGTTTTCTAAGTAGGTTTTTTTGCCAATTTCTTTTAAAGTGATATATCTCTGTGTTGTTAATTTCTTTTAATCTTTTATATCTCTACAGTGTTCTTACAGTGAAGGAATTTGATGAAACCATTGAAGGCTCAAGATAAGGAAGGTAACCTGTTAGGATAGAAAAAAAATTCTCTTTCCATTTCCTAATAAAGCATTCAGTACATATCACATATTGCATTTCAGAATGGTTGGACTGAAATGATTTTGGATTTGGATTCCAAAGAATAGTCCTTCAGTGACTGAACTGACTTTAAGAAGAACCACACAGCAGGTATTGCAACTTGGAAGGAAGTAGCTACTGCAAATTGTGCTAGAAAGGCAAATTTCATAACACACATAATCATCTTTATTTTAAACATCACAAAGAGTGCTGCTATCATGCTTGTAGGTATGGTACTTAAGGACATGGCTTAGTGATGGGCTTGGCAGTGGGATAGGTTAACAATTGGACTTGATATTCTTAAAGTTCTTTCCCAACCAAAACAATTCCATGATTCTGTGTTTCAAATATAGGAGTATTTCTAGCATGCTCATAATGAAATGTGTCAGTTGTTTTTTCTCCTCCTCTGTGTCAGGATAAGAGGCAAGTGAAGTTGGTGAGGTTTGTAGGTGCCTAGCACTCACACGTTTGCTCCAACAAATACATGCCAACAACTATGTCCATATGCACATACATTTATACAAATATGTAGACACACACATATAGTTAGTGGCTATGGATTACAGTCTCCAGTGCCATCTGGTGGAAAGAAGTCAGCAGCAGCTCTACTGGTAATAAAAAAAAATACCAAGTGCAGGTATACTTAAAATAAGGAGAGAATGAATAAAACTACAGAAGAAGGAAAATCTTACCCAAATGATTTATAGAAGATGTAATTTTAATCAAAAAACAATCAGATCCAGTATGTCTCAAAATCTAAAGCTTCCTACCTTGGCTGTCCCAGATGGTTACACTCACTGATATGGATTGGCAGTCACTGGTGAACTTTTCAAACCACAAAAAGCTTAAATAGGTTCTGAAAAAATGTAAAGACTCCCTGTCATTTCTGTCTTCACCCCTGATTCCGTCTGAGGTAGCTGGGTTGCATTCTTGCAGATTTACCAGAACAGCAGCCACCTCCAACATTTTCATTGTCTGCATCTCATAGTGAACTTTTTTTTTTTTTTTTTTTTTTTTACGAGTGCATATTTACATGAACAGAAGGTCATTTTTTTTTAACAGAAGGTTATTTTTTTCTGATTGAGGCATCAGCTTCATCTAGCATGAATTTCCCCCATTTCTCTCAGTAGATGAAGTTCCTGATTTCCTGACAGAAATGGTTTTTTAGACAATGAGAAAAAGTAACTTATTTTAAAGATTACTTGGGAGTAATATTTGCCATATTGACAGAGGAAAGCAGTCTTTGAAGAAGTTGAGATGGCTTTCCCAAAATTTCCTTTAGTTTTTCAGAAAAAAAAATGTATAAATGTACTAGTTACTTTCAAAGAGAAAGTTTTGATCTTCAAGGACAGCACTCCCACCAGAACAAACCAAGGCCTGAGGGAAACTACCCAACAAGAGTAAGGTCTAATTCTTCACTAGGTTATGCAAAATTTGGTCATTTGGGAATATTCTTTTACATAGAGTTACTATATCCTTGTAACTGTGCATTTACAGCTACACCGAGGACTAAGGATCAGGCATAACATTGTTAAGGCTCTCATGGCAGAAATAAAGGCAGCAAAACCAGAGTGTTGTAGAGAAACAAAACCAACATTGATCTGTTTCAGGATCTTCATCTGAAAATAAGAAAGCCGAAATGGGTCAAGCTACCATTAAAAGAATATGAAGTTAAAAGATATAAAGTTTCTACTCTTCCCAGTGAATATTTCAGTTTTATTAAATAATGATCAGGGACGTTCCAAAAAAGTTTGGGAAGTTTGACAGAAGTTCCGTGTCAAAGAAAATACTCTAGAAAGTAAGTGCATAAGTGAACAAGCACAAATATATGTCCATATACCAGCTAATAATTACCTTCTATGGCTGAGGCAACTGTGCCACCTATACTACTTTTTCCTCCCCTTTCTCTCCTCCAGACTCTCTTTTCCCTTTCCCCATTCTATGGTTGTCTATCACTTCCCTGGTTCCTCCTTGGGCTCTCTCAATGCTCCTTTCACCTCCTTGACAGCCATCAAACCCTCTCAATAAAGAAAACTGAAAGGCAGTGGGGAAGAAAGGTGATATGATGAAATAGTAATCCCACCCATGATGAGCTAACACACTAATTCAGTGAGAGTTTTTCTCAATAAAGAGGGAGAAAAATGTTGGATAAGATTTTAGAACTTGAGTTGCAGTTGACCCATATTTATAACCGGCAAATTAAACGTATTTCTTGCTCTCCAAAGCTCAGCATTGCCAAAATTGTTCTCAAAGCTCATTCAAAGAAAACAAAATGTTAAATGGCAGTTAAAATGTATGACTTTTGTTTCTACTATTGCCATATTTCTGCAATTCTTGATTTTTGCTCTTTTGTCCCTTTGTTTCTCATTGCTTACATTATGATGTCTGAATCACAGGCTGCTTCATGCATCCAGTGAACTCAGCAGAATAATTCTTATTGACTTTACTGGGTATAGAATTGGATTTACTGTCCATTGCTGTAATCTGTTAGATTACTTTTCTCCTGCTCTTTCTTTCCTTTATGTAAATAAACAAGCAGTATAGGGAAGTGGTGCTTATTGGCTTATGTACTTGTTGGAGGAGTGGAAGCTAAACAAAAGCAATAGCTATTTTAGGGAACAATTTTTGGACATCTTTAACTAAATCTTTGTCCACAGTTTTGACTGAGTAGGAGCTGTTCAAAATCAAGCTTCCATTTACTCCAGAAATTAAACACTTTTCCAATAATTGTAGATCCTCCTTTCTGCCTTCCTATAACTGAGATTCTTCTCAGCCCCTATCATTAAAATCCATTGGGAGAAAATTATCTTTTTTTTTTTTTTTCCTCCCAGTCTTTCTAACCAACCTCCTTGTTCTCTGTGTAAGCCCAGAAATAATTACTGAAAGAGAGGGGGTTCATTTCATAGAATCATAGAATTAGCCGGGTTGGAAGGGACCTCAGAGATCATCAAGTCCAACCCTTGACCCACCGGAGCACAGTTGCTAGACCATGGCACTGAGTGCCACATCCAGTCTTTTTTTAAATGTCTCCAGGGACGGAGAATCTACCACCTCACTGGGCAGACCATTCCATTGCCTGATCACCCTCTCCGTGAAGAAATTCTTTCTAATATCCAACCTAAATCTCCCCTGACACAACTTAAGACTGTGTCCTCTTGTTTTGTTGAAAGTCATCTGGGAAAACAGTCCAACCCCCCCCTGGCTCCAGCCTCCTTTCAGGTAGTTGTAGAGAGCAATGAGGTCTCCCCTGAGCCTCCTCTTCTTCAGGCTGAACAGCCCCAGCTCTCTCAGTCTCTCTTCATAGGGCCTGTGCTCGAGTCCCTTCACCAGTCTGGTTGCCCTCCTTTGGACCTGCTCCAGGACCTCGACATCCTTCTTAAACTGAGGGGCCCAGAACTGGACACAGTACTCGAGGTGTGGCCTAACTAGCGCTGAGTACAGGGGCACGATCACCTCCCTGGACCTGCTGGCGACGCTGTTTCTGATACAGGCCAGGATGCCATTGGCCTTCTTGGCCGCCTGGGCACACTGCTGGCTCATGTTCAGCTTCTTGTCGATCCAGACTCCCAGGTCCCTCTCTGCCTGGCTGCTCTCCAACCACTCTGTGCCCAGCCTGTAGCGCTGCATGGGGTTGTTGTGGCCAAAGTGCAGGACCTGGCACTTGGCCGTGTTGAACCTCATCCCGTTGGAATCAGCCCATCTCTCCAGCCTGTCCAGGTCCCTCTGCAGAGCCCTCCTGCCTTCCAGTTGGTCCACACTTCCTCCCAGCTTGGTGTCATTTGTAGGACAGTCCAGCAAGTTTAGTGGGCAATGCCTGGAAAACCCTGGGATGTGCATTGTTACTATGATTAATGACTAGTTATTTATGCAGAACCATAAATTTTATGCAATATCTGTCAAGAATAAATAAGAGAGCAAGATGTTCTGCTATGAAGAGTTACAGAAGGAAAAGAGCAAAGCCCTATAAAAAGCAAATCTTAACAGATAAGTACATCAACAAACTGAACATGCTTGTGCTCCTTTTGTAGTTTTGGGGAATGTTTTTCTCTATTATAGGTGGGGTAGACGGGGTTTTCAGTAGCTCCAAGAAACTCAGAAGATAAAATAGAATTGGAATTTAAGAAGGGAGCTGATTCATTTCTTCAGAAAACCTTGAAAAAGTAATTTGGAGACAATTTATAAACACTCACCTGAACTGATGTCTGACTGAAAAAGCTGAGAATAAATGGGAAGGTGTCACAACTCTGGGGAGAAGGGAAGGAGGTTGTTTTTAAGCCTCAGTTATTTCTTTGCAAGTTCCCAAAGGAGCATTATCCCATGCAGTCGCAGTGTGCTTTGTTATCTGGAGAGCTGCTGCACATCCTCATTCAACAATAACTGCTGCTCAAGGGTAATGGCACAAACTTGGAGTGTGGAAAGCAGAGGCTGGTAGCATCTGGCAGTCTGGAAGGTATTTAGGCAACTAGTGGCAAGGAATACAAACTTTTGTATTTGCTAGTATCTTTCTTGCAAGTTTAGATACCCACATCAGCCTGAAGCTAACAGATGGCAACTACAGTTTTTTCACCTGGGTCCTTAAGGACAGTCAGGGAGATACAGCAGAAAAATCCTCCAGGTATTTGGGGAGTATGTATTAAAGATATGCTTATACTACAGGTCAAGCTGACTCCTCTTTCAGTGGTTTTTACTCGTAAAAATGTAGGAATGCCATCTGATTTTGTGTATAATGGAACATATCTCCAAAGTAATTATAATATTACAAAAGATAATATGGAAAAAGTGAGACTCAGACTCTTGAGAAAACCACCAAACCCTGCAGCTGGATGTAGAAGTGAAATCTAATATTACGAAGATGTACAAAATAAGGAAAAAACCCCAAAACCTAAAGCATTTATGGATGTCATATTAGCCAACAGGGAGGGGAAGAACAGGATCTGTGTTTCAAAGCTAAGGCAAAAGGGGATAGATACATGGTGGCGTTTATTCTGCAGTACCTTAAAGCCACAAGAGTACCTTGTGCTCCTATGTGCATCATACTTCTCCTTGTGAAATCACCACTGTCTTTGCTGTGTCCTCACACTGTACTCAAAGGCACAAACTAGGCTCTTCCATGCTTGATTCTTTTGGGCTGTTCTTGTTCCCTGTGGTTGAATTCCATAAGGTTTCCCATTACGTGTAGCATTCAGCACAGGGACTCCTTCAGCTGGCACCTCTCACACGTTGCTTCTGGCTTCATTCTTAGCACACCTCATAGGTATTTCCATTGCTTTTTATGAGCCTTAATTACTGCAAATGTGCCTGGGCAGTATCAGCTGACACTAAAATGATTTCCTCTTTAATGTCAGTTTAAAAATCAGTTCCATTTCTTGCTCCAAACATCACTTTCATGTCAGTTATTTCATGAGCCTAGGAGAGTTTTACTCGCCCGGCCAGCTGCCATGGGTGGAATTGTACCTTGTTCACCCAAGCTCTGCTAGCCCAAGCTCAGCTGTTACTGGCAGCCTGTGCTTTGCATGCTCAATATCTATAGAAACATCAAGTATTTTGAATAGATATACACTTGATGAGAAGTGGAGTCAGTGCTGCAGGGGGTTACTGTGCAGATAAAAGGAGTAATGAAGTCTATGGCAAGGAAAGGAGGATTGGAGGCTTCTTAAATAAAGCCGTGGACAGAACAAAGAAGATATATTTCTTTGTTGTTGTTGTTCCTCATGATGTTGAAAAGACTCCCTTACTTAGGTTTTCCTCTGACCTCTTCACAAAGATCATTTTAGAGATTTTAATTCACATAATTTTTATTCTCCTTAAACCACATCACTTTTCACTGTCTGTTGTATCAAATGGCACCTGCAGCCATTTAAAATGAGGGCAATGAAAGCCCAACTTTGCACTGGCATGCAGGGAGGTGAATCA
The DNA here is from genome assembly GCA_023637945.1 of Phaethornis superciliosus. Classification (NCBI taxonomy): domain Eukaryota; kingdom Metazoa; phylum Chordata; class Aves; order Apodiformes; family Trochilidae; genus Phaethornis; species Phaethornis superciliosus. The sequence goes on from JAJQWJ010000002.1 coordinate 109,106,748, forward strand.
AATGTATAGACACATTTTACACATGTGACTTACTACCCAGCACTTTTTATTACTGAAAGTGTTGTGGGAAGAAAGAAACAGGTTGTCAGTTAAGATATTTGCTTTTCCAGTTGAGTTCTGAGGTGGACTGTGGCTTAAAAAACATTGAAGATAATACTACCATCCCTGGCATATAAAATTATTGTGGGTCTGCTGATATATCTGTGCATATATCACTATCCACAGCACAATGCCTTTCTTAAACGGCATTTTAAAAGTGGACAAAAGCAAGCAGAACTTTGCAGAGGCTCAACAACCACCATCTTTCTTGCCCCTGGCCAGGACCTTAGTCTACAAACAAATTTATCATAGAATCATAGAATCGGCTGGGTTGGAAGGGACCTCAGAGATCATCAAGTCCAACCCTTGACCCATCGCTGCGGTCACACAAGTTTGGATCTTAAAGAGTGTGTAATTTTTTTTTCTTCTTCTTCTTTTTAATTTAGGAAGTAAGCCATAAACTATTTCAGGAAGCAGCTCTACTTTATCCTCTACAGTAATTCAATTATTGGTTTTGTTTTGCCTGCTTTTTTTTCTTTTTTACGTTTTATTATTTTAATTTAAGCTACCTCTAGGTCATCTTTCTTGGAAAAGAAAATCAACAACCTAGACTACGAATGATACAAAGGAAGTCAAGAGAAACCAGTCTGAAATACTCAGGGCAAAGGAGTCTCCCTGCATTTCTACTAATGTCTACAGTAAGGTGTAGCTGTGCTGATGAAATATCTGGCTGTGTGCACTTGGGGAGGGGGGTGTTGGCCTATGGATAGCTGAGGAAGGAAAGGGACTTGGGCTTTATTTTGTAAATAATTTATTTTGGAAGACTGTAGATGCAACTACTGGGAACACTAATCTTGCTATAAAATTTTCTAGCCCATGTCTCTGAGCCCTTGTTACTGAGAAAGGGAGTGCTTGTCTACGCCACATTGAAGAGATAATTTTCTGGGCCAGCTGTTGATGTCCTGCTATCTGACATTCAAGTTTCCTTGTTCCATCACAGCCTATGTACACCTCTGCCATCCATCCTGCTTCAGTCCTTCCTCTTTTATCTATGTGCAGAATAAATCAAAATTATCAGCTAATGCATTCACCAGGACAGTTCATGCTTGGTCTCCTTCAACCTTCCTAGACTGTAGGTGCCTCCAAGAAGCAGCAAAATGGGGCAGTGCCTCACCAGCCTGCAAAGGCTCTTCCTAGTTAGGGAAGGTCATTTTCAACATCTTCTTTGGGGCAGATTGTCTATTTTCACCCCTTTTTGTCTGATTAGCTACAACCTTTAATACTCCTACTCAGCAGATGAGCTGCTTCTCTCAGGTGAACAGTCTGCATCACCACAGTGGGCTTGGAAGCTTAAATCCCTATTTTTTAATGGTAATTCTTTCCAAGCCTAATAAAAATTAATATGTTTTGGGAAGAAACAGTCAAGAACTCCCAGCAGAGAAACCAGTGCGATCACAGCTTGGAGCTCACACATTGGATATTTTTTGAAGGTTTCTTCCAGGTGCTGTGCAGGCAAGTGATGGAAATCACCTCAGAAAGCTTACACTCTGCATGCCAGACAGGATGCAACATGTGGATGGGACAGATAAATGAGCTGGAAGTCGTTTGGGAGGAGAAGGAAGTTCTAATAAAATAAACCAGAATTCAGCTGAAGAGCAGAGGTTTTTGCTTTCGCAATTCTCTGATCCTGAGTCACCACAGCTGGAAGAATTTTCTGACATTTTTTTTTGGTGGCGGTGTAGAGGGCACAGGGAGGACTTGTTCTCTTGCACTTTCTGTCAAAAGGAGCTAGCTACAAGAGCTGAAACATACTACAGTAGTAAAATATTTCATGCAGTCAGTGCTGGCAAATAGATGGATTGCTGCTTCAGCCCAGGGAAGTCCTTGATGTGGAAGGAAACCTTCTTTGCTCGGGGACCTCTTGCATCTCTGTGAGGGGACAGGTTCCTCACTAGGAGCACTGACACCATTGCCAGTACTGGGTGAACACTGGAAGGGTTGCATCCAAAAGGAAAGTAAAGAGCACACGTGATTTTCAGCAAACAGGTCCAATGCAAACTCTGCCCCCAGTGCCAAAGTGAGAGAAAAGACAAGACAGTTTACAGCTAGTTCACTGCACAAGTCCTTAAAGAAAAAGGTTCCCATCTAGATTAAGTTTAGGTGAGGCCTTCCTCTACAAAGATAATCCATCTGCCTTGTATAATAAAAAAAAACAAAACCAAACACTGCCATAGGCACCCCACCTCAGTCATTGCCTTAGTCAACATTCATCACTTGTCAGAGCAAACTTAAAGCTTTGGCACCATTTAAAGGTCAGTCAGGCTTCCAACGTAAGTTTTTTTGGAGTGAAGCAATATTGCATCCAAGCCATATGGGTCTGCACAGGGATGAATCATATACCTCAAGATGATTTTTGTGGAAGCACTTTCACCAACTGAAACTCCTGACTAACTATATTTTTCTAAACAGCAGTTAGATGTCTCTTCTGAGCATGTTTTCTTCTGGTAAAAAAAAAAAAAAAAAAGAAATTGGACATTCTCCAAAAACAGTCATCTGGAAACAGCTGTTTATGTCCCAAAGCCCTCATAGTACAATCAATATGTGAAAAGGGAAATGGCTTTTGGAAAGCAGTCCCCAAACTCCATGTTATAGCCAGCTATTGCTGTGGAAAGTAAGCAACAATGCTGGAGACCTCTGTACTCAGCTGTGTCTGAGAGGCTAGGAGAAATATGAATCACTTAATGGATTAAGCAGATCATTTTTCCCTCACCTGATAAGAAGCCTAGCAGAACATATTTATTTTCTGGGTTTGTTCAATATCCATCAGAGACTGGGGCCCCTGTGTGTTACTTCAAAAAATACTTATTTGCTCATTTGGAAGCATGCATGGGACATAATTCTGAAAAGACACACCTGAGAAACAGGAATGAGACACTGCAAAAATGAAACAATTTTAAAAAGTGATAACTTTCTGGGTTGAAGACTCACCTCCACAGCAAGCAAACCAGATTGTCAGGGTGCTTTGTTAAGAAGACAAAAGTTCACGTCTGGAACTTGCAGCACAAGCAGAGAGAGGAAGCACTGGATCAGATTTCCACCTCTCCAGATGGCTTACTCAGTTCTTTTCACTGTGCAGTGGATGATAAGGCTCAGGTGAGCATTCACAGGAAGGCAGGTGTATGCTCAGCTATGCTAGTGGCCACACACTGCACCTGAGAATGCACATACAGAATTCTAATTCTGTTGGCTGGCTCCCAAGCAAAAGAGAGTGAAGGAAGTTTTAAAGAAATCTGATTTCTCCATTCCTTTACTTTCCTCAAACTTCTTCCTTGTTTTTCTCCAGCTAATGGTCACTGTATCTTGGTATTAACTGATGATTAGATCTGTCTACTCCTCTCTTTCTGTCTCCTCCTCTATACTAAAAAAGGGATTCACTGGTAGCCAAGCACCTCCTTTGCATAGCACCAAAATTAACTAGAAAATAATGCCATAATGTGAGGAAAGCTCAGAGGACTCTGAATTCCACTACAGAGTATTTCATATGAGATCAGCATTGAGTAGAAGTTCCTTTACCTGAGGAAGAGAGCATCCTGGTGGGCCACCATATGGTGTAGCACAATTGTTAATAACGAGGAAATTATTTCTGAGTGAAAAATGTGGGATTAGTTCCCACAGGAATGGTGTTCTAGGAACTTACACAATTTTCAGTTGGCTGTGTGTATCAACGGCTGAATTCCACAAAAGAGAGAATATATTGTCTGGTAACAAATGGTGAAATAAGTCAAATAATAGTTATAAATCATACTTCCTATCTTTTTCTCAGACACTTCTATTTTTCAGCAGTATTTCAAAGCAACAGAGCTTAAGTTTTCACATATCCATATTATAAACCCAAGCCTGTTCCCCTTTAAAAACAAGCTACATTGTTTAAAATAGATTAATTTCCAATTCTTTCATTAAAGTGGGTCCATATTCAGTAGATGATTCAGTTATCATTTACTTCCCTCTAGGTAAGTTCAGTGACATACCAATGGGAAACAAGCTGATAAAACTGAACATGCCTTTGGCAGAGGCTTACATGTATAAATTTTTACAGGAAGGAAGTGGTTTGCTCCCAAAGTGGATTTCTTCAGGAGTGCTGTAACATCAGCAAACAAACCTTGATGACCACAACTGTGTTTCTCCAAACTGACAGGCTCTGGGAGGTCTTCAGTAAGGAGCTACGTGTCTCCTGCCTGCTTCCCATCCACACAGCTCCCTTGTATTCAGCACTGTGCTGCTGATCCTGCCTGGATATGCCAGGCAAAGGCAGCCTTGCTATATCCCTGGCAAAATCATCCCCTCTGGTGTGCAGCCTCAGGACCACTTCTGCCAGCCATCACTTTTCACCTGTGGCTTTTCTCCAGTCAAATGGAGACTTCTGCAGCCTGTGCTGTCTTCTGAAGACCCAAGAGACAACAGTGGAGCCAAGGAACAGAGAATGTATATAAACGTGGAAAGTGGGGAATTTTCCTTAGTTTATTCTAAACCAGCTGTTTTCCTCAATTTATTCTAAACCTGCTTTTTTTTTTGGTTTGGTTTATTTCTTCCCCCTCTGCCTGAAATCTTGCAGAGTGGCAAACAGAGTAAATGGGTTTCTCCACATGGAAGTCCCTGGACTTCCAGCTGCAGACTACTGATAAACACAACTCTGGAAGCAACATACATCACGCATTGCAAAGGCTCATTTGTCCTTGTTGTTCAAATACTATAGTATAGAGTGGAGACTTAGGGTCAAAGACAAGCATAAATTTACCAATTAATTATTAAAAAAAAAAAAAAAAATACTGATGGGGAGAGGATGAGAGGGTAAAGCCTTCTTACCTGCACTTTGTGGAAGACGATGCAAAAATCCCTTAGCCTGGCTCAGTAGGCACATGGGCAGCTGACTGACAGGCAACAAAACAAACCCAGTGTCCTGGGCTGAGAATTCCAGGATAAAAAATGAGCTGAGACCTCCTGGGGAGGAGAGGGTGGGTCAGGTGACGCCAATGAACCAATCACAGGGCTCCTGCCCATGGGGCTCAGCCTAAAATGGCTCCCGGGAGAGCCCTCTGTTGGGTTGGGGTTTGTTTGTTATTGCTCTTGCTTTGGTCCTCATTGGAGAAGGTTGTCAAGACAGGTTGCTTCTCCTGCCTTCCCAAGGAGGATCAGCTTGGTTGCTTTAAGGGGGTTGTGGACTATCACTGGGACCCTGGACTCTGGCACCCCCATCTGCTGCTGAGTTCCAGTGTGGGACTTTTCTGGTTGGGAAGTAATCATCAACTGAGGAGTGTGGGTTCAATATTGCATCTATCTATCTATCTATCTATCTATCTATCTATCTATCTATCTATCTATCTATCTTTGTAATTCAATTATTACTACTTCATTAAGCCTACCCTAGTTGTTTTTTTTTTTTTCCAACCTTGAAGTCTTTCTCCCTTTATTCCCTTTTCATCTTCCCCTGGCAGGGTAGTGAGGAAATAACAGCATCTGCCACCTAGTTATTGGTTAAAACCATGATAAACACTAACGCCACAGTTGTGATGCCCTCTTTGGTAAAATTTGAAGAGGAACAGTCTAGAAAATGAAGCAGTCCTGGAAGTGAAAAATCTGAACCCGTGTGCCAGAGCAACAGTTATTAAAGGACCTTGTCACCATGTGTGTGTGAGGTATGAAGCATCCTGCTCCCTGCCCTTCTCCTCACTCCTCAGCTACCAGTCAGTCCAGGCAGGATGTGGCTTCAGCCTCCTGCCTTCCTCCTTCTCTCTCCATCATTATGGCCAGCAGCAACAGACATTTCAGCATAGGTGCAGTGAAAAAAAACCCTCTCACCTTTTTCTTTTTCTCATTCCTCCATCTTCCAGTTGTTTCTTTGGGCTTTCCTGATTAGACTGGTGAGATGCTCACCTATGGATAGTTCACTGAGCAGAAAGAATGAAAAAGGAAGTGTGCAGGCAAACACGTTTAGTGCTGAAGGAGACAGGCAGGTTTCTGGTAGGTTAAAGGAAACGCTCAGTGATTTCCAACCTGTGAAAAAAGCTCCTTGGCTGGGGAGAAGAATTGGTGGACATTTCTAGCTCACCTTCACCTTTGTCACAGAAACGGCCCTCATGGGAGAAATCCACGTGGCAACATGACAGCAGCTGACTGAAGCAGCCATGGGGAAGTATACCAAGTAGTTTTCTCATTCCCCATGAGATATGGCCATGAAGGCAATTGACATTACAGTTCCCTTTCAAGATGAAGTATAGCTCGTGCTACCACTACTTAGGCTGTACTTATTCCGTAAATAAAGATTTTCTGTCTTCCCTGTGGCAACTTTTGCCCTGAAGTCACTCTTTAAAATAAGCCTCAGAAGCAATGTTCTTCTAGAGGGAGAGCCTGGACAGCAGATACCTGTTAGTGTTAAACACCCAGCCTCCTTCTTCTGTGTTTCACCTCCTAACACATGGGTGGTTGTGCTGCTGATAGGGCACCAGAGCTGTCCAGTCTCTCTGGTTCCTTCCTTCCATTTGGTGAAGGTGCAGAGGAGGCAGACTTTGCTGCAAAGCCTTTCTGCTCTGCTCTGAGCACAGAGCTATGGCCGTGGGAAGCTGCTGCAGAAAGGTGCTACAAGAACACAGTCACCCAGCTCTTTTCTTTCTTTATTTTTTTATTGAAAGCTTCATCAAAGAAAACAGAAGTTTAAACCTAACATCCACTGATCTACAGAAAGCCCCAGGAGTGGGAAAATGGCAGCTATTAGGATTGTGATACAAATGGAAAACATAAAAAAAAAATAAAATAAAAAAAAAATCATAGCAGTACAGATCTTTCAAAGACATTCTGAGACATCAGCACACAGATGCCCATATAAATAAGATTCATAATTTAATGTATCACAGAGGTTCTGTATTCTATATTTTGGCTACAGTGAGGTCTGTAAGGGCTTTAAAGAACCTCTGTCCCATTTGTGTGATGAATATTTTCTTGATAGGAAGTTCATCTGCTTCCAGAGTTGCTTTGATTTTTCTTACAGGCAGAATCTGTGAATTCTCCTTTAAAAAGAAAATCAATTAAAAATTCCTATATGAATTCTGTATGCTTCCTGGTTTTACATAAAATTGTTTTGCCTCCAAAAGATAGTAGAATTTTATTCTACTCTAAAATACAGCATGTTTAATAATATTTTAGTTACATAAACATCATGTTCTCTATGCTGTATTTTTGGGCTTTAAAAATATAACTGTAAATTTCACCAAATCCATAAAATTATTATCCAAGAGAAAGACACTTAAAGGCAGAAAATTACTGTTGGGCAAATATTTTCTTAACGAAAACAGATCCAGATCTTGGGAGGTGCTTACACCTTGCAGGTTTCAGCCCTACAAGGAAAAATGGATTTGTGAACCTGTCAGAGGCTGACATTTTTTACTTCATTATTTATTTTTAGTAAGGTGAAGGAACTCAGCTGGCACTGCTGGGGAATTAACAACTGAACTGAACAAGTGAGATGAACACAAGAATTTTTCTGATGGTGGAAAGCTAACCCAATAGTGGGATTTACTTTTTTTACAGCTTTTCTTTCATAATTTTTGGATTATTTTTTTAAAAAGAACATTTTAATAAAGGGGAAAAGAAAGGGTATCCTGCCTGCTTCGAGGCACAAAGGTGAATTAATTTCTGTTCTACATAAAGCACTCTAGCCTATTTAGTTGACAGGAGCAATATAGAAAAAGTTGATGCCCTTCTTGAGGGGAAAATAATTCTCCTTGCCCCACACCTTTGCTGCTTGCTGAGATTGTAGAAATCTGCTCTACCAAGGGGGAGGAGAAATCTCCTACTCTCTCAGCCCTCCTTCTGAGAAAGTGTGAGTGCGTGATTGAATGCATATTAAAAATGAAAGAAAACATCTTCAAAAGAGTCAATTGTCACTAAAAAGAAAAGACAAAGAGACCAAATGTCAGCATTTTTGTTGCTTCCTGTTTTGCATTTCCATCACACCATGACTGTTTTCTAAGTTCATGTGGGCTACTGAGAAAGACTAAGAAAATCCCTTACCCTAGGGCACTTCTTCTGTATCTGGACCAATTTCACGTTTAACAGGGAAATGTTGTCCATGTGTGTGTCAGACACTACTATCTTCAACTACCACATTTGGTGTCATCACTAAAAATGGATTGATTCATTACTTTAAGCACATTATCATTTTTTACCATGACTCTTGCAACAGGTTGAGTCCCGTGAGTCTTCCCAAACCTGTTTTCATTATGTTAACCTCAGCATTAATATGAAGTGGCATGAGGAGCACCATGAAGCTTAAAATCATGAAACATGGCGATTTGTTGAACACTTAGTATCAGTCTCATCCTTCAGTACCATAAACAACATAATATAGATCCAAATACTATGACATATTAAAAATAAACTTTATTACAATGCAGGCTTCCTCAAATTTGCTGAGTTTTGGTACACATACATACATAAATAATACCCTTACCCTCTGTGTGATTTTTACGTGAGTAAAAATCCATTCAAATGCGTCATCCCATCACCCGTTGAAATTTTAAGCCCTCACTTCTCTAATCACCAGCCTTTATCTTCCACAGTTGGGCATGCATCCATAGCAGAAGATGATACAATGTGATGCAATTGCTCTCAGATATGCCTCATTCTGCATTATGGTGGATTTCTTGACCAACACAACCAAGGCAGTCTTTTGGTAAACAGAATTATACAAGTAAGCACAAGCTAAGGACATCTCAAGAATCTGTTTCACTGGAAGGCAATAAGAGGACATTCACAATTTGAGGCCTGACCGTCACAGGTGAAAAGTGCTTACAAAACCTGCAGTAGAGCCAGATAGGAAGAAGAGTCCCTCAGCAGTCTCACAGGGAACAGTGAGACTTTTCAGTGCCCTGATCTATTCTTGGGTCAGCACCTGCAAATATAATACTCTCTTCAGTTCCACTGTATTAACTTTATTTTTTTTTTTCCACAATGTTAAGCGATGAGCCCAGGTAGAGTTTTTTTAGCCATAATTCATGTTTTTCTGACACCCTTCTGTATTTATCTTTTAAGGTAAAAACAAAATACCAAACCTGAACATCCAGATTTGACTATGTACAAGTATTCAGGTGTGATGGAAAAGACATACGCAGTTCAGCTTATGGATTTGATGTTATTTCTAGACCTCTGGGCCAGGCACCATTGCCTTAGACTTCTACAGTTGTTTCTGCAACCTTTCAGGAACCCTCCTGATATTTAAAGCTAAATTGGTAAGACAGACATAGATTTTGACTTTACAAATTCAGGTCTTCAAAAATCAAATCAAATCAAAACAAACAAACAAAAACCAGCCCAGAAACTCAAACAAATAATAATCATAAATCTTCCAAAATCTTTTAAGCCAGAATATAAAGAAAACCAGTATTAGATTTCAGAGGCCACCAAGTACTCCTGTCCTATGACAACAGCCATGCAGTGTGTTGCTTTTCCACTGTTCTCTTTTATCTCATCTTTAACTTTTGCAAATAAAGTAATACTTTCTGAGAATTTTTTGAGTTCCAAATAATTATTTTTCTTACCTTATGATCTATGACTGTTTATATTAAAGGCTCACATTATTTACAATTCATAGACTTTCAAATACCAGTTCACTGGTTTTTTTGGGGGGGGACCAAGTAAGATGATCAAATTGTATTTAAGGGATCCATTTTCTTTCCTCTTCTTCTTCCTCTACTTCTTTGCTTTGTTTCTTTTGATTTCAAACACTATTAAGCATGATAGCATGAAAAAAAAAAAAAAAAAGAAAAAAAAGGAACAATTCTAATACAGAATGCACTTGAAACACTTAAAAGTGTCAGGTATTGTGATACCATGTTACCTGTTTGGCTTAATAAAAACACTGAGATTGCTTAACTTTACTGAAAAAAATAAGAAAAAATGTTTCTGAATGTATAAATAAAGCAGCAGAATTTTGAATAGAAACAAGAAGGTACCTCAGCATATTCATCAGCCACATGGTAGCTACCTTGTAGCCTCATTGTTGATAGTAAATGAGACTTTTTGTGTGTCACATTAGAACTAACACAGAAATAAATTTGTTTATTTCATATTTAACTAACTTGTGCCTGGGGTTATCTCTATTTGTACAAAGAATTCAGAGACAGAGAGAAAGAGTGCACACGTAGAAAGAAAATAAGGCTAGATTGATTTTTTTTTTTTTCCCCTCATATACCCTCCAAAGAGAGAGGGAACCTTTATCCAAGGACAAAATTCTAGTGCTACTCTCAAAAAGCAACAAGTAACGAGACAGTATGTAAAACAGAAGGAGATTTTTCTTTTTCCTGAATTGAAAACATATTGTGGATGTTGTTGTTTTTGTTGTTTTACTTTGGCATGATCCGGTTTTCAGAAGTGTTGAACAGCAAAAGCTGCTCCGGGGAAAGAAGTCGTTTTACCCCTTCTGAAAATCAGGCCCTCTTCCTATGGTGAATAACCATGTGAATTCCCCTTTCTCTCTTTTCTATGTTGCATATTTAGCAGCCATTTACTTGGGAAACCCCCTCCCCCCCACTATGTTAAAAAATATGATCTTGTTTTATCAATTTAAAAAAATAATTGTGTTCTTTTCCCCAAAAAAGTCAGGTTAGGGAAACACAGATCTCTTTAGATTTGGGTGGGTGAATCAGATTGATCCAATATATATGCTTTAATTTCATTATTTTTAATGGATACCCTGTCTCTAATGCACCACAATAAATGTGATGAAGCTTCCCCTCTATTCTGGATGGAGGAAAGTTGAAAAATGTTTGGTTTAATTTTTACATATAGATATATGTATGCATGTATATATTTAAATGCTGCTTCTCTTCTGCCTCCTCAAGGAAAAAAAAAAAAAAAAAGTAATTTTTTGACTTGGTTTTCATTGTTGTTTTTGTTTGTTTGGAAAAAAGTAAGAGCCATAATCAAGTTTTCTCTATGGAAAAAGGTATCATTCCTAAAACAGGTTGGAGTGGATTCCCTTTAGTTATTGTCTTCTTTTTGCCTAATCATACTTACTAGTGATTGTCAGCCAACATCTTAAGACAACAGAAATCATAGCAGAGAAGCATAATCTCTAACTCACTGCCTGCATGAGAATTCTAAGTAATTTTCAACATTTCTACTTGTATGGGAGAGCTAAAATGAGAACAAAGGTCAAGTTTGCTTTCTCTTGCATCTAACTGGCAATTCAAATGCATCACTGAAAACCAAATGTGGAATTAAGGTGGCTCTGCATGCTGGACGATGATGAAGACTGAGGTGAAGAAATGAATCTGCGGTATGTCAGAATTAAGAGGAAGACTGTTGTTTCAGTACAAATACCAAAGATCAGTCAATTTAACAGAAAAACTCATCAAAATGAAAGCCCACCTGGACAGATTAGTTGGTAACCCACTCCTCCTTGCTTTGGGATGTTCTCCAAAGCACACCATACACCAGCTTCTAATACCAACTATTCTGAGTTTTCCACAATAAACATATGAAGTATGTAAAACACCAGTGGAAGATAGTTTAAACAAACAACAAAGTAAGAACTGGTCCGGCCATGTAGGTCAAATAAAGATAAAAAAAGAAAAAAAAACCTCTATCTTCTGGACTGCGTTAGGGTGTCACTTCATCTTTGGTATAAAATAGGCCATCCATAGGCTGCATTTGTTCACAACTAGGAAAGACTACAGAAATTGTCAACAATTTCTTCTATCTATTGCTTTTTTTGCACTTTTTCGACCATAAGCTCCTATCTACGTAAGTTTTTTTAATGCTCTTAAGCTAGGTTTTTGCAATGTGACAAGCAAAGCAGACTAAAAACTTCTTAAAGCTCATAAAAAAGACTGCAGATAAAAAGCACTAATGCTTTTGCTAGCGATCACGCTTTGTAAATAAAAAAATCTGCATTCTGCAAGAAAAACCCCTGCATTCTCTATAATGCAGAAAGTTTTTTTCTCAATTCAATAACTTTACTGTAAAATGCTTTAGCCTTCTAGAATTTTTTCTGTCAACACTTAAGACAAAGTTCATAAAAGTCCCAGCATTTTTCCAATCCTTTCAGTTGCCACAGTTCCTTTATCATCAACTTTTCTTCAAAAGAAGAAAATCATTTTCTTTTAAACTGTACAGTTTATTTTTTTGTTCACCCCAAAAACTCAGTCTATTAAACTTCTGCACCAGCACCGGTGTGAGCAGTTTCAATTCATTCTCGGGTTTTCTAACAAGACGTTGACAGCTTGCCTTGAGAGCCTTTGACGTCCTTAAAATTAAGGCAATTAAGATTCAAGATAAACCTTACCTAAACATTTCTTAAAAAAACCCAAAAGACCAAAAAAAAAAAAAGTAACAACCAAAAAAAAACCCAACAAAAAACAACCAAAAAACACTCTAGATTTAAAACAAGAAGAAAAATAAAACGAGAGAAAAAGAGTAGCTTAATTGTTGAGGAAGACAATTGGTTTTCATCTCAACTTGCTCCCTCTTGACATCATCAGTTTTTCTGTTAAAAAAAACAAAAAAAACCAAACCAACAATCTAGCTACACCTCCAGGTAAATTCTGAATTCAAATGTTCATCCAGCTGAAATGTCAACCCAGCATTTTTCCTCTGGGTTTTTCCTTTAGGTAAAAAAAAAAAATAAAAAAAATAGCAAAAATAAAATTGTCAGACTACATGACGGAACCATTTGCACAGCACATAAAAACACTGTTTTGTTTTTGTTGGGAAAGGTAGAAAAAAAAAAGCATTCATTTGACGCCTGTGCAAACTGGAAGCCAACTTCTTGTTCAGTGAAGTTTCTCCATTCAAGGCAAAGATTTCAGACCGACATTCTTCAGTCCTGTTTATTGTCTGTAAAAACAATAGAATTAAAGTGGTCATTAAGTCAAAACAACTTTGAAATAGGTTCCTCTCCTTTTTTTTTCCCACCCAATTCCCTTTAAAAGTTATCCAAGCTAAACGTACTCTGCAGCTGTCTAAATATGATATCACCACTAAGCTGAAAATAGTCAGGTAGAAATAGGGAGCTCCAGCTTTGGGAACATTAACACATCCTTCGATGCATTTGCTCTTGTTAATGCTATGCTTAATGGGCAGTCTAACTCCACTGAAATGAGATGAATATGTGGCTTTACACCATGTAAAAATTTCAAGTGTAATACAGTAAAAAAGTGAATATTTTCCTAATAGTAAGTGGCACTTTTTATTTTGGATAGTGATAATAAAACCAATGATAAAATTACAACATAAGAATATATGCAATTTGCTAAAATGGACACATTTTATGATGACAAGAAGTATGAAGCAGTCTGCTTAATACACTTGTTATGGCTAACTTAGCAGAAGTATTAAAGGTATTATTCATTAGAAAACTAACTTTTGATCATATAGTGTCAAATCTTTCTAAATTCAGGACAAAAAATAAGCTGAACTATCAACCTTATTATGGAAGATAACTCTCATTTTGTGTTTTGGAGGTTTCATGTCATTTACAGATATGTCACATCAAACTTAACTTAACAAGACTATATGATGTAAATGTAGAACCTATATATAAAAGCTATTTCATGTCTAGGGCTATCACTAAGGGCTTAGCTATTGTTTCTCCTACAGTCCTCCAAACTTGCAGGGAAAAAGAGCCTTTTCCAACCAAAGGTCAACACAGGAAAATCTAGCATCTTTCTTTTTGCAAACACTAACACATTTGCCTTGCTTTGTTTTAAGGTAATTTTAATATTATGGGTTAAATTATGAAGAATGTTGATGACACAACATTAGCCACAGAACTATTTCACTTGGATGGTAAACCTAAAGCTAACATAATTTTTAAATACTGAATTTACCAAGGGACTTTTTAACTGCACGAAGACTAAAAATTAATATTTTGAATGAAACAACAAATTTACTTGTAAAGCAAGAATTAATTATTTTCTTAGGGTTTTCTACGCATAACTTCAGGTAGGAGTACTGAAGTACTCCTGGTATTCAATTTGCCCACAACAAGATGCAGAAAAAATTTCCAGTCAAAGTAGTCCAGCAGAGTTTTTTTAGAGCTAGAAGAGTACACTTTTTAGAGGGAAGGTTCTCAATTTATCTCCACTTCATAGCTTTCACACTTTTATGAGCAAAATTAAAGATCTACAAGGGAAAAAAAGGGAATGTAAAATAATGCAAGTGATTTCCTCATAAAGCAGAGTCCTCTGCTGAAAAACCAAGGACTTTTCCTCTTATATTGCTACACAATATGTAGCCAGGTTTTAGACAGGAAGTGATAATTTCTGAAAATCTATGGGTGGGAACTTCAAATATAGCAGCCAGCATATTAAATAAAAGAAGGTATATGCTGATTTAAAAAGTGGAATTTAAATTTTAAGACTCATTTATTTTTACTTACAGAGTACACAGTCCTTATACCACTCAGTTCATTCTGAGTACATTGGCTCTCCTTCATTGCCTGTAATTTCATGATTGGTGCAAAGAAAATAAATATAAGGAAATACACTGTTATAGCTTTCCAACTGACTGATCAGCTCCTATGAAATAATTTTGTAGTATCTGCCTTTCTCTTTTTCTTGGCAAAATCATTGTTTGATCATATAAATTACTGCCTCTCATCTTGCTTTGAAAACAGCTGTTATGTATTGGGCATGATGCTTGCTATTAATAAATGTGCCCTACAAACCATCAGGGTTAACAAAATTCTATTTTAGTTACAAAACAACTTCACTTGGTTTTATATTAAGGCTGAAATCTGCCAGCATAAATTGTTTTTTTAAGAGGGAGATTGTGCATATTTTGGGTTGTTTCTTCAGCTTCCCACACTTTGCATTTCTGCCTGCAACTGTCAGATATAAATAGAGGAAATATTTCAGGAAAAAAAAAAAAAAAAAAAAAAAAAAAAAAAAAAATTAAAACTGAAATAATCATAGTTACAAATCTGTAGTGGATGCGCCTGTGTGATTAAAACAACAACAACAACAACAATAACAATAATAAAATAACCAAACAAAAGCCAAAGTTCCTCTGAATATAAATGCCCAGGCCATTAGAAGTGTATCCATCATCGCAACAAGACAGTAGCTGACAAGGAAAGATGAGGGATTTCATTCTCTGAGGTGGGAATTCACCAAACTGGCAAGAAAAACCCACACCCATTTCCACAAAGAGTTGAAATGTTGTTTTGTCCTTAGTGGGAAAAATACCAGAATCTGCTGCTCGCAGCTACCTTGTGAGGGCTTCTGAACCTAATTCCTTCTGCTTTGAAATGTAAATGAAAGGGACCTGGAACACAGGAATGGTCAGGAATGGTCCTACTGAACACAGTCACCAAAACAAAGCCAGGACAGTGTATTTCTCTCATTGCCCATTATATTCTATAAATATTTTATCGTCATTTATTTACAGGTACAAGAGAGAAAAATGGCTAGAAGGGATACATGTGCATAGACTGTGACTCCAACTGGGCGCATCAACAAAAAGCTTGTGATCAATTGCTTTTCTAATATGTGCATATAGACACATAAACAAAAAGCCTTCTTTTTGTTTTCTTTTTATTTGCAGAGGGAGGGCTATTCAGTTTCCCGGATTATTGGCAAATCTTTCCCCTGAATTTGGCCTTGTAGGCCACTTCTTTACTAGCGTGTTGAGGAAATTGTATGTATAATGCTGATCCAAAATCTCAGTAGGGATTTCTTTTTGCCTGGCTTCCTCCTTGAGCCTTGCAAAGGGTCCTGATTCACTGGGATGTGACATAAGAAATAGTGAGGTCTTAAGTTTTAAGGCAGTCAAAAAGGGTAGATGTGTGATCTGAAACCATTTGTTACTCATGTTAGACAAATAAAAGCTTCTTCCACTTTCAGAGGTCAAAAATGAAGTAAAGCAATTGACAGACTAGTATAATTCTCATCTTTTCTACATCAGCTCATATCTTATGCCTCTATAAGTTTGATGTCATGATGCATTGACTGATATGTGTAACATATTTCTTGTCTGACTATTTATCTTCTTCCTTCCCCAAGATAAAAAAAGTAATTCTCTTTTCACAGTGCTTGCTGGTTTTCAATTTACATGTATTAATCAAGAACTAGGTTTGGGCTCCTTCCCAGAACCTATCCAACACTGATCAGTCCTGGTGGGTACCCTGTCACTAAATAACCTTCTCTTCATAAGGACCAGTTTTACTGTGTCAAAGACAAGAGTGTTTGAGGATTCTTCTGAAGATGAAGGGACTCTTTTGGAGTTCTAGCTGTAGCCATTACTGTGTAACTTTTGATTTTTCCAAGGTATTCTATGGGAAGCAAACAAAGGCAGAAGAGATAAAAAGAAAGAAAGAGCAGTGCTTCTTTCCGTCCTTATTCCTTCTTTGTCCATTGCCAGTTCCTGCTGACTCAGTGTCTGCATGGCACCTGTTCTGCACAATCACAAATACCAGCTTGGGGAAGTTTATACTGCTTCACTGAATGCACTGTCAGAAAGAAACCTTTAAATGCATATCATGCCAATTTTTTCACCACTGCCAAAAATTGAGCCCTATCTTTAACCTCTGACACCAGATGACGTTTTAGCCCAGTGTGATGATTGTTAACACATTTGTCAAGATCCTTCAGAGTCCAGAATAGTGGCAGACAGTTCAAGGGCATTTATTTGCAGGCAGGATCTGAAGGACATTTTGCGAAGGTGAGGCCATCCACCAAACCCTAATTACACTGCTAAATATCCAGAACTCACCTGAACTTAACAAAGGTACTCAGAATTTATACTGCTGAAACGGGGAGCAGAATTTGGCCTGCTATAATCAAGAAGAAAAACCTTTTTGTTACAAAGCTTGTGACTACTTACTTAGACTGTTGGTAAGAATATGCAGGTGCATGTTCACTGGTTGTTTCCACTGTCATCTGTTGCTGTTGACCACTGGCTTCCTGTGATGAAGATGCTACTGTCTGTGGAGAAGTATCAGCAACAACACCCTAGGAAATCAAACGAGAACAGAAAAAAGTTACTTATTTTATTCACTGCAGTAAATATTTAAAAGAGTACAGCACCATCTCACCATTTCTGTATTTCTCTAGAGGTCAAGAGAGTTTGAGATAGCAGGACCACATGCTAACACAACAAACTCCATCAGATTTAAAGAGCTAATCCAACAACAAGAAGCTTCCTTAGCATACCAGCCCTTGTAGTACTTGCTTCTCACAGGCTGTAGCAGAAAATACCTCCACCTTTGCAGGCAGTCCCCTGCCCATTCAAAGCCAGATAAAAAAATTCTGACTTCAGTGGTGTCTGGATTTTACATCTTGTCTTTTTTACAACATATGTATGGCTCTTCTGATTTTCACTTACCTACCCTAATTTCACAGTGTGTTCACATCTATTTTGTTTGATCTGCAATGCAGGAAAGGCAGAATCCAGGCACACTTCTCTCTCTTTTACTACACATCCAACAGTTTTAGCCGCCTTAGAAAAATAGTGCACTCTTCTACACACCGCTTTTATGCATATTCCCTTCAAAAATAAATTTACTTCACATTAAAGACTTTTATCTGGTAAGTCAAAGCTCCAATGAAGTTTTGTTTTATTTATGCATTTGCAAAAAAACAGATCAGTAAGCACACAAAATATATGTATGAGTTTAACATTATGCACAATTTCTTCTCCTATTTACAGTCTGAATAATATTATTTCTAAACATTTTTGTATATTTTCAGAGTAAGATATGTTTTCTTTCTTTTACTCTCATTCTTGGTGTTCTGGTCACATGAATAACTTGGAGGTCTCCTTAGGGAATATGCTTTATTAGTGTACTGAACAGAACAGAGCCAGAAGAGGGAGCACAAAGCACTTGATTTGTTTTGAGTACTGTGTAAACAACAGGTAGTTTATTTTAAATTATCTCTTAAAAATATCAGTTTCATTTTTCAGATATTCTTCATATCTCTTACTTAACAGACTGTCAGTATTATCTCTTTTTTGTCTGCTTCCTTCTCTTTATCCTTCTACTTTTGCCTATCTCATCTTGAGACTGTAAGCTCTCTGGGGCAGAGACTATCTTTTGGTTTCTGCTTGTGAAGCATCCAGCATAGTAGGGCCCTGGTTAATGTTGGTACATGAATACAGATAAACATTAACAATAATCACCATCAGTGGATGAGAACTAGAGGCTACGTAATATTATAGACAATATTATAAATATAACATAGATAATATTTTTACCATAATAGTTGATTATTACAACATTATACTAAGTTAGTAGGCATGAATATACCAGTGGGTGATGGGGAGGATGGCTCAGGAGGAATTAATTTAACATTCACATTGGAGTCCTTTTCATTTGAATTTTTAACCGTCCAGTTTAATACCTAAAAATAGCAATTGAAAAGAGGCACACATGGCCCATTTGTAAACAAACAAGATTTACAGCAAAACTATCCTGAGGCAAAAAAAGACTAGAACATGACCAGCTGAGTATGACAGACAGTAGCAGCCTTCTCCGTGGGACCTCACTTGGAAATCTCAGTAATTGCAAAGAACCAGGAGAAACCAGGAGGAGTCCACTCGACTGCTGGTGAAGCCACTAGCTCAGCATCCTCAAATCCCAGAGTAGTGATAGCACAAACTCCGAAGTCCACACAGCAGAAGACGGAAGTACAGAGACCCTGGCACTCCTCACATTACCCCAAAGTAGGGGATAATTTATTAATAAAAGAGGGTAGAACCAAAGAGAAGCACACAGGGAGAAGGATGCCAAGGCTCTGTCCTCTCGCTGTGCTCAGCGGCCCTCGTGAAGCTTCACAGAAATGGAGGCCAAGCTGATGCTCTCCCGGCAGTCTGTGGTTTACAGGGTTGAGTAAATACTTACTCATTAGACTGTCATCAGCATGACTCAGCCCCAAGGAGGGAGGGAGCGAATCCTTCCTCAAGGATGAAAAGCACTCAGTCAGTGCAGCATCCTCCACGTCTGTATATACAAGAGGAAGGTTTCCATTGCTCAATCACTTTTTCTGGTGGCTAAATGTTTCAGCAATTATCTCTACTTGCTAAGGACTGCATCAAACCCTCTTGCAATCTTCTCTCCTTGGAATCACTTTTGGGTTCACGGTCTGCCTGCTGGGTTTGTTTTCCTGTCTCTTCCCATCTCCCTCCCAAGTACATGGGGAAAAAAATAGTCATAACCACTGGTGTTTTATTCCATGTCCTGCTGTACAGCAAAACAAATGCAAAAGAAGAGCCCTTGCAAAAAATTAAAACAAAGCAAAATAAAACCAAAAGCTGGGGGGTGGGGCAGAGAAGAAGGAAGGGATAAAAGGAAAGAAAAGAAAGGAAAGATGAGAAAAGAGAGAAAGAGAAAAAAAAGGAAAGGAAAGGAAAGGAAAGGAAAGGAGAGGAAAGGAAAGGAAAGGAAAGGAAAGGAAAGGAAAGGAAAGGAAAGGAAAGGAAAGGGGAAAGGAAAAAGGAAAGGAAAAAGGAAAGGAAAAAGGAAAGGAAAAAGGAAAGGAAAGGAAAGGAAAGGAAAGGAAAGGAAAGGAAAGGAAAGGAAAGGAAAGGAAAAAGGAAAGGAAAAGGAAAGTGCAGCCCTAATTTTACAAACTGGAAGTTTCTAGCCACCATTCCATAAAGCAACTTTAGGCCCCTTTCAAATAACAGGTGAAAGGAGGTAAAATAGATAAGAGTTCTGTTTCCCCATCATTCTGCTTTCATGGATGGAGATAAACTTACTTCAATAGGGACAGCTGTTGGAGGCACAGGAGTGTACTGGGGAATGTAGGTCCCTTGCATAGGTGCAGCAGCAGTCATGTACTAGAACAAATCAGGAAAATGAATGTTAAAAAAACACAATCAAGATTCACAAAATCCTATTTGAACCACTGTTCAGTCACTGTTTCAGCTTTCTCTTCAGAGTTTATTGGTTAGAGTATAGGTAATTCTTTCTTTTAATTAAGGATTTTAGGCAATGGTAGGAATTACCTTATTTACTGTATTAAAAATCATAATCTTGAACATTCAAGATTAGGCCATATCTGAATATAGGCAGTAGCAAACATCTTGCTGATAGATTCAGATTGGTCACATAGCTTCTAAAAGTGAGAGACTCCTATTTGTACTTACAAAAATCCTAGAAGAGATACTAGAGCAGCATACAGACAGTGTCTACATAGACAAAAGCAGTCTAAACAGTCTTTTGGAATCTTATTGATCTTATCTAATGATGCCTACAAAAAATAAGCATGAAATCTGACAGGTTCATTCCAATCCATATTTAACCCTATCAATAACAGCAGTTGAATTTACAGGGATACACAAAGCTGCAGGGACGTGTGAACTGAGACAGAAAAAATAAATTAAGATGAAGATATATCTGGCAATTTCTCCCTTTGTACACAGAATCCCTACATAAATACTTATGGTTTATTCTTATTCTTATGGTGTATTCTTAATACATCTTTTTAATGTATTTTGAAACTTCTGCATATTATCATTACATCAACACTGTGTATTAGCTTCTCTAAAATACTGTCTCTCCCAAATGCCACAAGACAATTTTTTAAAAATTGATGAGTACATGTGAATTTTGCCATTGGCATGGCACAAATCTCTTTATATACAGCACTTCCTGGAAAGCTTTTGAATTGAATGCAACAGATATTGTTCAGATCTTCAGATAAAGTATCAATACCAAGATCTATATGAACTTTTCTTCTACAATCCAGTCCTAACTGCATGTCTTCACTGACAAGAATCTCAGAATATGCCCAGTACCACAGCTAACTGTATGACACTTCCACTACATGTTATCTTCAAAGACACACCAAAGATCTAAATCAGCCCAGAATGTATTTGATGAATTTTAAAATGAGTTAAATATAGCTTTGCTTCCTGGCAGAGCTAGGAAATGCTTGCAAGATTTTATTCTGCTGTTTATAGTAAAATTTACATTTAAAGCACTCTCTCACCTCTATTCTAAACTAACTGGATGGTTTGATATGTCTGTCACAAGCATGCATTTTGATATTGCATAGTGGGGTGCAGACTCTGCAGCAATGCTGGAGAAAAGCCTTTGGGAATGAGAACATCATGTTTAAGAAATCCACAGCTAAATTCTGAAGTCTTCATTCAAATTAAAGACACAAAATTACTTAAATGAAATTGTTTTCTATAGAAAAAAAATATCAGTGAGGAACAGAGGTGATGTAGAATGTATCCTTCAAATATAAGTAGTCTATTGCATTGAAAAAGATTACAATATTTTTTTGCAAAAATTTACAGTGTTTTCAACAGTTTGAACAGAGTGGAGTGTCCCCAGTGCCCATGTGCCTATACCAGGCCATGTTTTTCTGCAGCTCCTTTTTGTTCTTTAGAAAGAGAACTGAATTCAGTAGTTTTTGTATGAATGCTAGCCCACCAAAGACATTAGGCCAGCTATCCCTGTTGTACTCAGTACAGCTGGGTTGTTCTCCTGCCTTATGGTGTAGGACCTAATGAAAATTTTACAGCAGGGTGTTCCAGAGCTGCTTCTGCTTCATTCATTCTGCTTTGTAGTGTTGCTGTCCCATGTTGTGGCAACATCTGCTGTATAGAATTGTTCTAAATGTGTCAATATTTAACATTAATCTGTAACACTCATAGTTCTGCAAAGACCTACAAGGGTTTTCAAGATCTATGCATGCTAGCTTCACTTGGACAAATATATATAATTTTAATTAAGACTGTTAATTGAAAGAATAAAATGGTCTCATTCAACTTGGACTTCCTCTGAGTTCCTCCTTTAACTGAGCAGAAGATCAACACTCTTGTAAGATGGAATTCTCTGCCATACTCTTACCTTACTCACAAACAAATATAAGTTTTATTACATAAATATCAAGTTATTCAATACCCTTTTAATTCAAAGCACTCCACTTTTTCAAAAATCCTTTGGCACTGAGTTCTGCACCACAAAAAAATGAAACTGTCAGCAAATAAGCAAGTGTCTTTGCTGACTACAAGCAGTGCGCTTGGCAGTCATGCAGTTTCTTACCTCTATTGCTACTGTTCTCCTTCTGAGGCACAACCTAATCTTGACAGACCAGTCCATGTTGTTTCCTTCACTGCTACACAATCTCTAGGGGAACCTATTCTGTTGACATGAGTATGACTGGTGGCCCTGGCCAACCTCTTCTTGCACTGGTCTTCCCAGACACTCGCATCTCTTCATACTCTCCCAGTTTAATTTTTATGTTTTAATTTTAACTGAATTCAGCCAAACAGCAGGTAACTTACAGTGCTGGAGCCCAAGGCCATCTAGTCAGACTCCCTGAAGAGCTGTAGGAATGTGACTTCTCCCCTGTATACAACATATTCTGCTTCTCTAAATGTCCACTATGATGATGGTTCAACCTCTTGGTTAAATCATTTAGAGCTCTACAATTAAAGCAAATTATGTGGACCAAATTAATTCCACTAATGGCATAAATGAAGTCACAGTTTTTGTGGCAAAGAATTCGGTCCTAGTTAAAGTTAGCCTCAGCTCAGTCCTCCAGGGTCCAACTGCTTAAAAGCTGGCCCTTGACCCCACAATAGCAAACTGGTCTGTATTACAGGTACACACACTGTGCCCTTCAGAAGAGTACCCAAATGCATTTAATATATTTCTCTTTATGAATGTAAAGATCATAATTTCAGAAAAGAGTAACTGGGTCAACAATTAAACATGTTATTTGGGCTTGAAACTGTTTCTAAGTCTTCATAATCTCAGTTGAGCATCCACTGAGGCTTCTGTAAAAAAACTTTACAAAACTATGAAGGACATCTAGGGCTTGGTTCTCAGAGATACACCATTGGTTTTAAGGATCTAAAGTCCCATCTTATGCACAGAGACTCCCAGTTGAGATCATATGAATTCAGGAGTCTCTGACCTCCTGGATCTCTTTTCACCACAGGAAGTCCAGTGCTGAGAAGCTGCTTTAGTTTAGTTTGTTTGCTAATAGTATAATAAAAAAAAGAGGACAGATTAATTTTTTTTGTAACTGACATTAGCTCAATCAAATTGGCATGCATTTCTTTTCTTTATGAACCACATAATCCTAATTCTCTGATCTCACAGGATAAATACAGAAAAGATTACTTTAATGCTAAAACACAATGTCAGTGTCAATACTTTTATGAATGGCTCTGAGGAATGCAAACGTTTAATTTCTTGTCATGAACATTCACAGCTGGTTGGTTGCAGAAAGCTTCCTGAACACTGCTTTTCAGTAGCTTCCATACCCAGTGCACACCAAACCCACTGGAGTCTTTGTCTCCCTGGATTCCCAAGACACTTGAGCTGGCTATTCTGTTAAAGAGCATGCACTGGATGTGTGCACTGACCACACTGGGAGGTGGACAAGACCTTCAGAAGAAATTATGAGATCCAGAGGAAAACTTAAAAATTTTATATCTACCCTTTTTTAGGACCACCCAGGATGAAGATTCTGCTCTAAGGACACCCCTTGGCTGAGGGACTCCAGTGACTCTCTACTCCATGGGGATCAGGGGTCCTGCAGATGTACATAGCCTGCATATTGCTTTCCATCCTGAAAAGCAGTCACAAAGCAACCAAGATGATTAAGAGAGTGGAACAACTCCCTTATGAGGAAAGGCTGAGGGAGCTGGGGCTCTTCAGCTTGGAGGAGAATGAGGGGTGACCCTCAATGTTTATAAATATGTAAAGGGTGACTGCCAGGAGGATGAAGTCAAACTTTTCTCAGGGTTAACTAATAACAGGACGAGGAACAATGGTTATAAGCTGGAGCACAGGCAGTTCCATATAAAGGAACTTTCATATATATTAGGTAGAATGTTTTCACTGTGAATGTGACAGGGAACTGGCAGAGGCTGCCCAGGGAGGCTGTGGAGTCTCCTTCCCTGGAGACATTCAAAATCCACCTGGATACATTCCTGTGTGACCTGCTATAGGTGACCCTGCTCTGGCAGGGGAGGTTGCACTAGATGATCTTTCGAGGTCCCTTCCAAGCCTGAATTTTCCATGATTCTATGATCTACCTCAAGAAATTAGCATAACTTGGAAATGGGCAGATGGCAAACAAAGACATCTTTGCCAGCAAGACCATCACTAAGGATTAGTTACTCCATGAGCCACACGCAAGAAAGTTCTTTTTCAATGTGTACATGTGAGAGAGAGACAGCATGACTCACTGCTCCAGTTAGCAGTGCCCAGCTAATTCCACAAATTATTAGTATTGTTAGCACTGAAATGAGAGAATCTGAAAACTCCAAATCCATTCTTTCATTTTCATGTTTCACACAGAAATAAAGATTATTGAGCTGTGATGTGATCAGTCATCCAACAAAGCATATGCAAGGCAGAAGAAAACACTGTTTATTCTTCCACAACTGTACAGGCTTTGTGGGTCTAAAAATAGGAGCTGCTTATTTCTGATAGTAAAATGAACAGTGACTCTGTAGGCAAGGATGATGGATCTGGATGGTATAAGGGAGCTTTTTTGGTACTCTGATCCCTTAAAACTAATAATATCTAATACAGAAAGAAAAATGAGATGTGGCAGCATTCTCTTAATTTGTTTATAAACTATTATTTTCTCCATACAGTATACTGAATGCATGTTTTCAGCACTTGAGGATATGCAGTACTGTAATATAACACATGCTTAACAATGTCTGGCTGCATAATTCAGACTGCACTTATCAGGGCATCAATTACCCATGTGCTACATTAACAATTCTACTCACACCTTGTCCAAGGGGATTTTTGTTTTTACCTTTTTGAAACTGCTTAAGGATATGAAAAAATATAAAGCTAGAAAATGAGAGAGTAGTAATACACACTTAGACCTCTGCTCTCCATTCAGGTATTACCCTCCACAACTACCAAAGAGTTAAATGAAAGGCAGTAATAAATGAATGAGGGTTGAGGGAACAAAATGAAACTGTGAGAAGGATAATGTTTAATTTATAGAGCAATATCAGTTCTTACAGATCTGCAAATACTGGGCTATCCCATCCTGGCTCCAGAAAGACTCCTGTTAAGCCTGCAGCAAACACTAGACCCATAAAGGTGTCAGGCACTGGAAGGAGAAAAAAAAAGAAGGAAGGCAGCTGTCTGCACCAGGTTGACAGAGGGAACGTGTTGCAGTAGGATAATACATTTCACCCATCAAAGGTGGAGCTGAGTGATCTGCAGGGAATTTGCAGGAGCTTTTACATTGAGACTATGGTACAAGTAATGCCCATTTTTTCATTTGCCCTAGCAAGCCCCCTGACCTGCCTTTCTTGAATCCAGGTTAATGCAGAGTCAGCTGAGATACATAGCAAGCACCTCTTACACCAGTTGAATCTTACATTTACTGAATTTCAAGCCAGTGCCTAAAAGAGTGAGTGTCTCCTGCAAGACCAAATAATTATATTTACACCTTCAGAAGACTTTGGCCGCATACTTTGTTTAAATCCTGAAGTCCATCATTAACAGGAAGTATACGAAACCACCTTAAAGTACAGTTCTACTTTTTAGGTCTAGTTGCCTGTGAAATAACAGGGCTGTGTTTACAAGGTGGCTACTGGATATATGTTAAGTCTCTTGGCCACTGTGAGATTTTATAGCGTGACAACAGTTGATAAGCTGATCCATGTTGACTAAGTTTCCTAGTATAAAGAAAATAAGAAAGAATTTACAAAATGAGACATTAACTTGTAAGTTTGCTCTGGGTCTGGAAACCTTGAACAACACTTATGCAGAATTAACAGGCTTACTAAGGCCAAAGAGCAATGAGAAACAAAGAAACGTTAAAGAAGTCTTTTATACAATCAATATGCAAATGCTGCTTTCTGGTGCTTATAAGTGTCTATCTATTGTGAGTATTAAAGATCTTTTTCCTTATTTTATCATCCTCCATGCTCCAGAAAAGGCACAGAGACTTTCAAGGTGAGAGTCAAATTGCAAAAGCCTTGTACCAGCATATGCTGGTGAGCATTTACACCGCAGCATCCTGCTGAGGGGAGATTAAATGGGATGTCTGACATGAGCAAATGCTAACCCATGTGTCTTAAATGAGCAAGGATTCCAGAGTTTGGTCTTCAGTGACTGTGGTTTCATATCACTGCATGAGCTAGCACAGTTATAATGACTTAGGTTTTTAGGATTGTCAGATTTAATGCCAGGGTTTGTTTGTGTTTTTTTTAAACCATCTGAGAAGTCTAGACACTGCATCACTAACACAATTATGTGAAAACATTTGCATTGCTGGAAAACTGAAGGAAATGAAACTGTTGTAATTTTTTTTTGTATTATTTATATTTTTTTTCCATGAAGGAAACCTGCCCTCCCACTATCAAATATCTTTGCTCACAATGAACAAAACCTGAATCTCTCCTCGAGCATGCTGAAGTTATTATAATTTTAATGAAATATACAATAAAACTGCTGGGGTTTTGTCCCTGGTTCCACCTTCTCATTTCAAAATGCCCTATTCCCCAACAGAAAAGAACATTGTCTTGCTGTGTCCTCTTATCCCATAGTCCTGGCGTTGAGACACAGGAACTCAGGAAGAGAAAAAGACCATCTAGTTCATCAGTGCCAGTGGCAGTTCAATGAAATACAAAATCCAGCCACCACAGTTTTCACTTTAAACTTCAAACACATTTTGCTACCCAGAAATATTCACATTTTCCAGCTCAATCCTGTAATTATTCAAAGGCCATTAGTAATCTTATTTTTTTCCCAGTTAAAAAATGTGAGACTAAAAGATAGGGAGTTTTTGCATATATTACAATATTTTTGCTAATAATTATCAGCCTGGCCTAAAATATAATAATATAATGCTATTTTACCATACAATTACTATAGCACTATCAAGAATAGCACTGCCATTCAACAGAATCCCATCACTGGGCCTCTGCCCTCATTGTTCAGGCAGAGAATAGAAATCTTTACAAGATTTAGTCCTCCTTCCCTGCTGATCAGAAATACTAATGTATTTAGGAACACTGGCTATTGCTTCCTTTTCAGCCTTCCTAATGAGATGTTACCTAATTCTCTGAGCAAGTTAAATGAAGGTAGAGAGAATAATAACCTACAGAACTATATTTACAAACTAATCTCCTCTTCTCTTCAGGAGTTCTAAGCATCCTTCACAAATCCCTACCTTTGGAAATCAGAGTAAATGGAGAGCAGATGAGGTAGCCCACCCCCCGACAGCTAATAGATCTTTTCTTTATTTCTGAAATTCAGGCCTGCTACCAAAGCAGAGTGATCAGAGCTAATCAGATAAAGACACTTTAGAATAAACAAATGTGAGAACAGTCAGATCACTACATGCAGCTGTGCACCATGTTCTCACTAGTATACAAAATCCCATGTTTGTAAAAAATGTAATAAATGCCAATAGAACACTGGGAGTGTCTATAGAAACAGTTAAATAAAAAACTGGCTCATCTGTTTTAACCAGTTTTTGGACTCTAAAGGCTGGCATTACAAAGGAACTTGGTGAAGTATAAAATCACTTTCAGATATCTCACCAATATCTGTAAAAGGTGAAAATGAAGAAAACCCCACCAGAATGTGAAAATTAAGTATAACAAATTGTTCATATTCTGTTTGCCAGTGGAACTCAGCTTCAGGAACAGTCCATACCAGTGTACCCAGGCAGTCCCATGATATTTTCAATCTTGTCTTCCTTCTGACAAAGACTCCACTGTAGGCAGGGATCTACAGAGGCTGTAGAAATTCAGTCTGATCCTCCATGAATAGCCTCAAGATATGAAAACTGCTTTTTTGCATAATTCTAATTATCTCACGGGCCTGATGGAATCATTTACAAGAGAGCAGACTACTCCTGTGCTTAAAACAAAAACCAAGACTGGTGTTGTATTCTACTTTCAATTCTTAATTCTTCAGTTCTTATCCATTTGTCTACAAAGCAGTATTATTATTTTTGGCAGTACTCTATATATGTATATCTGTTTTGTGAATGCACATTAAGAGATCACTGGGGCAAGTTTTTGAGTGTGGGTTAATGCATGATTTATTACAGACAGTTCTGTCTGCAGCAACCTATATAGAACCAGGATATAGTGACTATGTCATAACAAAAGAGTATACTGTACCAATCTTGGTCAGCCAGATTTGGTAATCACTGACATTATCTCCCATTTATATTCATCTTCCAGATTCTACATCCTAAAGAATAAAGGGGTGATGTAGCAGAATTGTCCTCCACAATCACACAATTTTGATTGCCTTCTGACATCAAAATTCCTTCTGAACCACTTCAGGTGGAAATTCATAGGAATTTCCTTCTGAATACCATTAGTCCCTGATGAATGGCTGCTTGTAAGATGAAGGAAGACTGATCTGTACATTTTAATATGTTCAACGTTTGTAAATAAATAAATGTGTCAGCGAAACTCTCAACACATGAGCGCATTAAGCGATTATTAATAACAAATCCATTTATATGAACAAATAATTGCTTTCCAGAGGTAAACATGTCTTCTTGAGGCTATTAAATCTCCATGAATTTGAAGACTCTAAAGAGAAGCAGACTACTGTGTGCAAATGTCCATACAGTATGGATGAAGTGGTTATTAAAACAACAGGAGAACCACTAAGACTTGTTAAATAACAGTTGCTCATTAATCACCTACACCTTCTGTTTGCTTTTTTAAACCAGACAACAGAGTGGATAGCTCAAAGGCCAAAATACAAGCTAAAAAGAAAATAATAATAAAAAAAATAAAATAAAATAAAATAAAAAAGCGCGCCCACTAATAACACTCAAAAAGCAAAAAGTCACCTGAATTTTATCATTCCTAATCTAGAAACAGAAGGTTAATCACTTCCTGCATGAAAATAGCCATTTAAGACAGAAGTAAGGTGGAACGATAATAGCATTACCACCAGTGTATCCCTAGAATCCAAAATACCAGAATATTTTGTAAAGTTTAATGAAGGCTATCACTGGCTTAAAAAGGAAAATGAAGAAGGAACAGGAGATGGGAAACGGAAAAGAAAAATGAAATAGAAAAGGAACAGGAAATAGAAAAGGAAAAGGAAATAGAAAAGCAAATGGGAAAGAAAAAAAGGAAATAGAAAAGGAAAAGGAATTGTGAAAGGAAAAAAGGAAAAAAAGAAGAAAAAGAAAAGGAAAAAGGAAAAGGAGAAAGGAAAACAAAATAAGAAAAGAAAAGAGAAGGAAAGGGAAAGAGAATGGAAAAAGGAAAAGGAAAAAGGAATAGTGTTTTTCTTCCTAGGCAATCCCACCAAGTTGCCTGCCTGAAGCAACATTGATGGATTTTACTGACTTGGGTCCCCCAACTAATCTACCCCTCAGTAAGCAGACGTGGGAGCCGACTCATTAGGAGATCTGGAAGCCTGCCCAGAATACTGGACATGATGGGGCTGCTCAGAAACACCAAAACCTGGGAGTGCTTTGCAGCTGCTGCCTGAAAGCTGACATAAGAACAGCAACCAAGAGGGATGATTAAACCAGTTTGGAGATATCCTTGCAGATATCCTGCAGATAGACCTTGCCGAATATATTTTGTATTGGAAATACCATGAGCCATTGTTTAAAAAAATTCAGTTTTATTTGGAATTTCTGGCTCATGGCAGAATCTTTCTTTTCTTATTTCAGTTTTTAAAAGATGAATCAGAATGAAATAAAAATTCATAAGCTGAATTTCCCACAAACTAGAAACCATGGATGACTTCAGACGAATCTTCTTCTATCTGTAAGCTGCACAAAAGGATCAGACTTGTTTTTTGGTTTTTTTTTTTTAGAAAGGGTAGGGATAATAGGAACACTGACCTTTAAGGGCTGGTGGCAACTTCAGTATATCAAAGTATTGTTTGAAAACAATGAAGTACAAAATATTGCTCCTCATAAGTACAAAAAGCATAATTAAAATTTTTTATCTACATGATCATTAGCTTTGCCTATATGTCAGGGCTCTGGAAGGTGACAATAATAAGCATTTTTCCCTGCTTTCCACAAACTCTTGAAATTCCTGTGGGAGAGAGGTTCTCATAATATTAATGTCAAAGCCCTACTGAAAGAGTGTGCAAGAGTCCTCCCTTCCTGACTTAAGCCATCCTGTTTTTTAATCTAATCACTAATTTCACCCTTAACTGTCCTAAAAAGGCCTCTTTAGTACGCCTCCCATTTTTTACTACTGCAGGTCTTTCACACTGTTTCATTGCACTATTTTCTTTGCCTTGTACTGTAATGCTTTGAGTTGCTGGGAAAGTGTGATCAGCACAGCTGATGAACCATAAGGGAAGCAGCTAAGAATTCTAGCGTGATGCTTCAGCTCTGAATCTCACTTTGTACACATGATCAACTTAAGACCTAGGAATCCTGAAGTGTATTTAAAAAAACACAAAAGTGTAAGCACCCTCTTTGCCATAAGACATTGTTTAATATAACTTTACGGTTGTGCTTAGTTCTTTATTTTCCCAGGAATCCCATTAGCAATGCTTGAAGAGGCCAGTAAAACAGATGTGTTTTAGTGCTGGTGGAATAGCAGCATTCCAAGGCTGCTTTTTGTATTTCTCCAGTTATGGTTTCAAAAAGAGACAGAGTCAACTCAAATTATATACAATTACGAATTGTTAAGGATTGTGCTTTAACACCCCTTCACAATTCTGGACTGTATAAGCACATACACTGGTGTCTAAATTTTAATGTTTTTTAGGACTAATAAAGCACAGGCCAAGTGAAGCACAATTCAGTTCTGTGGGGAAAAAGCCCCTCTTAATCAGTCTTGTCCTCACTCTTCGTGTACTGATTTAGAGAGGGCTAAAAAAAGTATAGCAGCAGTCTCAGATAGATAGCTTGACAGACAAGTATGCCATAATGGTTGTTCCTGTTACTTTTTTTTTCAGGTTATCACATTCTGTGAAAAATTAAAAGCAAAGCAAAATCTAACAAAACCTTCCCAACTTCCTTCTCTCTCAAAATTCTGATATGGAATATGAGGAGGATAATCCATGAAGAGAATCAACATTGAGGAAGACATTAAGACATGTACAAATACCCGTATTTCCTCTTTATGAATGCCCTTTAGATGACAGAGCTGTCCAAACAACACTTAAGGAGCAACAGCAAAATGCCTGACAGACAGGTATGATAAGTTATGGCTCAAAATGTTTGCTTTCCAGACAGAAAGGGTGAGGGTTGTTTTTTTTTTTTCTTATGAAAATCCTTTGAGGTAAACTCACTCCATGTCTGCTGGCACACAGCCCTTTTTCTATAAATTCATATTACAGTGCTGTATTTCTAATGGATTGGGCATGGTGCTTTTCCATTTTGCTAATGAGAAAAGCTAAAGGCCATTACTTGTTCTGATTAAGATCCCAAGGGAAGAAATGTGATGTGTATATTACCAGGCCATACGTAAAGGAAGTATGTGGCATTTCTAATCAATCAGATGAAGGGTAGACAGAAAAAGTCTTATCCTGTGACTGCAGAGGGAGAAGATAGAGAGGAGAAAGAAACCATAGAAAGTGTCTTTAAAAGGTGACTTACGGGAATCAGTTATAACGATATTAGTATGATCAATGACTATGGCTGCTATCTGGGAAGGATGTAATTACCAAAATGAAAACTTTCAAATGGGAAGCCTGAACAAGGGCAGAGGTACTGTCATATTTCTCAGAGCACTGTCAGCTCTCATCCAAGCAATGTATTACCATGTCTCTCAGAAGCATTACAGTCCCACCAGATTGAGATGTTCTTCCCCTGGGGTGGGAGCAGTTGAAGGGATTGAGGGACTGTGAAACTCTGCATCCAGATAAAAAACATGGGTAGGTCTTAGCCCAAAGGCAAATTCAAGATAAGGAAAGGCAAGACTGGGAAAATGGAAAAGAGAAAAGTGCCACTCATGAGTGGCTTTAAGGAAAGTTTTGCAGTGGTGCACATTGAGAAAATATTTCCACCAAAACAAAGGAAAGGTTGCAGACCAGTGAGCTACTCATTGTAAAGCAGATCAAACAAAAAAACATACTAAGAAGGATGCACTAAGAGGATAGTTTGGGATATCAACTAAGATGTTTCAATATGGAATTTCTACATGTTTAATCCTGATTGCATAGACATATACCTGGTTGAAAGCTAAAGTTTAGAGACCTTTTTTAATACCATATTTTACAGCTTGAAAATGCTACAAGAGACATACTAAAAATGGCAAATTAAGTGAATAGAGCTTGGAGATGGCTGTTGTAAGAGAGGACAAGATCTTTCAAATGCGTCACAATGCATAGTCAGAGCTGTAGACATAGTTTTTCATAACACATTAATTTCAGAGAATATTATAAATCACTGCTGAGCATTAAAACTGACAAAAATTCTAACATTGTACATCCTCTCAAGTGGAATTCCACGTGACAGATTAATGAAATATTATTGTCAATGACACCAAAACTATAACAAGTGATAAGGCCAGTGGGAGAGAGTCTCATGCACTCTCCCAAATCATTAGTAAGGCATCTGGCTTTCCTCTATGGGATGTCATTGCTTCTTTAAAGATACTTGGGAATGCTTCAGATAGATCCACCCAGGAATAGAAGAAAAAGCTGTAACACTTTCTCCCATCTGCTTTAAAAGAATAGTCAAAAGAGACACTGAGACTGTGAACTTAGAAAACATTTTCTACCCTACCTTTCATCAGAAGACAATGTTGAGAGAACATATTCTCTTAAATGTCATTGGTGACAAGGCGTGGAAGCCACAGATAGTGTAGGGAAAAAAGTAATTATCACAGCTGATAAAGCCCATCTACAGCAATCAAACTAAAATTTTACCATATTTAGCTTTACTTAAAGGCATATATTTTAAAAAAAAAAATCTACACAGGCCCTAAGAGGAATTTTCATTGAACTTCTCTGATCCCTCTGGCTCAACTCATGTGAGAAGGAACAAATGCTTCATGACTGCACCTTAGCCTGTACAGGCAAGCAAGCAGGGTGGTGGAAAACAGCCTGGCCTCTTCTTCTCATCCCATTCAGGGAACTGTTCTTCCTGGGTGGATCTTGCACAGTATCTATTTCTAGGCCAGGTTGTTCTTTCTGGTTATTTGATGCATTCCTGGCTTTGGCACACAGACTGGCAGAAAAGCTCAGACACCTTCTTTTTGCATTGGCATTTGTGTATCTGCAAAATGTTCCCCTTTTCCTTTCCTTTTACACTTTAAAAAAAAAAAAAAAAAAAAAAGAAAGAAAGAGAAGATTAAGTTCTGTGCAAATATTTGCAATGAAGAAAGTCCTAACTGCACAACAGATTTTCTTTTCCAAGAGGATGACAGAGATGACAAAGTGGCCATTTACCAATCAAATAAATTTATATCAACACCTTCAAAACCATAGTTCTTTGCATTATTCACCTTACAAAGAAGGATTGCTGCTGACATATGAGTGTTACACTGACCTCCCAGCCCTCACTCCTAAAATACAAATTAGCAGAGTTAACATTTAGAAAGTGTAAAACTGCTGATTCCTGAAGCTGAATAAGGGCATTTGCAGATTCCTGTCACTTAGTGGCTGATGACAGGGACAATGAATTTAATCTTAGAATGGGGAGGATGCAGGGGGTGGTCTGCCTGCCTGTTCAGCCATAATATTCCCTAATAGCCTTGAAGGAATTGTAATTGTGAACTGAAACAGCATCTGCTTAACTGTCATCCTAGCCTCAGGACTGGAACTTTTTGCTTGTTATGAAGTACCATGAGAAAGACTACACAGAGCGCACAGATGAAAACATAGTGAGATTAAAAACATTATATATAACCACCAAGACACAGCTGTTTTTACTACTAGTGAATGCAAGGCAATATAAATGCCAAAATGTGTTTGACATTCATTACATATTTCTGCAATTTAGACCATTGAAACAACCGCAGGCTTCTAGTTTATAATATTTTTCATTATTATACAAGAAAGATTATTACATATTATTACAGAAAATAGGTTTCAATGCTAGGTACATTGAAGAGGTAAGGAATAAAGTCAAATCTAACCAGAAACAATAAGATCTATGTTTTTCTTACAAGGAAGAAAGGGCCAATTAGTTCAGCTGCTGTGATGGGAACCATTTCAGTGGCAGCACATCACGTCAAGAGTCTGGGCTTTGCCTCAAATATCCTGCTTGCATTAGCAGTACAGCTGAGCCATCCTTGGACTTGGAAGAGGCTCTGCTCTCATGCTATAAGAAAGACTTCAGTTTATGGAGTTAATTTTCCGCCAAGGAAATCAAATGTCTTTCACGAATTTGCTTATTTATTTAACTGGTGCTGCAAGATTTAATTAATGATTTTGAAACACTTTGAGAAGATGCAACAGAGGTGTTGCTGTTACTAGTAGTTAGTTGTTTTCTAACAGGTCAGAGGGTCTCTCAAAAGACTGGAATTCTGTTTTGTTTGGGAGGAATAGCAACTGCTATGGGTTCCCACTTCTACTTTGGTGAAATATCACACAACAAAATATTGACCAGAAATCTGCATGGTATGTGCAGATGGAGGTATTTCCACAAAAATTCCACAGCTACATAAACTGAACTGCCTAGAAAAGAAGTGCTTTGAATTAACAGTAAGCACTGCAATTTTTTAGTTTGCAAGGGGCCTAACTCTGCCTGCAAAGATCTCTATGAAATAATTACAGGCCAGAGACACTAATCCTTAATGCTTCTGTGCCAGACTTGTAATTGCAATCATATATTACCATTCCTTATAACAGATATCCAATAGTGTATGCAATAAAGGATCCTAATATTAAAAACTAACTCAAGATGATGCCATGGTACTTAAGCCATTTTTTCCTTTTTGAAACACAAGAAAATATAATACTACTTATTATATCTGTGTGAAAATTAATGAAAAGAAAAAGTAGATTTATAAGCCTTGAAATGTATCATTCTGTTCTTTGTCCTCTGTTACAGATTAGTTACTTCAAATTTTTCCATCTATCAGTTTCTGACTTACAGCTCTGTTACAATTAGTTTTAAAGAAAGGATATACATTCCAAGAAGGTCAGTGGTCTTCTACTCTCATTTCAGGCATAAACAATACAAATACATTCAGGAAAACTCCTTATTCAACCAGTGCTCACACACCAAATGAAATTTTTTTTTTTACTATTTCTCTACATTGCATAACACATCACTGATATTTGAAGTTATTGCTACTTATGTTATTTCCTACCTACTAATTACATTTGTGTAAAAGGATTAATCTTCTACCAAGTGTAAATGAAGGAAAATGTAACCCTTTCCTTACATCCAGGTAGAAAGCCTCAATTAATATAAAATACAATGGCCTCCTTGATGAAGCAGCCATTTATTACCAGAGAACCAAAGTTTTTCAGAAAGTTGGTTATCTTCACAGGAGACCATCCCTGTGATGCTAGTTAGGAGTACCTGCACATTAAGAAAAAGGGAAGCAAAATGGTTTTTGCCAGAAAATTACCTTTGGCTACTAAAAATTACAGCACCAATTTGGATTCTGCAGATAGACAAGGAAAGATCATCCGTGGGAATACCTTAATAGCCAAATACTCTTTGACCTTGTTATTATATTTTTGCCTCTCTGATTAGCACTGAAAAAATGGTAATTTATGACAGAACAAATAGAACCCCTTTTTTAGCCCAGTCCAGTTTTTTCAAGTAGAAAGAGTTGGCAGCAGAGCAGAATCAGGGTAAACAGTCCAGGAGGAAGGGCAGAATCAGGTGTTTCGGTGGCTGGGGAAAAAAAAAGGAAGTTTGGAAATTATAAAATCTTTGATCTATGCTAAAATTCACATGCACAAATGTGGTTGGAAGGCCAAAGAACACAAAGAGAATGAAGTTTTTGCATCAGTGAAATCAGTTTCTGTGATAGAAATATTATACTGACTTGATGGAAACTCCCGCAAGAGAAACACAATCATCACATGAAAACAGGAAATTGAGACTGGCAAATGTACAACAATTTAGACATTTGGATCCTAAACTTTTAAGAAACTGGATTTTGCTGTATTACAACTGCTAAAATTAAAAAGGAACAACTAGAAGCACACAGGTGAGCCTAACACATTCAAAAGCCGTAATAAATCCCAAAGGACAGAGAAGTCTCCATGGGGCTGGAAAAGGATGTGCCTCTTTGAGATACTATTGCACCCTGGACCCATTCCAAAATAATGCAGCTCTCGTCTGCCACACAGCAGAAATCTACTGTGTTCAACAGCTCATTTACCTTGCTAGAAAAACAACTCAATTCAGCAAACTCCCAAATTCACTCAATGCAGCTGCTCTCAACCCCCTTGTTACAGTTTAATGAAATGTGCTGAGTGAGCTGTTTTATAGTAAATATTAGTTACAGCAGAACTCTCCTCCCAAATTGAGTCTTCTAGGAGCAAGAGGATTCTACAGGGCCATAGCACTGACACAGAATCACCCATAACTCACAAATAATAAAATACCATCTGAGGGCACAAAGGTTATTGCCATCAGCAGCTCCCTATGGAACTGTAAATCATTTGAACGAAGCTTATCCTCTTTTGATAACTTCAGGCTGAAATCACTATATATACAGGATCCCAGTGTCTTATACAGTGTTTGAAGACTACACCTTTAGCTCCTTCATTTAACCTTGCTTCACAAATGAGTGAACCCCGAAGAGGCTGCTCTTTCTGGATGAAAATAAGAAATATACCTCAAAAGCACTGGCAATTTTTCTTAGAGGAAGTTTAAACCTTTGGACTACTGGCTTGGCAACCATCTGCTAAACCATATGGAACAACTGTGGAAAGCACTGTGCACTGAAGTTCAGTGGGATATGGGAAAAGCTATTGAGATTCAATGGAATATTATTTTTGCAAGGGTCTGCAGGTCCAGGCCTATGTCAAACACAGAGGTTATGTTATTTCTGTCACTGTGATTAAATTATGAAACATACTAAACATCCTTCAAATTAAATTCTCTTGCAGCTCCACTGTATGTGTGCTCAGTAGTGCAGCAATGTGTAATGTTCAGAAATATAGCAGCATCTATAGTGTTCCTGGGAAATCTCAGTGCCCCTGAAAATGAAGTCTTCCCTATAAGAAAACACTGGGAATGTAAATCAAAGGTTGCTGCTTTGAGAAGATACACTTTGCTTAACAAAATGTACCCATCCAATTGAAGAAAAAAAAAAAAAAAAAGAAAAAAAGAAAGAAACAAAAAGCAAGTAGTATATCCACATAACACATTCCAAAATCAATCAATCTTAACTCTTGGTCCCAAATGTTTTTGTTTTTTTCTAAAAGGAATACTGTTCATGGTCACTTGAAACATTTGTTTACTTTTTGACAGTGTAAATTTCAGACAGTGGAAAGAACTGTTATTTTGATGTACAGCTCTTCTCTGAATTTTGCTACATCATGCTTACTAAAGGTTTTTTAAAGTTCTATAATTTCCTGAATGCCCAGTATGTAAGTGAATAGAAAATAAAATTTAAGCTATTATTACTTGTTTTGAACTGAAATAACAAGATTTCTTTGCATTGAAAAACAGAGGTTAGAGATTAAAAAATACTATTAGACCAATGATCTGGTTTTGTGACAAAATATGAAAATCCTTCCTGTGGACTTTAAGGTGTGTAGTCTAGCTCAAAATATTATCGATTTCTGCATGATATTAAAGTTCTGCTTTCCCTATTTTACTTTTAATTCCTTATTTGTATTTTTAGCACCATTAAAACCATCTCCTCCTTTCCATAGATGCCCTTCACTTACCTATGTTGTTTTGTAACCTACTGTTGTCTATCAGCTTCACGCCCTTTTCCTTCACCTAATGTTTATGACATCTGTGATTGAAGCTGATACAGTTTAAGTACCTCACCTTAGACAGAATTGATACTGTGTGAAGGACTTTCAAAAGTGCTTAGCAGAAACTGATTTTTCTTCTGTGCAATTTATCATGCTTTTTCTGTTGAGGATACAGCCTCTTTGAGGATTTTGGGACTTCTTGCTGTGCTTACAGCCCAGTTGTCATGCACTTGTAGCATGTGGAGATGTGACCACACGACTGTTTCCGAGCTCTTGGTAGAGAAGAGCTGTGGGAAGACACTCCTTGCCTTTCACATCATCACAGGTTAGCAAAACCCCCTCACCTTTCTAAGATCCTCAAGCTTGTCCTGGATTAAAGAGGTCCTCAGATTATAGAGTTTGTCTGCACCACTGGTAATTCAGATTTATTACTTCTCTGGAAAGCCATATTCATCATTTCTGCAGAATCACCTGAGTCTACTTTAAACACAGTCAGGACAACAGAAACAAGTGTGGTTCTAATAAGGCAAAGAGTTACAATCTTGATTACGAAATTGAAAACAAATCTATAAAAGGAAAACACATCAAGAAAATACAGATGAGAGACCTGACAGTCAGATTACTTTTGTTTTCCACCTTTTGCTGAATTTGCCACTTAGAGAAGTAGCACGATGTTTCAAACCTAGGATTATTTTCAGCTTTTTTTTAACCTACTATTTGTTTCTCTTTTCTACTTTCCCGCCTGTTGAATAAAGAGCTTCTTTCATCTAAATTTTATACACCTAACTAAAACCAAACCACATAAAACTAATCTTCTCTCACCAGAAGCTGCCCTATTATTTGTGGTATCAGTGCAGTTTCACATGAACATGTGTGGCTTATTCCCCCTTTTTCCTCTTATTCCCCCTTTCCAGTTCTAGAAATCACAAAATAGAGTAGCAGCACCCATATACATATGAAAGTCCTGGAGAAACAAGCCTCTAAGTAGTCTAGTTCACAGATTTGTGAAATCAGATGCAAATTAATTCTATGTGTGACATGTCTGATGTTGGAAATTAAGTTGTATTAGTAATGTCTCTTTTGGCTGATAATTTCTGTTTGCTGATTCGTCACTGTTGCTTTGTGTTGATTGAACTTTTTATCACAGTGATCAGAAAGTTTGAGCCCCTCTCTGAAAAGAAAGTTGGGCTAATGTCACTAAGTCAGAAGCTGATTCTCAAAGAAAGGCAAGGAATCCTCAATAAAAGCACCTTTTTGTTTGTGGAAGTGTCCACAAAGGTAAAACTTAACACTAAATAGAAGGTACTGACACAATGGGTTCCTATGAAGGGCTGCTTGAACCAAAAATGGAATTCCCTCCATCTGTATTATTCTCCTCTTACATACAAAATTAATAATAACCACAGCTATGATCAAAAATAGACTGTATAACTCACACTGAGACAGATGATTAGAAAGAACAACATCTACACGAGGACTGATCAGCCCAATTCTCAGAAGAGTCAGTGGGACCTGAAGATGGTCCAAAAAGGGAAAAGATTACACCTTTCCTTGTCAACCCTACTAGGTATTTGGACTATATACTTTCAAATTAAGAACTTTAACATCCTGCTCTTGCACCTGCAAATGTTTCCTTATAAAAATGTTGAATCTGTTTTCTAAGATGTGTAACCAATTTGTCTCAATAATATTTCATGGCAGTGAATTCTGCAAATCGATTAAATGCTTCATCAAAAAGTTATTCATTCCTTGTTGACTGCTTGGAAATTGGTGTTTTTCAGTTGCACTGAATGCCCTTTTTTAATCTCAAATTATTTATCAGGCAAATTGGAGCTGCCTTTCAAGAGACTGTTTGGGAAGTAGGGTGTAGGAAGAGATATTTGTTTTTTATAAATCCTGATAGACCTTATGTTGTTCTTCTTTCCAACCAGATTAATTTCTCCTTAAATGGATCTCCTGCCCTAGAGAGCCCATTGCTGTTAATCACTTCCATTTGCTCTGGACCTTGGCTGTGTAAATGGACAAGGGTGATCAGGATTTCAGCCTGAATTGCACTAATTTTATTTGCAATGGGTTCAGTACTATATTTTTCACACAAACAGTAACTGATACAGTCAGTCAATAAATAAAATAAAAGAGCTTAAAGATTAACACCTGATAATGGGAAAGGCACGAGACTGCAAAGAAACTTTGCTCCTGTAACTCTCTGGAGACTATGCTACATACAATTACAATAACAGAGAGTTCTTTTTGTAACAAGGATCTGAACAACAGGGGAATGCGATGATATTTCAAGCTCCATGTATCTGTAGTATGTGCAAATAGAATTGCAGATTAAACAAGAAAAAAAACAACCCTATCTAACAAAGCAGCTATTCTGCTGAGGCCTTTAGGTGACATTTTAAACCACCAGTGACCATGGGGTATCCAAAGGAAACAAAAGATAAAAAACTTATAACAAGCTTGTTGTTCCATTGAAGGGTTCTGGAGATATCATCAAGCTTTGCTGGCAACAAAAAGAACTAACAAAGTGAAAGATAAGACTGATGTAGCAACATAACAAGCCTGTTATTCCATTGAGAGATTTGTGGTGATACCATAAAACAGGAAAGCTGAGTTAGAGTGGTTTGCAGTTTCAACAGAATCCCACATTAACTCAACGCAGTTCTTCTACCTGACTGAGTTTTTAATAAAGACGTAACAAGAACAACGAAAGAAATTATTTGAGGAGGGGAGCATATAAAAATGCCATGGAGAGCTTATTTTGTAAGTTGCCCATTATGTTTCTAAATTAGACACTGAAAGCTGAGCAAGCCATTTGCAGGCATGAACAATTAAGCAGCTGAGCTGAGCTAGCAGTTTTATTTAAAAACCTGGCTACTACTCACTCTCCTGTTTGTGTAGGCCTCACAGGTTTAAGCTGTAACAAGCCTATGCTAAGAGAGTTCTGAAAGAGAGAGAGAGAAAAAAAGATAGAATTACCCCTCTTCCAACAAGGATGAGGAAAGGATGCCTCAGTATGTTGGGTGAAGCTGGAACTCAAGTGGCATTTGAATGGATGCTGACAGCAGGGAGCAGAGAGAAACCCAGACAAGGAAAGTGCAGAAAAGAAAAATTCCTTCAGGAATGATCAGCAGAGGAGAAAGAATAGAGCAAATCTTCCCAATGAAGAGGCAGATTGTGGCTGTAAGCAGCAAACATTGAAGTTCCACAATAACAGGGAGCTGAGCAACAGGGACTGAAAGCAGTGATCAGGCTGCTCAATTTTATATTTCTAAAGGTTTCTGTACTATATCCACTCAGGCATCAATCACAACTTTATTAAACCATGAAACAGATGTCAGATCAATGGCTGTATCGGAAACATTTTGAACGACAGGCTGATGATGGAATAATTCCAGCTTCCATACATTATTAAACACATACTAATGCTGCTCTTTCAGTGTTACCTTTACAAACTCACTCACTCTATTCTCCCTCTCCGGTACATTTTTTAATAGCAGACCTAATTGTAGATGAATATTACATAGGAAAAACAAGATGGTGTAATAATTAATAATAAACTAGTAAACAAAAGAAAAAAATCAAGGTTAAAACCAGTTGTCTGTCTTCACAGGCAGGCCTCCTGGCAATAAAATTTCTTTTTCAGTACAACTGTAGGAGCTGAGGATGGGTCGTCAGCCTTCATCAGAATATTCAGTTATTGCCTTTTTGCTAAAATCTTGACATAATTTAAGCTTAGGTTTTCTTTATGTATTTACCCATAGCCAGCAGACCCATGTAAATGTTTTCTGCAAATGTTTTTGGGTGAAGAGGTTTGTATAAAAAATACACACAAATCTGGTAAAAAATTGCCCCTCTGGAAGATTCTCTGCTTACCTACAGATTTCAGGCAGATTTAGGGAAGTGATCAGAGCAGCACATTTGCCTCTCCATTAATCAGTAGTGTGCACTGTCTTTTCACTGGCAGAAATCAATTTGATTTTCATAAAAGCAGAAAGGAATTATGTTCTTGGTGGGTGGACAAAGCACAGTAACTGGGAGATGCAAATGCTGTATGAAACTCTCTCACAGCACCTATGAACACCAGGTTAGCTTGCCACAAACATCAGACCATTACCTTCTTCTCCCAGTGCCCTATACCGTCCTTTGGGCTGGAATATTTATTGCAGCTGTATGTTTTCCTTAGGTGGGGAAGTGAGATCAAGTAAAGATGGATTTGTAGCTTTTTGACTGTCCTGGCATCTTGATAGCCTTAGTGCATCCTCCTGATAAGAGGCACGCTAAGTATAGCAGATATGTCTGATTTTATGCAGACAGTTCAATAACAGAGAAAAAAAAAAATTTTAAAAGCTTATTAAATAAAATTCAGCGTGCATTCTTTGTGGGTTTTGGATACAAAGAAAAAAATACTGTAGGAAAAGTACTCTGTTTCAGATGCTGTAATGGATGTTCCCAGCTAGAAGTGAGCAGCCCTACCAGCATTTATCCAGAAATACACTCCTTGGCCTGGTAACAAAATAATCAATTGCAGGCAGGGATCGAGGCAGCTGCTCCTTGAATTCTCATGGGGTCTTAACATGTGCTTCAGACCTCAGCTATCAAAACTTAAAGTTTTTGGTGTCAAGGCAGGAATTGGCAGAGGCTGCTTTTACCCAGGTAATTCTCCCCACTTGAAAGGATAGAGTGCTCCTCTGTGAAGGGTCTCTCCTCTGGAACAGCTCCAGCCTGTACTGAGTATTTTAATCTTTTAGAGAGCATCAAAAGACAGAGTAATTACCACAAGATATAAGGCATGCAAAGGCCTTTGTGCTATTTCTCTAGGTTGCTTGTTAGGGAATAGATTTTCTGTTGAAGTAATATTTTAGAAGCCAAGCATTCAACCTGAATCAGGCAAGTTTAGAAGTGGGTTTGAAGCCACCTTTCACTTATGTGACCACAGAGGACTGTTTTGAATGTTACGTTAATTGGTAAAATGGTTTGTCTAAGGAAGTGAATGTATGAAAGCTTTTTAATAAAAACTGCTTTGCATACTGTAAGCTTTTAAATTAAATCATGAGAATTACAGCTGACACTAAGCAGAATTGTTTGTTACTTTTTGGCCCGCTTGCTTAAAAAGATCTGTCTGTTTTCTTGAAAGGCAGCTGGTGGGTCTTTATGGCATTCTGTTGCATAATCTTAAAGATAAAATTTAAAAATATGTTCATAACAGAAATGTATAGTTCACATCTTATATCTCCCATAAAATTTAGTTCTGCTGAGGTACTCACAGTAGCATGTTTTGATCTTGGCTCAATTCGTCATGGCTTTATGCTCTCAGTGCTCCTCTCTCTGGACTGAAAATCAGACTTCAGAATAAATGAAGTAAAAATATCTCTAAATAAATCACATCTCTAAAGAGACTGTCCATTTTCCTCATATTTTCTTCTGTAACAGAACATGTTACGAAGCTTCTATTTCAAGTGAGGGTAGATACATCCAACAAAACTGCTACTGGCAGCCCAAATCCTAAAGTTCTCATTTTAATTCCTGACAGGAGGAGTTCCTCATGAACTCCATGATTATCCTGTTTGAATGAGGA
The DNA here is from genome assembly GCA_023637945.1 of Phaethornis superciliosus. NCBI lineage: Eukaryota > Metazoa > Chordata > Aves > Apodiformes > Trochilidae > Phaethornis > Phaethornis superciliosus. Next base: position 109,150,166 of record JAJQWJ010000002.1, read on the forward strand.
CTTGAGCTGAATACGGTTCTGACTGATTTTTTTAACAAAGATAAATCCTGTTTCTGATAACATAGTGTCATTTCAGATTTATGAAAGGCCTAGGGATATTGCAATACCCATCAATCATTAACTATTTTATGCTATTTAAGTTTTCTGCAAATAAGTTAAGAGTTTTAAAGACAGTAAACATAAGTCTAAATATTATACCTCTGAATGTATTTCAAGAAGCTGTCAAAGAACACTATGACCTTGAAAAACAGTGTGTAAAGAGCTAAGAAAAGGAAAGAAATACTTCTTTTTTTTTTTTTTTTTTTTTACTTCCAGTTGCAGTAAAATGAATTCAGGATCTTATTATCATCCACTAGACCACCCACTGCAGAGATGCATATATCAGAGTCCTTCGGAGTCCTTTCAGAGTCCTTTCATTGCCTTCTCAGCTGGATTTGTTACTATGAGAATTATAATGGTGGTCTCGAGTCAGAAGAGAACATTAGCTGGCAATTTTCTTGTTTGCATTAAGAATGCAAGAAAATCAGTGCAGAAGACAATGTCAGTAAGAGTCACGGAAATTCAAATGACAGAGAAGGAAAACTTCATAGGAGCTGCTCAGCAGCACTACCAGAATTCATTTTCCATCTCCTTGTCTTAATTTTTAAACACACTTAACACATTTTTAAGTCACAGTAATTACATACACAGTTCTCACTAATCCCAGTATATCCTTCAATTTCATCTCTTCAGAGGGGAAAATAAGCTGATACTAACTTTGAAATGTAATTCCAACTTCTTTTGATTGTTGAATGAAACATTTAAAATAAAAGGAATAAACAATGAACCATCAAATTCAAATTTCCTCAGAAATAAATACAGAAGTCTCAGATCTCAACAGAGGCTTTCAGGGAGGGGAGGAGGGAGGAACAAAAATACAATAGAGTTAGAATTAAATCAACAGATAAGGAAAAAAAAAAGAGAGGAAAGGAAGACAGGAGTAAGAGGAAGACCCAGTTCAATGAGTTAAATAACAAAAAATATTTTGTAAATGCATAATTGAGCTTTCATACCAACTATTATCTAAATTGTGCATGTTAAAGACATGTAAGTGTAGTGTTTATATCTGCATTTGCATAAAAATATGCTTGCAGCATGCACACATTCACATATCAAACTACCATATATTGTGTCTAGGTTGTTGTATTTTAGGAACATTTTAGTAAGTTTTAATAATTTTTATTAAGAGTATTTTTAGGTCTTTTTCTGACTCTGGGAGACTTAATTGAATCTGACTTACACAGTTAAAAGAGAAATAGTTATTGAAAAAATGTATGTTTAATTCTAATATACTGAAATACAGCTGACCTTGACCCAAAATAACATTTCTGAGCTTTGAGCAAAGCTATGCCTGGTTGCTATGGGTTAGGAGTACTGAATCCTACCACAAAGCTAGAACTCCCATTTGCCAGTGGTATAAACAATTTCTGATTAAAAAACCTAATTTATAGAGTACTCTAATATTTACTTGAGAATTAATACAGATCATTCCTGCTAAGTACAGAGCAGGTTTGGTTGACCTACTGGTTTATGCTATACTAGTTTGTCATTTTTGCTCAGTAATACCTCACGCTGACTCTATGATGGTTTTAGAAACATATGTGTAGATACATATCTGAGTGACATAGTAATGTGAGGATACTGTCTGGGTAGTACATCACGTATGGGTCATGATGAAAAGCACTTTGATATGTTTGCCCGGACCAGGCCAGATATCTCTGGAAAGGAGTAAAAATTAAATAAACCATGGCAATATTAAAACTGGAAAAAAGGTGAAGCACTGAAAAACCAAGAGTAATAAATTAATTGGAGAAACTCAGCAAGCAATAAATATTTTGCAGTATAGAAATTAAATAGTATAATCTATGATCTTACTGTTCCTGTTGTGCCCAAGGAAAGGTGGTTCATCTGTTGGGTCAGAGGGCCCATCATGCTTGCTGGCTGCATTGACATAGTGTGGTCCATTGTTGGTGTTATCACAGCACCCTAAAAACACACAACGTTTACACATCAACATTTCACTTTAAAAAAAACAAAAAACATTCTCTAAATGAGCAAACCCAGCTGAAAACTTGACATGAATCTTAAAAGAGACCAATATATCTGTCAGAGGAAATATGTTTTGTTCCTATTGACAACCAAGCAACACACATATATTATTTGTACAACTAATGAGGCCATTTTATGTCAGTTCCAATTAAGTATCATGTTTTTCTTCATTGCTCCTGACAAACGAATGCATATGTTCTTACTATGATGAATGCTACTGTACACTGCAAAATGCCTGTAATTTCTATTTTTCCATATCCTATATAGAGCAATCTTGCAGACAGAACACATATGTCCCCAATTTTCTCTGATTTCTAAAACCTTCAGTCTCTGAGATCTTCAACCTATTATGGTAATTATCTTGGATTTTTCCAGGCTCAATTAAGGACTCTTGCTCATGACATTTTATAGCTGATTAAGTAAGACTAGCTATTGACAGTGGGTTTGGTAGTGACACCCATTTAAAACACATACACAGCATTTAAAAGCATTTTTCTTCTCCGCATGAAAAACAAAGACATTAATAACATATGAACTAAAGCAAGAACAAGACTTTGAACAAAAATGAGGCAAAAGACATGCCAGAGGAGCTTGGGAGAAAACTTTTTTGCCATTCATATTCTTTGGGTTTTGCTCTCACGCTCCCCAAAGTCTCCTGTCAGTAAACTCATGCATTACTGAAGTGTTGAATCTTTTCAATTCTGTGATGTAAAATGTTACTTCCTGTGTTGGTTAAAGAAAGTCAGTCAAAAAGAGAGTGGTCTGCTATTTTTCTCAAAGATAGTTGCATAAAGAAGGTATTTCCAGCTATTTCTTTACTTGAAATGGTAGCTCTATTTTGTGCATATATATGTTTGTTCACACACCTCATAAATTTGAACAATCACAATATTAATCTGCTTCAAAACATGGAAAATGTGGATGAACTTCTTTGTTTAAAAAAAAAAAAAAGGGAAGGGGGGAATCTGACATTGTTTTCATCAAGATTACTGACAAAATCCAGCTATAAAAAGGAATTTAAAATAAATTAGTTGCAAAAACCTCAGCCTCAGCACACCTGTTCTTAAACGTAGAGCTATGTCTTGCCAAGGAAGTGATTAGAAGCAAAGGTTTTCAAATTTTCAGTGAAAAACGAAGCAAAACAAAACAAAGGAAACAAAACAAAATGCTGAGGAAGTACCAATTCATTTTTTTCTCACCTTCCAGCAATATTTTGTCTATGCACATCTTTGCTGAGAGGCTGCAATTCTGCAGTCTCTGGAAACTCATTACTTGCATAAAATAGTAAAGTGGAGATAGGCTCAGCTTGTTTAGTCCTTTTTGTAATATCCTCAGCATACAAAATACATATAAGCTTGTTGTATGCCACACAGTGCATTATGTTTCGTACAGTGAGAGTCCCTAGAGAAATTTGGGAAATTACAGCAACTAGTCTCCATAGAATATCTGTCATGACTCTAAAAAAATTTATGTAACCAGATGATTAGGGTGCAAATATCAAACTTGTAATGCCTGAGAAAGAAACCTGACTTTTTCTTGGCTATATTAATTTGCACTGGTTTACAAAAATGCATAGATTAACCTGTGGATGAACTTCTAATTAAGTACCACAATGCTAACCTTCTCCAGTCTTGGCACAGGTCTTTACAAATCAAGAGAGCAACAAAGTTTCACCACAAAACTTCATATTAGGGTTAACATATTATTCAAGAACCCCTTCTTTTCCTCTTTTCCCCTTTTCTCTTTTTCTTTGTGACATTCTTCTCTTTCATGCTGCTCCCCTGCAAAAAAAAATCTACCCTTTTGATGAAAGAGTCTGAAAGTAAATCTGGCAAATGGGTGTATGCTTATTCAGCCCATTCTGAAATCCCTGCATAGGAGATTCAGTGCAAGAGACTGAAGTAGCACTATGGACAAGGAAAATTATCTTCCTGCTCTATGTTTAAAAAGAGTGGCATGGATACTAGGGTTCCTTCTCTAAAGGAGCACACAGTCAGACAGGGTCTTGGGGTTTGGGTATCTACCTGAACCTTTTGTTCATGGTAAGAAACCATAAGCTTTATGCTCAGAGTGATCCACACCAAACCCCAGAATTTTTACTGTACTAAACCATAAATGCTCACACCAAATTTGTCAAAAAATAAACATTTCTTGGTGCACTCTGTGAGGTGGTTGTGGTTTTGTGGTTTTTGGTTTTTTTTTTGCTTTGGGATTTCTGTTTGTTTTTTTTTTTAATAGAAAGCTGCCTCAGGGTGTTCCATGACAGACAAGGTGAGCTCCCACTTGTGCTGTGTGATGGAGTAAGCAGAAAGCAACACCCACAGCACAGCTTCATGCAGCCCCATGCTGCTGGCAGTAGTTAGGTGCAATTAATTTAGGTTGATCCAAAGGCTTAAAATAGCTACCTTTCCTTACAAAGATGTTTATTGCAAAGGTATGGTTGGAGGAACTTGCTGTGATTACAGATATGACAGACTAATAGCTATTCCTGTGTATAAATTCAGGGAATTGGAAATGAAGAAAGGACAACGGTGAAGGAAGTCTTATGATTTAGTGTCACAAACAGGAGTGCCAGACACAGTGGAAAAATCTGATAGCATATGTCTTTCAGTAAAGAAATAAGACAGGTTTTGCAAATAAACTGTTTAAAGAAATATAGACTGGAGAGAAAATATATCAAGGACAAAAACAATTGCTCAGAGACAGTAAACATATTATTTTAAAATAGAAAATACATAAATTATAGTCCCTAAACATATCCCATTTAATACGTTAGGAAAAGAAGATGAGAAAACAAATCAAGTATTTGCAGCTTTCCTAAGACAGCTTAACGTGTTTGAAGCTGACAGTTACCTAGAGCAGAGAATTACATTCATTTGCCAGACCATTAATTCACCAGAGTTTGCAGAATCCTCTTGTGATCACATTGGGAAAAAAATTACACTTAATTAAGGAAATATCATCTGGTTGTTAGGGCGACACCCAGTCTCCAGACCATAATGCGTTTCATAATACATGCTGTCAAGTCCATTCATATTCAACTTATTTAGCTGTAGAAGACAACAATGTCTTGCATCAGATGTTGCCATCATATTAAAAGTAATTTGATTTTTTTCAGCCTATAATAGGTATTTGTTGATAAACATCCACTTGGCAACTGGCAAAGGCTACAGCAAACATATTTTTCATCTTCATCTGTTTGGATGTCTGATTTTACTGAGTTTGTAAATTGTATAGAGAGGCAGCCTAGCATGGTAAAATACTACAGCTTAGTTGAAAAAAAAGGTAAAATAATTTATGATGAGGCTTATGCCACTGTCTTTGCCAAAACAAGTAGCTGGCATGGCAATTATTTTAGGTCTGCCCGCTTGCCTCAGTACGATTAAGTTTTTTTTATAGTTCCTGCAAGAAACTGGCTACTATAATGACTTTCAAATTTGGCAAGATATTCTTGGCATATGATTTGTCATCCAATTCTGTCAACACTGTAGTGGCTTTAAAATAAATTAAGATTAACAGGACAAGTATTAAGAAATCAATTACACAGAAGAAAATGCATGATTTTTGCAACACTGCAGTAAACCCAAGAAAAGTTAATTGACATTTAGACTTCACTTTAATTGAAAGACCTTGCTGTTCTATACTGTTCTAAGCATTATGGACATACTTTTCATACAATAAAGTAAAAGTATTTTCTTCAGAGTATTTTCCAGTCTATAACTTGTAAAGAAAGCAGCCTGGTTTTATGAACTACAAGCACAGTCCACTGCCTGTATGGCAACAAACACATTGAAATCACAGGAAGGTCACTGAATGCAGACTGTTTATTATATTATCTAAAACATCTTTAAGTAATTGCCAATACCAAAAGCCATCAACAGAAATGAAGTTTATGCTAGTGGAATGATACATGCCACCTTATGTGCCTTAAAGGGTGGGAAATTGACATCAGAAATAAAGGAGAGTATTAGAGGGCTTTAGGAACAGAAAGTTCACTGGTTGAGAGATGCACTTGAGGGGCAGTGGAAGGAAGGATTAATTAGTCTAAGCTTTCTAGAATAATGAAATGTTTTAAAAGTTTCTGTTTTATTCCAGTGTTCTAATACTGATATTGAACTTAAGGCACAAATACCAGCTGAATAAATAATTTTTAAAGCTTACAGTAAGCATCTGCTTATTCTACAGTTTAATTTTTATTTATTTAAGAAGTTTTAACAAGTTAAGCAAACTTACAAATTCTGCTTTGTAAATACTGGCCAATGGAAAGCCAAGAAATATTACAGCAGCAAACTTACTTTTCAAATTTGTTTATAGACACATTGTGCAGTTATATAAGCAACAGATCATTCCATCTGAAAAGGTATTACCATTACTGAAAGTAAATTTCTTTATGTTCTCAAGAACATGTTGCTTCTTGAGCTTTTATTAAACTTCAGTGAAAGGATGAGTTTTCTTATACTTATCAGACCAGACGTGTCTATCAAGAATTAATATGGAAAAAACCCAACATGCGTATGCATTTTTGTAGATAAATGTATTCTCTCTACATATTGAATAAACAACAACCATATTTCTATCAGTTTACTGTTCTGTCTAGATTGACTTGTCTCATTTCCTTAGGGCTGCTTCTTACAGGCAGCAGAAAAGATAAGGTTCCCTTGTCAGAGCAGTGAGCCTGGTAAAGTCGTAAACTGTCTGTTGGGAGGCCAAACTTCCATGACTACAGAAGGAAGACTAAAGGTATCTCTCTGTCCTCTGTCATCAGCTCTGCTGGGGATAGTTGTTGATATTCCATTAAAACTTCCTATATTTCAAAAGCAAAGAAGATTAATTTTATACTTTTTCTCCTTTCTCAATTAAAAGTTGCCAATTGCCTTGGCAATTTCTAGCTGATCAGAGATTAAATGACTATTTGAGTATGGCAAGAAAGATCAAAAAACATCAGGTAATCATGTCCATTTTGCAGATCTCAAGGTTTGGTTTCATTTCATTACATTTTTGAATTTAAAAGCTTGCTAAAAATGGGGTAAAGTGAGCAGGAAGCCCAAACCCTGCACTAAATTTACTTTAACCCTGGAATGGCCACCCTGATTCAGACTTGCACAAACTCTGAATCATGGTTCTGTGGCAAGTACTGGACCACAGCTTCATATTGTAATATTTCTAATCTTGAGTATAAATTAAAATTCTTATCTGACATCACCTTCATCTGCTAGTTGAATCTGCTTGGATCAATGGACACATTTGCTTTCCTTTTCTCATTTTTTTTCTGTATTTTTGTGAACTTCTTTCCTCAGCTGAAAGGATATGTCCAAGAGAGTAACTACCCAGATGTAACTGCTATTAAAGGATAAAGAATTCAATATAGTGTGGTAAATAAAAAAACCAAAAGTGATCCTTGTGTATGCACCACCTTTGCTACAACAGCCAAGGGTTTTGATATGTTTTTTCCCCCATTGTCCTTCTTGCTTTAAATCTATGTCCTGTCTCCTAGTTTGAAATACAGCTTTTGATAACATACAGATGCTAGCCTATATGTATAAATATAGATTAAAAGGATATACAGACAGAAGCATCAGGAGATCAAGAAAACCTGATTGATGGTAGAGAAAGAGTTTTATATCATTAACTGTGTGCACAAGTAAAGCAATACCTGCTACTATATTGGAACTGGTTAACAAATGTAGTACATCAGGGAGTACCACTGTGATATTATGTCAGCAGTTTATTCCTCCACTAGGGTTGAGAAAACAAAGAGTTTCATAGCATACAGCTAAAGGGACTTAAAGAAAAGAGATAGTATTTCTATTGCAAACAAGAAGTTGCCTGTGTCACTCAACCCTTTAAGAGTCTTTTACATGGTGACTTAAATCTTTCCACCCAAAAATAAAGCCTCAAGAGAAAGGCCACTGAGCAGGGCAATATTTATGAAGGGAAAATATACCTGGATTGCTACAGGGATGCCCCTCTTTGCCTTTACTATCTACACATGCAGGCTGAAATGCAAGCTTACAGTCTCTGTTTGGACTTTGAGAGAAACAGGAGTTTTCATACCACTCTTCTACTTGCCCCAAGAACATAATATAATCACTGGTGCTCTGTGCCTGAGTAAAAAGGTGTAGTTTTTCTGGGGCATCTTAAGAGGATAGAGCCCACAGCAGGCAGGAAATGACCTCCTGCAGTATGGCACTTATTCCAGCAAGTGTTGAAGAATGCAGAGAGGCCATAGAGAGCTCTCGATCTCTCTTCTGACATATTCTAGAGGGCACCAAGAAGTAACTTCTTTTGTTTTCTTCCTACTGTTCAGTTTATAGGTGCACTTAGCTATATGCTGGCTCCTTATATCCAACAGTGCTTTTCCTCTGTCAAGAACAGCCATTGCTAATATAAGCATTCTCCCAAAATACACGTAAGGCTTAGCACCCCCAAAAGACAAAGATGAAACACTGAGGTTGTCATTTGCCTGGGACATAACTACAGGAATATACTGAAAATCCTTCTTTTGTATTTCCCACTATCAGATTTTACAAAAAAATATCCAAAGGTCTTCAATCCATGTAAAAATATTCTGCTTTCATAATCTTGACGCTACTACTGAAAACAAATCTGAATCTGTATTTCCCACACAGAACTTCTGATCTAATAAGAAAATTCCTTAGAATGAAGGTGATGAGACATTGGAACAGGTTGCCCAGATATCCATTGGGACAGGTTGCCCAGTGGATATCCCTTCTCTAGAAGTGTGCTAGGACAGGTTGGATGTGGCATTGAGCCACCTGATCTAGTGGGACGTGTCTGGGCCCATGGCAGGGAGATTGGAACTAGATGAATGGTAAGGTCCCTTCCAACCCAAACTCAAACCATTCTATGATTGCATAATTCTGTGATCTATACCTGATTTGTATGTGACACATACTAAAGTGCTCTGCTTGGCAATTCTATTCTGTTTATGTTCTTACAGATATTTTGTGATGTAGACTAACTTCTTCTGTGGTTGTCTCCCAGTGACTGATATCCATACTCATAAATGGGAATCAGAAGTCATGGAATCATAAAATCTTTTAGGTTGGAAAAGACCTTTAAGTTCATCACTCCCAACCATAAACCTAGCACTGCCAACTCCACTGCTAAACCATGTGCCTAAGCACCATGTCTACACATCTTCTAATTAACTCCAGGGATGGTGACTCAACCACTTCTCTGGGAAGCCTGTTCCAATGCTTGATAACCCTTTTAATGAAGAAATTTTTCTTAATATCCAATATAAACCTCCCCTGGCACAACTTGAGGCCATTTCTTGCTGTCCTATCATTTGTTACATGGGAGAAGAGACCAATACCCACCTTGCTATGACCCCCTTTCAAGTAACTGTAGGGAGTGATAAGGTCCCCCCTCAGTCTCCTTTTCTTCATACTAAAAAACCCCAGTTCCCCCAGCTGCTTCTTATAAGACTTGTGCTCTAGACCTTTCACCAGCTTTGTTGCTTCAGAGTCAGATCAGAGTCTTTACTGTAGTGAGGGGCATGAACCGAGCGCTGTATTCAAGACTGAGCCTCACCAGTGCCAAGTACAGGGGGACAATCACTTCCCTCATCCTGCTGACCACACTACTTCTGATACAAGCCAGGATACTACAAACCTTCTCAGACACCTGGGTACACTGCTGGCTCAAATTCAGATGGCTGTTGATTAACATCTCCAGGTCCCTTTCTGCCAGGCACCTTTTCATTCACTCTTTTCCAAGCTTATAGCATTCCATGGGGTTGTTGTGACCCATGTTAATGACCTGACACTTATCCTTGTTGAACCTCATACAAGTGGCCTCAGTCCATCAATCCAGCCTTTCCAGATCCCTCTATAGAGATTTCCTACTCTGTAGCAGAACAACAGTCCCACCCAATTTGGTGTCATCTGCAAACTCACTGGGGGTGCACTTGATGCTCTTGTCCAGATCACTGATAAACATATGACAAACACATTAGAGAGAGCTAGCACCAACACTGAGCTCTGGGGAACAGCACTTGTGACCAGCTGCCAACTGGATTTAACTCCATTCACCACAACTCTTTGGGGCCAGCCAAACAGCCTCTTTCTCATTGACTACTTTTTCTTAGTGTTAGAATGGAGTTTCATCTATTGCAGCTAAATCCAAACAGTATTTCCTCTCCAAACAGTTCTGATCTGTTCCCTTCCATCATGCCTATAACCAAATATGAAATTTATTTGATGGCACATTCATGTTCTATCACGGTACAACACAATTAAGTATGAGTCAGCACCAGTGTTTAACCTAAATTTCTACTTCTCTGCCTTACTGGGTCCAAATGAAACTTTCAAAAAGGATACCACATTTGCATCCTCAATAATCTGATCTTACATATCTATATATATATTTATATACACATATATACACAAATATTTGCATATGAGAAGGCAAATGACATCGCCATTTCTCTCACACCCATTCAAGCCACTGTTTTTTCAACATGTAGATAATTTTTTTGATGTCTGAAACTCCCAGTTCAGGATTTATTATGATTTATTATTAAAACTAGATGCAACAGTGACAGGTTTTTAAACTTATTTATGAGCAACATTTATTAGACATCGAGAAAAAGCTTCTGTTACTGGTTGAAAACTCTTATTTTACCTAGGGAAATATGCTCAAAATACAAGAAAAGCAATAGAAGAAAATACAAATAAATGAACAGAAGACTTTCTTTCAGAGCTTGTGCTTGAATACAAAGGAGCAGAGGAGGTTAGTGGCATGAGAGCCCATAGGGCATGTTTAATTTGGTAAGACCTTGTCCTTCCTTGTGTCTGAAGACATCTGGGCAAGGGGAGGCAGCCCTCCCTCTCTGTGTGTCTCCATGAATTCATGACAGCAGACAGTGGATCAGACCAAATGTCTGAGATGCTTTACTGTTGATCTCTGCTTTTCTGATGAGATTTGGTACATAGGTTGTTTGCCAGGCACAGAGAGTAGCTAACTTGGCTTGGGCAGGAAATGTCTGTGACATTTCTTCTATGTGCACTTCTAGCTTTGACACTGCATTGGTCAGTGACAGGACAGCAGCTATGATCTGCAACAGATGTGCTGTGTTTCATTTCCTGCCCCAAACCAGAAGGAACACACATCATAGCTGCAATCTATGAGCTGTGCTGGAAGAAAAGATTCACTCATTAGAAGGACAAACACAGACAGTGGGACACATTAGAAATGCTGAGGAACTGAGTTTCTCAACAAGTGAGAAAAACCCAACCAAATGAAAAGCAGTTGACTAATATAACCCTACATATCCACCAGAGGCAAGATGACAAAACGGCATCCTACACAACTGAAGTCAGAGGAAGACAGCATGGCTGTGCCTGGTGTTACATTGAGGTGCCAGGGTGGCAAAGAGTTGAGTGCTCCTCTGTGAGATCTTTAATCTCTGCGAGGACAAAGAATGGTCAAGGGATAAGCAGATATCCAGATGTCTAATGGTTAGCTAATGGCTAGCTTAAATGTCCTTCACTCCACACTTTATTGTATTTTAAAAGGAATGAAAATATTGAATAAAAGGACTTTAAAACTGACCCTTGTGAGTAAAACTTCATTGTATAAGCGGTCCAGATACTCTAAGACATGAGAATTTTAAAAAGGTGTAAGTTTTGGCTATTATTAAGCTAAAAAGAAAAAAAGTAAATAACTGATCCAGTGAGGATTATTTATTCTCTTTTTAATATATCTGTACTGATTAAGACTGACTTAATTGATATATTTTTCCTTTTATATTTTTGTCCAGATAAAGTAACTTTTGTGCTGAAATCTTCCTTATGAAGTTTCAGCTTAGAGCACATTTTTACAGCTGAGTTATTATCCTTAAAATATGAGTTCATAGTGGAAATGCTGGCAGCCCTCTTAACTATTGTATAGCAGTGAGCACAGCTGTAATATGTTAAATATGTTGGAAGCACATGAGGGGAAGAGAGTGGCTCAGAGGACTGGTAATAGAATAGGGAGTCTCAGTGCTGGGTCACTGGGTTCAGTCATTGCTGAAACTGAAAGTCATTATCAAGCTACAGCTGTTCAGTTATGTCCAGGCATCAGCTACCCGCAGAGAAAACCCCATCACAAAAATACATTAGCACAACTGGTGATGTCCACCAACCTTCCCAATGATTGTGAAAGGTGAGGGGATGCATCTCCACAACTGCATTCCACAGGTTAGCTCCTAGATGAAGAGCACTAAGGACACAAAAGGGAGAGGCTTACATGGCCACTGCCCTGCACTGCAGAGGTCTGCAGGGGGTGTTCATCACCAGCCTATTGCTACCTTGTCTTTTCAGGGCACTCTTCTATCAAAAAGTTGTTAACCACTGAAGACAGATCCTGAAAAAGCCCATTTTCCACATTAGCAAAGACACCATATCCAGCCCATCACATTACCAATTTGAGAGGAACTCTGGTGACACTGGTTGAATTAAGGCAGAAAGCAGATGACAAAGTACTTTCCCAGTTCCTCAGTTACGCTGATGCCTAGAATGAACAGATACTTTATTATTACCTCTCTTTACAATGATAGATGGTAACCCCTTGAAATTTGTATGAAGTTATAGTCCATTTCAACCTAGCCCCCCCAAAAACCTGTCAATTTTTGCATAAGCAGATGAATGCAGAGTTCTGCATTACTAAGACTCAGGTTGCCTGCTCAAGTGCAGCCTTTTGTCATAAACCAAACTAGCCAAAGCAATGTCAGCAAATGAAGCCCAAGTTTGACGTAGAAGTTTTCTAATGTGAATGGATTTATTGGTGCAAATGAGGCAAGTTGCTCTTCTCTCATTCACAGTTATCCATACATGCAACATATATCTCTATAAAATGCTTTAAGATTATTATAGTTTTTTGGTTCGCCACCACTCACTCCCAGTCACTGCATAAGCTCAAGAGAAAGCACAGCAGTCAGACTCTGACACATGATGAAGACATTTCTCCTCCTTTATGGCTTTATGTCCTCCAGACAGAGTCTGATATGAAGAATTTTAGGTTGAAGTCAAAGATGTTCCTCTGGGCTGCTACTCTTAATATCTTTCAGTTGTCTGAATATTGCAGAGATGCTCAGTTTTCTCAGGAAAAAAAAAAATCTTTATGTCTGCTTTATTTTCTCTGGCATCTAGAAATCAAACTGCCATTGTGATCAACACTCATTTCAAAAGTCCAAAGGATGAGCTCTGAAAGAGCAATTCAAAAACAGTCAAAGTCTTTTTCTAAAGCATACTCTTGCACTTACCCAACAGAATTCTTTTTTTCCGGCTGCAAGTCACCTGACTAGGACCTGCCTGCTACCAAATTCTGCTGTGAAAATGTCTCTGGTAATGTAAAGTACCTTGTTTGACTGCCAGAGAAAAATAAGTTGGTGGCCCACCACTACTGTGGTGAATGTACCAGTGACCCAAACTGGATGGCCAGCCTTCTGGGCAGACCAGATTAGGCAGCTGAGATTGATGTGAGTCCAGAGAGATGTCTTTTACATGAAGGTAAGAAGATCTCTATCTTTTGGAGAAATAAATCATAGTATACGCTAGAGAAACAAAAGCTATCTGGACAGTATGCACATATTGCTGAGATGAGCAGCAAATTATTTGGAAAAAACATTCTGAGGGAAAATAAAAAAATTCCTCTGAATTCAGGTCACACTTGGAACATAATTGTCACCAAAAGAATGAAAAAAATTGGAGCTGTCAAAATGCAATGTTCCCACCATATTTCAAAATGACATGCCATTTCAGAATTTATTTAAATTTGAAGGGGAAAAAAAGCTTAAAATTTGTTCAATAACCCAGAAATGAAAACAAAAAGATTATATATACTTTGTCTTTGTTCTTCTTCTCCCCCTCTCCCAGCTCGCTAAGTTCCCTCCTGGAGTGGAATCAAAACAACATTTTCACAACTTTTTCCATGTCACTACCCTCTGCCTCTGCACATTTTCACTTCAAGTTAAGTTTTAGAGTTATTATTTGAGTCTGGCTACACAGGCAAATTTTATTATTCACAGAGTACTATATATGTAATAGTCTTGTCAGTCCTAGCCAGAGTCAAAGGGTAGCCTCAGAGGAAGAGGAAACAAGAAATATTGAAAGGAAGATAAATAGGAATGAGATGATAGGCAAATGGGTAATACTCCCATATTTTCTTGAGAGCTGTGTGGATAGAAAAAAGAGCACTATAATTAATTCCAGAATGATGGGGAGTTGAGGGCTGGACTCTGTGCACTGCATGCTTGTGAATCTTCATTCCATGTGTACCCCCTTCCTCCCAAAACCAAACAAACCCTTGTTTTGTCTTTGACATCAAAAGACACAAGATAACTAACAGCAGATGTTCCGATAAACTCCAGTAGAGACCAACTTCTTGGCAGCCATATTTCTGTTGTGCAGTGGTTTTTACAGGCGCACAGAAAATCCAATTGTGGGAGCAAAAAGTACATGAATGGTTTTCTGGTAGTATTTCTTGTGGCATTTTCTGGTACTATTTCTACTATCAAGGAACTGCAATATCATGAATGACCCTGTTTCATGGTGTTTCAGCCCTGTGTCACTGCAAGTGATTATAAATACAGGGAAGTAATGCAGAAATGCACAAGCTTTAAGAATAAAATTGGAACAAGATGACAAGTTTTTAGCAGAAGCCATTTGCCTTTTCAATTATTAAAATCTCCACAATGCAACAATTATTGTAATACACAGATCTCAGTTTAGTGAATTTTGGAAAATTTGGCCCGAAATCTAGGCCCCACTGAAATCAATTAGAGTTTTGTCACCAACCTGAACGCTACCAGGGTTTTGCTTTGCTTAATACTCAGAAATAGAAGCCAAACTCTACATTACTATGCAGGTATCCAACAGATATTTTATACCACGGTTTGTCATTAATTAATAATCCCAAGCAGAGATGACTGCTTTTGTTTTCAGAGTCAGACTGTAATTCAGTGATCTTTCTTTTTTTTTGACGACCCAATTTTAAATTTTGTGTTGATTTTATTTTCTGCAGTACTTGCCATACAAGCAGCCTATGGCTGCCTGCAGGTTTGTTTAATCAAGAAACAAAATCTTATTTTATGGCAAGACAGTCATCATGTCTAGAAGCTGGACTAATTAATAAAGATAAGGGCAATGAAACTGGGAACAGGAAGGCGGCAAGTCTAATAACAACTTCCAGTACAAAACCATCTAATAAATACTTGTTATGCGCACTGAGAACAATCCTTAGTCTGAAATGTTGCCATAAATTATTCATATGAAAGTTTTGGACAGTAAACAAATTTATGAAGATAATGATCTCTTCGCAATTCATGAACAAAAGTAGGGGGAGGGGTCAATCCTCATAATAAATTGCAATGTATAAACGCACCAGCTGTAGGCATAAAGTACTGATACAGAGATTTGCTGCAGAAATTTAAAAATAATCCCTGTGTCCTTTCTCCTTCCAGAAAGATAGCTTTGAAGAGCAACTGCAGAGCCAAAAAATTTAGCATATACTCATTTGCTGTTCTTGACCAGAGCACAAATCACAAGTTAGGAATCAAAGCCTTTGGACTATAATGGGTGAATCAAATCAAAACTGTGAGCAGCATTAGCCCTGGTCTGCAAAAAACTAACAGCATGCAAGGATGAAACCTTTGTCAATACGGACCACAAGGGGTTGTTGCAAGTTTGGGAAACACTGGTGTACATTTTTGTTTGATGTACCAAACAGCCTTTCCTCAATTGAGACTCCATACTAAGAGGCTAGGAAGTTTAAAAAGCTGAATGAATTTCACAATGGCAAAACATACATCCAGTGCATTTATTTAAAGGCTGAGGCAACTGATGAAAGGGAAATAAAAATCTGATGAGGAGAAAAAAAAATTAGACTAGAATCTAGACTCCCCCAGGACATCTTCTTATGCTTTGTATCCTCTGTACTGACAGACAACATATTTGCTTTCTAGCTAATTACCAAAAAGACTAAAATTTTACATCTTTGATGTGTATGAGATCAAAGAATATTAGAAAATAAAAGTAAGATTAACATAATTGTCTTGTACAGCTATAATAAACTATGACTATGTATAAAATCAGACACCCTGCTCATCAGGAAAGCATAAAGTAGAATCAATTGAATTTAACAAGAATCGTGTTTAGCTTTGCTTCCTCAGCAGCTTCTCATCTCTCTGACACCTACCAATGGATCAGACATTCAAAACCAGGTAAGATGCCCTCTCCCAATGGCCCATCTGACACTGAGATGCACAGGAGTGCCTGTTTCATTTGTTGAGCCCTTTTTTTTTTTTAAAAAAAAAAAAAAAAGTAGCTGTCTACTGAAGACACAACAGGCCCTCTACAGGGAAAGAATTAAAGAATTTCAAGGTCAAAAATCACATATCACTACTACTTACTTGATCTAAAATATTAACTTCTATTTCTTTCTTTTACTAAAGTTGTCTTCTTTGTGTGCACACACAGACTGGGAATCAGCCCAAAGTATGGACCATACTTTGGCAGTGCAGCCTTTTTCTACTATGCATATAGTCCTCATCTATCAAATCTGTTTGCTAGTTAGAATACACACGTTAGAGGGAAAAAAAAAAAAAAAGAAAAAAGGAACTGGTGCTTTGGTATATATTTGCATCTAACTCATTCTTAGCCTGGCTAAAACACTGTGTTAGGAGTATTGTGTTTTTCTCTAAACTGTCTACAAGAACAATACTGCTCTGTTATAAATGATAAACACCTGGCTTTGACTGATCTGTCTTCAACCTCTATACACAGAGTGTTTTTGCTTACTCCAGAAGGATCTACTATTCCCACTTCCTCATCAGCTCAGCTGTGAGAAATAAAAAATAAAATCAAAGGTAGCCAAAAGTAACTGCCTCCTAAGAGTAAAATGGGGTGGGAACATCTGGATCACTTCTGCTCATTAAGGTGATGTGAAGGGTTTACTTCTGGCTAGGAGTTGTAAGCTACTCCTCAGAGCAAAACCATTTTGACAGTTTTATTTGTCATCAGGTGGCAATGACAATGAAAAACATCTACTGCACTTCAAGACAGCTGGTAATAAAGCAGTGCAGGGAATGACTGACAGAATAATAGTTATTGTACCACTGTAGCTTCTAAGTTTTTACAGCCACTCAGCTGGAATTGTACCACTGTATTAAAAGTGGTTTAGGGTATAAAAAACATTTGGTACAGAAGGGTTTCCTTGTTGCTGTATCAGGAATCAGAGTAACAAAATTCAGGAAAAACATGTCTTTTGCTTAGTTGAATTTAGGTATTTTTACTGTGTGGTTTTGCTTTAGTTCACACAAGGGCGAGCCTGAAAATGTTTCCTTGCTGACAACCTTTTCATTCAGCACCCTTACAAGCAGCTCCCAACAAATCGCAGTGTTCAAAGGCACATTGTTTTTGTTTGTTCTCATTGTAACAGATGTTTTGTATCATGTACTTCAACGAACTAATTCATCTGCAAAGGACCGCCTACTCTGGCTGGTGTGCATCCAGCTGTGGAGATAGCTCAAGTGTCATCTGTGGCCACTTTCATTCCATTCTTCTGATCTCACAGGATCTCAGTGACCGCATCCAAGCCCATAAAAAACAAACAGACCTGAGAACATCCTTTTAAAAAATTTCCAGCGGAGGAGTAATGCTACTCCAGGCAGGAAGCCTTTCTGGAAAGAATGTAACTGGTGCTGAAGGAAGATTCACTCAGCTCTGGAAGTCTCTTCCAAAATATGCTTCTTTTATCATATGAACTACTTAGTCGATATTAAGAGGCACCAGAGCAATGTCGTGTGATTTTGATGGAGCAGAGAGCTTCTGACTAACTCAGAAGTGGCCATATCAATTAGCCAGAGCATGAGGCAATCAATCACCACTTCTCTAAATGTGCTGAGCTTCCATTAGGAGTTGCATATACTGTGAGGCTAGATCATCTCAACAGACTGAGCACTTTTATATACTGTGGGTCTGTAATATATTTCTGAAGTGGAAACAAAATCAATCTGCTATGGAGTGGAAGCATATCCCATTAATTGATGTGGACCAAGATTAAAAAGAATTAGTGGATAAAAAACAGCCTGCATCTGTAAGAAGTCAATTACTGCTTTCTTGAAAGTGGCCAAATAAAACATACAATATCATAAAGAATAGACTTTCTGAAAATGTCTTCTAAATCAACTGGGATCACTACATCACAGGCCAAAACATGCCTGGGATGGTACAACTGTTCCTTGATTAGCTTCTTTAGAAGAAGCAACAAGTCATCCTCTGAATTTGTTAAGAAGTTACCTGCAGTTTCCCACAGGAAATAAGTAGTTCCTGCTAAGATCCTGATCATACAATTCAATATCAGATCCACTGGGTTTGCTAATTACTTTCAAACTACTTAGGCAAGTCACCCATTAAGAGGAAATGATTCAATTGCAGATCCACTGAACTGAGAAACTAGGTGACCAAAACTCCTTGTGGAGCTTGAATTATTCACCTGTGCAGGAGGGCTCACAATATGTCAAAGCAAGTAGATAATTTTGGTTTAGAGAGGCAGCTATATCTGTATTTAATTAGACAGCTTGTCAGGATCTTTAATATTGTACAACACCAATTATCGGAATATTTCAAAAACATTTCAGAAGCCTTTGAAAACCTTCAGGAGAATTAAAGACTTATATCAGTCATCACAACTGATTTATCACTTTTAGGAAGTTGCATTCAAAGTCTCCTAGATCTACAGAGAAAATTCTAAAGCTCCCTGGCAACTGTCCTATATTTTAGAGAAGAAGATTCACCTTTTCACTTCCAATCAACCACCTTTGCTATGAACTTGCCATTTGGGTGCACCTATGGGTCAGCTGATGCAGGGTTTAAGCAGATCATCGCAGAAGGCCTGAACAGCTCACTGCAGCTCATGACATTTACTGTAGTTCCTTAGTCGGAAATTGAAATTCCATTAAGACCTTATTTAGACCTCTAAGAACAATTCCAATGCAGTCTAGTGTTACATCACAGTATCTTAGACAAACACGTTGCTTTTTCTTTGTATCATACTTCAGCAAGAGCAACTGTAGTGATGCTAATGACTTAGCTGTGCCATGAACAGATAAAATACAAGGTGACAGGGTATATACAGAAGCCCCATCTCCTAGGGGAAGGTATCCTTTTTGTAAGCCACCATAGTATTTTGTGAATTGTAGTAGTGAAGGAATGCAGAGGAACTTCTTTGGAACTGGCTATAAATTGTGGTCCTGCCTCTTCACACTTCTCTGGCACTGCCAAGTCTTTATGCGTGCATCTCAGCAAGTCAAAGGCACAGGGAGTTTCCAACATTGGCTAAACGGACTCAGTCACAGTCAAGCTGGACAGTTTCACATTAATGTGCACCGACATCATAGCAAATAATTGACTGATGTTACTTAGGGTGAAAATGGATGCCTGTCACAAGGATATTTTGGGACTTTTAAGTCTTTGTCTGCCACACATTCTACCCTACTGATGATTCTGTTGTTGCCTGGCTTGGGCTCCCACTTTGGAGCATGTGATAATGACAGACATCTTTCTCGGAAATGGAGAAAATACTTCTCAGAGTGAGACTCCTGTCCTTTAGAACATATAACAAAAAAGCAACGTCTGTGATATACCTAGGGCTTATACTGGATATTGGAATGATTAACTTCGAAGAGTTCCATCACTTCTATTTATCCACAAAAATTTTACCAGCACAAAAGAGTTAATATAGCCTTTTATTCTGTGAAAAGACCACAAAATATAGCAGAAGACCTGTTAAACATTATGCCAGCTTAGTCAAGAATATGAAAGGGAAGAGCTAGGCATAGTCTCATACTTCACCTGACACAATAGGAATTATGACATGCTCTTATACTTCTTCACTTGTCTGTTGAACAAAATGATGAAAGGAGGCTAATAAGGATTTGAATACATTGCGTACTGGATAGTCAAGCAGATTTCATCACAAACAAATCATGGCTAACCACCATAGCTCACGGTGTCAAAGCCATGAGTTGTGTCACTGATTTTTAACTGGAAGTCAGATCTGAATGGCATGTAAAACTCCAGAAAGAATGACAAATTAACACAGCTGAACATCTACTCCCTGTGTGAGTAAGTTCTCTTAGACTATGGTACATGAAACTCCTCAGGTTCTACTGAAAAAATCTCTACAATGAACTCTGCTGCCTTACAGCAAAAAAGCTTCATTTTTTTTTTTTTTTCCTGAATGGATGACAGTTACATACATTGATCTATACCTGTGAAAAAATCTGTGGTTGTTATACATGGAAGTACAAAGCTCAGAATCTGAAACACGTGCACATCACCTATCTACGCAATCCTGGCAAAAGGTTTCTCAGTGTTATAGCAGAAGCTGAACTTTGTCACCCTTAAGGATAAATGGTCTGGCTATACTATCTTGGAAAGTAGATGCAAAAAAAAGGAAAGGGCAAAGCTAGTATGGAAGGTCTGGGAGACACTCCAGGGAAATCACATGTGCCTATAAGATGAACTCTGGCATGGCTGAAGATAGGTTTTCCAACTCTCAGCACTACACCCAAACTCTGTCTGGGCAGCATTAATAGCACCAAAACTACCTTTTCAAGACCCTTCCTCCCCATGACCTTACCTTAAGCAAATGCCTAAAATTTGTGCTAAAGACTCTTCATGTTAAAATCCGCATGCCCACAGTGCTGAACACCTGTGAAGATTTAAGATGAAATCTTATAAAATCAGATAGAAAGTGGAGGTTAAAGATGAGAACTGGATGTTACTGTCTGTAGAAGGCAGCATGAAACTGGGAATTGCACAGGTATTGCCCTTCAAATTCTTGATCTTCCTGTGCTTCTCCTGAGGGAACACCTGGCCTGTTGCAGATTTAGCATTAATGATGAGTGGCTTTACTTGCTGAACTTGGAACAGGAGTTAGGGAGGGAGCTAGTACAGCTTTGCTGCTTCCACAGATAGGAATCAGTCTCTTCTTCACAGGACAAATCAGTGCTGCATCTGCAGTCTATCAGAAACACTCACACTACTCCTGACAAATGTCCACCCCCTCCTCCCCCTGAAGGAAGGCCTGTGACAAGCACCAGAAGACACTCATTGTATCAAACATTTGAAGTAAGTACACCTACAGCAGTCCTTTCTTTTCCACAGAAGTGACAAGACCCGCCAAGCAGAACAAAACATCAGTGATGTAGCACGTATAACCACACTGTTCCCAAAATACTGCAGTTGCTCCTGGCCCACTGGAAATGGGAGGTAGCCATAAGAAGTTGCAGCATTGTGGATGGAATTTACTTCAGCTTTACCATGGCAGGTCTCTCCCTCTACCTGCCAATGGAAAATGACTCCAGCCTCATCTCCTTCAGATGTGGGACAGCTGTAAATGTGACACCCACCCTTTTGGCTAGAGGCGGGCGACAGACCGATAATTTCCAAAGCTGCAAGCAGGAGTTTTTTATTGATGGTGCTAAAGAGGAAGGCTATCAAGCTGGGAGCTGACACAGACTCACATCCTGTGTGGATTGGGCAAAGAGGGGGTTCATAATGATTTGCAGATTGCTGTACTGGAAAAGTACAAAGGCTGTTTGAAAGCAGGCTTTTTGCTGTGTGAATCATGTGCAATCCTCTTGTCCCACCACAGAGATCAGTAATAGGGTGTCAACCCTGTGACCTTCAGCTTGGAGCTGAAGAAATTATCCAAGTTACCCTGCACTGAGCCCTGTAGGAGGATTCTGCACATGTCTGTGAGTTATACAGCTTTTCAGACATCTGATAATGAGTAACTCAATTGTCTTCCTGCTTTGGGATGTGTGAGTGGTGTGTGAAGGGTTACACCTGGGATTTTGGATAATTGTTAGAGATAGGGCTCTCCTGGGCAAGAAGGCTTGCAATGATGTTAAAAAGTCTTCCAGGTAACTTATTCAAAAGGTATGGAGATGGAAGGCTATACAGTAGAAATCCTTTAACTAGGTACACTCAAGGCTGTAGTGAAGTAATAAGTTATAAAGGAATAACAAATTACATTCAGAACATGGTTAGCAGTGAAATTTCTAGCCCACTTTCTTTTTAAAAATAGGCATTTTGATAAGAAAGCCTGTCCTGCTGGATGTGCATCTCTCATTGGCAAGTAGTCCAAAATAATACCCTTTCAGTGGTTTCACTAAATAACAAGTCGGCACTCCTTCAAAATTCTTCAGACTGTTACACAACTCATTCTTCATCAATCCACTATGAAACAGTCAAAGAATGATCACTGTTTAAACTATTATATTTCACTATTTGGTTTTGCAATCATGTAAGAAAGAGGTTGATACCACGCCCTCAGGAATGTTGCAGATACCACTGATTCATAACAGGAAGCTTTCTGGCACACACTGTTGAATGCATGGACTGAGACTGACTTTATTCCAAATTTACACCAGTTTGAGAGGAAAACAAGGCCAGGAGGCTACAACCTGAAAACTGTAATTAAGCAGTCACTCCACTTCACTTAAGTAAGAATTAAATCAGTCTAGAGAAGAACCACATTATTTGATGTAGATTTGCCTCTGTACTGCAAAGTTTAAGTCAATACTACACTCTTTATAAAGACATCTGAACTGAAACCAAGGTATTTTATCTAATAAAGAATTAATGGTAAATACTGTTAGACTCAACTGCATTCAATATTACTTGCGAGATCTTGGATTTTTCTAACTTCTAGGATGTCAAATCACAGTGTACATTCATACACTGATATAAAAAATCCCCACTCTCTCTGGAAAAATAATTTAAAAATAATTATGTTATTAAGATGCTTCACCACTTACAGTTGAGGAGGTGTTAATTAGGCAGCTGCTTACTCAGACACCTCCATAAATATATCAGGAATGAACACAGAAGAAAAAAAAGATGACAAAAAAAAAAATCTACATCTAGAGGGCAGGAGATTTGTTGAAAATGTATCTGAGACTTTGCAAATGATATTGAAACACCTAACAAAAAGTTTCTCACGCTGATAAATGAAAAACAAGGACAGAACCCAGAGCTGGGCTCCCCATGTAGTGAGGATGGGTTATATATTAAAAGTAATTTAAAAGTAGACCAAATGCAACAAGAGCACTGCTTCAATTTCCTACATGAGCTATTAGACAGCAGAGGCAGATTTCTGAGAAACAGAATTTGGGCAGAGGAATGAATACAGTCAAAGGAGATGAAAAACACAGAGAAGTCACTGAATTCAAGGTGCAGGTGAAAATGAAATGAGGAACCAGGACTGGATCTATCTTTACGGCAGAGCAGTAGAAGAGCTGACACATGCAAGCACAGGTCCAGTTTCCAGGACTAAAGGATATTAATGAAGACAGAATATAGATAAACCAAAGATAGAGCTAGCTAACCTCATTTTTTTTTTTTTTTAAATAAAATGACCTATTTTCTAGACAAAGGACAAGCAGTAGATCTAAGCTCTGAAGGTCAATAAAGTATTTCAGGCAGTGTTACACCAGAAATTCAGAAATTACTAAACTTTGGGGATAATAAAGAATTACCTAAAGAGGAAATTACAACAGGTTATTCTAAAAAAACAGGCTTCTGAGGGAGGATCACTAAAATCTCCATTTTTCTTATCAAGTATTTTTAATAGGATTTGTTGTGAGGCACTGTTAGTAAAGTAGCAGATTTAACTACCACACAGGAAGGACTGGATTAAAAACAAGTAAGCACAAATTCACGAAGACAATAAGGCTATTATGAGGTTTCCTTTCTAACGTAGGAGCATTTGCTGGAAGAAGAAGAAAACCTAGGTATATCAGTGAATTACAGACTTCATAACCAAGGTCACATATACAAAGGGAAAAAAAATATCTAATTTTACAATGCAGCAAAGAGTGCTCCCAGGGAAGAGAAGAAAGTATTAAATCTACTGTACAAAAGGCTGGAATACTGTGAGCATCGGCTGTCCCAGAAAAATGAATTCAAAGTGGAACAGATTCGAAGAAGGGTCATTGTCACAGGTACAAAAGGTACACAGGTACAAAATTTCTGTTACTGCAAATGGATACTGATGTTGATGTAGTTAGCTTAGAAAATGAAGATGAAGGTAAAGTTTTTATCTGTAAATTAATGTCATGAACATCCAGAAGGGACAAGACTTACTGAAGGCAGGGGAGAATCTCTGACCAAGAACAGATGGTTGTAAAATAAATAAGAGTACCTTTTGGTTGGAAATTAAAAATGCAGTGCAACGTTGTTCTGCAACAAGCGTCCTGATAGGATTAGCAAGAGGCAAGAAATCAAACCATTTAATCAGGTTTTGGAAGGGATTATACAGTATGGTTCCTGGGTACAAGAGGAGTCCCGAGTCATATAAAATGGTCACTCAGTCCTCAGAGTACATACTTATGCAAATTGGCCCTTGAATGCACTTGCTTAACATAATGGTAATTCATGGAAGTGTTTCTGTTCCAAGGATTAGGAAGGTGACAGAGTCTCCTTCATCAACTTACTGCTGCAGGCATGATTCTCTTCTCATTCTCACTGCTTCACACCTAGACAATTAAATTTTCTTTAAAAAAGTTAGCTCTTGATTGATACTCGTAAAAATCAGATCAGATTTCTCGCTTTGTATGTGGGACAAGCTTATTTTAATATTTAACAGGAAAATCTTGAACGTTAATAGTATCACTGAGGCTTTGTTTAGAGGTATCAGTCAAGATAGGTCCATGTTGTATCAGACTTTTCACAAAAACTAGTAAAGATTTTAGTAGACAGTTTTATAATCTAAATAGACGGGATAAAAAAAGAAAAAAAAAAAAACCAAACAAAAAAACAAAACAGAAAAAAAAACCCCACACAGAAAAAGAAACAAATGAGAAATTGAGGCTGAGAAGAAAGCTTCTTTCACCAAGGTCACAGAGCTACAAAAAGTACCTGTTACTAAATCTTTTAAGACTATGTGCATCCTCTGAAATGACTGTGAGGAAAGTCAGACTCAGGTCAAAAAGAAGCATGAGCAAAGATGAATATAGCTATACAGTACATTTATAGCTAAACATCTATGTATGATTTCCATTTGGAATTTGCTTCCAATAGCAGTTAGATTCTCTGGGACAAAAATCCACATGAATACCATATTTTAAAAAAATGAAAAAAAAACCAAAAAACCTAATACAGTAATTAACTGTGCAGTTTACACGTTGATTCTTACATGTCCCTTTTCTCCTTGTTGTATATAAAAGGACATTTTGTCAATAGCCTAAAACTTGACTTGATCCTTCACTAGCAGCAATTCACATTTACAATTTTGACAGGCTGCACCAGTCTTTATAATTCTTATTTTTGAGTCATCGTAGTTACAGTGCTGCCTTGGCATTACTCTAGTTACATAACACAGCTGTTCCTCCATACCACTCTTCTGGGTTCACAGGGCTGTTCCCTCCTCCAAAGATGCTCGGTGTCTTATCTATAATGGAAATGCTGATTTTCTGCAGTGCAGGGATGGGGTCTGGGAAGCCAGGAGGAGACCCAGGTCCCTTTCTGCTGTAGAATTGTCCTCCAGCAGCATCCTCTATCCTTAACTATGGAAATGAGAACAACATCTCAATCATGGGAAAGGGACCCACCACTGTGCAATAGGCACCTATCAGTAGATCATTCCCAGCCTTGTCACCAACAAGTGTGAAACTTCTGGGCTCCCAGAGCACAGAGCTTGTTCAGAGTTTTTTGTTGCCAGTGGCAAAGGAAAATTGCTGCCTTTCCTTTCCACCCTCACAGGACTTTCATGTTTGGCAAGTACACTTTACAGCCACTGGTGCTACAAGCAGCCTTGGGTCCCACATAGTACATACATATAATCTGATTTGGTTAAACCAGAGCAGCAGAGATATATGAACCTTACCATTTGTGTCCAGGTTTTTGACTTGGTATAACTTTAGAGATAGATGTGAATGCAAACCTACATGCAACAAGGGACGATATGCATATAATATAAAATAAATAAAGTATTAGTGATACACGGTCTTAGCTGATGTACATGAAGTTGGAAAAGTTAAAATACTGCAGGCTTTTTACAAAATTAGAGATTGATTTTTTAAAAATGTACTACATTCTTCCATAGAAGGAACTCTAATGTCTATTGATTAATAACTATCTTCATTAAAAACAGCCCCCCTTTGATTAAAGTTATTGCTTTTAAACAGCTGTTGTATTAAGATTTTTCTTGACAGGGAAGACTGACAGCTAAGGTTGCAACTTTTCTGTTAAAAAGAAATCAATATTCCATACCCTCAACTAGAATTTCCTGCATTGAAAATCTCTGGAGTACCTTTCAAATTTACTGTCAGCCTTCTTCTTTTCCAAATATCTTTTCCATTTACATTTATAAATATATATGAAATATATATGTATGGTTTTTTCCACATGTAAATGTCTTTTAAAAAACCTTAAGACTGATGGTTTACCCATTTAATAATCAGACTATTTTTAGATATTTGAAATAAGAGAAAATTTTATGAGAACTCTTAAGCCTTTTTAGGATAAAACAGCAAAACACAAGTTCCTCAAATGCAAGGGCTTGTCTACTGGAAACGTTTGTGGTCCTTCTGTCCATGTTTTCTAAGTGAATCCATATGTGGTGTGTCTTGCTGTCATCACAAAAAAGTCCAGTTTCACTAGAGGGCTCTAGCAGAGTGTCAGAACAGATTGGAAATCTAACTTGGACCTATCTTTTTCTACCATTCGTATTGACTCATATTATTTTCTACAACCAGAGAACAAATGAGTGCAACACTACTGTGCTACAGTTCCAAAAGAGCTCTATTGTCTAACGTACAATCCCCTACATCTAAGTATGAGATGTCACTTGGGTGAATTCATTACACCCGTTTCCTTTTAGATGTAACTTGGGTGAATTGATTATGCCTGTTTGCTTTTAGAGGTGTGAGTCAGTTGAGCTTGGGCACAGCTTTTCTGTCCTGGGTACTCTCCTCAACAGAACAGCACTTGGCAATAAGGAGGGATGGTAAGTGTGTGCTCAGCTGAGTCTGAAATTACCTACTTAGTAGCACTGAGATAACATCTACATATAGCCAGTGCTGGGTGAGAGGCAGGCAGAAATGACCTCATGTGAGCCTGCCTGTCCCAAAGGAACGTGGCCAATTACTGTCTTCATTATCAGAGTTATAGAATTGGCAGTCCTTGATTTTCTGCCTCGGGAAACTCTGGAATTAAAATTGTTCAGCAGAACTTTGGCATGGGTATTTGGTTAGTTATTTCAACCTCTAAACTCTTTAGCCTTAAAAGTTCAAGTAAGTTCATGTTCAAAGGATCTCTTAAAAATACACAGCTAAAAGTTAAAAGACTAGCTGGAGATTCCAATTTCTAAGGATTATTTCCTGTTTACTTTTCATACCAGCTAGCCGTACTCTCACATTTCATCTCGGAGGCAGGAATCAACTGTCTGCAGAGGACATACTTTGTTCCCTTAAACTCACACAGGCAAAGGCAAGATGAACTTTTGGCTCTATTTGCTAAAAAAGGTAGAACAACAACTGGGAACTCAAGAAAGCTGACTTGGGAGAGGGACACTGAACACAGCACAAGGAACTTCTTTGTTCAAGAGTGTAGGAATCAAAACACTGAAACTGCTGTGGTATTTTGGGTATTATCCAAAACAACAGAGTCGCTAGTGAGAAAATGAAAACTGATATATTTCAGTTGGACAGTTTGTACTTTTTACGCTACATTCATGCACAATCAAAAGCAAGAATCTGGAGTCCTTACTCAGCCTCGCTTCTCACCAAAGTAGGGGTTTTATACACTGCTTGTGAAATAAGAAACATTTTTGTTGTTGCAATTAAAGACAGACAGATTACATTCAGCCATGGGCCAAAGGAAGGAAGAGAGAAAAAAATAATAAGGGCATTTGTTAAGACATTGACCTTTCTAAAAGGGCTCTAAAGGCTTGAGAAATGTCCAGAAGAGAAGTTCTCCCAAGTGCACTTTATCATGATCAATAGCAGGCTTTTCCATATGCTGCTCTGCTTGCACCCTTCATGCTGCCACTGGCATATTCCTTCTGCAGCTATTATGCAGTAACTATTTCAGACTGAGAATAGTATCCATCTGTGCATATACCGTGATTACTTATGGTCACACAGCTTTTCCTGCAACTAAGAGTCTGAGTGTAAAACCAGCATGCATATACAGTATAAGCAGAAAGCATTACTGCTGCTTCACTAAACCAGAAAAAATTGCCTTTAGAGAGAAAGAGTACATGTATTATTTTTAATAAAGATTTGACTAAACAGTTTGACACAAATGTCATCTTTAAGAAAAATTAAGTTTATATATATGTGAATTGACTTAAAAACAACATGGTTTTCCAAGTTATCCCTGAACTGTGAGACAGCCTCCAGGGACTACAGGAAAAACAAACTAATATTACAAATGTTATAAATCCCCATAATAACTCTTATCCCATTTATGTTTTGATTTTGTCATCACTATCCATCTACGCTTTTCCTGAGGCAGTAGTGAAATACAAGACTTCTTTCAAGTGGGGATGAGTGAGCACTGTACTTTGAAAACTAGAGTTAACTAAACCGAGCCCTGACTGCCATCAGTGCATCAAATATTAGGCCAGTATGAGTCCAATCTCAGACTGCCATAACTATTCTGGAGCTTGACTTCCATTACAGCTAGTGAGTGGGACCAGGACACATGGCAAAGCAACAGAACTGGCAAATTTGAGGCATTCTCACTTGAACACGGCACAGTGAATATAGTAAAAAAAAACCCAACAACCCAGAAAACAACCAACAAAAAAACCACCACAAAGACTCCATTTACAAAGGGTGCATTTTCAAGCGCCTGAGTCACACATGAGCCCAAAGGTAAATTTTTCATCATGTTCACATGATTCAGGAATCCTGTTTTCCAAAACCCCAAAGGTTGTGCAAGCAAAAAAATGTGGGAGGGTTTCACACATGACCCTCCTATGACAACAGAAGAATAGTTTTAATACTACTTATTCTGAAATGCACTGCTGCCTCAACCTATTTGATAATAATTTTCCATGGCTTTTAGTAAAGGCTAGCAAAAATCACCAATAACAAAAATTAAAAAAAACATTTTAAATTTGTATTTGCGACTGCTCATTGGTATCAACCTACAATATCAAGGTTAAAAGTTGCAGGGAAAGCCATGAGTAAATTATCCCATGCCTACAGAGGCCCAGACAGTCCATCTGACTTTCTCACATTAGGAAAAAAAAAAATTCTGACGGTTTTGCCTCATAAAATGTAGTTCTAGTTGTTACCTGCTTTTAAGGAGATCACAAAAGTAAGAAGATAAAGTTGGGGAATGCAAAGCAATGTACACAAATATTCTCCATTTAATATATGTATTATTACTAACTGCTAGGGTCAGAAGTTTATCTGGTTGTAGTTTAAAAGCTAAAGAAGAAGAGGAGACACAATCTTTTGCTCTAGTGTTGTTTGTTTTTAAGCCACCAAGTAAACACATACAGAATGCACACATCAATCAGAAAAATGTGGCTGAAAACTCTATCTAAAGGGAGATATCGGAGTAACATCTCTGGCAGGCCAGCCTACTGCAGGGGATGTCACTGAAGAAAGAGTATGCTATTTAAATGAGTGGGTATGTGGATGGCAAAGGATACAGGGCAGGCAGAACAGAGGCAGGCTGAGGCAGGATGGTAGCAAAGTGCAGCACAGATCTTCCCTCCTGTCAGCAAGTTTGCCAGCCTGGGAGAAAACTGTCCTGTCTGTGTGTAGCACACTGAGTGAAAAACCTCCTTTGTCTCCTCTACAGCACAGTCTTGCCTGTTTTTCTGTCATAAGGGACACTGTGGTGTTAAATTATACATAAATATCAAGTAGGACTTTCTGTCGGAAATGAAAAACTAATCATCCAGTAACATGATTTAGTGGATACTTATAATCAAAACAAAGAATTAACCATCAGCATTTGAGTAATTCAAACTGAGCTTTCTGTATGAGTTCCTCTCTACTCACAAGGAATAATAGAGGCTTAACAAAATATTCTCCTTCCTGTGGCAAGAGGAATATAATATTTATGCGCACCAGTTTCCAGTAGGACATCATGTGCCACAATCAATGACATAAAATATTATGAAGTAAAGCAGTGGCAATTTAGATAATAACATGGCAAACTAAGTTACAAGAAGAAACAAAAAGCTAACGAAATTAGAAAGTTCCCAGTTTCATCAGCTCCTGGGTTACCAAAACTCATTAAATTCTGCAAATTTTGTTGTAACGTGTTGTTTTTTTGGTTTTTTTTTTTTACCTGTGGTGGGCCTAGAATAAACTCATGAAACTACTACTAAAGGCATGAAACTACAACAAAGTTACAATGGACACAGATTCTTTATTTTCTTTCCAATAGGCCATTAAATCTGATGCCTCTTGGGTCCAATGCATAGTATTTCTCTGACAACTTGTCAGACCTTTCTAATAAAGAATTAATCTCAGAATGAAATCTGAAAAATTATAGTTCTGTCTTTTTGCATTTATGCTTCTTCAGTAATAAATGGCTTGTGTCCATTTACTTATGAACATAATAAGGTCCTGGAACATAATTAGGTCCTGGAACAGGTCCAAAGGAGGGCAACCAAGCTGGTGAAGGGACTCGAGCACAGGCCCTATGAAGAGAGACTGAGAGAGCTGGGGCTGTTCAGCCTGAAGAAGAGGAGGCTCAGGGGAGACCTCATTGCTCTCTACAACTCCCTGAAAGGAGGCTGTAGCGAGGTGGGAGTTGGACTCTTTTCCCAGACGACTTTCAACAAGACAAGAGGACACAGTCTTAAGTTGTGTCAGGGGAGATTTAGGTTAGATATTAGAAAGAATTTCTTCACGGAGAGGGTGATCAGGCAATGGAATGGTCTGCCCGGTGAGGTGGTAGATTCTCCGTCCCTGGAGACATTTAAAAAAAGACTGGATGTGGCACTCAGTGCCATGGTCTAGCAATTGCTCTGGTGGGTCAAGGGTTGGACTTGATGATCTCTGAGGTCCCTTCCAACCCGGCTAATTGATTCTATGATTCTATGATTCTATGATAATCTTGGGAAACATATGTGAAAAATCTTCCAGTGAAGATACTAGATTGGCTACAGACAAGACACAGAGGTAACACAGAGTGGCAATGACACTGTAACTGAAACACTGCAATACTCATCCACTGTCCTTCTGCTTTTCCACACGTTGTTTTATTGACACAACTCTCTGGCTGGCAATGAACACAAATTGAACTTGGCATATTGAGGGTGCCATTCACTATATAGGCTATTTTTCTCTTCACAGACCTTTACCGAGGGGTAAATACATCCAATTACCACACCAAAATAACCTCCTCTACTACTGCAGAAAAGTGCTTTGCTGAACACTGTCAAATGAAATTCAAACATACATGTACACAAAAACTGGGATTGATAAACTGCCTAGGTTTTCCCTTTTAGAAAGGGAGCCTTTCTGCAAGGATTAGAAATTCTTTGGTTTCCAGAAGTCTGAAAACTTATCACATACATTTCTTGTGGTCTGCAACTAAATCCAAATATTAGAATGCAGGGGTGATTTTTACTGTTTGTTTGGTAGGACTTATCTCCCTACAGGGAACACAGCAGTAGCTTTAGGGTTTGGAGGGAGGTGCAGTGATGGGAATTGCACTTCCAGGAGACAGTCAGTCCCACACTACTCTGGAAATTGCCTATTGAGGAAAAACTGAAGAACTTGTCTCCATAGAATTAAGGGATGTGGAAGGGTGCTTGAATTGAAGGGGGCACAGAATCCTGTGCTACTAAACATGTATGCGGTGTAATTATTTCTATGTTGTTGTATAACTCCTACTAGAGTTTATTATGAACTGAAAATATTTGAACACAAATGTGAATAAAAATCAATCTTAAACTATACGCTTCCATTTTATACTCCTTATAAGTAAATGTGATGATTCTCATGTGAAACACATATTTGAATTTTGATTATTGACCCCATTAAGTGGATGCCTGAGACACTGATAAAAGGCAGGTAATTAAATTAAACCAGACTGTATGCTGTGGGAAACATGTTGTTTCCTTCTGGTGCATCGCTAATATTTAGGCAAAGTGCTCCAAAACTCTTCTGTGAGGTAAACAAAATATCACCAGCACTACTTCTAGTGAATGTTGGTAGAAATGTAATGGAGCTTTACACAGTAGTTATAAACTGATGAAAGATGGCAATTATATCAGGGGGAAAAAAAGGAGGAAAAAAAAAAATATTGACTGGTCAAATCATAAAGCAGATTGAGATTTGGCAGAGACTCTGTAAGACAGCTGTTCTTTACCTTTTTCCAGTACTTTAAATGCATTACTGTGGCACTGAGGATTCTTTAAAGCACATGCAGACTACAAAGGACTTTTTTGATGGATAAGCATATAAGGGAGGGGTAACATGTGTTGATCCTGGCAATTCAAAGCATGCAGGAATGCAGTTATCTTGCAGTCCCTGAAGCAAAGCTTCAGAAACAACACTTTAGAGATTGTTATTCTCTTATAATCAATACAAATAGATAACATATCACCCTTCCTCCCCTTTTCACTAAATCAAATGGTGCTCCTTAAAGAAGCAGAATCATTACACAGGAGGGCTCTTGTCAAAGAGAGCAGCTGGCAGCTCTTATATGGACCTAGAACATTAATGTGGCTGACAAGCAGAGTGAGGCTACCCTGTAAGTACTTTTAGCTGGATATAAGCAAGTATCCACTTACTGTTGGTTGCATAACATATGGCGGATGGGGCATCCATGAAGTACTCTGGACCTGCATATCAAATACTTTTAATTAGCACAGAAAAGTTTAAAACAGAATTACAAGATTCACTTGAAAATATTCTTTCTATTACAACTTCAGAACTAATTCTGGCAAAAAAGACATAGTTCATGTAACTCAATGCAAAAATAATTTATGTTTCATAGTTATTGACAAAGGAGAAAGCTTTCAAATTTCATTTGCTAATGTCTTGTACTGAAGTCAGAAGTCTGAGTAATTGCACCACTTCTATGATCCACTCCATTTTATCTCATAAAGCAGTCTTCAATATTTCATGGTGCCCTATTTTTTCATTTGTATTGTTTGCTTACATCCATCACTATAATCATGAACATGACATCCAACTGACAGCGCAGAAGACCTAAAACATTCAAAATTTATTTTCAAAAGTATCTGTAAGAATTTTCAAAGGCTTAACATTTTCAGAGATTCCAAAATTATTTATTTTATATTCAACGAGAACTGTAGACCTAATCTGGAGTTTCTGAAGCTTATTCTAATCTAAAGCTTCAATAGCAAAGCTGGTTTAAGGTGTTCCTGCTCTCCAGGACCAGCTCTTACCTTGGTCATCATGGGATCCATTCCCAACAGAACTCTATATGCCTCACCAGAGTCTTTGGTGTTCTGCCTTATGATTGACTTATAGCAGATTCCATGGATATACCAGATTCACTAACAATTAAATGCACTACCAAGTTGTGCACTTGCAGTGATATCTCTGAGCCATAACTCTCAGTTGTGCAATGCATGACTGCCCCGCATGCGACCATAACTCAGATTCAACCCCACAAACTGTGTATCCCAGTTTCCTTCTGCATCAGTCTGGGAACCATAACACACAGGACATATGTAAAAATATGGCAGTACTACAGTCATCTGTGGGCACCTCAGTAGCTATCCTCAAGCTCAGAGATGGGCATGTGGCATCCTAGACTGAGCATAAGCAAGGATGACTAGAAGAAATCTAAAAGGTCTCAGTTCTCCCAGTGTCTTGGGATTTTGTTCATAAAGCAAGAGGTGAGAATTAATTCTATAACTGCATAATTGAAAAATCTCAACAGCTCAGCATTCAGAGAGTTCAGTGAAATATCTTAAGAAGCAAAACCAGTGCACACACGTGCAAACATACTTTTGCTATAAATTTTCTACTGGGAAACTCCACTAGCTAAAATATGTTAGAGCTGCCACAGTTTGCTGCTGTTCATTGTTGCCACCTTTGAATCCCTGCAGTTCTACTCTGTGCCAAGATAAATGCTTTAGGACTTACATTGCAAACTATCTATAGGGAATGATATGGGTAAAAAAAGAACAACAGAATCAATATTTTTGGTACAAATGCTTCAAACCATGAACCAATGCAATGGTTCTAGTCAAGAGGGCAGAAGGTTGCAACTGTGAACTGTGTAGGAATGATAGGAATAAGTGGATGGATGGCCTGAATTCAGTGGCCTGAATAAGAGCCATACAACCCTCTTAAGCCAGCTTTGCTACTGGGAAGTGTGCATGTGAGCTGCACTCGTATGTCTCTGGCACTGACATTTCTTTGGTGTTGCCATTTACTAAAATATTTCAATAAAAAACCCCTGTTGTTTGGTGAGTGTTACATAGCCATCTAAAAGTAAATGTCAGAAGTGTCAGAAGTAAAGAAGTGTCAGCGAAAATTACAAGAATCATAGGTCAAGATTAAAACAGCAGTATCAAGTTTTAAAAAAACAAAACAGTGTGTAAGCACATCTTCCTAGAATCATGTGTAAGCAGCAGAATACTACCTAAAAAAAACAAACCCATCAAACCAACCCTAACATTAAGAACAACCTTCCATACAGCTTTGTAAGTTTTGGGTAGCTTATCCCAGGTAGGAATCAGGATTGGAAGAACACTGATACTACAGGACAGAAATAACTGAAAAAGGAAAATGTATAGCCAATGACCAGCTTCAGAGTGAAGTGATATGTTCCCAGAGAATGGCTAATAATAAAACTATAAAATCTTTTTTTTTTTACTTCAATCTCAGAAAGCCAGAACATGGCAATAATTTCCCAGTGGAGAGCTGGGAGTGATATACTGAAAAGAGAAATTCTGATGAACAGATTGTGTGGGACACTAAAGAAGGGTATGAGGACAGTTATCCTCAACTAACTTGCTTTGTCAGGGATTAATGGACAAAAATGAGTGCTTTTAGAGGATGCTGTTAGTGAAGCAAATATAGCTAAGGTCAAAAGGTCAAAATACAATTAAGTCAACATAAATTATAAAAAAGCACATTTTAAAAAAGTTTGGCTAATGAAAGAGAGCCCAAAGGACAAAACATTTCAATAAGAATGACAAGCTTCTGCTGC
This sequence comes from Phaethornis superciliosus, assembly GCA_023637945.1. Taxonomy (NCBI): domain Eukaryota; kingdom Metazoa; phylum Chordata; class Aves; order Apodiformes; family Trochilidae; genus Phaethornis; species Phaethornis superciliosus. The sequence goes on from JAJQWJ010000002.1 coordinate 109,185,445, forward strand.
TGTGAACTGGAAATGAAACAAAATGCTGTTTTCTAAAGAAGCTGATTGAAACAAAAAAAATTACTGTGGCTTTCACTGCTTGTGTAAGGAATGCAGGAAACACTTAAAACTCCACACCGAATGATACCTGAATACTACCAGGAAGCTTTTTGTTTAAAGTGTGACTCAAGAGCCCAAGCATCCACCCAATTTTCTGTGGTATACACTCTGCCTTCATCCACATCCAAACCATAATTAACTGGGAAACATAGTAGACAAGCACAAATCTGACGTACCTGATATGTAGAGACAGGGGAAGCAGCAATGAATGGTGTGATTGATGTCTGTGGAATCATGCGGTTTGTTGGAATACTGTACGGTGAGGAATAAAATCTGCAAACAAAGAAGAAAAGCGAGATTTTTTGAACCTTTCGACTGCTAGGCTCTGACTGACTAATTCACTGCCTCCCAGGCAAAGACAAAAAGAGTCTACATAGGTAATTATGTCCATCTATTTCCAAAACCACAATAAAGAAGTTGTGATGGCTCCACTGAACAGATCTGGAAAATGGAAAGGAGGAGGAATATTTACACAAAGCATATCTTTTTCACTTCAGCTAACACAAATACAGAACTTCACCATAGAAGAAGTAATTATCTGAAATGTAAAGACAGCTGATTTTCCAGAGTTCTAGCTAGTGGAAGGAAATTTCTTACGCAATATCAAAGACAATATTACTGATTTCATTGTTACATGCAGTACTGCTTTCTTTTCAGCTCTTAATGCTTCAGTGCTGAGAATAACACATCCCATATACATGCCTGAATTATTTTATGAAGAGATAGCTACAAAAATTCTGGCTGAATTTTTCATATTCATCTAGGCAGAGAGCAAAAAAACCCACCTTCAGGAATTATGAGTTTAAATGCCTAAGGAAGCACTGAACAGCTCAGATTTAGTTGGTTTTATTTCCATGGTTGCATGCTATGAAAAAAATTGCACTATCTCTTGCTTGATGGTAATAAATGTTGTAATTCTTCTCCTTCCCTGTGGATTAATGATTATTGATCGATTATTGATATAATAACTTGGAAAATATCTCTACTGGCCAATTGTCTAAGGACTCAATATCTGTGTACTTGTAAAGATGTTTGCATTTGATCGTTTTTAGTTGTTTTGTTTTGTTTTTTTAACTGTAAGCCATGTAGACCTTTCTCACATAGTGTGCCCCAGCTTTATGAGTAACAGAAAATTTTGCACATATTCTCTCCTGTAACAGCAAGGTGGATTACACTCCCTGCCCTTTTATGTTTTTTTCCTCCCCAGTCAGAGGCAATCAAGAGTAGCTTTCCATGAGAGCCATGCAACAACAACAAAATATCATTACTGGTGTTTAAACAAGCGTTCTATTTCCTGATCACCCTGGCATCCTGGATTTAGTACTAATCAGTCTAGCTCAGACTGGATGCATTCATTCTGGGTGCAGGCTCAACCAACCACTGGCTTCATCCAACCAATAGCCACAGAAAAACAGGCTGCTGTCTTTGAAGGTTGGGTTGAAACATTCAAAGTTAGGAGTGGAAAGGGAGACAGAGAAGCAATCGTTTGTTCTCTCTATTCCAAATAAGATTTTAAAATGCCAAAAGCAGCAGGTGGCGTCTGAGTGATTTTTTGCTTAATAGAAATATATTGCTATTTTAGGAACATTTATCTGCCCTCACAATGCTCACACAGTGACTATTTTAAAACTGTGCCTTTGCCCAATTTTATATATATCCTATTAGGAGATTTTAGCAGCATTTGTATCCCAGTGGTTGTATCAAATATTAAGTTCACACAGCATTAGTGGGGAAAGGATTTTTACAGCACTAGCCAGGTTAATCTATGGCATTGGAATGATACATATGTTATCTAAGTCCTGTTACAGGGGTCTTCTTCCAGATCAAGGCTGACCACAAATCACTTGCCTATGCTGTTGCTAAGTGGATGAACTAAGAAATCCTGCATGCGGCAAGCAAAACCACTCAGTGGCAGACTGATAGAATTCACTCTAGGTAAAATGTATAATAGAAATACCTATAAACTTCTTGAACAGAAGGACAAAACAAAACCAAAATTTTTTTGAGAAAACAATCATCTTTCTTCATTCTGTTCTTACTCTGTCCATCAGCCTGGCACTGATGCTCACCCACACTCATACTGCATATGAACAGCTTGGACAAAGATGACTGCTGGGGACAAACAACTTTCCATTTGGATGCAGTGCTGACTCTTTGGAATGAACTCTCCAATAAATCCCGGCAAATACTACCAAATTTACAGAAAATGTGTGCTAAGCCAAGAACTTGATAGACAGCTAACCATTTCAGTTTTAGCTTAGAGATGCATTTATCTGAATAGTGCATAAGCTTGTAGAATATACACTCTGGTAATATGAAAAATACCACCCTTCCAACACCCCTGCCAATACCATTTATCTGTCACAGTTTGGAATGCACTCAAATAAGCATCAAATAAAACATACTATCAGGACACTCAGATATACTGTGAAAATGCATGCACCAGAGAGTCAGAGAAAGGAAGGAAATCTGATGCAGCAAATTGCAATGTTCTCACACAACCCAGATAATATATTTCAATTTTAATATTAATAAACCAAGCTTAAAAATTTGAGTCACTATAACAGGCTGTAGGTCAAACATCAGGAATCCCTTAAACCCAGAGACAAGGTTTGTCTTCCTGACACAGCATTACTTGTACCCAAAGGGACCTAAAGAAGGGTGGGCATCTCTGCCACATGTGAAGTACAGTGGTATGGTGCAGGTGTGTATGGCGGGGTACCCACTGGGGACAGAATCAAATGGGGCTCACTCTGGGAGCAGGATACTCAATCTGCCACAGTACTGGAGCCATGCAATGCCCTGGCAGGACCTACTTACAAAGAGGGCTCAAGTCGATCTCATCCACGGGACACAGAGGTATCTCCCCAAATTCCCTTTATATACCAACAGGCTAATATCCTCATATGCTATTGTCATAAGTGAGATGTTGGGGATCTGATGAAATATAAGAAGAGCAAAAATGAAAGAATGGCCTCTTCTGGTCTAAACCTTACAGCATCCCAACAAGGTATGCTTCTGCTGACCTTGCTATTAGGCTTTCCTTTTATTTTTTAAGGCTGAGAGAGAGATGACATGAGGTGAAAGATGCATGTTGTGGATAAGTCCAAGGGAATACAGCATTCTCAGTCAACTGAATCGAAACATCAGAATGAGGACAGGAAAGAGGCTATATACTGGCTTTGACTAATTTTTGATATATTGTTGAATTATGCCCCCAAGTCTCCTGGCTAAACTATACAGTATTTGGTACTGTACTTTGAAAGCTGTAGGCTTTGTGGTAGTTGAGCTGTGGGGTCTAAGAAGAGGTGTCCAAAAGTTTTAGCAGCATTTTCTGCAAATGCAGTTTGCATCCTTATATTGGCCTGTGCAGTTTCTTTGCAGATGCAAGGTCCCTGCACCTCAGCTGCAATTGCTTAGAAGTAAGACTGTAGAAAGACAGGTGACAGGGACACAGCAAAATAGACGTTGTCCTTGTATTAAAAACAGACCTTTTCAGCAAGCCTGGATTCTATAAGCACAGAGAAAACTCATTACTAGGAGGCAAAAAGATGTTCCTGTATGTTACTGAAAAAGGGTTTATAGAGGGCTCTCACTGTTTTTAAGAAAAAGATCCACATTTCCAATACATCATCAGGTACACACAGGCAATGCTTTCAGAACAGTTTCTGCTGCTTACTAGACAAAGCACATATTCCCTTCCAACATCAACCCTCCCGCTGCATTTGGGGACTGCATTATTTGTAGCGTCTGGTCGCTATTTCCCTGCCAAAAAATAGGAAAAAAAGATCCATATGGTTCCCATCCTATGGGGGAATGTGCAAGCTTCCACACAGAATCTGCACGAGAGCAAGACCCTATTTGCACTGCAATAAACACCATTTGCTCATGCCTCGTGCCTGCAGGCAGTACTGAAAAAGTTAGATTCATAAATAGTATCCTGGGGCTCACATAATGTAAGAGTATTACCAAGCGTTATCAAGGCAGCAATTTTCTGTTGCAATAAGCCACAGAGTCAGCTGTTTGAGAAGAAAAAACCTATCTGAATACTGAGCCCATTGGCCAGCAAACGTGCAGTATAGACCCCCAGATATCAGATATTAAACTGATACAGTACATCCCAGACTTAGTCAAATGGCCAGGAGGAATCAAGCCTCAGGAACAGTTTAAATGAGCATCCTTACAATGCAAGTACAAGAGCTCTATTTTGTTCATTGTATGAGTGCATTAAACCACTAAAACAATATTAATACCACAAATTGAAAAATCAATAGCATATTACAACAGGCATACTTCTGCCCCAAAATAAAACCTGAGTACCTTTGTAAATGCAATTCAGAAAAGGATGATTATAAAACAAAAGAGGCACTGAGAGATTGGCAGGGGAAAAGAGCTTACCTAGTGAAGTGTGTGCTTACCACATCTTCAGTAACTCAGACTTCCATGCTATCATACATTACGGGCCAGATCCTCCACTCCTTTATACCAGTTTTATGCTGATGTAACTCCACTGCATGCTTAAACAGAGTTACATGGGCATAAAAACAATAAAATGAAATGGGGAATCAAGCTTTACAATATAATAGACTCAGAAGAAAATTATCTGTTCCTTTGTGGGGAAAAAATCTTTGCTATTTCTAGTGAAAGCCTCTCTCTTTTGTTTCATTCCTGCTATAGATTTTCAAGGCAAATATACAGTTATACAGTAATAAAAGTGATCGTACTACCTCAGGAGCAATGAGAAACCATCTTTTCATCTGGACAAGAGTTCAGCTCTGTCCTGAGGTTTGGTTATGCAACAACTCAAAACCTAATATAAACCAAACCTTACAAAAAGCTGGGAATTTTCAATACCACCTCATGACAACTGCAGAGCAAATCTCTTTAGCAGTCTTCTATACTCCATATAACCCTGCGTGGACTCAGCAATGTGCATCAAAGTGCGACTATCAACACTATAAAGAACTTTAATAGATAGAATCATAGAATTTTCCGGGTTGGAAGGGATAAAGATCATTTAGTTCCAACCTCGCTGCCATGGGCACCTCCCACCAGACCAGGCTGCTCAGAGCCCTGTCCACCCTGGCCTTAGAAACCTCCAGGGATGAGGCTTCCACCACCTCTCTGGGCAACCTGTTCCAGTGTCTCACCACCCTCATGGTGAAGAACTTCTTCCTAATATCTAATCTAAATCTACCCTCCTCTAGTTTGAATCCATTCCTCCTAGTCCTATCACACCTGACATCCTAAAAAGTCCCTCACCAGCTTTCCTGTAGCCCCCCTTCAGACACTGGAAGGCTACAATGAGCTCTCCTCAGAGCCTTCTCTTCTCCAGACTGAATAACCCCAACTCTCTCAGTCTGTCTTCACGGGAGAGGTGCTCCAGCCTTCTGATCACCCTCATGCCCCTTCTCTGGCCACGCTCCAGCACGTAACAGGCACTCCAGAACTGGACACAGTACTCCAGGTGGGGTCTCACGAAAGCAGAGTAGAGGGGGAGAGTCACTTCCCTCCAGCTGCTGGCCACGCATCTCTTGATGCAGCCAAGGATCTGATTAGCTTTCTGGGCTCCAAGTTTACACTGCTGGCTCTTGTTGAACTGCTCATCCACCAGCACCCCCAAGTCCTTTTCCTCAGGGCAACGTCAACAGGTGCAGTTAATCTCCCTTTTAAAGTTTTAATGGTAATTCCAGCCTCACCTGAATTTTCACCTCGGACTGCGTATTTTTACATTTCCAGTCTCCAGCCCCAGTTCACAAAGCTCCATGCTGGTGGGCACCCAAAGACCTGAGTGACTCACGTTTGTCACAGCATATGAACAAGTTCTGAGCTGTGTGTATGGTCAACATCTGCTTAACTTGACAGCATCAAACAGACCTGATATTAGAAAGTTGTCCTTGTTTTACAGACCCTTGGGTAACATTGCTCCATGCAAATCCTAATGATTTATCTGACCTCACCACCAAAGTATTAGGCATCTTTTTACCCACCCACAGGGTGGGTATGGGGACACCATCAAGACAGCTTTGTGCTCACCTTCAGACTCACCATTTATTTTCACCATTAAGAAGAGCAGCGTGCTTACCTAACACCCTTTCACTGACAGCTAAGTCAACCTGGTTTATTTCACACTATTTAAAAGCTTTTAGCTCTCTTTCATCTAGCCATACACCTGGTACGATACCCATGTCTTGCATCAGTGAGCAAAAAATTGCATTTGCATATTTTACAAGCCAAGCAGCAGTGTGCTCCTGGACTTGACTAAAATAAAAGTCATGAACTAGATTTTTATTGTACTTGCAAGTAAAGAGTTTTATGAAAAATAGTAAAAAAATATGTAATAATATAATTATTACACACCCTGCTTACATACAGGGTATGTAAGCACTATTAAAAGAATGCCTGGGGAGCTAAAAAGAAACTGTGTAACCAAAGGGTCCTGGTGATCCACAGCTGACAGCATTTCAAAAATGTAACCAAAGGATGAAATAGCAGTTGTGGATCTTTTGGTGGATAAATCAAACTTTCCACATAGTAAGAGCTTCTCCTCATGATACTGCACACAATCAAGATCTCATCATAAGAGCATTTTGAATGAGATGGTTTTGTCCTGATGAAATTGAAAATATTTTGACACTGTAAAGAGAAGAGAGAAGTCGAAGTGGTAATTGTCACTTTTAGAGAGATATCCAGTGCTGCAGTTTATTTCATACTTTACAAATAAAGAAGCATTAAAAAAAAAAAACCTGCAGGGATGAAATTCTCCACTGGATACTATTTCTTTTCCCAATGATCAGTGACAGTGTGTTCAAACCACTGACTGACCAACTGATCGGTGAGCAGCCTGAACACCTCATCAGTCTGGGGACTCTCTGGTACAAATAATGTCTGATTCTGAGATAAATTTCATAATAAAAAAAAATATCCTTGCCGTAAAACTACATTCATCTCAAAGGATCATTCAAATTACAATTTCCAACACATTCATGCAACTAACACGCAGAAGTTCCTTTGAAATAAAAGCCACTTGTCTGGATAAAACACTGGTGGATTGTGAACTACTGATGATTTTATTTATAGCCTATAATGTTTTACCAGCTGAAAAGTATGACGATAGATAAGAAAGGCTCATTTGGGAGCTCAGAACAAGGAAAGAGAACAAGAGGATTCTGAAATCACAACTCTGCAAAACTCCCATTTTTTTCTGAATTGCTCTGGTTTGGCTGCTTCCTCCACAACATGTGGATATCACAATGCCTACAAAGCTATTGCTTGTAAAGGACAGTTAAGTAAAATATGCTAAATATATATATACGTTTTGTTTTTTTTTTTAAGCTACCAAAAATGTTAGGTACCTTCCAAAAGGTTTATCCGTCACTGCCCTAGCAAATATTTAACAAATAAACACATTATCATCTGTATCAGTGCATTCTCCCCTCCAGCTGGAGAATGCAGACAAGAGTATACAAGGAATTTGATTATCATATCAACCACCTCTCTGATCAGAGAGTGACTGTCTAAGAGTTCAGGGCCAAACCTCCTGCTTCTCTTCAAATTGTTGTTAGCCTGTCTGAAAGGATAGCTAGATTCCAAGATTCTGCTTTTCTAGTACATAGATTAATTGGAGATTTAATCACAAAGGTAAATAATACAATGGTACGACTTCTCTGCTAAATTTGAAGAAAAAAAAAACTCTACAATTCTTTGTGTCAGCAAAAGTACTTGAGAACCTAAGAACATTGCTCAGAATTTTAGCCCTACATCCCATCTGCTTACACACTAATTTAAGGTCTTCTCCCTGTTTGGTATTTCTATACAGAAAATGCCATGGAATCCATCCAGCCTGCAGAGAGAACCCCAGATAAAGTAACAGCTCTATTAGCCAAAGCATGCTGGAATCTTCAATCATTATTTTAACAAAAGCGATGTCAGGAAAGGGAAATTTTACTGGTTTCCATTTCATGACAGAGAGACCTTAAAAACCCCATCCACTACCATTTGCCAGATAGAGATGGAAACTATTAGGAAAAACAACTTCCCATTCAAATGGATATCACAAAGGAGGGCATAACAGCAAAAGGGAAACTAAAAGAAGAACTTGAAAACATAGCATTACATGCGTCAGACAAATTATGACTGAGTGAATTTTCTTCCGAGTAAGTTTCACCACAAAGAAAGAAAACAGACGATGACATTTGAAACAAGTTTTAAAAAGGCATAAGAAAACATGCATTCCTTACCCATTCTGTATAGCAGCTGTTGGATCGTAAGTCAAAGCCATGCCAGCCTGCACATAGTTAGGGAAGAAAAACAGATTTTTACTATTATTGCAGGGAAAAAAAACCCCAAACAAAAAACCAACCAACAAACAAAAAAAGACATTAAACATATTCTAAGCCAATATGAGTAAAAACTGAATGCTACTTAGATGGAAATCTAAATTCTCCAGGGAAGCTCAGATGGCCCAAAGCAGCATGGACAGATTGGATACCTCCCCTGCCTGAGTGATCACTGAGAAACAGTTCTGCACAGTATGTTGGCTGTCATCTCACCATAACATTTAGGCCAAATGGTGGTTTTGTTGCACCAGTATCAGTTAATAACTCCACTGAGATCGATGCATTTGAATTTGATTTCTCACTGTAACAAGACAGGGCCAAATGCTGAGAGAAAGGTAGTAGGTAAATATTCTAGAGCCAACTTCACAAAGGCTTTTCAGGAAGAAGTCTTATCTTTCCTACAAAGGTCACACCTTGTCTGACCCCAGCCTACCATTTCCCTGGGCTGTCACTCGTACTTACAGTTAATTCATTACCATGAGACAAGAAATAAAAGGTGGGCTGTGAAGCAGAAAACTCTAACCAAAAAAAAAAGTGCTTGAGCTTTTAAACAAGGCTTTTAAGGTACTTCAGAGGTCTGGACAGTGAAAGAATTTGTTAATGAGCTATGTAGAACCTTTCAACTGCCTTTCACCACCAAGCAGACAGTGACCTGTGCAAAGGATTTGTCAGCATCAAAACAATGCCCAGTTAGCAACTGTCAGCACCACCTCCATTAGCAGACATTTCCACAGGTACTGCAGGAAAGGCAGGGAGAGAGCAGGGCTGCAGACTGAATTTCCTGTTCCACCTTATGCTCCAAGAGTGCAGTAGTTTCCATGGAGGAAGGACAAGCTTTTCCCCCAGTATTTACTTTAAGATATAGGACTGACAATCTCTCCTCTCACACACAGCATTTGCTTTAAATTTTTGTCACGCTCATTTATTTTTCTTCCCTTCCCTTTGTGAAACACTTGCCACGGTGGGACACTACCAGGAGGTGGGAACACATCCCCTTGTATGGCAGGGTTAGAAACAGAGAGAAGAGACCACCCAGCACTCAAGCTGCTGCTCTGCCTTTGGGAGCAGCTGAAAAATGGCCATGGCACCATCTCACCCCAAGGCACTGTATTTCTCTCTGCTTGTACAGACCATATGCTCACTGCCTGAGACAAGAGGGAGCAGCATTTGCTTCAAGGACAGGTGCTTTACCAACCACGTGTTAGGGTCTGCACTCCTGGTGGGAGCTTTTAGTGACCCTGGACTCATCTACCAAAGCACTTTGGAATAACAGCGTCTGCCCCCTTCCAGATGGCTGCTCAGACAGGTCAGGAAAGTTTTTGGACTTGTCCAGCATCCATGCAGGCAGGTGAGCAGACAGGGTAAAAGCTCTGGTGAGATGCCAGCAGAGAGCAGGCAGCACTCCTGGAAGAGCCAGGTGAGCTGGGCAGCTGCACACTGGTCTGAGAAGAGATGGTCCAAGTTTCTGGAGGCCAAAAATAATTTCTGATCTGAAAGGTTAGGCTTCACACTACCTTATGTAGCCAAAAAAAATTTATTCATGTCATTATTAAATCTGAATATTTTTTCTCATTATGCTTTTAAGCAGATTTGAGAGGATATGATTTGCTTATTGAGAATGCCCTTATTTAATAAAATATGTACCACTCTCAATCAAAGGATAATTCAGGAGACTAAGGCCGAGAACACATGGCTATGTTTTTAAAATGCGTTCATTTCATACAAAGAAAAATAAAAAATGGCTATTTCAGCAAGCTTAAAATGTCAAGAGATTCAAATTTAGGATGACCTCATTGCTAATTCTGAGATTAAAAATAAGTTAGATAGAAAATCATATGGGATGATGATATGCTTAGTTTGGTTTTGTAATCTTATACCTCATACGTTTTGAGCACTTTACATTGTTTGGTAACAATCTGTGACTCTGTTGCATTAATTAATAATGGAAAACTATACAGTTCATCCCAAAAGAGAGCCAAAAAACCTTGCATATCATAAACATTTTTCATCTGCAGTATATTTCTTTTCCTTTCTCTTTTCAACACTTGTAAAATTTGTTATTACACTTTTTTTTTATTCCTATGCTGGTAAAGACAACTTATACAGTATGTACAAGCCCTTGAAGGACAGAAAAATTAGGTCTAACAATGCTTTACAAACTTCAAAATAACTTAACTTATTCTCTACAAATGAAGGTGTTGACATTTTAACATATCATCATGCATTTACCCAATACTAAGAAAAAAACCCCTTCGGATCCCTCAGGAAGGGGGAGATCGAAGCTTTCTAAATAAAGAAGTTTCTAGATCTAATGGTCTTCAGTGTTGCCTGAAGCTCACTGTATCCCTTACATCAGTGTGACCTGGGGACAAGGTTACAGCAAGGGAGGGAAGGGGAGAAAAGGGAAAAATGAAGAGCTGCTCTTATATTACTGCACATACTCAGTTCTCTACATATTAGCATCACATCCATTACATGTTAGTGGTATAAAAAGATACTTCTGTGGGCCTGGCAAGCATGAAATATGAAAGGCTAGACACTCATCTCATTATTCATGCTCCATCTCCATACTGCACATTGACAGATTACCAGAATCTATTCAAGTACTTCAGCAGTGACCACTATAAATATCACTATCCCATTTGTCAATAAATGAAAGTTTCACATTAGAGAAATCTGACACAGTGTGTGGCAAAACGTGCATATGGCACACCACCTACAGTTTGCCCAGTAATATTGCTAATATCCTCCATCACAGAATAGCCTTAAACAGCTGCTATTTGAAATAGCTGCTAACAGAGGACTGTTTACTTCTTTCTCATCAAGTTGTGTAATTCCTCCCTACAAAATTATGCTGGCTGGAAGCCCAGGAGAGAAAACAGTTAGCCTGGACCAGTGAAAGATTTATGGTCTGAAGCATCCTCATTCATCAGGAATAAAAACTGATGAGCAATAATAACTTACTGGAAAATTGTCTGCACTTTCCTCCATAGCACACAAACAGGAATTCCAAAAATACCAAACACAGAATATTAGGCTTGGCCTTAGACTTCCACAAGGTAGAGATCAAGCTTATTCTGTCAAAAATGAAGAACTGAATATAGATGTCACTGTGTTTAATGCAGTATTAACTGCACTGAGGCACTGATGATGACTATAGCAGTCCTCTGTTGTGCTCAAGAGTATTTTCTTCCAGGTCTTCTTCCACAGTTTTGCTCATGTTTCAGTGGAAAGACAGGGTCTTATTCTTCCTGATAGTGACACTTCCTTAGGAAATGCCATCTGAGAGACAGTGGCACTGATGGTGGAATGCCACTTTATGAAAATATTTGTCAGATAAATCTGCATAAAGGAACAATCAAAGCACAGAAGCACTCAGCCAGATAATGGACACATACTCAGGTACTGAATGAAAATTCTGCACCTCGACATTTCAGTAAGCAATCCCTTTAAGTAATTAATAAAAGACATATACACGATTAGTCCCATACATAACAATAAGGATGATCTCAGTACTGTGTACAGATTTGGAGTCCCTAGCACAGGAAAAATATAAGCCTGTTGGAGAGGATACAGAGAAGGGCCACAAAAAAGATCAGAAGGCTGGACCACCTCTGCTATAAAGAGAGGTTGAAAGAGGTGAGGCTATTCAGTCAGGAGAAGAGAAAGTTCTGAGGAGACCTTATAGCAGCTTTCCAGTACATGAAAGAAGCCTAAAGGAAAGCTAGGGTGAGAGGATACCTCTCTAGGGTGAGAGGATACCCTTTCACCAGAGAGGATAGTGAAATGACAAGGGGTAATGGTTTTAAATTAAAAGAGAGAAGATTTAGGTTAGATATTAGGAAAAAAATTCTTCACCATGAGGGTAGTAAAGACACTGGAATAGGTTGCCTAGGGAGGTTGTTCATGTCCCATCCCTGGAAGTGTTTAAGGCCAGGATGGATGAAGCTTTATGCAGTCTGGTCTAGTGAGAGGTGTCCCTACCCATGCAGGGGGGTTGGAACCTGATGATCTTTAGGGCCCCTTCCAACCCTAATCATCTTATGATATGATTCTATGATTACTTAACTAGACTATGCAGAATGTCACAAACGAAATAAAAATAAAACCAGCTTATTTAAAATATTGATTTTTTAATAGACTATTTAAACCATATGTGTTTACTTACCACTTATTTTTACCAAAGTATCTGAGTTTAGTACAAAGGAATGAAGCTTTTTGTTATTTTGCTATTTAAATTTAATCTCTCCTTCAATAAGGAGTAGAAAATATCAGAAAGAGTCTGGAAGGTTCCCACACGAAGTCTGAAGGACTTTATTCAACACTTTATTTTGAAAAGTTTTCCATGGGCAAAGACGAGGTACTCTGTTTCTGGTTTTTTCCCTCTTTTTGTTATGATATGTACATAAATGAGCACATTTGCCTCATTAAAAAGACACTTAGACCATTACATTTGCATAGGTTATGTAAATTTGATTTTTAAATCTCTCAAAGAAATTATTAAGTTGTGGAGTGATTATTAAAAAAAAATATCACATCTTCACTACCATGTGAAATAAAGTGGGTTTATTATTTCCCTTTTAAATTTCTCTGAACCTCAAAAGAACAACCTTTATCAGCCCAGAATCCATCTTCCAGAAAACAGAAATATCTATAAATGACCATATTTTACGCTGCACGATATCTTTGCATGATTCACCACAATGCCATTAACTTCTCTCAGTGTACGTGTCTTTTCTTCACTGCATTCAATATTTCACTGTAATATTGACTTATTACAGAGATGTCTCACACCTCTTCCTCAGATGTGCCTCTCTTAGAACCTGCTTTGGCCAGCTTATACCAGGTGCTGGAGCACCTGCACAAAGCAAGGCTGCTACCACTTCAGAATTTCATATTTTGCAGGAGACTACAGTCCCACTGAGAAAAACCAGAGAGACCCATGAATTAAAAAGGTGTGAGATGCACTGATGTTGTGGGTTTTCCAAGCAGAAGTCTCCCTGGGTTTCTCCTTATAGTGACATTTGGAAAAACAAAAGGAATGGGATACAAGAGGTTAAACCTAAACATAAGGAAAAACTTCTTTACTGTAAAGGTAACAGAGTACTGAAACAGGTTTCCCAGAGAGGTGGTGGAGTCTCCATCTCTGGAGATATTCAAAACCCGCTGGGACACCACCCTGTGCAACCTACTACAGGTGAACCTGCTTTGGCAGGGGGTTGGACTAGACAGTACTCCATAGGTCCCTTCCCACCCCTACCATTCAGTAATTTCTGTGATTCTGTGACTCAAGAGATTTCTGTGGTCAACATATGTGGGAGTCAGACCGGTGTCTCTTCCCATTCTCCTCTGACTCATAACCTCATCTTTTCATGCTGGAGTACTGACGTCCCAGGGGAATGGGTGTGCTCTTGGCTGCTACAGTGGCATCAATTGAAATTTCAACACTGAAATTCCTGTACTTGTTTTGTTACCACCACTCACGTCTGCCAGACATCACAGCACAAGGATCGCTTGTGCACTGACAGAAGATACCCTGACTGAAACACTTTGAAGAAGGAAGAGAAAGGAGGGGAAAGGAACCAACAACCCAAAAAAGATTCATTTAAAATACTGATTTAATAAAGTAAACTCAGTCAGCAGTGAAGTTAAGTTGGCAGAGTTCCTTCCTTTGATTATTTAAACAGTTCTGCCAGAAATATTCCAGCATTATTAGAAATAATCCCGAATTTAATTCTGAATAAACCCCACCTTTTCATTTTTTTAGAGAAGGAAAGATCTAGAATGTAAATATGACACCTCTTGCATATTTACACATACATGAAAGAAATGGAACACTTTCCAGTGTTGTGTGCACCTTAAGCAGCTGCAACTTGTAAGAAAAATGTGGTTATGGAGAGGAAAATATACAATATTGAGGTCAAATTGTGAAGTTACTAATGAATCTCAGAAGGTCAGATATTGAGCTTATAAATACAATGACAAATTCATATATCCAAGTGAATGACAAGAAGCTCTTCTTATCCTACAGAACTGCACTAGACGTCTGAGATACAGTTTCTGTTCTCAGTGTTGAGTCAATTTTTCCAACTTCAGTTTATCTGATGCGTTAAAAGGTAAGTGTTGAAGTTTATAAAACTTAAAAAGAAAAAAAAGAGGATAATACGGTCCTCATAGAGACATATATAATACATATATAAATATTCTGTTTCCACAGCCAACTCATATTTAGCCTTTCCATGTTCAGGTCCACCAACCATCTGCTCTTGGGGATCTTGCACACTCATTTTGCCATCAGTCTGATCCAGTGTTACATTAGCTGTGGACTAAAGTGACATCTGCACACGAGATGCATGTGTTACGGTGAGTTGGTCTGAATACCAGGGTTGGCTTGCAGCATTATTAAAAATAAGAGCCCACCAAATATCTGTCAGGGATTCGGTGGAATGCAGAAAAGATATGTCCCTTTCCACTGTTTCCAACATCTCTTTATTTTCTGTAAAGAAACCACTGACATGGCAGCAGAATGTGGAGGAAAACCCAACTGCAAGAAAATCTCTGGGGTAAATGGCATGACATTTTTCGCTGTAGAAGAAAATCCAAAGCCTAAATGAAAACTGAGAAAACCAATCTCAGAGAGAAGTAGGTACAGTCCTGATTCTTCTTTAATGAAACCATGGCCCTTATTAATAAGTAAAAATGGTCCCTTTTAAAATCCTGATAGTGATTTCATAGAGGTCATGATTTAAAAATATTTCTATGTGCTCTAGAAGAACAACCATTTAAATTGGTCTTTGCTATCTGGCACCTTTTCAAAACATTTCCCACAATGACAGCCACTTGTGTCATCAAGAATTTTAACTCATTGCTCTGTAACTTTTCACTTTTTTGCCAGTTACTTTTTGCCCTTTTACTTTCTCCCTCTATGTCAGTTTCCCTTCAGGTTCATTTCCACTCCTTGTTAAACTAAGGTTTTGCTGAAAATAAGTGTGCAAAATACTGACTAATGTCTGACTTACACACACACCAAATTTATAGCAAATGTCTTTGTGCGTGGTTTCCATATGAGGGTACTACTGCATATCAGGCAGGACTGGAAACTGTTGCCCACAAAAAAGAAAAAAAATATTTGTCTAGGTATAAAACACAGCAGCCATAGACACTTAGGACTTACAAATGGGACTGGCATTTGTAAAAATAATTTCATAATTATCACCAAATCTGAAAACCATTCCTAAAAGCCTGCTGCTGGTAAAAGTGGGGCAATTGAAACTAGGATCAACTGCTTCAGCCTTTCACTGGTAGTGACTTTACCAAAAAAACTGGGAAGTCTCTCAAATTACCTACTGTATGCTTTTCTCTCTAAATTACTGTTTGCATTAGATAAAATTGTAATGAGTAGCAGGTAAAAAGAGAAACTATTAATAAAAGCAACTAGGTCACATTATTAAAAAAAAAATAAAAAGGAATTAAAACCATATTTGATTCCTTAAACATTTCACCAGCTGATCTTGAAAGAAAACAAGAGGAAAGGGGAGCAAATAGAGGTTAACCTCTTGGCTACTGAGAAACACAAATGCAGCCCAGATTACAAAAGTAAGAAAGTAATGAATATTGCCATAAAATTATTGGTGGCAGTTATTAGATATCATAATAGACAAAATCAAATTCAGTGACAAAGGGCTTGCATTCAATGGTGCATGTCACTGTTGTGATACATGCACCAATTTTCTAACAGTGACATTCTCTTGCAAAAAAAAGAAAACACAAATAGTTAAATGATCTAAATTTTACAGAAACTTTAAAATGAAGTATAAAAGCTTTCAAAATAATGTAACTGTAGAAAGAAAAAACAAAACAAAAACTTATTCATTTTGGCCTGCCCTGAAACAGAAAGGCTACCATTTCTTGAACTGTTTTTTTCTAAAACTATGTAAACAATAAAAAACTTTGGACCGATGCAAAATAATTGTTTTCAGTTTATGTGGGATTTCCACCTTTGTACCAGATAAAATTTCAAACAAAGCCTCTATTAAATACACATATCAATATATTTTCTTTCTGAATAACCAATACAGTTTCAGTAAATCTGCAATAGATGTTTATGTTGTAAAATTTAAGTTGTTGTTTTTAATCCAGTCTGATCACAACTTGTAGTAGACTCTTGATTCCCCAGCTGTATTTTCAGCTAATGAATATTTTTTTTGAGAAATGTGACCCACCTCTAAGATTGTCAGTTGCAATTTAGAGGTAAATTAAATCTAATTTTTACAGAGTTTGAATAGGATTACCCTCTATAACCATTTCAACATGATCTTACCAGAGGAAGTTTCAAAACAGAGAGCTGAATTAAACTGGTGTGACTCAGAAAAAAAAACTCAAACAAAAAAACCCAAACCCTATCCTGAAATTAAAACAAACAAACAACCAAACAAAACCCTAATAAATCAGTTATGAGATTAGAATTTCACTGCAAATATTTCCAACATTTGCAGGTTTCACTATACCTTTACTGCACCTGTATGTTAGATGCCTAATTTCACAGCCTTTTAAAAAGCAATCAGTAATCTAAGCTCTCAACTCTTTAGTCCAGAACTGTTCAGCCATCACAAATACTTAGTCAAATGCCTCAGCAAATCTGCTGAGTATTTCCTGAAGCTTCAAACAAGAGTGGAAGGCTAAGGACTAGAAAGTGCCATTCAAGGTCAGGCATTCTTCCCTGGTTACAATTGGCAAAGTAACCAAGTATGGAAAAAACTCCCTGAAAAGGTAAGCCAATTTAACAGCCAACTAAACTATTTCTATATGGTTATGAAGCAATCTACAAAAGTGCATGATAGGAAAAAGATTTTCTATTACATTTTGCAGTATGGCCTGAAATCTTCACCAAAAAAAAGGAACCCTCTCTTATAAAATGTGCCAGCAGCACTCCATAAAAGAGTGCAAAACCTCTGAGAACAATGTGGCCAGAGAGGTAAAACCTGCTCCTTCACACTAAATCTCTTGCCATTTCTCCTCTACAGCAGAGGACTGGGCAAAGCTGCCTCTCTCTGCTTTGCATTCTCAAATTTGAGGCCAGTGACAGAACTGTTGGAACCATTTCTCTGGGGTTTGTCCTTCCAAGCAATAATCCTCACGCACACTAAGTATTAATGCTGGTTAAACCTCAGAAGTTTTAGAAATGTCCTTCATGTAAGTATTCAAGAATGCAAAAGCTTATCTGAACAATGGCCAAATACATCTTGGTCTAGATATTGCAGGATTTGGCTAGGGTAAAAATACTGAAGGAGTAATCTCTTCAAAGCTTTCCTTTGGGGAAGAAACCAAGTAAAAGCAAAGGTTTGGGGAATATTTCCAGAACCCATTTATAATCAGAACTATGACACTTGTCATATATCAACTATTTCTCACTGCCTGTTCTTTTTTTAGAGAGAACAAAGCTGACAGGAGTAATTGTAGGAAGTGAGTGCTGCTACACACAGTACAACTGAATGGTAGGTACATTGTAGCTAGAGTAAGATCATTAAAGGAAAAAGAATTAGAAAAACCCTATTGAATATAAAATATAAGAATAAAAATAAGAAGAATTTTACACTGGAAATGAGAAAAGTAACAATGGTAGGGAAGAAAACAAATAAATGAGTGACCCTAACAGTGAACATACATTCTTGTCTTTGATGCGTTAAGTAGTAAAAACCCAGTGTGCATCAGGGTATTAAGCAGATATTATTCAACAGAGAAAATCTAGGAAAAATTTAAGAAAACAAAGCACATTCCTAGCTTGAAATATTTCTGAATTTATATCTGTAAAATCTTTCCATGTCTGTAGATTCTACTGCGACAAAAGTTAGGAATGATGTCTCCTAGCACTGGAAAATAGTTTTTAAATGTTGATATGAGGAACACACCAACCACACCCTGCCTCTAGGTCACAGTGATATCACTGTCCCTAATATAAGCCACTCCAATACCAGCAAACAAACTATGTACTGTAATAAGCTGATGCCCTGAGGCCATAGGCATAATGATGGCTTGTTGGCTTTACATTTATATTCTCTTGTTTATTGATTTGAACTAAAGGAAGAAAAGAACAGTGGAGATAATAGCTATGATTGTGTTTACTATTCAAACAGAGGCTTAGAGGCCTTTAAAATACGGATTGCTGACCTTATTGAGGGTTTTTATTGTCTCCTCTATACAGAACTTTGTTTTTCAAGCTCTGTAGTCAATGACCTGGCTCTACTGCTTCAAATACTTCTTGGGCACTTGCTCCTCCATAGATCCTTAACATGACAAACCATAATGGCACCTAAGAAGGTGTCTCTACTTTTTGAGACATATGACATAAGAGACTGCAATGAACCTTTGCAAACTTTTGTAATTACTTGTAGCAGATGTAGCTGCTGCACTGGCACTTCCATCCCGCAAAGCTAAAAATATTTTTGAGCAATGCTGTTGGAACAGTGCACGACTTTACTGGAGGGAGAAACTTCTATGCTTTCAAGAAGCCTTTCTGTTCATTTTAGCAGCTCACCAATTGTGCTAGACTATATATGGCACAAGCTAGTGGTCCAAAAATTAACAGGTAGAAAAATCAAGTGGTTAGAAAAAAGCAGAAAACCTCTAGAAGCACATAACTTAAAAATTAAAAATAATTTTTTAATGTTTTGTGAAATTGAAGTAAATGTAGCAAGCTCCACCCCCCCAAATAATAAAAATTACTCAAAAAAATCACAAAAAATGCAAATTAAACCAAACAATTAAAACAACAAAAAACCCTCAACAACAAAAAGAACTGTCCTTAGGATATAAATACTTGTAAGTCCTTCATCCTTCATAGCTATAATTATGCATAAGAAGGTACTATGACCAGATCTACCTCATTTATTCAAGTGTCTTTATCCTATAATAGTCAAGAAGTGTAAACAAAATCTTGAAGAGCCAAATAAATTCCTTTCTTATTTTGCCCACATTTGGAGTCACTAGACTAGAAAGTCTGGTAACAGACTATTAGCACCAGAGCAGAAAGTAACCATTAGACTTTTTTTTTTTTTTTACTTCGCACACAATAGAGATGAGGTTTAGTGTAAACTGTTTTCTCTTGGGCAGAATGAACAGACCAGCTGAGATAAGCTTTTGGAAAAATTTTACAAGGACCATACGTTTTGAAGTACAAGTGCATCTTCTGCTTTTTAAAAATCCACCCCCAATGATACTTTATCAGTAAGAACTATATGGAGGAAATAGCACTGTTGAGTTGCATAAGTGTGAATAGATTTGGGGTTTATAAGAGGTATGCCATGGGTGCTGCTGGCACACCAGTAAATAACTGGGCTCAGGTATGGCTGCAGACAGAGTGTCTGTGGTGGGATAAAGCCACACACAGTTCCACACCAAGCTCTGACATGAGCTTTTTCTGTAACTTTACACTCCACACATTATTACAAGCCTCCCTCCCCTCCGGCTTATATACCTTTTTCTGAGTGAAACTATTGTACTGTGTGTGCAACCTGATTTCTTCATAGCCCTGAAAGGTAGACATCCAGGTCTGCAGCTGACTTCTGCCAAACCCCAAGAAAATAATTGCCTCGTGGCACTTACCTCTCCTTCTCTGGGCCACGGCCTTCCATTCTGTGTGTATTTGCTTTGATTCTGGCGCTTCTTTTGCCCTCCATCAGCAAATTTGCACAGCAAAGGCTCAGTGGGGGCTGTGAAGACAAGAATCCCAGTCTATATTAGCATCCCCCCCAAAGAAAGTGATTATACCAGCAACAGTAGTGCTTTGTAATACTGATCTTTTGAAGTAAAATCTTGCCTTCTGCAGATATTTTTTTGCCTCTTTCAGCCTTGACTCCACTGGCAGCTGTTCTTACTAACTAAGCTTCAAAAAATATATACTGGCAGCCCTTAAAAGAATGTAGCAAATATTGTTGAAAATATAATCAGCCTACGCAGAATGTTAAGTTGCTGTAGTGCAATAGTGGAGTCAGGCATTAGTTCCAGCTAAGTAAGACACATATTCATGACCAGCATTAGTGCAAGGATAAACATTGCTTTACTAAAGCAGCTTTCTGTTTCTATTGTAAGAACTTTTCAAGAATCTGTTTCAGGAATAAGTGCTCTCACAATTTTTGTGTTTCTCGGCACCCAATCATTTAAAAATCTAAATAAACAGAATAAAATAGAGACTTTTGCCAAGCACAGTCCAATTAGCTTTCTTTTCCTCTTAACTCCTCTTTCAAGCAAGTTGGCAACTGAAAAAAAAAACCTCTTTCCTCTCCAACCAAGATCTGGTGTCTGCAAATACAATAGTCAGGGGGGCTGGCGCCCCAGAAAGAAAGGATATTCAAAGAGCTGCACACCTCAAAAAGCAGCTCACATTTTGGCCCTCTAGTGAAGAAATTACTACACATCAAATGGGTATAACAGGAAGGAAACTTTGTGTCTTGGGATCTTTTCCCATCTCCCCAGCTTTTAACAGCCTCCTAAAATATTTTTCAGGAAGAACTGTAATGCGTGTTCTGGTGGGAGCTTGCCTTGGCTGTCTCCTTCTTAAAAGAGGGGCCAAATTCTACACACTTCATTATGTGTATGACAAGACTGTCCTTTATTGCCTACATCAACATGTTAAGTGAACCAATATTGGCTTGGTTGAGAGAAATCTAAAAGTGATGCATCACATCTGAATTTTTTCAGGAATGTTTGTGCTACCAAGCATGAAAATAGAAGCTCTAGTTAATTAACCAGGGCTTTTGATGGAAAAAGGCAAGAAACATTTTTTTTTTTTTTCCTCCTGTTCAGGGAAAGTAGAAAAGTTGACGGAATAAAAGTGCAGGGAGAGGAGGGAAATCTTGCACTGTGGGGGGTTAGATGATGACTTATTAAACTCTATTATATATTAGATAGTATTATGTGTTACGGCTTATTTGTAATAAAAATAAAGACTTGGTTAAATGATAACTACATGTAATACAAAAAGAAGCTCACTTCCCCTAACCTCTCAGCTACAGATAGATCAAAATGAGTCAGAAAGCATAGATTAAAACTGTGATCACTTCAAAACCGCAACTGAGTAGCAATGCACATAGAAAATCTCACATCAAAACCACAATTTCTTACTGGGACAGCATCACTTTAGCTACCTCTGAAGCAGTCACAGCTTTGTTTTTTCATTACCATTTTACCAGGGTAATAATTTCCAAGGTCACTAGAAACTGAACTGCAGGGAACAATCCATTATCGGCAGAAAGCTCAACTGTGTGACCCCAGAGGTCCTTCCCCACCTCTGACTTCGATTATTGTATCAGATTTTGGTAGAAGCAATGCTCAGCCAACCATTTTAAATTTGAAATAACGAAGGGTTAAAAGCATTCAGGTGGCTGTGGAGATTCTTTCTGCAGACAGAGAGATTTTACAGGGCTGACTGCCTTGCCTGTCCACCAGATTTACTCCCCAGAGTGATGCTGCATGATTTCGGATCAGTTACTTATAATACGCTTTCATGTGACTGTGAGGGAGGAGCAGGTGCTAAGCCAGCATTAGAGAAAAATCTATTGAACGTCACATCTGAAGCTTCAAAAGCTTTTTGTTTTAAGCACTGAACAGCTATCAAGCAACATATGAAACCATTAGGAGGAGCATGAGAAAACAATCTGCATGTTGGATATTTACACATGCCGTGATCATCTGCTAATGTACACATGTGGTATTATTCCATATACTATGATGTGGTTGAGCAAGCTAGGAAGTTTTATGGTTGACTACATATCCTCTCTATATTAGCCAACCACAAATAGGAAGCTGTTGCTTTTCTGGACTTCCCCATAGCATTACCAACTGACAACTTCATATTTGTTAGCTTGGGACTTCCAAAAGTTGACTGAGATTGAACAGAAATGCCAAATAACCTTACCTCCCATCTAGAAAAAAAAAAGTGGAAAACATTATACAGACTTTTCAGGCGGCAGGGACGAGGATGAAAACGTACTGCTGACTTAATAGGAAATGTGATTTGGTTATCTGTAAATGTTCATATTTTGAACACATAAGCACATCTTTCTATATGGATCTTAACTTCCTCAAAGGTTTGAGCATGTGTGGTATTTTTAAGCTTATCTATAAAATCTACTGTTGGTATTTTCTTGTCAGAAAAGATGAAACACCCAACAGTATCGTGCCCTTTATGAGCAAGTTTATGCATAAGAGGTGATATTTCTCTATAGTCAACTGAGGAGAAGTCTGAGCAAAAAACTTGATCTGTGCTGATCAACATTAACATAAGCAAAATGATCAAAAGAAAATGTTCTGAAAGGAACACTGAGTACAGATAAAATGGTTTTGGGTTGTTCAGGTTTGGGGTTTTTTTTAAATCAGAAGCATATATCTTATTACATCCAGCAAGGAAGAAAATTATCTGATTAGCTCTGAAGTGGTTTAGGTCTTAATCGTTTACACCTGGAAATAACTATAATCAACCTCAAAATATAAGAAATCAAATTAATAATCTTTCTTCTTTCAGGACATAAGGTAGAGTGTAACAGATTCACAAGAGTTTAAACACGTTCCTCTAAGTAAACAGAAGAACTCAAATCTCTGGTTTATTTCAGCCCTCTTGAAACTGCTTGTAAGAAAGGTTTTTGCAAGATTAGATGCACATAAATATTTGACATTAGTACCACTATCCTTACTAATCTAATAAATAAAACCAGAAGATATAGGAACAACATATCTTATTCCAGTATATCAGGAATTCTTTTTTAATGGTTTCATGAAATGTCAGAGGTGCTTTAAAAATAATTTACTTCAGACAAGAAAAAATCACAATTAGGTACTATGGATATCAATTAAAAATTAAAATCTTCATAAACTATTTTTAAAAATATCACCATCACATGAATAATATCAGAAGATTATAGCAGAAATTACCCTCAACTACTTCAGAAAGGAAGAAGGAAAAAGGAGAGTCTTGAAAACTTTGCCTAGTTTTGCTCTCTTCCATTCCAGATAGACAGTCTTACTTATGGACTGAATTTTTACTTTTCTCCTTTTTCTCTGTTTGAATACACTAACTGTAAATAAATGTCTGTGCCCCTGCCTCTTCTTTCACCTTTTGTACTGCTGACTTAATAGAAAATGTAATTTGTATATCTGTAGATGTTTGTATTTTGAGCAGATAAGCACATCTTTCTCTATGGTTCTTGACATCCTCAAAATTTTGAGCATGTGTGGTATTTTTAAGCATATCTGTAAAATCTACTGTTGATATTTTCCTGTCAGAAAAGTGAGAATCAATTCACTTGAGACAAATTTCAGGCTATTCCATCCTGATAAACTCTTTAAGACAGAAGGCAATGCTCTTTCTTTGACTTCTACCTGACAGTAACAAATAGAAATATCAAGAATAAATAACAGCTGTAACCTGAACAAGGTTCATTAAGCCATAACCCATTTTTCAAGAAGATTTAAATGCTTGCTGTAGTTCCCATCCAAAGCCTGCTCCAGTTAATAAGACATAAATAGCCCTGAACTTGGCTTTTAGTCCTGAGAAGGAAGAAGGATCAAATTGATAGTGCTTCTAAACAGCATTTGCCAAGATATTCAGGGCTGCTTTAGGAAAGGGCAGTACTTACTAGTGTTCAAATTCTATTCCCATGGAAGTCAATGGCTAACACTCTATCTCTCTTCAATTGGCCCCTCTGAGAGTTCAGGGGAGGTGAAAGAGACAGACTGGTTTAATGTCAATCAAGCCTGTCAATATTGTTAGAGTTCCCTTAGGAGATCAGCTTCTCATGCTCTGCTACATCAGATGGACAGACTGTGAAGACAGATAGCACTGAACTGCCAAAAGGGTGTCATATCACCAAAAGCAATGCTGGTATTTAAAATAGGACAAAACCTTTAGGTGGAAAGAGATCAGGATAACAGTACCCCCTTCTTCAGTCTGGCAGCCTCTTAGAAATGTTCCATCTCAGGAAAGCAACTTCAATTAAATTGAAGAATTCAACAAAAAGCCAAATTTTAACTAGTTCTGAATATATGATTTCCTTATTCTTTCATTCATCAGAAGGCAGATACACTTGAGCTTCTACATATGCACAAAATGTATATATTCATGAGCATGTGCTTCATAAAAGAAGATGAAAGCTGTAATTTGCATCCAGTGAATCATTTTCACTATTTCAGGTGCTCTCAAACTTCTGTCTCAAGAGTTACTGAGAAAATTTTGTCCCCCGCAGCTTCCAAATCACAGTCATATAGCATCATCTGTCCAGCAATGGCAAGAATTGCATGTAAATTATATATTATTGAATATATATTATATATTGTATATATTTATACATATATGTATATATAATCTTTTAATATTTTAACTGCTTTCACTATGAACATTTTTGAAGACAGAATATTTTTCAGTATGTTAGGAAGAGTTTAATCTCTCCCTCCCATCTTGTTCAAAGATGGCAGCAATGTTTGCAGTAGACAGCCTAGTAACAAGTGTATTGTGAACATTCATATGGGTCTTTAAACACCTTAATTTTGCTAATGTGAAGAAAAATCATGAGAAAGACAGTGGCATATAAATGAATGGTCAGTGATCAATCAATGATCTTTTTCAAAGTATGTTTTTTATGAGAAAGTTGGATTAATTCATTTTTCAGCCTTGGCAAATCTTCTCCCACCATAAAAAAAGGGATCAGAGTAATAATTAAGCTCACTATTATACAAAGCATCCAAACTGATCAAGCTTTGATAACTGATTTTCTTCTTAGCTCCCAGTTTTTAAGCAGTTTGGTAACATTGCAATGTACAAAATACACAGATTATCTGATTGAAACATTCATGCAAAAACCAACCCCTTTGTCTGCCACAGATGAATCATTTTTAGTCTCTAGGAAAAACGTTATCCTACTGTAACATCAAAGTCACTTTGTAAGCAAATCTATTTACTTATCCAGTATTTCAGAGGGAGATATAAGAGACACAAAAGCTCTAGAAGCAAGGCAGAATAGAGCAAGTTAAAGCTCTGATTCTGTACCTGAGCTCAAATAGATGTACCCAGCAGGACTACAGCCTTTAGAGAACCCACAGGGCTTATTTACAAAATGAATTTTGCTGTCGTAAGATTTAAAATAGTAAAAGGTTTAGGACTACATCATAAAATGACTATCTGCTCTAGTGAGTCCACTGGCTTCTAGTCATTCCAATGTCGTAAGTGAATAAAACTCAAACTTCAAGGAAAATCAGAAAACACAACCATAGCTATTCTGCTCGTAGAAAAAAAAAAAAAAAAAAAGAAGAAGAAAAGATGGCACGTGACACAAAATGACAAAAGAACGTACAAGTACAAAGCCTTGGATGAATAAGAAAACAATAAGTAATGAAGCAAATAAACACATCATCCTACCCCACGTGGACTGCTTGACTTGTTGAAGGACAGAGCTGATGATTTTAAGGAGTAATAGTTTTGTCTCAGAAGTCCCAAATACTCAATGTGATGTTGCAGGACGGACTCTAACATATATATTTAGAAGTATAATGGAAGTGCACTATTACATATTCAAATGAATCTTCGCTGCTCAGTATTTCTGCAAGAGTCAGTGCTTTTACATAGTTCAAACAATACACAGTATATCTGTCTAGTAGGTTTACAGTTCAATTTCACCACATGATATTTGGTGGACTTGTAAGAATTATTATTAAAGCAACACAATGAGCTAACATTGCAGCATTGAGGTCCTACAACATACTACTTTTGAAATATAATTATAGAAATTGGGGAAACAGCTTTACATAACAGAAAATAACCCCAAAGCAACAATTAGAAAGCAAGCATATGTTTGGCTAGCAAGAGAAAAAAAAATCTATTTACTTTTGATAAACTGTATTGTAGTTTAAGTACT
Organism: Phaethornis superciliosus; assembly: GCA_023637945.1. Lineage (NCBI taxonomy): Eukaryota > Metazoa > Chordata > Aves > Apodiformes > Trochilidae > Phaethornis > Phaethornis superciliosus. Next base: position 109,211,783 of record JAJQWJ010000002.1, read on the forward strand.
TATCTCTAGTTCACCTCTTAAGAAATGGGAAGCAAACCTTTCATGTCTTTGTATAATAACTGTTTCTTAAAAGCAAGAAAATATTAAAAAAGGAAAATAAAAACCAGAGGAGAAATAGTGTCAAGCATAATGTTAAAGTTTCCGTTCCATAACACAGAAATTACTAAGAGTAGATAGTACAGCTCCGTGTATCCATACACAGGAGACAGCATGCCAACTGGAAAGTGTTTTCCAGATCTTCTTGAAGTTGATGCAAACACTCCAGCTATTACATAGAGAAGTTATAATGAACCATATTGTTGCATAAGTCCCCATAAAAACTTGTTAAAGCAGATCAGAAACTAGAGTCTCCTTTCTATGACAAACTGTGACCCTTAATTTACAGTTTGTTTTTCTTTAATACCTATTTTTATTTCTAAATTTTCAAAAGAAGAACAGATTGAGCATGCTTGATTCAGGCTTATTAAAGCATTCCATTCCTTCAATATGGTATTGAAACTTAAACAAAATCAATCAAATTAGCAAAGCTGAAATGTATTAGAGCAGTGCTGAAATACCGCAATATGATGGCTTATTTTTATTTTAACAAACTCCATTTCTCAACCAACTCCAGTGCTGGTCTCTGTTGGAGAGCAAGAATAGATGTGGAGCAAATACAGAACAGATTTAAGGAGTTAATTTTTTTTTTTTTTTAAGATTTCTTTTATTTTTAAGAAAAGGCCTTGATCTGAGCTTACAGAAGTTAGAGAGACATTCTCAGTGAATCCAAAATTATTCTACTGAAGTCTAATTTAAATTTGAGGTAAATGTGAGCACGAGCAGAGTTGGGCCCACATGTTTCACCAGAGAAAGCTGCTTCCTCAGAGATGATGATACATGAAAATTCTGCCTTACTGAATGTCTGCAGCACAAACTTGAAAAATATTCCTTTAATTCATCCTTTGCACCCAGTGCTATGAGTGCTCTTCACCACCTTAAACTACTGGATGAAAAGGAATTGGAGTCTTTTGAGAAGTGAAATGGTCTGCAGTTTTTTAATTTCTCAGCAAAAGGGGATGTCCTTTTATCGAATGACTGTGCAACTAAACCAGTTACGTATGTGCATCCGTTTATAGCAATAATTTTAATGCACCGGTGCTTAGACCTATATTTTTCATGCCTTTCGGACAGGACCTTAAGCAGCTGAATTTTGGGGCAATTTATTTCAATACACCAGCTCTAATTACACAACACAGGATTTGGCTGGGTTAATACCTCCAGTAAAAACCACTTTGATAGACTCCCTTGGATTCCTGCCTCACTGGAAGTGCCAAAAAATTGAGACAGTATCCTATTCTGAAGAGGAGTATTGGTTGCAAGTAATTCAAAGCACTTCACATATCAGCTGTGAGACGGATAATAAATAAATATTGAAACAAGTAGATATAAGTTGTGGTTTTTTTGTGAAGACCTATAAATAAGTGAAGACCCATACTCATTCAATAAGAACTGTTAAAAAGTGAACTCTTGAGAAACTAATGCACTTTTCCATGTTTGCAGAATTTTTGTGAAGAACTTACATGCCACAGCTCTCCCGTTTTTCTCTCATGCCCCAGTAATTAAGCAAGAAAACAGAGAAAGAAAAGCCTACATATCTCTTCTGAAAAATATGCAAGTAATTAGTAGAATAAGATATGATAATGCAGTGGTCCCAAAAAGCAAGCAAAAGTGGTTGCTTTTAATCACTTTTATGACATTGACTTCTTGTACAATTATTGCTTCAGAGGCTTATTATACTACACATATTTAGGCATGATTTGAGTCCTTCAAACAAAATGAAAAAAAATTCTATACTTAAAAAAATGTTCCTGAAAGCATTTAATGACATTTTACTGTTTTCCTTTGTGAATTCCCAGATGTCAGCTTGCCACACAGGCACACACTTTTGCCACGTTTGACAAGGAACTAGGAGAACAGGCGAATAACACCCAATTTGAGATCCAGTGAAATCTGTGAGAACACTTTGAATACTTTCAATGGTTTTTAGCACAGTCTTAGGCCTATGGCTTGAACTGGAAGTAAATGTAACAGGAGATAATGCTAGTGTATCTCTTACAAACTTTCTTTTCTCTACCAGCATCTTTCTGTGACATCACTAAAAAAGTAGAGGTGCTAGTAGTTTATTGAGTCTTTATCCTGAAAGCTCCAATCCTGCCAGTAACAAGTGAGGCAAGTCAAGATAACCACTAGCCTGTCATCCAGAACTAGTTTTCAGAAAAAAATTATTGAAAGAGGTCCTGCAGTCTCACTGTGCTGCTTCTCATCCCAGATAAACATTAAACCTGAAAATTCATATGGTGCAGCTGTGAATTAGAGAACTGATCTGACTTGTATCAAGTTTTTAAACAAATAGCACCCTAACCTCAGTGCATTTAGTCCACACTGGTGTACCATATGACTGCTCCTGTACCAGCATACACCAGCTGAGTGCCTGCTCCCAGGGCTTCTGTCTGCAAGTCCACTCTTTGAACCCCTCAGAGTCTGCCCTATGAGCTTTTAGGAAGACTGTATTTCGTATATTTTTTGGCCTCTCCCAAAATCTCAGAAGTTATTTTGTTTGGATGAAAATGGAGATCTTGTATTTCTTACTGTTCAATTATTAAGGAACAGCAACAGAGTCAGCTTCATCTGAAAGGCTCAGCGATTTTTAAATGATCTCATGTACCGTAATATATAATGGAAAAACCAGGTGCAAATAGTGTGAGATGCTTTCTAGTTCCCTTCTAATGGAAATAAAATGAATCCTTGGTAATGGGTGACCCTACTTGCTTCTGTGGTCACCCATTTTACTTTTAGTGTTCTCTATAGCAGTCTCAGGAGAAAAGAGCAAATGCAAAGCTTTTATCCAACACTGCTTCTCAAAACAATAGCTCTGTGCTTCTGCTATAAAATCTATTTTTACTGTTCTCATAAACTAATGCTATTGATCACAGAGACTTTGCTATTATTGCATGAAGAAAAACTTACTTGCACAGATAGTCCAGAGATAAAATGACAGAAATTTACGCAGTGCAAAGAATTAATTTTAATTGTGCTAATACAAGTCTACTTCATGTAGCTGCTTAAGTATTTCTTTATTATTTTGTATTGAATATATTTTAAATTCAATTTTATTAAATTATATATTTCTTTTTATTTACTATTTATTGTAGGTAAATGAGGCCGTTACCATCCCATTATTCCCTGGCTGTGTGACATTAACTGGCTGGAACTAACATTATGGAGCAAAGAAAATTCATTTCAAACATATGTTTCCAATATAAACAAGGAAACCTGGCCAAATGTCTTATGTCAATACAATGATTTCTTTCCACCAGTATAATGATAATCGCTGTATACAGACATTTATTTTTGACTAATTGAAGTTGAGGCTTGAAATTTGCTGCTCACACTCCAACATATGTACACTAATAATGTCCAGAAGAACTTATGCAACATAGGGTTAAACTCCAGGAGGAAAAAATGTTTCAGTTATGAACATTAGCTTATTTAATTCAGACCAAGGTGCTTAAAAAGTATATTTCATTTATTTTCATTTACTGATTCTGGGGAAAACCACATCTGTTGTGTCTTTGTGAATGGTCACTGCAATAAAAAAGGGCCATATATATAATGCTAACATTATTTTCAGCTTTACTCATAGTCTGTTAAAAAGCAGCAACAGGAAATTCTAATAATATGAAAAAATATTTTGTTTGGGTAACTATGCCTCCTGCATGATCAAAGCAGTAAAGTGACCTTGATATCAGAGCTTAAACAGTATATTCATAGAAGCACATTAGTGTGGATTTATGAATATTCCTGTGTAAACGAAAAACTAACTCGGATTTCAACAAACTATCAATCTGCTCACCAGTTTAAAAGTATTCAGTAATATTCTAATTTATTTTTCAGACTTCCTGATGGAAATCCTTTTATTTAAATCATTTCTAATTAAAACACATTCCAACAATGACTACTGTGTGCTGCAGCAAAAACTCAATTTATAATCCAAAACATAGCTGAGCAATATAATTTTTGCCAATACTGTAAGGAAGAAGAAAAAGCTGAAGGGAAAATTCTTTTTATTGTTATTGCCCTTCTTTCATTTAATTCTTCTGCATTCACTGAAGGCACAATGTGTATGCCCTAAAATGAAAGAGTTTGCTAAAAGCAGCATCATCAGTTTCCACACTCAAATGCAGGAATACCTTTAAAACCTGGATTTGACCCTGACTGTGTCAAAACCATAGCCAGCTATAGGTCACACTGCAGAAAACTTTTATGAGACAATGTCTGACTTATTCTTAAAGGTGGAAGTTCATATCGCTGTGGTAGAGAATACCCAAACCACAAGAAACACCTTGGACAGGATAATTACTGTGGACCACAAAACCTCACTCCATGTTCCACGATCTTCTCCAGAAACAGGCCCAAAGAGAGGAAGTGCCCAAAAGTAAGGACACTGACAACCCTTCTCTTTTTCTCCCCAGCAGAAGGGGTGAGCAGAAACTCAGAAGATGGACCTCCAACTGCACAGTGGCACAGCACACACCAACACCCCCTCCTCCACAGCTCCAGTCTGGTGCATCAGCTGCTCCTCACAGCAACTTCCAAGACAGGCTTTTCGGGGTGCTAGAGCTACTGATCCTCTCACCAAGGGATTGCAGGTAGGAAGCAAATGTTGCACTGGCTTGTATGTGCCCTGAAAGGAAGAAAGGACCTTGGAAAAAATAATGATCAGTGACTAATTCCTTGAAGGGCAAGAAGGCAAGACGCCTCTGAAGCATACCACCACCTGGAGCTCCTGCTAGGACGTGGAGGCTTTGCACCAACTTAAAGTAAGTCTCAGCATTCAAGGCACAATTGTACCTGTGACTTACATGAAAGAAAACTACACAGTGGTTTCACTAGGAATTTTCCAGTAAGTCACCTATTTATGACAATACTTTATCCCAGGGCAAGGCAAAAAAGTGAAATGATAATATTTTCTCAAGACAATGGAACATCTTACTCATATTTCTTAGCTCTTTTCAGGATGTGTTGATGATACCAACTCTAAATCTAATGTGCTATGACATAAGTAAAATTCTAACCCTTACAGCTTAAAAAGCCTTTTTTACCATCTGAGACAATATCCTAGAATATTAAATAGATAACACTAAACCCTTCTGAAATTTTCAAGTGCAGAGATGTCAGCTGAGAGTAGAGAAGGAAGCAGACTTACATATTAGAGTCTGAGTGATAGCCTAATCTTACTTAACCCTCTGCAATACATGTCTCAGAGGCTGCACAAAAGGTCATGCTAGATCCTCTTTTGCCACAGGTCTAAAAATTACAAACGTAACCTGACTGCAATGCTAAGCTTGGAAAAGTAAAAATCATCCTGACTCTGTTAGAAATACTGGAATAATAAGAACAGAATTAAGCGCAACATGGAAGAAGATGTTAAAAAGAAAAACAAAAAACCAGAGGAACAAAAACACCTTAAGAAAATGAAGAGAAGGCCAGAAGAGTAGTAAGAGGAAGACTTCTAAATTGTCCCTGAAAATGTTCTAACTTGATATAAGAGCAAATAGCACTCATGTCTATCATTTTCTGCATTATAGCAGAGGCCTTCACAAACACAAAAATTGCAACAAGGAAATACTATAACTGAACAGCCAAATGGATGGGCTAAATGTCCCTGCCAATAACAAACAGAATGACAGAAGTTTATAAAAACTGTGTTTTTATCTTCAAACTGAGGCTGAAGGCCTTTTTTTCTGCACTGTGAGGAATCCAGTAAGACTGTAGATGGTTTCGGAGTAATTGTATGACTTCAAAACATGGATGAAATGAAGGAGACTATAGAATCTCCTCTACACAAAAATACAAAGTCTCTACTATCAAAGTTGATTTAAAAACTTACCTCAAAACTCTATAGATAATCCAACATTTATGTATCAGTGGAGATAAAAAATTAGACATGAAAAAGCAAAGACATCTCTTCCAGATAAACTACATTTTGAGGAACAGTAACAGACTCTGATACCAACACTAAACCATTCTTTAAGGCTTTGCCCCCACTTGGCTGGGATCCTTCCTTGGTTTACCTGCATGGGACAAGGCCACACGGATATGATGAGTCTGAGCCCAACTCTGTTCAAAGCATAATTACAACCAAATAGCACTACCAGAGTCTGGCCTGACAAAAGCTGTCTCCTGCTGATGTGAAGCAGCAATTTTCTTCAGAGCAAATGATTTCATGAATCAGCCAGCAGGGAGTGACAACATTCTGCTGCCAGTGAGCAGTGAGTAAGTGTATGACCTCTGGGTTGCAATTTCCACCAGCTTAATAAGAGTCCATTGCAAATGTGATCATATTTTTCACTCTGCTGTTAACAGAGATGCTAATCTGGCTCTCTGTTTCTTTTTTTTCCTTTTTTTTTAATTTTTTTTTTAATTTATTTTTTATTTCCTTCTTTTCCCCCCTCATTTTACCAGCTTTGTTGCTTAGAATACAGTATTTCCCCGGAGACAGAGAACAAAGTCTACAACATGTTGCTCATAAAACCTGAAGACAACACACTAAATATTAAAGGGCAGCAACTTTTCTGGTTTGAGGAATGTGGCAGGCCTAACAGGGACCTCATGTTTTTTTCCTGCTATAAGAATGTCAACTGAATACTTAAGTTTGCAACCTGGTAACAGAACCTGAAGTGAGAGGGAGGAAAACTTTTCTAGAATATTTTCTGGTACAGATCCACAGACAACAAAAATCTCACAGCCCTGAGGATGGTCAGAAGAGCAACAATGAAATTGAAATAGTAAGATAAAGATGGAGTAAGAAAAGCATGCATACTACATTTTAAAATGTTGTCAAATACTTCAGCTAGGATCTTCCCACAAATAAATTCTCCAGATAATGAAGCACAACACAATGATGTCAGTATTAATGCTACACAGTTAACACAAGAGAATACTGTACTGCCTTATGAGACTTGATTATAACTGTAAAGCATGGTAGAATGTGGTTTATGTATTGATTTAAGAGCAGTGTTGAAGGTGGTAATAATGAAAACCTATATTTGGTTCAGAATCAGGATTTTAATTGATGTTTCATCTTAAAAGGAGCCACAAGAAATTGTTAAAAATGCTGCAATTCGTTATTCCTCTGCATTACAGTTCCACTTTTTGGGCTGTTACCAGTGAGAAGAACAGAGCCTCAGGCTCTAAAACTCAGCTCTGAATTGAGAAGGAACAACTTCTAACACTGGAGATGAGATAACTAATGATACTAAGACTTGGTGCCAAGGGTGGAGGACGCTTTACTGAATAGGCCAGCATGGACTTGCTGGCGGAGCCAGAGATGAAAAATGTAAGATTCTTTGTCTCCACCTCTGTCTGAAGTGCTCAGAGAACTGGACTACTTGGACATGTGCCAAATAATTAATGCGTATCTATCAAATCGTGTATTCAGTGAGACGGAGTCATATCAGATTTCCTGGAAACCTACCGGTAGACTACATGGTATGTGCACTGGGTTTTTAACTAGCCTGGACATAATGTATTTTCTGGACAGAAATACAAGTACATGTGGTTTGAGATGCAATCATGGTGACGCAGGACCCTGCCCAACCCTTTTGCATCAGGCTGCTTTTGTCTCTGGATAAGCGAAGATGAAAGTCCATTTGGGCAAAAGTTCTTGCTTGTGGGTGCCTTTGTGTCAAGCCAAAATAATATTTTACATTTTTACCAGGGAAACTCGCTTTACAATACTAGAAGAAAAACATAATAGTCAGCTTGGACCAAACTTGCTTTTATTATCAGTTTTCCTATGTTTATATAACATAGAAAATGAACATTGTTATTCTAGGTTTACACCTGTGTCTCTTACTTCTGTTTCATAAATCCTTTGTAGAAGAGTGTTCATACCCTACCTGAACTATCCATATCTACATTATGCAATGTGTACTAGTGTTGCAGGATTAGGGTACGAGTATGCTTATGTAGTTCTCAAGCTCTTTCATGCTATGCTCCTGTAAGGTAACTCCTGCTGCCACTTTCTGTATGCTTAATAAGATGGGTTTTTATGGTGCTTATCACAAACCTTGTTTGTAAACACCTCACAAGCACTAACGAATTCATTCTCCCAGTAGGTAGTGAAGTATTTCCTTTGTTTCACAAAGAGATGAGCTGCAGTGTAGGGATAATGCAAGTTGGCCACTGTTACACAGTCATCAAGTACAGATCTCCTGAGTTCTTGTGCAGTATTTATTCACAAGATAACCTTCCTCAAAGAGCTTTGCCTAGGTACCCTATTTTCTCAGCCTCATTTCTCACATCACTATATTTCTGGGAAGTTCTCTTTCACAGATCCAAGTCTGCAATGCTACTATCAGCTCACTAAAATCCGTCATCAGAAGACAGTTCGATCTACAGTGCTCATGAAAATTAAGTTTGTAATGATAATAAGGACCAGATGATGTTATAGGTGGACTTATTTGCGTTTCTCTTTGTGCTTTTGTGTCTGTGCACCTAACATATATGCACACATAAATCTATATATGTGCATATTACTACACAAGTGTGGAAAGTTACCAAACACAGAATGTCAGAACAAAGTGCAGCTACCTAAAGCTTCAAACAAATCTGTACTATTTACTGTAATATTTAGCTATTCAAACTCACACTCCCATATCTCTAGAGGTCAATGTCACCTAATAGGTTGTGCTCACATCCCTGTCATCTTAATATAAATCAAAAAAAAGATGATATTGCAAAGAAAGACAGAAATAAATAAGTCTACTTAATAAAATTTAGTATAGGTAAATATAGACTTTTCTCTGTTTACTTTCAGCCTGATCTCAAGAGCAGTGGAGTACAGGTGATTATTCAAATATTACATAACTTTGCAAACTTCTGAGATTTTCCTACTCTGTCTCTATCTCCAACAGTTTTATATGCACAGGTAAAGGGGCAGTTCAGGACACCAAGGCCTCAGATAATAACATGCACAAAGTTGAATGCCTGCACAAAAGAATCATGTAGGGAAAATACATCAGTCATGTTCTTCCCTGAATTTTTTGCCTCACTGCTTCACAAACAATTTTCTTTCTTTGTAAAGCCCAGTTTGCTTTTGGCAAGGCCCATGTCTATCCCCAGGTCTCACTTCACATTTACTCCCAACACTTTTCATCTTTCATACTAGGGCTTTGATAACTCTGGTGAAGTGATTTCAGTGGTGTCCTCTCCTCCATGTGTGAAGAGAAACCCCTCACTTGAACAAAAATGTGCTACTTCTAAACAGAAAATTATGTTTGGGGAGTGAATTTTCCAGCAAAACTGCTAACAGTGTGACCAAGATGGAAGCTGAGACTATTCAACATCTCTTAAAATTGGAATAAAGCTGTGTAATTACTTTATTAATGGATTTAACAGCTCAGATTTAGCCCCTGAAATATAAAAAAGTATGCTTCCGTTGTTTGCTTCCTTTTTGTTTTAAATGATTGATAATTATTTTACAAATGTCTTCCCCTGACATTTGATTTGCTAGATAATACATAAACATACAGTTTCTAATGGGTTTTCCGGCCTTTTAACCTAATTTCTTTTCTCATTACTTTTCATTTCATTTCCAATTCTGATATAAAATCTATTTTCTAGAAAATTTTCATGATCTGGAGCTTCTTCACTTTAATAATGTACAGAATGATATTTTAAAATGACAAGAGCCAAGATCAGTGATAGCAGAGAAGAAAACCAACCCATATTTTTTAACTTTTCTCCTTCATGTTAAACTACTTCATGCACTCTCTCTCCAAGATGGTTCTGAAATTATGTTGAAAAGTGATAATTATTTTGTGTATGTAAATCTCTAAAAAGATCTGACACAAGAAAACAGTTGACTGAAGGCAAAACAAGAGAATCCAGCATAAGTATACATGTATTTTTCTGTCAAATACTGGATGGCACTGTTACTCCATTGCAATGATTTATCAGCTAATTAACAGTAAGGTGGATAATGGAGATAGTAATTAAGAAATGAAAATCACATCCTTTACATTTTTGTAACATAGAGAGAGGAAATAATGGCTAGAACTTGAGGGACATATATGAGTGTGAATAAAATAATGAAAAAAATCTCAATGTTATGGGAGGAGAAGCACTGAGTACCTATTCCAGTCCACTCACTAATTTCAGGAGCAGTGTCTAACAAAGTCCAGTAATTTGTTTTCCATAACAGCATTTACACTCTTTGTAACAAACAGTGTTTTAGTAGCAATTGTTCCGAGTGTGTCTTTGGGATTGGAAGAATTTTCTCAAACTTCCTCTGCATGAAGAATTAAACTGCTTTTCCTGGTCTTCCTCAGCTAGCATACATCTGTTGAAGTCAATGGGATGATGTGATTATTGGTTTTACAGCACCCGATGGCCCTCCACCATTCCATTCATAAATGCATGAAAATGCAGGTCAGCTTTGTAAAGAATAGTACTCAAAATTTAAAGGATTATTTCCCTTTTTTTTTTGTTTTTTTTTTTTTTGTTTATTTTTTTGGGTTGTTTTGTTTTGTTTTGACATAATCCTACGTGTCTAGGAGTGAGACTTTTTTTTTTTCCAGTGAGGAGTCTCAACAGGCCATTTGTATATCATTGTTCTTTACTCAAAGGCCCACCGAGATTTCCTAGCATTACATTAAACAAATTAAGCACATTTTGGTACTGCTACAGTATTCTAAGCATTGCTCACATGCTCTAAGACTCATAACAAAACTCTTCTGAAAAAGAAATATAAAGAGAACACATCCAATCTGCTATTAAACCGATTTTTTCTGTCCCAAAATCTATTTTTTGAAGGTGTGGCTGCGGGTAGAAAGGATAACCCAATAATGATCTTCAAGCAACAACACCTGTATTGTAAAATTGCAATTTATTCAGATGTCCTTTCCAGTGTAGCCTAAAGAAATAACATAACATGCTAACAGACAGGTTTCTATTTAAACAGAAAAGAAAAAAGAGAAGTCCTTAAGAAATAGCCTCTAAAAACATGTTTTTGGCTTTCCTCCTTGAATTCCCCTGACAAAAGTAATGAGTGAGGTGACAGGAAACCTGATATTAATTCTGCAAGTTCTAACTAGATGTGCAGGAGATCTAAGCCCAAGGAATAGAGCTGGAATGCAGAGCAAATAGGCAATTATTCTGAGCAGAAGAATTCTGTGCCTGATGATGACTTGCCTGTCTCCGTTCTCTGGTGTCAGTTCTACAGAGACTGTAATCTTCTATGCTGATGCCTATATTCAATCTTAATGCCTGATATTGAGTGATGGGAAGCTGTAGGGATTCTTGCAAGATTCACTGTTAATAGGTTTAACTCAATTGGCATGTCTGCCTGGGATATTTCATAAATACATAACCTATGCTACGTGATGGGAAGAATTATTTAGGACCATGCACAGTACCTATCACAAGATGGCATTTTCTCTTCTACCACTTTTGCCACCTACTGCTTCACCCTTAGCTACTCATCTTTTAAAAATAGGGATAAGCAATGATTTCCCCCCTTTTGCATGTACTCACACAGTTCCTGCCATTGCAGTCTCAGGTTCTGAAGGCATCCAGCTCTCAAAAAGAAAATTCTTGCCACATGCTGAGATAGCTACAGCTCTTCTTCTCTACTGCCTGTGTAAACCATTCTATACTGATGCAAGTTAGACTCACAAAATGAAAACTCCTGCCAGAAAAAAACCTAAAGATTGTGCATGAAAAATTGTTAAGACAGAAAATCCTACTGCAAATGTGCTTCTCAAGTAGCTTAAAATTTACCCAGCTGGGTTTTTTTCCCATTATTAATCTCCTGCCTCTTGGTCCTCTCCTTCCCAAATCCAGCAACTGCTACATTTCTTAGCATATGATGTACAGGAGATTTATTTGTCCATAAGGCCTCTCTGTATATAATGCAATTGCTACAATTTCTGATTTATCTGAACACTATCATTCACAGTGGACTGCATTCTTTTATAGGAAGAGACTTTCATGACAAGAATCTGAATGACTCACCAGTGGAAATATTCTCAGTATCTGCCCCCCTTGCATCACTGTAATTAACAAAAACAGGATAATAACATAGGGTCTAACTCAGGGGAGGATGTTCCAATTTACTGTGCCAGGCACCTGAGAGATTATTAAGGCACGCTGACCATCACACATGGCTCCTTCTTCTAAATCTACAATCTGTTTTTCTGCAGTATTCCCAGTTACTCCACAATTAAGGGAAAAAAATCATGTTCAGATGTACAGGACTACCACATGATGAAAAGATTTCCCACTCAGTTAATGCAAGAGAGTTATATGGTTTTATACAGTTTGCTAAGAGAAACTGTGCTGTAAGATGACTGCAATGCAATCTTTCAAACCCATCACAACATGTGGCTAAGAATTGTTTTCTGAAAGCTAGATCTTATTAGATCTTCATATCAGAGGTTAAGTGGCTTTTCTGGAGATCAATATGAACATGTGAACATTGGCCTCAGGAACTAGATAAGGCAAGGTTGATGAACAAGAAGTCAGCAAAACTAAACAAGGAAAATCATACAATTTCAGTTTTAAAATTCAACTGACAATGGTTTGTTGTGTTTGTTTTTGATAGGCATGCCTAGAATTCCCTTCACTTAGTCACTGTGGAAACTTTAGTTTGAATGTTTAAAAAATCACATTATAAAGTAATTTAACTTGTGGAATTCCCTTCTCTGGAAATAATCAAAATCCACCTAGATACAGTCCCATGTAATGTGCTCTAGGTGATCCTGCTGTAGTGGGAGAGTTGGACTGGATGATCTCTAGGGATCCCTTTCAACCTTAGTAGTTCTGATAATTCTGTGATTGCCACTTAAGACTTTCAGATGTGCAGTTATGCAAATTCACAACACATAATTCTGACTATGTTTTCTATACATGGTTGAAATCAGTGTTAGAAGAAGGAATTTACATAATAGCATCTGCTATTCCTCTTACAATTTGTATTTCAAAACCAAAGTGTGTGTAAGGTAACTTCTACAACCTGTACAACCCATTAGAAATAGTTGTAATTTCATTTTTTTTCTGCCTTGTTTACTAAGGATGCAAATATAGAACTAAGAATAAGCAAGGAATCGAGCATACATTTTAGGTTAATTGACAGTACTGTACCCATTTCTAAAGCATGTGGTCTCTGAAATGTTCATACTTCATTTTAGATTTAGTCAGGACATATATGAAGGCCAAATACAGTAAAGTTCCTGGGTTTGGAATATCGTAAAGATGCATATGCTTGAAAACCTCCAAAGCATAAAAATAAAATTAAAATATTCAGATTAATCCTCTCTGCTTATTCCTCTACTTCCTCCTGAGTGGAGTATTTGAAGACTCTGGGCTCTTTGGTACTTCATCAAATGACAAGGTCACAACATGGTCCTTCATCTTTAACAATCTTGTTGCTTTAGCACACTGCACATCAGCTCTCACTTAGTAATCCACTTCTAAACCAATTTCCTAACAATCCAGTTTTCCTTATTTCACTGAATGATTCCATATTTGGTGACATCTTATTTTCCATTATACTTATTCCTTGACTACCTAATCGGTTGACTTGAGTCCAGCAGCACTCAACAAACCAAAAGTAAAAATCTTGACTAAGAATAGCTTCATGTTTCAATAATCCTATGATTTCCCTTACAAAAAACCAGTCTCTCTGGAAAAACACATAACCAACAAAAAAAAAAAAACAAACAACAACAAAACCTTAATCAAACATCACCTAAAGTCATAAATTGACCATCTTATTCCTATAATATTGTGGCAAACTGGGCTGAGCATCCTATCGTCACCCTCAGTATTGGTATGGATTTGAATTATTAGAACACAAGGCAGCCTATTCTATTAGGTTCCTTACAAGCAATGAACAAAGCATTTATTACTGAAGTACAGAAACATAAGACAATATCTGGCACTGGGTTTTATGCACAAATAATGTAACCTATGTCAATTTTATGGTAGTGTCATTGAAAAAAGGGTTTTAACCCTAGTCTAAGACTAGAACAATGATAAGGACTTGGAGATGCTTCTGCATTACAGATATAAACAACACAGAGAAAGACTGCACATTTTACAGTAGAGATGAACCAAGAAAAAGGTGTAAAAGGTGTAACAGGTCAAATAAAAGTTCATTTAGACTCATGTTCCGGATCATTGAAATATCTCAGGTTTCATAGCTTGGTCATAAAGGAAGAACTCATTGTGATTTTCATTCAGGAGAGAAATGCTATGAAATCCCATTGCTTTGGACAAAAAAAAATAATTGGGAATAAAACACTTCCCTTTTGTCAGGTTGATTTTTTTGTTTGTTTATTTGTTTTCAAATTTTCTGTGCTTGTTCTCAGTTTTCTTTGTTATTTCAGCTTTACAGGTTCCTTCTCAATTCTAAATGGGCAAAAATCAGCACTTTCTTTATAGCTCGTTGAGTTCCATAACGTACGCCCTTGTCTAGAGATATCTAACTTTGACCCCAATTTCTGCTTTAAGTGGCAGAAGTTTAGGGGGGTGGTTAGTAGGCTGAGAGAAGTTCTCCTCGTCCTCTACTTTGCCCTGCTGAGGCCACATCTGCAATATTGCCTCCAGTTCTGGGCCCCTCAGTTCCAGAAGGAGTGGGAACTGCTTGAAAGAGTCCAGCATAGAGCCTTCAAGATGATTAAGGGAGTGGAACATCTCCCTTATGAGGAAAGGCTGAGGGAGCTGGGTCGCTTCAGCTTGGAGAAGAGAATGAGAGGTGACTTCATTAATCTATATAAATACATAAAAGGAGAGAGCCAGGAGGATGGTGCTAGGCTCTTCTCAATTATGCCCAATTATAGGACAAGAAGCAATAGATATAAACTTGAGCATAGGAGGTTCCATGTAAACACGAGGAAAAATTGAGGTTGTGGAGTCTCTTTCTCTGGAGACATTCAAAACCTGCCTGGATGTGCTCCTGTGTGACCTGCTGTAGGTGACCTCTGCTCTAGCAGGAGGGTTGGACTATATGATCTTTTGAGGTCCCTTCCAAATAGAAATGACTTTATCTGGGGATGGCATGGCACAGTCTTTTATTATGGATTAGCTCTAATGACTGTCTTGCAGTTCTTTTTGTCAGGGAGATGAGACTCCTCTATTTCCTTCCTAAGAATACCAGTGATTTCTGAAAATGAAAGATGAAAGATCCTGACATTCAGCATTGCATTGTCGGGCCTTTTCCTCACCTAGGATCTCTCTTTTAGTTTTTCTGTTTTCAATAAAATATTTTGGTTTTTACAAATATGACATTTATTGTACTCTAGAGTTTCCCGCATATGAAAATGCTGAAATTGTGTTTTAAACCGCCTTAAGAAAACAAAATTCTTAAGTTGTGAAATATTTTCACAGAATGTTGTTTCTTTTGGTTTTGGCAGTTCAGAACTTTCTCTTACACTAAACTTGAACAAAGAACAGACTGTCATTCCCTGTGTTTCTCTGGAAACAGCAGAATTAAGTATTGCACATACTTTCAAGGACTTAAATACTTTGCCCATATAAACTAACATCACCGATCTTCAGGATGACTCAACAGTCAGCTACCAATTGTGTCACATCTGTATAGTAAGAATTACAGAAATACAACTCAGAAAGTGATTATTCACTTATTGAATGGTAGCATTCAGTGGTGGTAGCAGAACATGTGTACTGCCTTGGAAAATCTCATGATAACACCTATGCCACATTGAGTACGCAATCCAAATTAGGGAGACAATATAATGAGAACTGCATACAGCCTTTGAATAGCACATTTGCACATAAATGAATTGAAAATAACAGATTCCATATAAACGTTTGGTGCTTTTTTTGTTTTGTTTTGTTTTTTTGTTAACATCTCTAAACTGACACATTGTACCACGCTGCAGCATGACTACAAAGATTTAACACAAACAAATTCTACTTAGGTGTTTATTTCTGCTAGTAGCGTGCAGTTGGGAACTGTGAGAGAGCAACCAAATTAGACTAGATCCAGATTTCTACAGAGACCATACTTTTAAGGTATTTTTTTATCTGCTAGTAGTTAAAAAATCAGTTTCTTTAAAAATTAGGCTGAAGCTGCTTGTGTCTTCTGTGTTGTAACCCATGCTGCAAAATACTTGTTTTGATTTTTTACTTAAATGACAAAAACTTGGATATATAATAACAACCCTGGATATTCCTTACTGTTTACTTCACCTTCTGTAAGTCTGCTAAACTTGTAATTACAGACTTGGTACCAGTAACAGGCACTACCTACAGAAGTGAACTTGGTGAAAAAATCACTATTACCACAGAGCTGTGTTACAACTTGGTCCAAGGTTTTTGCAGTCATTGCACAAAGTAAATAACATTTATTGCTGAAAAACTACCAACTACAAGACAAGCATGCAGTATTATCACATATATTATTATAACTTGTGATACTAGACCATCTTTAGTGTGCTCATCTGCACACTGGCACTGGGAGGGAGGAAATGGAGGAGTCTCATCTCTGCCAAAATGAACTGCAAGAGAGTCATTACAGCTAAGCCATAATAAAAGACTGTGCCACGCCACCCCCAGTTCAAGTCATTTCTCATATTCTACTGCAGTCAGGACTCAGCCTGAACATTGAACAACTTACGTTTCTCTCTCACTGATGGGATAGAACTTTTGCAATTTTTTTAAGAGACCTGGCAAAACCAGTGCAGCTGTAGCCCATACCCTGTGCAACCAGAACCAAAGCTTTGTTGAAGAGAGACACACTTAGACAATCAGCCATATAGTTACTGTAGGTAAAACCAATGAGTTCAATTTTTTTAAGGGAGATTAGTGTGCAGGGGAGGCTTCTCAGGATGATTTCTTTAAGCAAAACCTAATGTTACAGAGATGATGGCAACCTGCTCCTTCTGAAGTCTGCCTAAATAAAATAAACTAAGATTGTTTCACCTGTACTATCATGTATCCTACATTACTATCATGTATCCTATATTACTATCATGTATCCTATATATTTATATATATACTCACTGGGGAAAACCCTTTTTAGGGTAGGTGTCTTCAGAGGTAGGCAAAATGCAGCAGAAGGAACTAAGCATACACAGAGAAAATGGTGGAACTGCACCAAGTATTAAGATTCACTCTGACATCAGCTCTGTGTTTACTAAGCAAGATTCCCTTGTAGTATTGAATGTGTACTTTTAGGGGAGGATTTGTTTCACCTTAAAACACATACAGGCACCATAGACATCTACATGTGAGACAGTCCTCCTGAGATTTCTCTACAATCATCTGAGACATAAAAGAGCAGCTATGACTACAGACATATAACCAACTTTAAGACAAGATGAAACATGAATTGAAATTTTTTTTCCCCTTGCTAACTGAGAGAGCAGACCAGGTGATGTAGTGGGATGTAAGATTCTACATTCAGCTTCTGGTGACTAAATTCAGTCTTTCAGTCTGACGATGAGAATTGCTACCTATAGAGGTGCTTACCAAAATGAAGTGAGATTTGATCTTTTCTAATCCTTCTGTTTGTCAACAGTATAAAGACAACAGTACACTTAATAAAATATACTGATCATGTTAAAAATAGGTAGGAAAAAGACAGATGAAAAATGAGATCCACTAACAAAGTAGTAATAGTGCTTTACATAAGGAACATAGTGATTCTGATTAAGAATGTCCAATTTTTTTGGCTGTTTGCTGATGATGTGGCAGGATTTAATGTAATTTGTTTGTATCAGTGCAAATGGCTCCTTATGCTGCCAGTATTATGTCAAGTGGCCTTCCTGTAAACAGAATTCATTTTCCAAAGCCTAAAGAAAAATGAAACTTGACCTTATCCATTAAATGTATTTGTGTGTGCACATGTGCTTCTGTATGCTGGTGTGAGAGTACGTATATATGTGTATCAACTCTCTAACATAAATGAAGCTGCTTATGCACAAGGACATTCTCTTTTTCATTTGGGTTAAGCTACTGTTAAGATTAATTTATCCTTTAACTGAATAGGTGTTATTTCTGACATCATTATGGAAGATTGTGAATGCAAGTTCAAGGTGAAAGGTTCGTTTCAGCCTTTTTGTTGAGCAGAACAAAGAAGGGGATCTAACAATAATGAGTTTGTCTAAGGTCCTAGTGTCTCTCTCTTTTTGACTTTGTAGAAATCATCCTGACCATATTTTGGTGAAAGACAAAAATAATGATGGAAATTACCCAATTTTCTCTACCTACACAAAACATCCACATTTGATCCACATTCTGAGCCCTGTTCTTATCTTCTTCAAGAGTCAGTCCTTTATTTCTCGTAGCCATTCACTTAGTATATCAATCAGTCCAGCTCAGCACATGCTTTCATTAACAATGCTGAGAAATAGAGATGACTGCTTGTCTGGCCTGGAATTTGGAAAGAAACTCAATTTAAAACCAAAATGAATTTGAACGTCTCTAGATATGGCACTGTTGAAGCTCTCAATTTATTTCACTAAGAACTTTCAGGTTAATATATATTAATGTACTTTTGGAAGGTCCGCAATGCAAGTTTGATTTGTTTCTCCAAGAAGCAATGTATGTTTAAATTCCAAAGCTGTAGGCATTTGAAGAATGCCTCGGTTGACTAATCATGGCAAGCCAACGTATACACCAACATCTGATGCACGGATTAAAAGAAGCCAACAGCCTACATACTGTCTACTTAGAGAGGCAGCCACTTGATAGCACTAAGGTGGGATTACAACAAAATAAAAAAAACAAAACCAAAACCAAACCAACCAAAAACCCAAGAAACCCTTTTAAATCTTCTAAACAGATTTTTAGACTCAGAAGATCTGATCCTGGTGCTTAACCAGTCCTACCAAGTACCTACAACAAAATAGCTGAGACAGGAACAAAGAGGAAGAAACCTGTTTGAAAGCTGTATCACAACGCTACTCTGACCCTTCTTTGAATGAAAGGAGATGCTGGTGAGGAAGCTGCACCAAGAATTTCATCTGCAGTGGGCAAAAGTTGTAAGCCAACAGCTCTGTTCCATGGAGGACAGTGCTTTTTCTCCTATTTCCACAAAGTTTGAACTAGGAGAGACACCAGCACCCACTGGGACTCTTCTGTCATGACAGATCTCTGGCATTCAGCTCTCAGAAGAGGAGAGAGGAAAGTGTGGCTGTGAGAGTGGAAAGAGGTGCTGAACTAATACAAATACTGGTAAAAATCACTGTACACAGAACAGCCCAACAAGGGTGCTCCCTGGGGAAAGGGGTAAGGTGGCTTTTTTTAAGTTTGACTTGGAATGTTTTTTACAATGACATAAGAGGAATAATCCACAATTGTGATCAACAAGGGAACCTCAAGTCTTATCTTGTCCTTCATGTTTTTTGATGCAGCTTCCTTTCACAACGCTGGCCATTGATCTCATGATAGTTCACAGAGTTATGCATAACACACAGCAAAGTGTTAATAAGGAAAAGTGGCAGGTTTCTAAGGGGTCTATTTCTGTTTCTGCAAATTTACTTATTTATTTATATATTTATTTTCCCCTGGAAAATCCTATTAAAATAATCTGGCTGGTTTTCACTCTCTTTACTAATCAGACTGGCTAGCAAGTGACTTCTTGGTAGCTGACAAATACCTATCTACCAGATTTTACTAGTAGCACCAATTAACACAGCAGGAAATACAAATATTTCTACCACACAAGTGATCTTTGCAAGGCAAACACACTCTGTTGATCAGGGTGAATAATGACTCTCAATACCTAAGCAAGTTTCTAACCCTCAGCACCAGGAAAGAGCAAAAGAGGAGTAATATATTTTTAGCCTTGTTTGAGAAAGAACAGCTAAATTCTTAAAAAAATGTATAATCTCCACACTGTATTTGTCAGAATGTGAAAATGTATGTGAGATGTAATGTATATTAGCTTCTACCTAGTGTCTTCCTCACACCAGGGAACTTTATAATAAGAAGCAGCTGAGGAGAAATCAATGTTGGCTTCCACAGATGTTCTGTATTCATTGGGATGGCTCCTCTGATTGATTTGTTAGCAACATGAGATAAAAGCGATTTAAATTAAAAAAAAAAAAAAAAAAAAAAAAAAAAAAGAACCTAATGAGAGCTAAAGTCTATATGAGAAAAGAGTGAAAGTCTAAAACTAGGATCCCTCACTGCTCTTGCTTTATTAATGTTTTGTGTACATGGACAAGGACAATAAGAGAATGGTGTCTTCCCTAAATTTGACCCTCTCAAGGTAATAATAAAGTCAAACCACTTCAGGTATGGCAGAATACAAGAGCAACTATTTGGCTGAAATAATAGCTGAGAGCCATTTATTCTTCTCCATTGTAAAAACTAGACAGCCCTATTCTTATTTCTTTCCACTTGCAATAATGCACTGCAGCAAAACTAATCCTCCAAGCTTCCATGCAGCACTAGTGGGACAATGCAAGAATACACAGCAGCTGCAGGTCAATCTATCACCTGATACTACCTTCAGAACATAGCGTCCCTAGAAAAGAAATCACTAGTAAAACATATACATAATGCCCCTTTCCTCCTCCACAATGAATTTAATACAATGTTCTACATTACAGGTATGCTTCATGGCCACAGATACTTTTCTCAGCAACTGATAAACAGGGAGCTTACACCTGATGGAAGCTTGAAAACAGCATGAAACACAAATTACACTGTGCATAAATTCAGCTCAGTGCTACTCTCTATGTAAAAAGCTAACTACATGTTCTTGCTAGGCAATCTTCTGGTGCATATTTTCTTCCTAATCGGTGCTGTGCATCTCTTATCTGCACCACAGGTCTCTGCTGTATATTGTGATGGTGCCTAGTGCATAGAAATCCTGGTGAGATCAATGAAACTTCTATGCATAGAAAGGGCAGGGAATGAACAACCGAGATTCCTGTAGCAGATAAGTCTTAAAAATCAAGTTCAAGGAAGGTGAGTTTGCCCTGTGTGAATGATTGAAGATTTATTCCAGACTTTATACTATTCACTGAAAGCCAAAGTCAGGTCTGGGGGTTTACTTGTTGTCGTTGCTTTTTAAAGAAACAATGAATTAGTTGTATTTAGAGACAGATCATGCAGCTCTGCAGAATCTCCAACAAAGAGCAGCAACTACTGTCATCCAGAACAGATATAGAGTCAGCATATAGATGCACTGAGGTGTAAAAATTCCAAATCGAGTGGGAGCCTTGAGCCTAATGTATAGCTGTGCACTTGGTCTGAAGTGGTTTTGGCAGAAAAGGATCATGACATAACACTTAAGCTTAACAGATGAGTACTTACTCTTGTCTTTTGTCTCCTGGTGGTGGTGAAGTGGCAGAACAGAGCTGGTTATAATGCAAAGTGCTTTCATCCATGCAGGATTACACCCCTTTCTCTTCCTCATAATTTCCATATGTGTGTTTTCCAGGATCAAGTATATTTTCACAGAACATGACAGAATTATTAGGGAACCTGAAACTCTCATAAGGGTTCATGCCTTATCATCACTGAGCCCAACCTAGTATTTCATACAGGCTTCCCTAGATCATAGCTGCCATAAAAAACAGAAAATGATGAAGGACACCAAGATTAGGTCATTAGCTGACAACACCACCTGAACACAGTGTAGAAAGTTTGTTTTAAAGATTATGTATCTATCTAATTCACTCTGACTCAAAGCTTTGTAGTTAGAGAAACGCATCTTTTTTCTTCACCTGTGTTAGTATATTCCAGTCAAACAACACAGTCTCTGCAGCTCATCCCCTGTAACTCCCCAGTTTAATCAAAATGTTAAAATGAATGACTCAGAAAGAAAATGAATGACTCAGCATCAACACAAAACTACTTCTGTTGGACCACATGGGCTTAAAAGGGACAAAAGAGCTTTTTGATGTGAAGGACAGATATTCCAGCAAATACACCCTGCTAAAACATCCACCTACAAAATTTAAAGCTCTTCATCATGCAGTTCTGATCATGCAAGTATACAAAAAAATAATGTGTCCTTTTATTTTATGCTTATTTTATTTTATCCTTCCATATATTACCAGCCCATTCCACTAAAGTGTATATCCATTCAGATTTATTTTTTCCTTAATTTTACTATTTCGCACTTCTTATATTTTAAGTTAACTTTTTCAAAGTAATCTTCTCACTCCAGAATGATGAATCACTGCCTGGTTTGTTCCTGAAGTATGCCAGCTGCCATCCACTACAGGGCCGTCTGTATTACCAGTTGAGTTCACCACAGGGCACCAGTTTGCAACTGTTTTAGCAGTCCACTAAATCCTAAGAGTAATTGCATGTTACTGCCAAACTGCTGAAACATAGCAAACATCAATCAAACAATGCAAATAAATGCTTTTATACAGAAACATTCAAGAATGTGTTTAGCTGAGTGCAAGCCTTATGCTGTAAGTCTCTCCCATCCAGAACTAAGTGCAGAAACCAACACTTTGAAATTTGAGCATATAATACATGAAACAAGGAAACCTGGAACCTGCAAGCAGGGGATGGTAGGAGCCACTTCCTCATGTCAAGTTCTAAAGTATTAGGAAATAATTCAGGAAAATTTCCAGCTTCAAATTATTTGTCAGTCACTTGCATAGTAAAATGCATCATTTAGCCACCGTGGAGACAGCTTTTCTCACTCATGGATGCCCACCTTGGCTAATGTGCCCATGAATGGTTATGGCTCTTCTACAAGAAGTGGTTGTATCTCCTTAAGTGTGAACTTCCCATCCTGCACAGAGAGTGCAGAATCATTAGTCTTAATGATTCAATCAACTCACCTGAGGATACATCTGGTCATGACTGCTAGGCAAACCTTGGGAGTTCAATTCCCAACTTTGGCAGCACAATTTATTTACACATAGATGATGAAAAATCAGCTTGAAAATATAATATGAAATAATAAATCATATCTCTAGATATAGCTGTCTACCATGCATAAACCTACCAAAATTAAAAAAAAAAACAAAACAAAACAGTGAAATACATTTGAAACATAAAATACTCCAAAAAGCATAGGATCCAACCACCGACACTAAAATCAGTTCTCACTAATCCCAATACTTAGACTTTACTTTGAGGGCCAGTCAGTAGAGATTAGTAGAATTACAAATGTTTACTCTGGTCTCAAAATTAAGGCCTAGGTTTAGAAACCTGAAGATCTGGGTTCTGTTCCTGTCTAGGCCTCAAAGAGTCATGTTGTGAGGTTTTCACAATGCCTTGGCAATTTGATGGGCAAAATATAGAGGTTTCAGTTTCCCATTAATGTCACTGAGAGAGTAGGAGACTTTGGAAGGCCAAGACAACAAACACTGAGTACAAAAGGTAACAAACACTCCTACCCATCACCTCACAGAGTCTACGCCTCAATCTTTTCACTGGAGAAACTGGGATATTTTTCTTATATATAGGAACTGAAGGAATCTAACATTAATGGTATTTGAAAAACATCGCTTTGAATACTGCTGACAATAACCAGATTTCTTAATCTATTGAAAGGATCTGACGGAAAAAAGGAGACAGTATCCCTGTGTTTGTCCTAAACATGAACATGTATCCTCAGGCATGTGGAAAGAAAGGGGCAGCTGCAGTCATTGTTTGCCATTCTTTGTCACCATCAGCCACTACAATCCCTCTCAAGCTCGGTCCTCCAGTAATGGCCAAAGTTTCATACAGTTCCACCCTCCAAAATCACCTAGATGAAGATTAGGTTCGTAGAAGTGCTCTAATTCTCCTAACATCCATGTTGACCTTTAATATTGTACATTTTAAGGATCTGAAATGTTGCATATTTATGTTTGTTCTCAGATGAAACCTGAACTCTGAACAAAATGGTCCCCAAATGTCTAGCAAGCATCACTGAAGCTCAAACAATTAAAACCCCCTTGCCACTGATAACCTAGAAGAAGAGGAAAACCTTCCAAATCATGTAAAGTTTTTAACTTAAAGCACTGACTTCTTTTGCACCAGCTTTGCAGATATCCAAAACATCATTTCTTTACATAATATGAACAAGATCTTCAGGGATTTAGACACAGAAACATGCAAGCATTTTGTTTTACTCTCTCTGCCAACCTTCCCCTCTAAACATATAACAAGGTCTACAGGATGATTAAATAGGTAATTGAATGAGGCATAATGTGACATCTTACTGAGAGAGAAGAGGGCAAACACAAGTATTTAAACCTTTCTTCCAGTTCATGATAAGATACAGCAAGCACCATTATGTAGAGTAGTCTTCATGTTACTTTAAATATCCTATACATCTCCCATAAAGCTTTTGTGTAAAATTCTTCCCTGCATATATAGAAATGAATCATATCACACTATAACTGGCTATGCATTCATCCCTGAGCACACTATGTTTTAAATTGCAAAATCCATTTTTATTTTCTTTTTCATTTGTCACCTCACCACTGGAAGGAAGATTTCCTGGAGCGTATTCCATTGCATGTCTGACAATATCAAGTCTCCCTTCAATACATTAGTATAAAAAATTGAGGATAAATGATTACATTTGCATGAGGTCATTGAAGAAGTACAGGAGACAGAAAGCCTACACGATTCATTGTATCTTCTGCTACAAATCTCAGAGACTTCTTGATGAGAATACAGGTACAATAAATAAACAGCAGGGAAATAACTCATTTTTTAGTACTCTAATAATTTTCAGGCATTTCCATAAATATTTGGATAAATAACCCTGATACAAATTTTGTCATCTGTCATCTCACAACACACCACCACGCTGCAGACTATTAGCCTCTCCTTGTCCTTACTGTAAGTCAGCCACTGAGAGATGAGGTACTGATAAATTTTTACCTCTGAGGCATTCTCCTCTTTAATTCTGAATTACTACATCATCCCAATCAATTTATACATTCACATGTTAATGCATTAAAGCTTTAAAACTGGTCACGCATGTGTGCTTGAAAAAATGTGGAAAAAAGAAGAAAATACTTGTAAAACATGTATAAAGCAGAAAGGTTGAGCATCCTCTGTAGGGCTAAAACACTCTTCAGGATACTAAGGGGGAATCTATAAATATTTAACATTGCTACAAGCAGAGGGATTAACAGAGCAGAGCTCTTTGATCAATACTTGCAGCATCATGTATTATTTCCAACGGGCATGAGCAGCAAAATGCTATTTATTGACTAAAGTATGCTATACATCATTGAAGTTTAATACAAGGGGACATGAAATTCTCTCTTGATCAGGAGTAAGCCACTGACCTGACTGTAGCCTAATCAGCCATTTCCTGCACTACAGTAGTGCTTGATGGTTCCCAGCCTCATTTTCCTGTGAGCTTTCCAAACCGTGGACAAATCCAGTCTCCAACATCAAAAGATTAAAGTATTAGATCATTTAAGATGAAATTAAATAATGGCGGTGTGATAGAAAAAGTGGAGGAATGAGTAGCAAGAGGGTAAAAAGCACAAAATCACTTGGGTTTGTAGATTAATTGGTTGCTTGGGTAGTAGTTCTGAATAAGAAACATTTTTGTTTAATTTTTCTAGCTTATAAAAAGTTTTCTGGTAGCTTTTCTCCCAGTTTCATTTTATGCAGTGCCATGCAAGCTGAAAAGGAAGAGCAAAGGGGAACACAGCAGCCAGCCAGAAATCAGTGCTTGTTGCAGCAAACCAGAAACCACCTGATCCCACCAATGGCCAGTTTGCCCCAGACAGTGCTCTGTGTCTGACACATAAAAACAAAGTTCATGAAAACAAACTGTACACACATGTGAAACAAACAGCCTGTAAAATAACATTATTTGCCTTGTCATTCTCAGTCTCTTAAGATATATTGTAGGATTCTAACTCATTAATCTCACTGTAATACATATGAAATTATCTGGCACTATTTGTGAAAAATCAACCTGTGATCCTAACTCTGATCTTTTACACTTCATATTTTTCCATGAGTGAAATGCCTTGAAACAAATGGTGTGGTTCCCACCCTTCATGTAAACCACTTCTGCACATTTGACTGCAAAGGAAAAACAGAAACAAGAAATTTCACATCAGGCATTCCTACCTCTAAGAACTTTTGAAGATAAATCATTGCAGTCCACAGTCCTCAAAGTCTGCTCTCAATCTCCACCTTTTCTCATGTCATAACACACTGTGTTTGTTGTAGTTACATAAAAGCTTTGACTAGATAATATACTGGATAAAAACCCATAACCACAGAATTGTAGGGGTTGCAAGGGACTTCTGGAGATCATCTAGTCCAACTTCCCTGCTAAAGCAGGTTCACCTACAGCATGTTGAACAGTATCACATCCAAATGGCTTCTGAATATCTCCAGAAGAGGAGACTTCACAACCTCTCTGGGCAGTCTGTCCCAATGCTCCATCACCCTCACAGTAAAGAAGTTGTTCCAAGTGTTGAGATGAAACTTCCTTTGTTACAGTGCCTATTGCCCCTGTCCTGTCACTGTGCACTACTGAAAAGAATGTGGCCCGTCCTCTTGACACCCACCTTTTAGATATTTATAAGCACTGGTAAGATCTCCTTTCAGACTTCTCTTCTCCGGGATAAACAGACCCAGGTGTCTCAGCCTTTCCTCATGAGAGAGGTGTTCCAGTCCCCTAATATTCTTTGTAGCTCTCTGCTGGACTCTCTCCAGTAGTTCTTTGCCTTTCTCAAACTGAGAGGCCCAGAACTGGACACAGAACTCAAGATATGGCCTCATTAGGGCAGAGTAAAGGGGGAGTATAACCTCCCTTCACCTGCTGACCAGTCTTCTTAATGTACCCCAAGAAGACACAGGCCTTCTTGGATACAAGACACAGGATTAAGTTGTCCACCAGGCCTCCCAGGTCCTTCTCTACAGAGCTGTCTTTCACCAGTTCAAGTTCTAATTCGTACTGGTGGTGCATGGGGTTATTCATCCCTAGAAGAGCAGGATGCTACACTTGCCTTTGTTGAACATCAGTTTCCCCTTCACCCAACTCTCACTGAATGGCAGCAAGGCCCTTCTGATGTATGAGCCACTTCTCCAAATTTTGTGCCAACAGCAAATTTGCTGAAGTTCATAACCTATAGTTCATAACCTATATCTGACAGTGCTGCACACTGCTGACTTTGAACCTATGCTGCTTATTTGGAACTAGGTAAACTGAATAAAACAAAATATAACTTTTGCTTAAAAGGGAACTCTCAATTTTTCCTTCCCAGATGCATTTTCTGTTACTCAGTTCAAGTAGTCCAAAGTAACTGAGTGCACCTGACCTAGTCTTTTTAAAGGGCTCATATATGCTTTTCAATTGCTTCCTCACCAACTGACATTGTACCACATCCAGGAAGCAAAATGGAGATTCTCATGCAAATTCTGAATAAACTTCTCCAAAATGTGAAATACAACTCCTATTTCTAAGAAGGAAAAATATTAGCCTAGTAGACAATTGCTATGTATTTCACTTTTTAATTTCATTTACCACATACCTCTCATGAGCTTTCTAAGTGATACATGTCAAAAAAGAAATGTCAAATTTCAAAGATAACACAATCATATACTCCCTTACACAAAAAGTCATTTATTCCCCAAGAACAATTCTTTAAGATAGTTCTTTAAACTACTGCTTTGTACTTCTTCTTTTCAAATATGGACCTCCTTTTCCTATCAAAGTATTTTGAGTTTTCTTCTGCAGTTATAACCTTTCCTTACGATTCATCAAGAGTTATGATAGCACTTTATGTTGGCTTTTAACAATCACACATAAATTTAAACACCTACAAGGGATTTCAGAGAATAAATTTCATCTGACTGAAATAAGAAGTCACCAACTTTGAAAGGCTGCCACCTCAAGCTATGAGACTGAATTGTTTTCTGCAGCTGGTTTAAGAAGTACAAACAACTCCACAATGAAAAAAAGAAAAAAAAAAAAAAAAGGAAACCAAATCAAACACTGCAATCATTGAAAG
This sequence comes from Phaethornis superciliosus, assembly GCA_023637945.1. Classification (NCBI taxonomy): domain Eukaryota; kingdom Metazoa; phylum Chordata; class Aves; order Apodiformes; family Trochilidae; genus Phaethornis; species Phaethornis superciliosus. The sequence continues at coordinate 109,239,757 of JAJQWJ010000002.1, forward strand.
TTATGATAGAGAAGAAGAAACCACGAACTGAATGAAATTTGAAAAGCTAAATCCTTTCCAGCACTGCAGCCAACCCACAAAAAATCTTTTGGGAATCTGAAGCAAATGATGGATATTCTCTTGGATGACAGCAGGACTGATGCACAGAATACATTGTCTATATAAATTATGTGAAGTGAAGAAGAAGATGAAGATAAGAGGATGTATGCACATGTATGCACTTAAAGAGGAACAAAGACATCAAGAGAAAGAGAAAATGTCCTGGGGGAAAATTTTAATGGCACTAAAGAGATGATTCATATCTAGAGAGGCTAATACAGATGACAGTATATGCTGAGGTAGATGGCCAAAGGCAAACCACAGGTATACATCCAATACATAAAAAAATAAGGAGAAAAAGAGAAACAGTTATGTTTATGAACCTCTGTGCCATAAACCTCATTCACACCTTTTCTCCTTTTTAATGCAAACTGTATACATAAATGCATGTAAGGAATTTTAATGAGATGTACACTTTAACTATATTAAAATGAATTATGCAGGAAAGCAGCAGGAGAGCAACAGATGTAGAGATTCAAGGGTGACATGCTTAGTTTCACTTGATGAATGTTTGTTTTGTTGTCTTGAAAAATTAATGTAATAAAATATTTAAAGTGAACAAGAAACTTTAAAATTGATTTGGGGGATGGATTACTGGCTTACAAGGACAGGGTTTTATTAGGGTTTCATTAGGTGCTGGCATCTGAATCAAGACTCTATGAACAGCCATTAGGCAACTCTAGATATTTTAAGAATGTCTTACAGACAGTGTATTTCTGACCCATAGTATAACACCTCTCCTGGACCATGAGGCCAGAGAAAACAAAGTCTTCACAGCAAAATTACAGGACACTCTCTTTAATTTAAAATGTGGTGCTATGATATGATACGATACGACTGATATAATTGATATGATAACCTTCAAAAAACTGTGAAGGCTAACAGAAGATCAAGGCTATCCTCTGGCCCAAAAAACTTATGGACCACTGCTTTTACTTATACCAAATAGTGACTAGATTAGTTCTAAAAACATCACTGACATTAAATAATCTTCCTTCTAGGTATTTAACCAAAGGAAGAAATTAGAATACTATGAGAATACCTCCATCTGGTGTTTCTGTTCTTAAAAGTGTCTGTTATCACCTGGAGAACAAATTTCTATGGTTTCTTTTAAACAACGGAACTCTGTATGTTCTTTAGCTTTGAAAACTACCTTTAGGTATTGAAATTCAGGCATCTAAACCAAAAGGACATCTTGAAAACCAAACAAGAGTTTCTCTGCCTAGGCTCTTCAGCTTTCATTGGCCAGAGCTACGAGGGAGTCAGTTTCATATGCTTCATATCCCAATGCAGCCTGTACAGAATATAGGGAAAAAGAGAGTACAAAGTCTTTGGTTCCACTGCCTGAGGTAAAGTCCCAGAATTGTAAATAAGAGCGAGGTTGTAATGCCCAATGGAAAGTGATTGTGAATGAAGCAATCAACAGGAGTTATTAACACCATGCCTCAGGGAATCAGAATATTTTCATTATTTTCAAAGAGCAAGAATGTTCTTGAGAATATATAGCCTCTTCTCCATGAGAAAATTGTTCATGAAACAAGTAAAGAACAGAGGAGGTTATGATGACATAACTTGCATGCCGAGTCTTTGAAATGATAGCCTTGTGAGAAAGAACATGAATCAGAACAATTCTTTGATTTTGAGAAGTACAGAACAATTCTTTGATTCTTTAATGAAGAACATAAAAACACAACACAAAAACTTCGCATTGTCCAGTACTATGCTCTTTACCATTTAGAATGGCTGGTAGCCAAGAAATGCAAAACAACCACGTATGAATGATACAGCTGCAAGGTTGTTCTGCAAAAACAAAAGAACTTTTTGTCGCCTAATAATGTTCCCTGACTCCAATCCATCCATGAACAAATCCCTACCAATAACAGCAGCAGGAATGAAAAGCCTTCTGGGTAAAAAACATTGAAATTGCATAATATGTGGAAATTGTATTTTTGCAACAATTTAACCTCAAGCGTTATTTGTGTATCTGATGGACACCCTCTCTCCCCCCAATATCTTGATCCCCCTAAGTACAGTATCCATAAGCAGAATCCATTTTTATGGTGGACTTTACCAAAGTATATTTTATTTTCATTAAAATTCAATTAAACAACAGAGTGCAATTATCTGTTTACTGGCACACAGGCTGTCCACATTAGTTCAGCTCTGCTTTGCTAAACTGTGTTCAACTGCTCAAAGCATTGTAATGCTTCATTATGAGATTTCATCAGACACCCCTGGCAGCAGCACTGTGGAACAGAAAATGGGATGCACAGTGCCCTCTTCTCTCCACATTTTGTCAGATGCTTTTAAAAAGCTGCCTCTGCTCCCTGCAGAAACTGTTTGCAAGTACATCAAAGGTTAGGATACTTTCATGTATATATGTTTTGTATTATCCATATCTCACATCAGCTGTTCCCTCCCTCTTTTCAGCAAGGAATATTGAAGATTAACTGTGCTGGCTTTGCTTGTGCCTTACTTCAGTTACAGTGCCTAAAAACCTGACAGTGATGGCATTTTACACTATATTAACCACATGGAGCCTTACATCCTGGTGTGACTTCCCACCAGCACACACGAAACCACCCTGTCCCTGCACAGCTGAGCTGGCATGCACATGCTGATGGCACAAAATACATCTGGTTGAAATGCCATTTAAACTTGAAACTCCTGGTGAAGCCAGAAAAAGCTTTGATCCTGGGAAATGTTTCCAATGAGCTGTCCCCCTTCCTGATGAAGACAGACCCCAAACCTAAAATGTCATGCACAATTACCCTAGAGTCCTTGACTCTGTCTCCTAATAACTCCCAGCATTATGCAGGGTCTCCTCTTCTTTTCCCCCAGCAGCTTTCAGGACCTGATTTTAGTGAAGTACAAGATTGTTTCTTCAGAAGTATTGGCTAAAAGGAGAGTCATGACTTAAAAAAAAAAAAAAAAGAAAACAAACAAACAAGAAAACCACCATTCATTCTTACAAATTAAGCAGCAAAATGCAAAATATTAGGAAACAAATAGTACGAACACTGCATTATAGAGCAAATCTAAAGATTTCCAAACTAATTGTTATTCAATCCATGTTTGGAACCTCTCTAATAAGGGCAAAACATCCCTCATCATGATGGTGGAACATACAGTTGGTGTTCAGAACTAGGTTTGAATTGTGATTCAGTATTGTAATTGTGTATTACAATAGCTGTATCATTTTCATGTCGTGATTTTCATATACTGATACTCTTCTAAATCAAGGGTCAGATACCTTTAAATATGTAAATTTGCTATTAAAACATTAAACCCTCCTGCTGCCTCAAGACATATTGGCTAGACCATTAGTCCGCAGGGCAGGGCAGAAGTTGGTAAATTGTGGACCAGAAGCAAGGCTTTTTGTTTCTAAGGGGTCCAGAAAATAAGGCAGTGAGGTATCTCATGATATCAAAGCTGCTCTGATGTCCATGTGCATGGGCTATCATCCCAACAGCCATCAGAGCAGTCTTTTGGTGCTCCACTTCTCCCAGAAGACCTGGAACAAGCAGAATCCAGACAAGTGGTTTACTGTCCTTCAGGTATTATGCCAAAGAGGCACTTCAGTGAGTAATGGACTGGGTCATTCTGCTTGTCAGGGAAACAACAGGTATCATAAAGAGGAACATCTGGGATGACATCGTTTGTCATCATCACTCCTTGTGTAAATGATGATGAAATGGACCTCATGAAGCAAAGTGATGAAGTAGAAACCATGGAGGCAGGCCTACCAGAATTCCCTATAGGCATATGTTCTCACCCTCACTGTGCCCAGGCAAGAAGTCTAAGTCATTCATCTGATGAATGTATTAAGCTCACTTCAACACCACTGATCTCTAGTGCTGTTGCGAGATGGGGGTAGAATATCACCAGCCAACGCCTCCTTCTCCTCCTTGGAAGAAGGCTCAGAGGAGATGGGCACAGGTGAGGTATGCTCCCGTGAAACTCATGGAAGAATAAAGGGCCTTGTAAAAAAGCTGAGCTGATTTCAACACATAAGGCATCATAAAGTGGCCTTTGTTTTAGATAAACATCATTATCAGTTGAGTGGATGAGCAGTTCGTGTAAATGCACTTCCTTGAGTTATTACTTGAGTTAATCAAAGAGGTGTGACTGTCCTCCTGAGCCACCCAGGCCAGCATGAACATGACTCTACAAGCCTCATGTCCACATAGAGTATAAAAATGGGATAACTAACACAATAAATTTGGAAAAGAGCAATAGGTCTGAGCTGTCTTCAAGACATGTATTTCCTTTCCATCCACAGGGAATACTCAACAACACGATGGTGAAGCATATAGAGATCATCTCTGGAAACCACATTTCTACTGGGATTCCACTGTATATAATAATTGCTGTATCATGCTTGTGTTGGGTCTCCAGCATATTGCTATATTGCTCTTCTAAACCAGAGTCCCACATAATGTATAATATCTAGAAATAAGCAAATCTTTTAATCCTGTAAAACACCAAACCCTTCTTATGTGAAATATCTGTAAGAACATGGTCAGGGAGGATTGGACTGTGACAGTCAGAAAAAGTCTCAGGAGGAAAAATGTTTTCTGTGGGTTGTTAAAATTATATTACTTAAAATACAGTGAACAGAGACTCCTAACTTGCCCCTTTTTAGTTTTGTAATACAACAACAAAAAAACCCAATAATCATGACAAAGAATATAAATAGAGTAGACTAGAATCTTCTCTCCCAGCCAAACAATAACAGCCATGGAAAAGCAGTGATGATGCTGTTAAGTGCCTACTCTCCAGCATCCTCTTCCTGTGAGCTCACAAGCCCAAACACATTCTCAGTACTGTCATCTCATTGTGCATGGAAATGAACAACCAATTTTAAAACAAATAAAGGGGAAAAATTAAATTAAAAAAAAAATAAAATAAAAAAAACCACAACAAACACTATAGAGGACAATTCTTTTAACCGGGAAATTAAAAACAGGATTTAACAAAAACCTTAAGCATGTTTCTAATTTTGGTAAAGGAGAAGACTCAGCATCTTAAAGACTTTTTGTCTGGAACAGAGCTTTGAATTTGCAAAAAGACAACAGGCAGTGAGAAAAATTCAACACACAGAAAAAATAATTAAATTGGAAAAAAAAAAACAACCAAAAATCACACACAAGATACCCAAAACAAAAAACAACAGAGAAATCTATTAGGATGTCAAATGCAAGGGAATGTGCTGAGAACTGGCTGTTTTTAAGACTGACGCAACTTTTAAAAGCTAGCACGGAAGACGAGGAACTTTTTTGAGTTAATAGATGCTTTAGAGTTCTTACAAGAGAAAACAGGAAATACCTTACAAATTGTTATTTTAGTTTTTGGCAGATAATAGGGACAAACCTTTAAAGTACCACAAGAGCAAAAGGATATCCTCTCTGAAAAGAAAGAGTCCTTTTCTAAGAGCTAAGCTCAGTTGCAGAAGCCCCTAAAAAAATGGATGCATGGGAATGTTAACATTCATGGCTCAATTGCCCATCCAGCTCAGCTGATATCTAATTCCAAGAGACAGGTATTTTGGCAAAAAGCACTTGCCAACGAAGTAAAAACAATATGTGGATGGAAGATGCAGGAAGCAATGGTTTGAAAAATTGGCACACAATTTCAAAACATCAGGAAACTTAATTCCTTAAAAAGGATTACCTAGGGAAACAGATTCATAATGTCTAAAACCAAAACAAACCCCACAAAAACACCAAAAAACCCCAACAACCTGGCTTTAAGATGAGCTAATGAGCTTGAACTAAGATGTATGATTAAATAACAGATTTCTTTGAGATCTGCTAGTGAAAAAAATACACAGAGAAGTTATGCATTAAGTATTGTTACTATTCTTAGGACTCAAAACTTTCTACATGATATCAAACAAATCTTTCCTTCTTTCATCTCACCTTTCCTGTCATAAAGAATAGTCAAAGATTAGTCAGTATATTACCCCGAGTTAATTCATTGGTAACATGCTCAAGTACTACAGACATGGAATTTAATGGGAATAGTTATGCATATTGAACAAACAAGAATGTCCAAAGCATTCAAAGTATAAAAAGAAAAGAATGTTTTTTAATGTAATTAGACATCAGTGCATCTCTATAAATTTGGTGATTCAGAGGAGTTACTAGTTTTTCCATAGACCACAGATACATTGATTTTTATTTCTCCAAAATTGTTAACTTTCATTTGTCTTTAAGAAAAAGATTAAAAATCATCCTTCACAACCTTGGCAGATGCTAGAAAATGAACTTCGTTCTCTCACCCAGGTGCTCTTCTACTCTTTAAATAGAATGTTGAGGCTTGGGAGACAACTGTTGTTCAGGACAAAAATCAAGCGTGTTCTTAAAATTCAAGTAAGGGTTATTCAAGTATGTGCTAGGAAACCTTTCTCACTCATGGTCATCAATGACATGTCAGGGGGAAGAGACCCCAAATAGATGTATTTATACACAGACACACATAGTCCTATGAGAATCAGTTTTGATGAAAAATGGGCTTGCAAAGAACTGTGGCATGACAGGTGGGACCACAACTCAAATATTCTCATATTTGTAAAAAGTATCTTCATCTATAAAAATCAACAATTCAAGGCAGATTCAGTCAACATCTTTCACACGTATCAGAGCTCAAAAAGCACAAGCAAAACAGACAAAGCAAGACAAGTAGTTGTCATACAGATTTAGCTCCAATGATAAAAAGTTGTTATCAAGCTAGGTTATCAGACAACAGAAGGTTTCTCCTGTCTAGTCTGTCACATCATAAAACATTAAACAATTGTGACTTTGCATAGAGAAAAGGACTGCAACAAACAGGCTGTAGGTTCAAGGCATTGGCACCCTGACTGCCTACCAAGAGTGGAGGCATTTGTGCTGTGTCCTTGCAGCGAGCAAAACCCTTCCTTCGGTAGAAGAGAAGTGACAAGATGCAGATGGTATCTGATCTAGTGCTGCAGGCACAGGACTTACAGGTGCAGGACTGTATTTACAGAAGTTCAGAGCAGCAGAGACTGCTCAAAACGTATGGAGGAAATTTTTTAAATGCTGGCATAACAGAGAAGGTTACAGTGAGGCAGTGCTAGCTGCAGAGAAATCAAAGCACTAAGCTTGGTGAGAACAGGAAAAAGTGATGGACAGACATTCTGTTAATCAAGATACTCTCTCCTAGGTGCTCAGCAGATGAGATGCAGTCAGTTTTTCTTTGCATAACTGCTTGTGCAGGCTAAGAAATACTACAATAGTAACAGAATTAGGATTAAAACAATGAGCAAACCTACCATATTTCTAACAGCTGCAGCTATCTCACAGAACGCATGCATTGCAGAGTTTCCACTGTGGTACCCAACAAAGATTTGTCTGATCATGGGTCTGGTGGAATCACTGACATCCTAACTAACCTGGCATCATCTGTTCCCCTGACTGATCTTTTTCTGCCATATTCCCCTTAGATGCTGTACATAAATCGTTTATAAAACCATAGTTGGAACCTGTCAGCTGTGTTAGAAAACCGAGTTATTCTGATTTCTTAACCAGTGTTCGTAAGTTCTGACAGCAACGTTTGATTTTATTAAATGCACTTGTGCTGGCAAAAGCTTTTCAGGATACCTCCTTAGGGCTCTATTACATGTTTCAGATTGAGAATGGACTGCTTGGGATTCATTGTGTTCCTGGAAAAAGGGCTAGATTACAATGGCAGTTTTGCACAGCAGTTACCGTTAGTCTCTGCCTGAATTGCTTTTCCCCTGCAGAAGGTTAAAAACATGAAAATAAATAGAATTAAGTTTGTGTTTTATTAGAAAATGTCTAGCAATCAGGCAGAAAGGTTTTCATGTTCACTGCTAGGTACAGGATCTGATGTATGAGAAATGGTAATGAGATAACAAATTACCCATTGATTCAGACCCGCCAGTAGTGAATGAAAACCATTATGTGGCGACTGCTCTTTTCTGGGGTCTGTTTGAAGTATGTTGGTGGTCCTCATGTATTTCCTAGGAGAAAAACATCTGCTGAACAAAAACCACTATCAAAATCAATGTAATTAGCATCTTTTTGAAACTCTTGGCTTTAAGGAAGGGTGGATCTTTTCCCTGATACTGAGTTGATCTTTCTTGTGTGACAAATAGAAGCTTTCAGCTTCCAAGTTGTTTTTATTGGATAAAGAAGCAGCTTTACTTCCCAGGTCTAGCAGTCTGGCTCCATCTATTAATTTTCATATACTTGATTATATTAATGTTGGTTAATGGTTGATAGTTTCAATTAAGTCTAGAATAGTTCAATACCCCAAAATCTCTGCAATTTAATGGGTCTGATGTACCTCTCTCTCAAACTATTTTAAAAAATGCCAATGATGTTAAACTAGGAACAGATAATGGAGGAGTAGTATAGGGCCCACTTACAAAGAAGTCCTTGTGTATGCCACTACTCTGACATCCAGAAAAACCTTCTGGACTCAAAGATCACACAAAATTGTCAGAACAGAAGAATCGTGAGTCATTCATATAATTATGTACATTTTCAGGGGTGCTGAACATTCTTTTACTTTTCCAAAGTGAGTAAATAAGCAATACAATTGGAAAAAAAGCTTTAAAATGAAACTTAAACATACTCCAATATCTTCAGTATTTTCCACCTTGACCTGTTATTGTCCCATCTACACATTTTACCTTCTTCGGACTGAAAATAAATCCCACTTTGGATTAAATGCCTAGAACACAACATTAAAATCAGCAGGCTGGGTCATGAGATTCACAAAGGAACTGCATTTGGTTGAAACTACTGGCAGGCAAAACACACACTTGCATAAATGACAAACTGCCTGCCAACACTGACTATTCTTTCTCACATTATAATGGGTATGCTGAAACACAGATAACTCGTATGGAAAAGGGAGAACTGCTCAACTTAAACTTGCATCCAACACATGCCATGCCTGTTGGAATCAAGTTTCTTGGTGTTGCAGCTCACATGCAGGGAGAATGCTCTCTGCTGTTAGAGAATCAAGCTCATTTTGCCCTGGTTTCTACTAGAGCCACCCTAGGGGCTAGTCTGAAATACGATAAATTAGAGATTAAATTAACCAATGACATCAACCCCTACATCACTGAAAGGCAGGCTCTCACAATCAATTTACTCCTATGCTACCAGGCTTATTTTGAACACCCCAAATGCTGAGGTTTTCATTACACTGTAAGGTAAAACTCAGCTGATGGAGAATTTCTGGAAGGAGAGAGCTTTGGAGGGCAGGTGCCCACTCATGGTGCTGTAACAGTGGGGAAGCTTGGAAGGGGAAATCCAGACAAGGATACAATTAGGTTTCTGGGTCATATTTTCTTAATTTGAATATATACTTCAAAATTATATATAATAATTCTGAACTACAAAACTTTTCACTTAATCACAAAGTTCTGGTATTTACTGAAGGGGTTGGGGGGCAAGAAGGAAGGGAAGGGAAGAAGAGGGGATTGGAAGAGGGCAAAAAGGGAAAATGAGGAAAGTGAAAGAGAATGGGAAAGGGAAAAACAAGAAGAAACAAGGCTCAGAATCAGTGAATTCACAGTGTAATCAGTAATCTTATTGAAAAAAATGGTGATTGAATTCAGTAATGTACCATTGTAACTGAAGAACTACCCATGACAATTGGAATATTTTTGGTAGTGATTTTTGTTTGGTTAAAATTTGCATTTTTTTGAATTGGGAAGTTTCAGATAAAGTAAAACTTGACCTTTGAGAAATACTTCCTCACACCTTATCCATGCAGGTTAAAAGTTAAATTATTCCTTTCCCTTTTCTCCCTCATTTTTTTGGTTTCTTTTGCTTTGCTGAACAGCAGCAATTCCAGAAATACTATGTACTCGAGGACCATTTATAGCATGGTGGGAGAAATGCTACATACTACATATAAATGCTGTTTTCGTGAGCTTTAACAAAAAGAATAAATACAGAATCAGACATCCAGAACCTTTCTCCTCCCTCTTGATGTCTCTTATATTGTAGAAGGTAAATTACAGACACATCAGAGACAAAAGGCAGTCCTAGTAAAATGTAAGCTGTTTGCCCCTCTTTAAAGTTCCTGTGATTCAACTTGGGAAAGACCTTCCTATGATCTTGTGATCAAATGCTGCCAGACAAGAAAGACTAACAGAAATGGCCAAGCAATGGGGCTTTTACAGATGCTAAGGATTGCTGACCAGCATAATGACATTGTTGTTGTGACAACAAAAAAGCCTCCTGCTTTCCCAGTGCTTTCAGACCCTGAAATACTTTTCTCTGTTGTGCAACACCATTTGAAGAGGAAAAGGGGGAGACAGAGACTTCAATTACTCAAGAGGCTCTTGGTATTCAAAACATATAGAAACTGCTCATCATATTTTTTCCGTATGAATCACAAAGGGAAAGATCTTCACACGCTACTTCAGCCACTTGTTACTGCACTTTCTCATGGGAGAAACCCTTCAGAAGAGTCCTCACTGCTCCTCTGGTGGTAAGGGAAAGTTTACTTTTGGAATGAGGAAGGGAAGCACCCAAAGTGGCACACAGGAAAGGCCAGGGAAGAAAGGTCTCATGCACTTCTTTCTTTTTATATGTACCTTCCCTCTCTTATTCCACTCCTCCTTACTTCACAGTCCTTCCCAAAGGTACCAGCACCAAGTTTATCCCAAAGTGCTTAAGGACACACAAAGCACCTTCAGGCTGATTTCTGTTCACAGAAGTACACAGAATTTTGGCCACATTTATCCTCTATTTCAAACCACTTAATTCTTTGCAAACTCTTCCAGTACAAATGCACTTGGAGGAAACCCTCCATACAAGCCCTGATGAAGGAAATCCACCTGAGAGCCTCTGTAGGGCTGTCTGCCACCCAAGCATCCTCAAAGGCAGCAGCCACTGTGTCCCCATTGAGGCCTGCATGCAGCAGAGAACACGCACACATCACCTGGATGCTTGCAATTTTACAGTAGTGTTCTAAAACATGGGAAAAATCAATTCCCAATTTTATTGGGATATCTTTGAAAGCCAATCCCAGAGGCCTGCACTTCTGGCTGAAATATGGGTGTCCAGAGAAGTGTGTCAAATATTATCTATTTGTAAACTGTTAAGCTTCAATGGAACCTTTTTGTTCACGTTAGCTGGAGTTTATGGGGCAAAGGTTCAGACTGAAAGTTCTGACTCAAACCTCCCTATACTTTGAATTTAAAAATTTGAAAGGATGAAAAGGAAATAATTCCTCTTGGTAAAAAACAAACAAACAAACAAAAAAACCCAACCATAATAAGTAAACCACTTCTTGGATATAATTGAACAAAACACACTGTGGCCTTGAGCAGTTACTCTACTCATCTACATTGATACCCTTGCTGAAGTTAGCTTTTTAAATGAGTTTTAAACTAGCTGGCTCAGGTGTGACAAAACTATAATGCAGCAGTAGGGCCTGCAAAGCAGATGTACTCCATCATTTAAAGTGTCCTGAAGGGACTAATAAAGTAATGCAGGAGAGGAAGAAACAGGAGGAGTTGTGCCACCGCTGGCCACAGTTGATGCAAAAACAGAATTCCTCCTTGAAATCTGAATTGCATACAAATGACTTTACAATGTTCCACATTGTTTCATGCTCCGATTTGCATGGTTTTATTTGTTTGTTTTGGTTTGTTTGAAATTGCCAGCCCCTTAGACCTAAACAATCTGGAATTCAAGCTGTGAATCTTTCTAGCTCATAATTTTTTTTCCTGCCATAACACCTGCGCAACTTGTCTGTCTCATCTTGGATTTTAAAGTGCATTCAAAGAACAGCACTGTCCCTGGACCAGAAACTTGTTGACACTTATGCTGATGTATGAGGCCCAACAGAATTCATTGTGTATGCTCTCATTTATGCTGGTTATATAGCAGTAACACACAGAAGGCACTTTTTTTTTGTACCTCAGCAAATACATCTGCCTTTGCATATAAATGGAATGTATTTGTTGAATTTGAAGATTTACATAGCCAAAGAAAAAAAATCTTCAAAGCAAAAATACACTTTGAGTTAAAAGAAAAAATGTATATATTAAAATTAGTTTAGATAACGTGAGGCACAGTTCATTGCCACTAGGTATTAACGAATGAGAAAGGAATGCACTTTTCCATTTATGCTGCAGACTTCTGGAAATCTCAGGAAAGATATGACAGGTGATACTGTGAGAGAATGAAACAAGGAATGATCTTTTCTCATTTATATGCCATATTGTTCTCTAACTTCAATCTTAGAAACCAAGTGAAAGATCTTAATGCAAACTGCAGCAATGCTGGTTTATACATCATGACCTAAATCACTGTTTTTCTACAAACTGATCTTTTCAGGTTTTTGCAAAGTTGCAAAGTAAAAAATATCTGTGAAAGAATTTTGTATTAATATATATATATATGTATATAAATCCAGATTACAAAGGTCAGTAATTCATAATATGCTTACTTAAAATGCAAAAAGATATTCTTTTCCTAAGAACTTACAGAGCTGTACAAGCTCAAATAAAACAGAAATAAACATCTGGCACATCAGATCTTTGATGCAATCCCTTCCATCATCTTTACATATTTTTTGGAAAAGCAGGCCTTAAAAAATGGCAGCACTCTGTCTTATCTCAAAAATTCTCTGAAGAGCACAAACTACATGATTATGCACCGATACACAGCTCCTATAATCTGACAGATTAACTCATATTATTTCAAGAAATGAGTGTGTATCAGCTATTGGGGTTTACTTGGTGAATATCTTGTTCCTTATCCTGCTATTTAAAGAAGTCTTTGTTTGAGGTAAATAGAACTGAGATTAAGTCTTGAGCAGATGGGAACATTTTCTTTTTTCCTAGGAAGTCTCTCTTATCTTTAAAGAACACACAGTCTTCAAATTCCAAGAAATCTAGGAGATTCAGAATGGATCTTTGCAGCAAGACAGGGAATGTGTGCTTTGAAACCAGAAGCATCTACACAGATGTCAGCATAGCAGGGACAACTGTAGGTTACATAAATATAATTCTGGAGAAAAAAAAAATGTCATAAAGCAACACAAGTATCACCTGACTTTTAAAGGCTGTCTTTGAAAACCAGGAGACAGTCCAAGAAATACATGATTTCAGTATAATCACAACCTATTGGAGATCTATAGTTGAAGAGCTGCTACAGGCTGAATTAACTACAAGCAATACTTGGCTGAGTACCAGAAGAAAGGGGCAAGGGCAAGAGTCTCTGCTGGAGGTATGTGACAATCAGGGGAGAGCAGAACATGCAGAATTGATGAGGTTGGCCACAGTACTGAAACCACAAAAGAAAGCCACAGAGACCTAATGGGAGAATTGCTTTCGAAGCAAAAGGTTTTCTATGTTCTACTAATTTAGTACACACCCAGAAAGTCCATCTTTATGGCCTTCTGCAAACTCTGTGTTTGTGATGTATAAAAAAGGAAACTATTTCCTTAGGGTAAGTCTTCTGACAGCTGAGTACACCACTGAGGCACCTCTTAATATCCACCACAGAGCCCATTCTGCCATTGAGCAATATGTGAGAGAGACCAGAGCTGGGGATTGCCACCTGCATATTGCTGAGGATGTAGGAAGCACATGGGGTCCAAAGCAGGAGGAGTTAGACTGGCCTCGTGGTCATCAGAAAGACTCCAGCAGGACAACAACAGAAGCAACTGAAGATTTTAACTGTCAAAGATGAAGACTGGGAGCTGACAGAAGTGAAAGGGATGTTTAGAGGATTTGAAATGTAAGAAATATTCTGCTAGCGATGACCTGAACATGTATATTTGTGGAGCATGGAAAGCAAAAGATAACAGGGATTCCATAAAAAATGACAGTCAAGAATTGGAAATAGGATAAACAAACAGAAAAAGCATTAAACAGTTACTTTTTACAGAGGTATTTAATCATAGAATCATAGAATCATAGAATCATTTACATGGATTGTATTTTCTGATACAGTAGGGAAGGACTTCTATACTGCAGTCAGCAAATAGCAATGAAAATAGTTACAAAACCTTCTTAGAAGGTAGATGAGATAGAAGATTTGGGTAATATTAACACCATTTACATTAAAGGAACTCACAATACAAGTTTGGGAATTTGGGTTTTTTGAATAAAGGATAACAATCTAAAGGTAACAATAAGTAACAGAAAAAAAAACCAAACCCTTTTTTAACTAGTTTCAGCAAGTATTAGCATAACTAAACCTAGCAGAATGCCCTTTATTCTGTTTAAGCACTCAATAAATGTTTTAAGATCACTACAAAACAGTTTCCACTTTTGGCTGTTGTTTTGTTTTGTCTAAAATGCCAAATAAATATATACAGAGAGCTAGATAGAGAGACATGGATATTTATTGTAACATATTACTTATCCTGACACAGTGAGATAAATTCCCCAAGTATATAGTTTTGGAAGTTTTTCAGTGTTTCGTGTACATAAATGAAGAGAAAATGAAATAAAAATATAATGCACCAAACTAAGATAAAGGGGCCAAAAAGGTAGGAAACAAAATGGTTTAAGTCCATTAGAAAAAAAAAAAAAAAACAAACAAAAAAACCCCCAAAAACCCCACCAAAAAACCCAGCATTACCAGTGACAAACAAGATGTCATTTGTTCATCCACTAGGAGAAAAACACTGTAAAATGTTGGTTTTATCCCTTACACAGTTAACCTTCGACTGGAATACTGTTGTCTTATAATTATTTCAGCCAAAATCTTCTAGTAAACATGTTGCTCTATGTACATTATTCCATGTTGACAGTCTGCTTCTCTGAAGCAAGTATTAGGTATTTGAATTTAATTTCCATGGCCAGAGAATCCGAGATGACCTGAGAGAAATATTTAAAACTACTGAGAGAGGGAGAAAATATCCACTCATTCTGGTGAAATGAGTCTGTAAAAATGCAGTGCTTGGGACATTTTCAAGAAAAAAATGCATGGCAAATAATGATTGAAGCAAGATAAAAGGTATTTGCAAATACATATGTATTGTTCCAGATAATTTCTTTCTGTTTCAGAGTTTCTGCTCTATCAAAAGTCAGTCCCAAAATGCCACAGTAGCTTTTTACTTGTGGGGTTCTTAACTTGCAAGAGAAAAGTACTTCCGTCTTCTTTCTTTTTGTCAGATATTTGTAACCTGCCATTGAAATGAGCAACAGAAGGCACACAGAGCTTCTAGGAAAGAGCGAGATTCTTGACCGTACATTGCACCACTGAAAGTCTGATATGTCTTTCTGGACTTTTTTCCTGAGACAGGAAGTAGCCCAATGTCCTCTGACAACCAAAAGTATTTAGAAAGCCAATGGAATTTAGGAAGTTCTAGAAAATTATGTGCGGGAGCATAATGGAAATAATGGCAGAGGATAATGACTGCAATTGAAGCATGTTCCTGTGAAATTCTGGAGAGAAAAGTAAAAGCTAGTTAAGACTTTGCAGTTATTAAAAAAGAGAAAATTAAGCTTTTTTAAAGACATCCAAGGATACTGGGAGCTGTGCAAAAGCTCTTGTACCCTATGGTTGCCCATCCAAACAGAAATCAATCTGATACTGACAGAAAAGAAGGAAATTTTTACTTTTATTCAATGACTGTAAAATGTGATAGATTAGCAGATGAACACATAAAAAGTCACCTATTCACCAACAAGAAGAGATGAAGCACTGAAAGACTAAGGGTGAGCAACATTTATCATTAATAGTGCCCTTCACACCTTGATGGAGACATAGAGCACTACAACCTGATTCATTCATTTGCTGAATTCCAGAGTAGCAATACAGGACCTATACAATTAATTTCACGTGGGGTGCACTCTCTATGGAAGAAAAGAAATCCAGTATGCACAATGGTCTACTTATCTCAGAAAAGCAGTGCTGGTAAAGGGAAAACAAAAACAAACACAAAACCCCCTAAAAACATAAACACTCATAGCTACTCAGAATATTATGAAGTTCACACAGAATCTACCAAGCACTGAGAGTTGGCAGTTTTCTTGAGACTACTTTCTCAGTCTGGAAGAAATGCAAAGATATTAACTAATTATTTATGGGACAACCAATTAATGTGTACTCTATATCTAAGACTGAACATCATAAAATACTTAGTAGTTGAGCAAGCAGGACAGTGAAGCAATTCCCTTTGGAACGGAGAGAAGCCAAGGATCTGGACAGAGCAGCACCCTTAACAAGAATAATTCACTAACATAGACACAATACTGCACAATTTATTTAAGCATTATACAGTACCTTTGACCAACAAAATGTTTCAAGTGTCAGAAAATAACCTTTATAGTGTCACTGGGTTGAAGTAGAATGGTCTGGAGCTGGAAGTGCTCAGCTTTACAATTTTAAGAGACAACAAGCAGACAGCAGCGGAAGCTAGAAAGGGATGATGTACTTTTGCCATGGAAACATAAAGACCACCGAGCCTCCAGAGTGCCCTGTGTGCCTTCCTTTTGCTGCAGATGCAACATTTCTTTACCCTTTTCTGCCATGTTGTTGGCCTGTATCAGCTTAGATATGTGACTCCTGGCTGGGCTCAAACATCCAGGTATATAACAAGTCTCCTGTAATTTCTATCTTATTTTTAAGAAAAGCAAAAACCATCCAATGAAATTTACATCTTTGTTTCCAAGGAAACAGTGTTGGGAAAAAGTTTGGTATTTAAAATGAATGTTTGAGATAATACCTGGTGAGGATATAACTTAGTCACAGTCCATGGTTTAGTCATTAGGAAAACCAGGGCCATGGTACCCAGTCTTTCTGATGGGCTGTTTTTAGCATCACATGAAAGCTACCTACTACAGTCCACCTTCCACTGTAACTTGGTAACCAGGCAAAGCCACCCCACAATACAAAAATACTTCATCCTACAGACATGTTTTTCTCACACACATACATCTCATTGTGTCACCAGGATCACATCTACCAAAATGATCTGTCTGGTCTGTAATCCCACTGCCTCAGGCAGCAGGGTTGTAAACAAGTGGTCTGCAGTCAGGCTGATGACTTTCCTGATGGGCCTCATAAAAACTTCTATGAGCTGGCAAGCCCAAACTAAAATATCAGAGCTTGGGTAAGAGAAGGTGTGGACAAAAATGTAAAACCCTCCTAGTTCACTGCTACACCTGAAATAAATCCAGCTGAAAATCCTAAATCAATTTAATTTAACCCTCAAATGATTGATTAATCTTCTCTCACAATAAGATCATGTCTTTGAGCAGCAGAGGTTAGTAACAGATAGTGTTGCATACTTCCGCTAATGTTCTTCAGTTCCCCATTTTTTAACTGAAATCCATAAAGAGGTCACAGCAGTAACTAGAGATTATTTTCTTTCTATGCCAATTACTGAGATGCTGTGAGGGTAATTTTCTGACTCTGATTGTAATTTTCCAAGTGCACTAGGAGATTTGATTTTCCTTCCTTCTCCACACAGGAAGATAAGCAACTGCTAGGAGGGGGATAAAGCAAGATGATTCTATCTTTGCTGAGAGGCTTAAATACAGGTTTATAGCACAGACGAATAAAGTGAGTAGAAGCTCTAAAAGAAAACTACATCAAGAAGAAAGTAGGACTGAGTGTTTTTGCACTGGATCAAAGGTAAATTTTTGGGAGTGGCCAGTATCACTTGAATTGGCACAGCTACTCAGCTGATCATGTTTGTTCTCTGGCTTCTTAAGAAGAAGAGGAATTAATACAATTTTTTTAAAAAACATAGATTTGAAAAGTGTCCTACTCTAATAATGAGGCATAAATATTCTCTTTTATGTGGAACAAATACTCAATGATAATTTCTAATTATCTGTCTTTGGAGTTACAAAATCTGTCCTCCAAAAGTGGAGGACAAAATGAGATCTCACAGATAACTACTGCATATTTGAGCAAGTTCAGTTACTGGTTTAGTGGCTTTTTCCCAAGCTGTATTATGCTTTTTCTGCACCTTTACCTGCACCTCTGGTAAATGAAAAGTCTTCAAATAGTTACTTCCCACCTCATTCTTGACACTAAATGCCATCTGATTACAACAATCACAACAGAGACACAGTAGGCAATTTTCCCACATGGACACCTCCTTCAGGAACTAAGAGCTGATTCATGTCCTTGGAGACAGCAGCAAAAGTTATAACCATTAGAATAAAATTTCAATTTATCTCTAGAATAAAAGTAAGTAATCATACTATCTTATCAAGACTCCTATTCTGATGTCCTACGTTGCTAATGATGAATACCCAGAATATTCCTGATTAGTTTAAAATTAAAAAAAAAAAGGAAATTCTTTTCAGCTTCTAGCTCTCATTCTTTACCATGCAGCCTTTTTGTCTCAAGCAGACACTGTAAGAATATTCTGCTTCATTTCTGACTCAAATGATGTGTCCTCTCTGAGACAACAAGGAACATGACCACAAAGCATGCAGGTTACAATGTCAAAGCTGAATTTACTAATTCTTTGCTATTCACACTCTTTCCATTGGGTGTTGCTATGCTATTAAATAGATTACTATTGGGACTCAATGTATGCATACAGAAAGGCATGACAAAGTTTAAGGTTTCTGCCTATGTTGCTTTGCCCATTGTTCTATTCAGCCTGAGTCTGATGTACTTCAAAAACTTGGTGATGTACTTCATTAGTTGGTGCTGAGACAAATTGTCAGTGGCTGCTTTTGAAAAAGAAATCCATAAAGTAGACTCTTCCAGTTTGTACTAAAAGTTTTATACTCTTTCATTAAGGTGATCTGACTAAAATTTAGATGTACATTGCAACTGTGCAGATGGCTCTCTTTTAATCAGAGTATTTAGTGCATCTCCTACCTAAAGAACCAGGCAATGAATGAGGAGGAATTTAATGAAAGTAACTAAAAAAAGAAATGGTTTAATGGAAGTTGAAAATTAAAAAAAAAAAAAAAAAAAAAAAAAAAAAAAAAGAAAGATATAATGCAGTTTCCTGCATTATAAGGATTTCCTGCTCTTTAGACAATCCAAGGAAGAAATCTTTGCAGATCTGTGGCCTCAGGGAGGTCTTGTCAAGCACTAAGAATCAGGCAGCTTATCAGTAGTCTTTGCACAGCTGATGACCACATGGATGACAACTGAAGATTTCAAAAGCAAGATACAGGCTGGAATTAGGCTTTCAATGCAGCACACACCACTGAATGTATTCTATTGATACCATCAGAAAATGACAGGATTACATTAAGTTATGGCACATACAAATGGTGGAAAATCACTTCCTATTTGAAATATCCTCAGTTAGTAACTAGAAACACTATCTAGTAACTGTAAATAATACAAAGCTATTACAACCTGGAATCCTAGCTATTTTTTCATCTATAATGCAGTTGCTGATCTAGTTTTATTCTGAGGTTTGTCAGAAAAGCACTGGCATTTACTTATGTGGCCTTTGCTCTAACTAGAAAAAAATCACACAAAATATACACATGAAAAAGGAAAAAAAACTTGAGTAAGACAAAGTGATTTTAGTCTGTTGTTAGATTTACTGCTGTCAAACATAAATGCTTGAATAATAGTAACTTCAGCAAGGAAAAAATTGTTATGATAGGCTTCAACCAGGAAAGCTGACTGCCCTCCTAGTAGTGCCAGCACTACAACCCACAACATAAATATCAACATTTCTGTATTCTAAACTCTTCAGTGTTTTTTAAATTTCATAATTATGGCTAGACTTACCTGGTAGACCAGGTGGGGTTTTCAGATATTTGCCGTTAAAATGTTGAATTACTACTTCACATTTTTCTGTAGACTCCATTCTGGAAAAAAGAAGAGGGTGGGATGGGGGAAGAAGCAATCCGTGTTACTAGACTGTTAGGAAAGTGCTCAGTCAGCAACAACAAAAAGCAAAAGGATTTTTTTTAAAAAAAAAAAAAAGGCAAGCACAGATGCTGAGAGAAATCTTCAAAGCTGTTCTTGGTGACTTCTGCTGAGAAACTGTTTGAGCTCATTATGGTACAGTGTGGCTTGCAAGGAGGACCTGCCACCCTCAAAGCCTGCAGCTGTGCTCCTGGCTGTGTGTGAGCCACGGCAGTGTCAATGAACAGTCCCTTTTTGGCTCCGGGGATCACCCTGAACAAGGACATCCTTTGTGCTCTCACGTGCTGCTTGGAAAGGCAAAGGACGTGTTTCTAGATGCTTTGTGCATCCAAAATAACTTCAAATGGCATGGAAAAAACCCAAACAAACAAAACAAAACAAAAAAACAACCCAGGATTTGGAAAAGAACCCAGAGGATTAAGCAACAATTATTTAAAGGATTACAGTGTTAAAAAAATAACCTGAAAAGACAGATTGTGTTACAAAACCAAGACAATGCATAAATGAATACTCTAAAGTCAAATTTTTTTTGAAAATAATAATGTACAAGTAATATCAGTAGGTGACATGCCTTACTGTTCATCTTACATGGCCTCAAGAAAACACTAAGCACACAGACATTAAAACATTATCAATTAACTGATATATTTATGATTGAAGGAACTGTAAAGAATACAAAGCTACTAGTCAAATCCCAAACCACGGCTATACTACATCTGGGAATTCAGTCCTTCAGGACTTTAAATCAATTGCACTCTAGTCCAGAGAGCTATTGACTTTGCTACAGTTTGTACAGAACATTTTAAGAATGGAAGGGGAGAAGTGGAAAGATAATAAGCAAGCAAAATCATACTGTTTTTATTTTTATTAGAAAAATTGTGTTTAAAACCCATGTTCTATGGCTCCTTCAATTCACCAGTGCTTACCTATAAGCAATCTTTGTAAAATAACTCCACTGACGTAAATACTGCTTATTTCTCACCAGTTTAGATCTTTTTCTAAAATTAATTTATCTAGCACTCTTCCTGTCACATTATTTTGGGAAATATAACATGAACTTCATGTGGCTCACAGACAGTTTAGAACAGCAGTTTGTCTCCAAGATATAAGTTTGCCAGAGTCCAGAGGACCACCCCACCATCTCCTAAAAATAACAATAATTTGGAAAAAAAACAAAACAAACCCTAATTGTCTTATTAATTCTCTGTTCAAGTCAAAGTATTTTTTCAATTTGTTTCATTTTTTTTCAGATCAAGCCATTAAAAGCTGCTCCTTCCAGGTTGTATCACTGCATATCATGTGGGCTGGGCGAGTTCAACAAGCACAAAGACAGCAACTTAGATTGTTCACTTTGGCTTCATTCGGATTTAACTAAGCGAATGTCTACACTGAACCTTTAGAGACTCTTGTTTCTGAAAGACTAAATGAAATAAAAGTCTGCTTCTGTAGCTGCAGGTGCTTAGTGTCAAACCATGTTATGTTGCACCATCCAGCAGTGACAATTTCATTTTAATACATGGGGTACATTTTAACAAGCCAAAGCAGTCCCTGCAAAGAATGCAATATATAAGCTGGCAAGCAAAAGAGACTCAGTGCACTTCATGCATTACATGTTGGAAGAGAATAAAAGTGAAACCCACAGTGTTCTGGGATAAAAAGGCCATCATTCGAATAGCACTCTGAAAAAGAATGTGTGCATTTTCTTCTCTAGTTTCACAATTAACAGCTCTCAAATGCCACTGCTTGCTATCTGTAATCTGGCACACGCTTGGCCTGAAACTGACACTGGCATTAAACACTCAGTTTGAAAAGGCAGCACAATAAACAAAGCTGTCTATACACGTTCCCTGCGTAACAACTGCATCAATCTATCACTGGTCTCCCATACCTGAGGCCCTGCCTGCTTCGTGCAACGTGTGCCTCTGGGGAAGATGTTCCTCCTGGTCATACTAAGGCAGAAATGGCAACCTGAATCTACCCCAGGGTCACCCAGGTACTAATTATAATTTTCACTTGTCCACAACATCTGTTGGTTGTGTTCTGTTTTATTTTTTTTTAGTAAATAACCCTTTCAATTTGTGTTTTCCAGGCTGGTTAGCTCACTGACTCAGAATTAGGGGTATGGAGGAATCAGATATAGTCCTAAAATTCTCAGATACTTGCCAACACAAAGGCCTTTTTTTAAGTGTAGTTAAAACTCTGATCAACATCAACCACTTGGGTGGTAGTTCCTCTGGCAGGCACCTACCCATAACAATCCCCATAACATGCAACAATTCAGACAGTCCTCTTTCTCTTCTTGCTTGTTTTACCCATAAAGACAAGCCATACCTGGGAAGAGGCTCAATAGAAACACACTTCTCTTAGGTCCACACTAACAAATTCTACCTACTTTTTTTGTCAAAAAGCTGTGGTACTCCTGTATTGTAGAATGCGTTAGAAAACTCATGGGAGAAAGATAAATTATGCCTCTTGCCATTCATTTATTCTTTGACTGACATAGAAAAGTTTCAAAACACTGGTTGAGACCGGTATTTAATAAAAATATAATTAACAGGAATGTTATATGTGAAAAGTCCAGGAGATAGGTTTTCTCTAGAAGAATGTGATTGGAGCACTGGTTAACTTGGGGGAAGAACACTTAAATTTTTTAGTGTTTTGGTTTGCTTTTTTTTTTTTTTTTCATAATTGATAGAACAAAACTGTGGCAAATTATAATATTTTGGAGAAAAGATATAGAACTTAGATGATTCAAAACTTTCTACTGAAAGACACAGATATTCAACCTGCCCTCTGGAAAGTAGATGACATAAGCTTCTCATGGTAACAGAAATTTGCCTTGATCAGATCATTCACAAAGTATAATTTTCAAATTCTCTTCAACAGTATTTTTTTGGTGTTGATCCTAAGTGGATCTTAGATAATAATTCATGGTTAAATGCAATTTGGAGATTACTACAATGCATATGAGTAATATTTTGAATCAGGAAATGGACTGCATAAATAAATTATCAAAGATAGAGGCCAGATTCTTATGATATTTTTAAAAGTACTAGTAACAACCTAAACTAAAGAACTTACCAAATTTATGAAAATTTCATTTTCACTTGTATCTGTACATCTCCAGGTTCTGGAAAGTGAGTTGTAAGTTACTCATTATGAGTAACTAGGCTATCTGAGTAACTAGGCTATTTATATTCCATTCAGCTGCAAATGAAGTGAAATAAAAAAGAATTCTGAAATGGAAAACTGTTTTCATGATTTTATCCTAGCCATGGTTTGCAAATTTAAGATATCTCAATGAAAAATTAAGCAACTATCAGAACAAAATAATTTGATGTTCATGTCTTGCTATTAAATATTTATTTTAGATAATTTTAAAAGTTTTATTACTCTCTATATCGGCCACAGTGGCTGCAAAGTAGTCATTATGTGTTGTTATAAGTAGTACAGAACATTTACCATTAAAAAAAAAAAGGATTTTTTAATCAAAACTAAAGCTCTTACACATTCTTATTATAGAGATTGACACAGTGTCAAGAAACAAATTAATAAATTTTATATGTAAGGAATAACGTGATGACTACATAATTATTACATGAGAAATATTCAGTACCCTGTAATTACCAGTTAGTGGTAAAATGTGGGTTTGGTTTACATATAACCTATAGTCACTTTGCTTAATAATAATAGGAAGAAGAAGAAGAAGAAGGAGAATAATTACTATTTTTTTAATATCTAGAGTAAATATTTAAAGATTAAATTGTTACTACCACATTTATGTTATTATCATCATATGAATACTGTCATTTTCTTATAAGAGCAGGAATAATAAATCTTGAGGGGTGATATTTCTTTAATTTTAAAGCATTTTTCACAGATGGAAGTAGATAGCTAGTAGCAATATTATACAGTGGAGGAGTCCAAAGAACTGAAGCCATAATGAGCATATAGACTGGAGCTGTGACAAGAACCAGATAAATTTGAAAGAGAAATTAGGCAGAAACATTTAACTGCAAGGAAGATTATCCACTGGTACACATGAGATAGAAAAGAGGTGGCACTTTTTTTTCAGTCTTCAGAAAGTCTTCAGATCACTTTTGAAAGCTGTATTTTAGAAGAAGATAGGTATTAAGTCTCCATTAGATAACTGGTTGTACTTCAACTGACATAAAAGTGGTCAGGGAAAATGATCTTCAGGTCTTAAATATTCTGAAGCTACAAGACACGCTTGATTACTATGAAGGTTTCTTAGCACCTCTTTATGTTTTACTCTTCATCTTTCCGTAGCAACATGTTCATTAATTTCTTTAATTTATTTTGCTAATTTAATCTCAGGCATTCTAAGACCCATCCAGAATGAAGCTGCAAGCTTTTCACGTGGCAAGAGATTGCTTCAAGGTGTTGCTGCTTTTTGGTTTGAATCAATTTTATGCTGGAAAAACTGTTCCTACTGTCATTTACAGACTAGGAAGATATATTAATTTTTCTCCTCATAGCTCATAGTTCTCCTCACAGCTCATAGATTATATCTTTTTTCAACATGTCTTGCCTGTATATTCTTCATGTTCAGTACTGTTTGCATGAACAACAGGAAACTGTTTACTATTTTAGGTTAATATACAAAATCTGAAGAAACCACCCCAGGATAGGATGACAGGATAGGCTCCCCTTCTCTGAGGATATGGTCCATACTACACCCTACAGCATGACCCATTATGCCAAGGTGATTGTTTTGAGCTACCTGAGTGTCTCTGCACAGAGCCATGGTGGTGTCCATCGAGAAACCTCTTTGTTTCAGAAGAAAGCCAATACGACTAAATTACACCTATGGTATCCTGAAAAATTCCCAAAGATGCACAGTTTCCTTTGGTGAAAAGAATGTGGAAATTAAAGGCTTGGTTTTCTCGTTTTGCTTCAG
Source organism: Phaethornis superciliosus (assembly GCA_023637945.1). NCBI lineage: Eukaryota > Metazoa > Chordata > Aves > Apodiformes > Trochilidae > Phaethornis > Phaethornis superciliosus. Next base: position 109,264,615 of record JAJQWJ010000002.1, read on the forward strand.
TGGAAACTGGAGAACATTCATGTTTACTGCAAAACCTCTATAAATAAATTAATGATCCTGTGAGGGCTCAGAATCTTGCTTCCCATTTTCTGTTGTTCCCTTTCACTTGGTAAGTCAAATAGTGTTTCCAAAGATTAAATTTAGAGCATATAAAACACAGACAAACAGAAGATAAGTTTAATAAAACATATACAGGCAGAGAAAAGCATCCCATTGAAAACTCCTCCAGAAGAACAAGGTGGGGAAAACTTAAGAACAAAGCTCAGACTCCAAATGAAATAGGTAAATGCCCCACTACAGACCTCTGAGCTCTATCACAAAGGGGTAGAAGTATCTCCTCAATATAGCCTTTTGGTCTGAGATGATAAGAGACAGCTAACTGAGAATTTCTTGACTTTGGTTGTTTTCTGGGAACAGCATCATAACATTCTTTTATGACAGTTTGTGTTGGACAAATTTTCTCATGTTAGTGGAAAAGAATAGCATGAATACTCAGTCATTTCCACCTAGACCCAGGCTGATTTATGCTACTGTCTTCACAGTCTCAGGTTAAGTATTATACTGGTGCCCGCCAGCGGTGCAATACTTGACTGTCTGACTGTCAGCATTTCCATCATAAATTTCAGTTTTCAGAGGCTTATGACTCTGTTGTAAAATGTCGCTTGGGGGGTGAATCTTGCAAGGTCATTTTAAATTACAAGACAGCAAACAAAATAAAAAAGTTAGTGGTGTCTCTTTCTTTCCACTTTATCATTTAAAAGGACTTATAAAACACTTGCTATGCTCTTCAGTTGAGTATAGTACACATATGCATGGTATTATCAATAATACTATCTCTATAGGGAGTATACTTAAATAATATTTGACTAATATTTTACTGTGGGATTATAAAATGCAAATTTTATTTCATTGATTCACTGGCATCAGTAAGCCCCTGCCCACAGCAAATCTCAACACCTCCTTGCCCCCTTTTCCACATCTGAAGGAGTTCATCAATTAAACTCACAGTACCCTAGCCTTGGATTTAGAAAATTGTTCAGCCAAATTTTCTGATGGATTCCAACTTTCTTTCCTTGTTCCTTCCTCCTGACCTTTAAGGGCTTCATAACAATTTTCATGTTATGGAGTCCCATTGATACACATCCTGGCATTCTGCTCCACCTGTTCCTCTCTGGAATTTGCTTCTCCCTTAAAGTGAAGCTCCATGCTTGGTGATTTTATTAAGGGTGTACTGAGTCTATAGAAATTTGGTCCAGGTTGCAATGCCAGATGGAAATATGAGGGTCTCAGAGATACATTCTCCCACAGATCTCCCCAGCACCCTGCAGTGATTCTGTGAGCTCCTTCCAGGGAGGCCTTTCAAGGGAAATTTATCACTCTAGGCATTGGGACATTTTTCAGCTACTGCACAAAGCCTTTGAGGTATGTTGGGGATTTCCAGTTTCACCTGAGATATCCAATTATAAAGTGATTTCCCATGTAAGATGCAGGATGTGACAGATCATTCTACTGGCTGAAAGTAGGAATGATCCTAAGAACATCTAAACCTGCACTACCATCCCAGGTGATGGATTTGTTCTAGCTAAATTGAAAGCACCTTTTCAACTCTCTTCAGCTAAACATTTAAATAGGGAAGAACAAGCATTTCCCCTCTTCACAAATGCAGCCTTAAACTGCCTGGATATTTTCTATCCCCTGATGCTGCTGACACTTCTCTGCCTCCAAAGTAGCACCATCATTGATCCTGAGAAGTTTTCCTCTAAACATTCCCCCTTTCACTTAGCAAAACAGCACAGCTGCTTTGGCTCCACTTTGACTGTATTATTTCTTTATCTTCTAACAACTTAACATATGGAAAGCACTTTTTATGGGCCTGTGGAAAGCCAGGTCTTCCAGCAGAAACATACCTCTTTATAAGTGATAACAGCCTAAGGGTGACGTTAAAAGTTTTCCTCCATGCTTTCAGTACCTTCTCCTACCATGTAATTTCAGACACCCTCAGAGACCTCACTTACTACCTCTGATCTGCTTTTTACTCACACCACCAAACATTGATACTATCCTGTTTGCAAAACATAAATCATAAGAGATCAGCTTTAAAAATTATATCTTAAAAAAAAAAAAATCTTCAAATTCAGTTTTGTATGGCTTTTTTTTATTTTGCTTTTTTTTTGGGGGGGGAGGCTCTTTTGGAGGAAGAAAAACTATTTTTAAAGACAGTTCTAAGCTCTGAGAAATACACTTAAGCTTTTTAAATTAAAGATCAGGGGCTGAAATCATTAGACAACTTCCAGCAATTGGGATTTAAGAGAAACACCTACAATTTTAAGTCTTGTGATCAAATCTTGTACGAGGGCAACACTGTGCCATTTCCTCTTTGTACATGTAATCTTCCAACAGGCTGAATTCGAAGCTCCTCTTCTTCAGACCCTCCTTTTTCCAATGCCCTGTTTCTAGTAAGTATTTCTACCCTCTGCTCCTCCTCCTCATAATTTCTGTCTCTCTGCTGATAGCCTGTGTTTAGTCCTAGCTTCTACTTGCTGATGTCAGCAGAAACCCCTGCTGCCAAATGACAACTGCAACACAAGCCCCACAGAATGCCAGCTCCCATGGAAAGCCTGGAGCCAGGCAGCTTTGAAGTACAAGGCACAGGCAAGGGGCAAGGCAGAGGAGGGTGTCCAGAGACTGTGGCAGTTTCCTTTCATAGTCTAAACCTTTCTTTCTCTGGGCCCTTGCATAACTCCCCTCCTCAAAATCTCTCCTGGGGTGTACCTAAGCACAGTTGGGTTCAAGCCACAGTAAAATGTTCTGGAAAGCTTTGGGAAAATCTGTTCAGTTGCTTTTGAGGGATGCAAAAGAGAGGAAATACTTTCAAAGCTTAAAAGCTAGAGCTAGCTTTGAACATGCAATCTGTAAAGGAGGCTGAATAATGTGGCCAGACACTGCTGAGATAATTTTGATCCAAGAACTTTTGAAGGTACCCAGGTTATAAATGATTAAGGAGCCACCACCTGCAATACTATGAAACTTATATCACACCCATTTAGGAGAAAAATCTGGCAATAGCTGTCTACCATAAGCCTTCACTTCCAATTTCTTTTTGAATATACACATTTTGAGATTGACTATTGACATAATTGGGTAGTATCAAATGGGAATTTTAATCTTCATAGGACTTAATGACATGAAACCATCACATTTCAAAATTGCTGGATGTTGCATCATTTTAGCATACGCAAAGCTAACTTTTTCTCCTGTGCTTCTGTGTCTCAGTTAAGAAAGCAACATATCACATTCAGCAGGCAAGATGCATTGTAATAAAAGGCCCCAGGTCAGAAGGTGTGAAAGCCAGGAACACCACACAGGTTACCACTATGAACTTAATCTGGACTGAAAAACAGCTGCCATCCCCTACCTGTACCATACATATACCCCCTCCTCAGTGTGTGCTCACGCTGTAGGCACACTAGAATGAAACCTTCATGATTACAAATAAAGCTAAATTCATCTATTTGAACATGCAGGAAAAAATACCAAATAGCTCTTTATTACAAGAAGAGGGTCAGGTGGTCATGTAATTAAAGCTCGTACTCATAATTCTGCAAAGACAAGAGTCAGCTTTCAGCTATGGTTATAAAATCCTAACCTCACTCATGTAAATTTGTTATCAGCTGTATATTTTGATGGAGCAATGGTTTCACCCCTCTGTCATTTGCATGGTGAGTTACATAACCTTCATGTTAGATTACTAAAGGTTTTTTTGAAATATGTTACATAATTAAATGTTTTCAGAAACAAAGTCAATTTTAAAAAATGCGAGTTTATCCATGAGCTAAGCTAATTATATTTAGTGAGCTAGAAAAGTTCATGTTATTATCTGCAAGACTGCATAAAGAACAACATTCTCTTTCAGCTTAAATGTTTTGCCTTTATCCATTTCCTTTTGAATTCAGACAATATTATCTTATTCTTTGAGCATGATGATCTTTCACATCGAGGGCAAAGGTAACACTACATTGTCACTTATCTTCCAAGATACCTTCTTAGCATACAGTGCCCCATTTTACTCAGTGGTGTTATGACATGAACTCAAGTGCTGTGATATACCAAGATACAGTGTATTTCAAGAAAATCTGCAGGATGACTAAGTCATTTTGCTTCCTCTACAAAGCACAATGTTATGAATATTCTGCAGAAACAACTACTTGGGATTTTTTCTTCCTCTTCTTTTGAAGCAGAAGACTGATTTACAGCACAATTGCAAATTTCTGTTCTTATTTGTTTTTTCAATGCCTTGCTATATATAGCACTCTATTGCTTGGCTTTTCAAAATAAACTATTTCATTTAAGAATGCTTCAAGCTGAAGAGAATCTATGTAAATATTCCCTGAGGGTAAACATGGAAACTTGTCTATCTGTACAGACAATGAAGTACATGGTAATAATATGTTGCCCATTCTGACTTAAATAGCTGACTACTCTGACAGGGCTTGTTATGTGCAAATGTTTCTTCTCTGAGCTCTTCTCACAGGCGAGAGTTCCCTGTGCTTTCAAGGAAGCCATGTTTCTTCACTTACAGTTCCTTCCCTTTCCTCTTCCAACTGCTAAATTCACTTTTTTCTGTTGCAAAATCTTTGCTTAACATTTAAAGTTTCTTCACCAAATGTACACTTTTGGCTGTAGGATATTTACTATTATCTAAATTCAGTACTGCATGGATTGCTCACTGTTCCTAGCAATTTTTATTTATGTACACATATCATATAATGAACTACCTTTTACAGCAAATAAATTAACATCCTTCTGTATTGGTATTCTTCAGCCCAGTGGAAAAAAAAGACACATAGGTGTCTTTTTATATAGGTGCTGCTTTTTGTATAGGTGCTGCTCTGCATTTTCCATAGCTATGGGGCTTCAGAGTTATGGAATAGACAGCATTTGCAAAGGACTAAAGCCAAAAAAGTGTGCATGAATCAAAAAAGCATAAAGGTTTCACCTGGCAAAGCCGACTCCTCTGCTGACTCCATTAGCATCTCTTAATATTCTGGTGGAAATGACATGTCCAAAGGGTTTCAGCATATTCTCCAGTTCCTGCTCATCCATGGAAACAGGTAAATTTGAGATGTATAGATTTGTGGGATCTTGCTCTTGTTGCTATGATAAAATAAGAGAAATTCTCAGTTAGGTTTAGCACAACAAAATAGCTCAGACTACAAGGCTACTCAAAATAGGACCAAGCTAAGGACGTATGGCTGCATTACAAGCAAAGCTGGGCAATTTGTTCATGAGGACAACATATTTGCCAAACTTCTCCAAACCCTCACGCATTCACCTAATTCTGTGAGTGTCTGCTCTTACTGGACTCGGTGACACTACTCATTTAAAGAAAATTAGTTTCATGCACAAGCCTTCTTGGGTTTGTATCCTAATTTAGCAAACAGATTGTGAAGAAAATATGATTTCTACAAACTGGTCATTGTTAACATAAATAAATAAAGAAAATTCGACACATATTTTAAGCAGATGTACTTTCCAGCCTGCAAACCTCCCATTCACCTGGTTCATCATGAGCAAGGTTGGCTCAAAAGAGATAACACTTTCAATAGTATCTTTTCCTTTTCTCTCACTATCATAAATATCTTCATTCATAATGTTCAAAAGGACCTAACTGGGTGGGGGGCAGTCCTTCAGTCCAGTCTAAGGTTCTGGTGAGATAGGTCTCACCTAGATTCTCAGACTGCATCAAAATATCTTACAAAATAAAGCCTGTAGTATGAATAATCGAGCCAACAAATTTCAAGACAGCCTCCTCATTCCATTTTAAATTTTTAAGCTAACTTTCCATTTTGGTCACCATTCCAACTTCTATTCTCAGTTGCTGAACTACTGCGTAGAAACATGAAAGAGGCATAGATGCTATATGTAAAATAAGAGTATTAAAGTAGTAAATAAAAACATTGTCAACAGATAACCAGGTCTTGATCATACTAAATCAATTTAGTTAAGATCCTGCAAATTTTCATGGCTCTGATTCTATTTTCATCGATACGACTTTACATAACATCTGAATACCTGTCAGTACAAGCCTGATCAGGATCAGGCATGACTACATAATTTTAGCTAATGCTTAATAACCAAAAGTGTAAGATACAACCTTTGTGTTGTGCAGTAAGCCAGGCGATACCTCACCTGACAAACTCTTCTGAGAAAGAATTTTTAATTCTTTTTCATTACACATTTTAATGGGCAGAAGGAATTTTTACTTGTGCAACATTGAGTTTTATAGGACAACAGTACTAGAGGGTTTTGTTGTTGGGTTTTTTTGGGGTTTTTTTGTTTTTGGGTTTTTTTTTTTGTTTTTTTTTTGCTATGTGGTGTACTAAAACCTGATTAATAACCTTGCAGCAGCATCACAACCTTACTGTGAAGGAATTACACAGAGTCCTGCAGCCATCTTCCCTGGTTTAACTAAAGTAGTTTCAAATTGCACTGCATTAAGATCACTGCAGATGTGTCTTGTGAAACACAAAGAATCATATATCCTATTTCTAGAAGATGTATCAAGACAGGACAGAACCAAAACATCTGCTCCATCACTATCTTGCATATTCAAGACCTTCAAGAATGGAAGAAGAAATTGTTATAAGCTGTGATTCACACACTCCATCTTTACAGGGACAAGACTGACTAAACAAAGTCTAGCTTAGCTAAATATCAGAATCTGAAGTCAAAGAAAGTTTTCAGCTTCCATTACCCGAGGCTCAAGTGAAATTTGAGCCCTTCAGATGAGAAGAAAAGCTGAAAATGGATACCCAAAGGGTCCAAAATCAGGAGGCATGTAATACTGTTTTACTGAATAATTTGGATTCTGACCTAAGAACTGTGAACACTTGCCTTTGGACATACTGCTTAATGGTCATTGCATTTGAGTTTTGCATTTCCAGACCCATTATCCCTTGAAATAACACATTACCATGCAGGTTGAATTCCCCCCTATTTTACAAAACAGAAATAAAAGAACAAAGTAGACACATTTTCAAGCTGCTATCCATAAAACTATACCCAGTTATTACCATGCCTTATAGTAACAGGCAGATGCAAGGAAAACCACACACACAAAAATGGTGAACTTACTGCAAATTAAACTGAATTTACAAACGTCAAATCTAGAAAAACATTCTTTCTCTTTCCAGTCATCTTTCCCTGCAGTCATCTTCCTTTCTCTGACCTCCATTTACATTAATACAGATCCAAAAGCTAGTTCCTCTCCAATAACCAAAAGATATTAGTAGGAGTTCAGAACTGGTACAGTATCGACAATGTAAGGAAAATCATGCAAACAGTCCTGGAGGGAAGATAGGCAACAAAAGAGAGAAATATGAACTTCAGAACACAGTTCTAGCCTTGGGAAAAATAAAAACAAAAACAAAGCCTGAAACATTTTATTTTTCCTTTACTTTTTTTTTTTTTTCTACATATCCCCCCTTTCTGTGTGCAGACTATTTCAGTTTTATTGCTCGTTACTTTTTTTCTCCATACAGCCTACAGAAAAAAAAAAAACAAACCACAAAACAATGGAAAGATATAGACAAGAAAGCATCTTCACTGTTACTAAGTACTTTGAAACTGTGAGCAAAGGAAGCTGTTAAAGCAGAGGCATTATAGAAGCAAATCAAAGTCGAAAGGTTTGTAATTCCAAATTGGCACAGTGTTTCAGAAGTAATTACATTGTTATGCAAACTGCTACCCATTGATTGGTTTAAGACTTTGATTAATCAACCAATCTGTGCTCAACAACTGACATCCCTTGTCAATATTTAGGAAAAAAATTAAAAGTTTTATGTAGATGACATCCCCGTAGCCAAAGGACAGACCAATATGAAAAAAGCAGAGTTATGCAACAGTAACTTCACAACAGCCCTTGCTTTCACTGAAGCAATTCAGTCCTACAGAATATTAAAATGAGAACTCTGTTTTGACTACTCAGTTTTCAAGCTGGAGCAAACAAAATAAATAAGAACCTCTGCCAATGTGTCTCACTTCGGGAGTAGGAAGGCATAAGTCTTTTAAGAGTGTTAGAGATTAAATATTTTTGGTTTAAGTATTTGTGGAAAGTTTAGCAAGCCTTTGAGGATGAATGAAAGATTAGCAGGGCATAGCCACACTCTCACAAGGATTTACCAAGCCTATCTTTTATCAACATGATAAACAAAAGCTGCAAAGAGAGACAGATGAGGCCACTCGTGCAATGCAATGGTGTTTTCTAAGAAAGGAAAAAAATTACACGTTGTTTTTCTTTACTACACAAATATAACATTTAGAGAAATACCCTTTTCACTGAGAAATACCACACCATAGAAGCTGTATCTCACACCACTAACTGAAACAAGATAAAATGCCTTCCCAGCAACAAAACCTGGAACTGAGCCCGCTTTATGGGAGCAGTGTGGAGCCTGGTTTCCCTGCCACCATGCACTGAGACCCCACGGCCACCCACCCCTCTTTCCCAGGCTTGTTGACCCCTCCCAGCCTCTGGCATCAGAGCTCCTCCTGATCTTTTTTGGTTGTATAGAGATGCCCTCTGCAGCATGGAGGTGCTGACACATGCTTCTAATTTTGCCTGAGCCTTGTCATCCCAGATTCCCAAGCTCCTGCATGATGTACTCACTGCCCCGGCCCAGTGTCACTGCTGAGTTTTCTAATGTGAAAGGCAGGCATCCTATTTTTGAAAAAGTGTCTGCTTTTTGACAAGATGAGACTAACTAGAACCGTAAGTCCAAGCACCCTGAAAACCACTAGCCTTTCATAATCCTAACTCGTTGACAGTCAGGTTTCCATGCTCAGTGAAAGATCACATTCCCACAGTTTCAGGACTGGGGCAATGGTGGCATTCGAATCCACACAGCAAGGCCCAGTCTCTCTCTGCTTCCTTTAATTATTTCTGTGGCTGTTCACGATGCATTAAAAAAAAAAAAAAAAAATCCCATTTGTTATTGTTTCTGGTCCCAAACTGCACTGACTGACTGGTCCTCATCAAGAGAGCTGACAGCCCTTCTCATTCGTGTGATACTCGTGTTCACTTGAGAACTGTGTTTTGCTCTCAGTCCCTCAATATTTTGCACAGGAGCGGAAGGTGTGGGTCTGCAGAAAGCCATGCACTCCCTGCAAACACATCACCAAGCCTCAGATGCCTCACAGCTGCTGAATTAAAGCCACCTTAGTGAGACCACCAGCCAAGGAAAGCCCTCACCACCACCTGGGCTTTGCAGCCCTGTCACGGTTTAACGCTGGCCCAGCAATTAAACTGAATGACAGATGTTCTCTATTAATCCCTCTCCCCTCCCTGATAAAGGAAGGAGAGAGAATAAGAGAGAGAGACTTATGGGTTGGAACCTAAACTATACAGCTTTAATGAAACAGTAATGATACAAAGGAAAAAAAATTGCTAAATATATACATATATACAGGAAAATGATACCACGTTCCTCCCCCCTTTCCCCTAATAACTCTTACATCACCACTGAGGCTGCAGGGCAGCCCTGGGAAAGTCCAGGCTGGACTCCTGGAGTCAGCAGCAATTGGGACCCAGAGGCAGGAACACAGAGATTCAGGCTGGCACGGGTCAGAACCACAGGCAGACAAACAGATGGAATCCTTCCAGGATGCCGAAGCAAACAGGGACAGACGAAAAAGAGCAAATGAGAGAAGAAAAGGGGAGGGAAGAGGGCTTGACCTTCGTGATCCCTTAGATTTATACTGAGTATGACTTGTATGGGGTGGAATACTCTCTTTGGTCTATTTTGGTCACTTATCTTGTCCTTGCTAAAGGAGGGTTGCAGGTGTGACCTCTTTGCTCCTTTTCTCTTTCTGGAGCCCAAAATGTTCCTCAGAACTGAGCAGGGGCCTTGGTTCTGCACAACATGCTCTAGCAGTAACTATAAACATCGAGTGTTATCAGTCCTAGAAGCAGACACCGACTGCGAAACTTGCTGTTAATTTCAGCAAGTACAGCTCCTTACAAGAGACTTAGCTGAAAGCAAAATTACAAGACGGAAAATTACCTTTATCCTGGGCCAAACCAGGACAAGCCCCTGTCCCGCTTTCCCTCTCCAGACCACACCAGAGGCACTGGGCCTGTCCCCCGTTGAAGGGGAACGCTATGCCTGTTGACACAGCCTTCCCAAAGCACAGAGCCTCTCAGGTTTAACCTCCCACATGTGAAACAGGCCCCCCAAGGGGAACCAGGAGTAGCCTCTGCAGCCAGCTGCTGCCCCGGGGGCTCGGAGGGGGCTGCTGGGAGCGGCGGAGGGAGAGCGGCGGAGGGAGAGCGGCGGTGCGAGCCGCATGGCTCTCCTGCCTTTCCCAGGCCCTGTGTGCCAAACGCGGCTAATTAATGGGTACAAGACCAGGCCAAGTTGCTGCTTTCTCAAAGGGAGCGGGAGAAGGCAGCTGTGGAGCCTGCTGTGCGTGCCAGCTGCAAAAGCATCATGCTCAAGGCATGCAAACTCGCAAGTGCAGTCTCAAGGCACCATCAAACGCCTGGCTGGCCCCGCTGAGGTTCATTTTACCCAAAATCTCCCATTCGGCAGCCCAAGGAGCTGTCACATTTTCCAAGTACAGCTCGCACTTGCATCACAGCCCTGCAGAAACCAGGGCAAACTTCTCCAGTCAGCCCCGGCCCCCTGAAAACCTGACACTGCCTTACATCCCAGGTGGAATTCATTCTGGGGTCCTGGTGTGTGCCAGTTTATGTGGGCACATAGAGTGCCAGAGAATGGGCCAACAACAACAAAAAAGAAATTACACCAATTGAAGCTCCTCCCCAGACAAGAGCTGAGGCTTTTGCAACTCACTTGTCTCCCAGCCTGTTTCACCATTGCTGCAGCCCAAATACCTCAGTTGCTCTGGGGACATTACCTGCATGCATATATTGTAGTCAAGCTATTCTAGTGTGCATGACGGACACTCCCAACCTGGCCAAAAACATAGCTAGTAGGGTTTAAAACTGTGAAGACTGCAAACAGTAGGCCAAAATCAAGTTTCCAATTAGCTCAGAGCATTTTCAGCATTCGGCAGCAGGCGTCCTCCTGCAAGGCTCTGGAGTTCAGCAGTCAGGAGAAATTGTACTCAGGAAAGAGCCAGAAATTTTGTAATTGCCTTTTAGCAAGAACTAGCCCAGTCACCCAGGTCCCAAGACCTCTGCCAAGGAGGCAGAAGTTTATAACGCAGAGGATTCAAAACGCGCTACACCAACAGCATTTGAAATGGATAAAACCCAGCGGAGGGCGTACTGCAGCTCATGCTGTTTGCTTTGCTGAACCCTCTCAGCCACTCTTGAAAGAAAGGACAGTGCTCAGAAGGGATTTTCCCTCCCATCTTGAGATAATCTTTGGAAGCAATGCATGACAAGCTGAAAGAACGATTACTGCTAGTGAGAGAAGAGGCCGAGCCTCTTTACGTAGTACATTTAGTAATGCATTCTTTAAAGACATGTGTAGGGAGGGGTAAGCAGTTTTTGGCTAAGTTATTTTTTCCCCAAAAGATCTCAAACCTCCGGTAACCTCACTAGGACTGGAAACTGAATATGTTTGGTTTATTTGGGAACCCTGTGTACCAATTCTTTTTGTTCAACCAAAATTATTTCTCCCTAGAGCAGCTTGATTTAGGAAGCTGAGCACTGATTAATAGGTTCAAAAGAATCCTTTTTCTATCTTCCAAGTTTTTCTGGGAATATAATTTTGTATGTGGATCATCACGAGATTCTGCACTCCTCTTTTTAGAGGCACAATCAATATTTATATTAATATTAATAGATCATGCTTCTTTTTAATGAATTGAAGCTTCACCATACTAACATTGACACAGGTCAAGATCACAGTTCACCTTTAGATGCACAGTCCTGTTTTTCTGAACATTTTAGACCCGAGTTCAAATCACTCCCAATTAGTATTTTCCCAAAACTAGTTCATCTCTGCCTAATGGCTACTGCTCAGATCTGCAGGCTATGAATGTAATTTCTTTCCTCCTCTAAAGATCTGAGTTGAACTTGTCTGCCCTTGACATAAAAACAGTCATGATCTTTATGGAAGCCATTTATGTGGAACCATTTACATGAAACCAGATCATTTATATGCCATTTCATAAATTTTTCAGTTTTTGCTCAGTATTTAGAGAACTGTAGTTGTACATTACCATCGATCTAATCTTCAGTTTATTAGATTATTTCTAAACTGGATTCTATACAAGCCACTGATCGTAAATGAAATTTATAGGAGACATGAAATATTCTCTCAGTAGATTCATATTCAATATCCTTTCTTGTTGTTTTATTATTTAATATTTACTTTCTTAGTGCTGCAGATCATGAGAACTTTCCACAACATCTGAAATAGACATTAATTTGAAAGCTGATTCGATATGCATCCTCAACCTGAATTTGAGGATTTTTTTTCCCCACAGTATTCTATTGTTTCTCCATTTATTCCTGCTGCTATTTCACATTAGAGCTAATGTGGCACATTTTTGCACACATGTAAAAGACACCTGGTTTTCAAATAAAGTAAGCTACTGAATTTATAACTCAGGTGTTTAACTTCTGATCTAATATCTAAAGTCTGCAAACAACATTAGGAGAGGTTCTCTCTTCAACTATCTATCCAAATGTTTCAGGATTTTCCTAAATTAGCTAGCACAGTAAAATAGGATGAATATGGGCTGGTGGTAAGAAATTTTAAGGAAGGTCACCCCAAACTACAGCACCTCCTAGTGTCAGATGGCAGGAAACCCTGAAACCCTTTTCCTCCTTCTCAGCGGGAGTGGGAGAAAGAGGTTCAGTGCAGTGGTTGGGGACTGAGATCTTGCCAGCTTACCCCTGCATGGTGCTTTTCAAATCAATGAAGAAACAGTGAATTGAATTAAGTCACAGGAGCCCTGCTTTAAAAGATTTGTCATATTATGGTTTCTTATATAAAAAGAAGGAATAAGCAAACTAACTGAATCATAGAATCATAGAATTGGCTGGGTTGGAAGGGACCTCAGAGATCATCAAGTCCAACCCTTGACCCACTACCGCTGCGGTTACCAGACCATGGCACTGAGTGCCACATCCAGTCTCTTTTTAAATATCTCCAGGGACGGAGAATCCACTACTTCCCTGGGCAGCCCATTCCAATGCCTGATCATCCTCTCCGTAAAGAAATTCTTTCTAATATCCAACCTAAACTGCCCCTGGCACAACTTAAGACCATGCCCTCTTGTCTTGTTGAAAGTTGCCTGGGAAAAGAGACCAACCCCCCCCTGGCTCCAGCCTCCTTTCAGGGAGTTGTAGAGAGCGATGAGGTCTCCCCTGAGCCTCCTCTTCTCCAGGCTGAACACCCCCAGCTCCCTCAACTGAAGCCACAAGAAAAATCCTATAGCAAGTTAAGACCATACAGCCTTTCTGACATGATAATGACATATTCTGTGTCATCATTGCAGGAATGCAGGTGAACAGAATGAATCAAGCACAGCTCCCAGTGTTTCCTTTGACTTTTTACTGGCTTATTTGCTTCCCTTTTGTGTGGGCACATCTTTAACAGTGTAGACAGCTAAATCAATGGCCAGTTAACTATTGATCCCTGACTGGTTGTACTCTCCTGCTGAACAGCACACCAAAAGGCTTACAACACTGTACAGGAAGCCTAAACTTTACATGGATTTTATTACTGCACTGAGTACCAATAATCCAGCAGATCCAGTAGAAGGAAAGTGGTAAAAGCAATGCTGGCAGCTTTGTCAAGAGTCCATCCAAAGCCCGTTGCAGCAGGCATTGCCAGAAGCAGTAGCTATCTCCTCAACCAAGACTGTGTCTAAACAAGGAGGGTCTCACAGGGAAAAGACTGCTGAGCAGAAGACATTGGAGTATTCAAAGAAGCTTATTTTGTCTTAGGTACCTTCAAAAGAAGCTGTGCTGTTTGATGGCCTTCCAACAAGCCAAGATTTAACATCCACTTCATGGTAGTCACTGTGCCTTTTTAGACTGAGTGCTGACTGTTTGATAAAGTATCTTTCTTCTGTACCCAATCCTACCTGACTTTCAGACAGCCATGGCTCAAAATTTACTAGCAATGCTTTTTTCTTCCCCAGCACTGCAGGACATTTGGCCTCAGCACAAAGATGCTACCACTGTACAGCAATAATTAATCCTGATTCATCAAACATTATATCTAAAACAATAACTGGAGCATGCATTTTCTGTACCAGCTTGTTTGTCAACAACTCATGTCAAAAGCCGCTTAACAATGACAAGGACACTTTTTGAAAAGATACGGTCATTCTACACATGAACATAAAAACCTCAAGTGCTAATTTGAAGAAAAGCATTTTCCCAGTGATCTTCAAAAGCGTTTTATTTTGATTTGCATAAGTAAATTCAAGCACTTCTGAGCTTTATAATGACCCGACAAAAGGCACATTTTTCCTGGGATCATCTCCTCAAAAGTCAGATGAGATGTGGGCAATCAGCTTTACTGTGCCATCACTCAAACACTTCTTAAACAAAGCATAGGTTAAAGCTTGCTCTACCAAATTTTGTCAAAAAAAAAAATGCAAACAAGCAAGTTGCTAGAAAAACATGACCTATTAAGAGAAAAAGAATAGAAGTATTGTAGGAAATGATTTGTCACAAATACCGGTATCAGCTCCACAGCAAAGTATTATTTATAAGTACCCCTTTAATTAAAACATGAACTTTAAAAAGAGTTCACAGTTTATATATGCGCAGGATCTCTTCTCACTGTGCAAACTAACATAGCGCTGAGCTGTGCCATGCTGTGTAAGCTGGACTCAGCTTTCTTTTAATTAAGTTTGTTCATGGACAGCACAGCATTTGCTAAAGCTAAATATTGCTGGAACTGAATTGTTATTGGTCTGTCCAGTGCAGAGCTGCTGCAGAACCTTCAATCATGCATCTGAGCTGCCAATGGTGATTTGATTTGCCCTTCATCTTGCGTGGCAAATATCGTCACTATGGTTGCTGCCTTGAGAGCATTTTGTAAGATACATGGTACCTCATTTTATTTCCACAAAATGCGATCATAACCAGAAACATCACAGGTTGATATTAAACCCTCTTTTTCCTTCTTCTTCCATTACACGGTGAGATTTTTAGAGCTCTTCTTAGTTTTCCTAGAAACAAATTTCCAGATCCCTACATGCAAAGTGCACTGCAGTCAAAAAGGCAGCTCAACCTCTGCAAAAATAATTTTGTCACTCTAGCTTCAAAGGCATTTAGCTGCCTCCATATTGCCTTCTGTATTTTTTTAATGACAACTTTGTTATTTACATTGCTGTTAAATAGGAATCAATGAATCACCTCAGATTACCTGATGCCTGTCTATATGACAATTTCTGGAATAATCTCCTAGCTGTTAACCATAACCTAGAAACTCACTCATGACCTCTGCAAGCAAAAGGCTGATTTGCCAGATAAACCACAAAGTGGAACATCTTACCTAATTTATGCTGATTTGTCACTGTCTGTGTTGTAGCAAAGTTAAGACACAGTGTCCTATAGCATGTTAGAGAATATTGCATCATGTATATTTATTTTCTTTATACTACATAGGGTAAATGACACACTGATACATTTATATTTTCCAGGATTTTCTTACTTTTTTTTCTAGACAGGAGTCAAGTTCTTTGCCTCTGTACAGTGTCAGCAAATCTTGCAATGTAACTCCAACTATTTGCATTCTCACTGAATTGTGTTGTACATAATTCTGTCCCACAGAAGGGGTGCATTTGTGTGTGTGTGTTTATACTTAGACAGAGAAAGAAGAGGTCACAAAAGAAATTATTTGCTTCACAGAGGACATGGCATGAAAACAGGTCACAGTATAAACCTTCCATTATCGATAATGGAGGAAAGAAAGCTAATTCAAGCTAACATGCCATATGCACTAAATCAATAAAATTAACAGCTTAGCTTAAAGTGCTCTTTAAAAAAGCCTTAAAACATCAACAGAACACATCCTGCTATCATTGGTTCTTTTGATTATTTGGCATTCTGAAAAACACAATAGATGGAATGAGTTTTTAGTCACATTAGTCAGTTCTTTAATATATCTGAAGTGCCAGGGACACTAATTAGTTGAAATGTCATTTTTTGTATGCAAAACATTAAGTGAAAAATTTCAGATTGTAGTAACATCTAAAAAAACCAAATAGTTATTTTTGCTCCACTTAAAATCATAATACTCTCAAACATCTGACATAAGCACAAAGAGTTTTAAGACAAAACTAAGACAACATAGAACTCTTCTTTGAATTTTACAGCTGTCCTTTGTGTAAGCTGAAATTTGGAAAATCACAATAAAAGAACCTGAAGAGCAGGATTTGTGTACAACGCAATAGATTCTAGAACAAACATTTAAAATTATTACAGAATTTCTAGACAATTGTGCTCTTTTAGTCTACATTTATCAAGGCACCATCTCTTAAGCCATGGTCTGGTGAAACCTGGAGTAGATTTGGCTCTGTTATTTTCTTACTTTCAAGTTTCAAGCAGATTTCTGTGTTCTCATTATATTAACACTGGACCAATGGGATTACAAATGGTAGTGGAAATAAATATTTTTCTCCCTTGTCTACCTCAGGATACAATAATACCACTCACACAGTGCAGACAAAATCTAGCATTGTAGAGAGAAAACTTGGGTTACTCAGGCTGCTTTGAGCTCAGCCTGTGGAATAAACCTCCCTATATAGTTTGTGGAGACTGTGCCAGGTGATAGAGCAGAGTTTGAATGTTGCTCCTCAAGCTCAGAAAAGGAAGCAATGGGACTTCCTAAATTACAGGAGTGTGGCAAAGGAGGAGTTTCACTGTCTGATCTTCCAGTGTCCATGGAATGTCATAATGAAGCAGCAGAGGCACAAGTTCCATATGTTTTCATGTACACATAACCCATGTGGCCAGCATGGCTTTAGGACTTTCTGCCCCGTGTTCGTAGCAGTTTTCTCCCTAAGGTAACAGTATTAGCTTTCTCATGGCCTGATCCTTCTCAATTTTCATTAATCCTCACCAATTTTCACTGGTGTCATTTGGCAGTATCAGGATCTGTCCTTAGAAAATATTTTCAAATTACATTCAGATTACTAAATACACAAAAAACCCCAAACAAGTGGATGTATCTCTGAAAGTGCTAACAAAATGAAGATAACACAGGTTTGAAATGCTACATATGCTCACGGGGTTAAATTATTATCAATGCTGCATCTATTGGCAGATCAATAGGAACTTATGAGTTTCTCTTCAGACGTTCTCTAGGTTGGGACTGTGTCAGGAAACTCAGATTTCTTCATGTAAAATTCAAAGCCTTAGCATTTAACTGTCTACACTTGCACTGGAAAAAGACTGTGGCTATTAACGGTAGTAAATTATCAGCACTGGGAAAGCATTAGAAGCTTTAAGAGGACTTTTTGGGACAGTATAATGCTTTTTAATATTTGACCTAGTGACCTGAAGGCGAATTCAAGCAACACACAAATCCCATGTGATTACTTCTGAAGAAAACCGAACACTTTCTCTTTCCACATTTTACGTTACTTCCTATAAACCATAAATGCAGCCAGAATATTCTTGTCTGGGAATTCCTTTTGGGATAAAGGTTGAGGTCTACTTAGCCTGAGTCCATGCAAACGGCTAGAAAACAGTTATTCATCTTGATGCACATGCCAGAAATGAAACCCTAGTAGTCCTTGAGGATACATCAACTTTCAGGGAGCCTAGATCCTTTTAAATACTGTAGAAACTTAAGAAAAAAATCTACATAGATACCGCTTAAGGAAAACAAAATCCCTCGTAAAACACAGCCTTGACAGTTTTATTTTGAGAAATCCGTATTTAACACTTACAAAAATACCATTCCCAGTTAAGATCAGGCACAACTCACAAAACACACTCTGCAGAGATATTATCCTTTCCCTAAATGCATCAGACAGGAAAAGGCAATCAAGTCAATGTTTCAAATGTGACAAGTGACAGTTATCACTCAAGGAGCATGACAGACACAGCAATAGCACATTTTCCCTGTGTGTGGAATTCCCAGTGCCAAGTCAGCAAGTCCCAGCAGAGGATTACCAAAAAGGTTTTGAAAAACTCAATTTCCACCTTCACAGATGAAAATGAGGAAATACTATTAATAAGCAGGGAAACTAAAGCCTTGCTTTAGTTAAAACATAAGATATTACAAAGGCAGGATTGAATTGCTGTCATTATCACTGCTGAACACCCCTGCACAGAGCAGATGAGCTGCTTGCCCTGTCCTCAGCACCCATCAGAGCAACTCTTGCCCTGTATGACAAGATTTAAAAGAAATTAAGACTAGGATTCAACAGCAAGAAAACCAGGAAAAAAATGTTAATGTTGAGGTGGAAATCCTGCATCTTTGCCAAATCAAGAAGGCACAATCCCATGCTCTCCAGTCCACAGTCTCAGCAATGCTGGCACTGTCCCACCAAGTTTTTGCCAACAGAGAAGCCTAAAGCTGCAGACAATGTCAAAAAGCAGTCTAGACAGCAGGTAGCCTGCAGGGGAGACTGGGAGGTGCGTGGCCACCTCCAGTCCTGCTCTGGCCTCAGCTAACCTGGGGCTATGCTCAGCTGCAGGGGAGCAGCAGAGGCTACAATTAATGAGAAAGGCAGGACAATGACATGAGGTGAGTGTGGTGTGTTGACCTTGGCTGGAAGCCAGGTGCCTACCAAGTTGATCTATCATTCCCCTCCTCAGCTGGAGGGTGGGGAGAATAATATGACAAAAGGTTCATGGTCCAGATATGGACAGGGAGATCAGTCAGCAATTACCATCGTGGGCAAAATAGACTCAGCTTGGGGAAATTAATTAATTTATTACCAGTCAAATCAGAGGAGGGTAATGAGAAATAAAACCAAAACTTAAAACTCCTACCCACCTACATCTCCCTGATCTCCTGGGCTCCGTGTCACTCCTGATTTTCTTTACCTTCTGCCAAGCCAGTGGAACAGAGAGATGGGGAGGAAGGGTTGTGGCTATTTCATCACACGTCTCTGCCACTCCTTCCTCCTCAGTGGAGAGGACTCCACACTCTCTTCCTCTGCTCCAGCATAGGGTCACTCCCATGGAAGACCATCCTCCACAAACTCCTCCAGCCTCACTCCTTCCCATGGGCTGCAGCTCTTAATTTACTGCTGTGAACATGTGAGTGAAACAACTGCAGAGATCAAGGGCAGTGAAGAAGGAGTGGGAGGAGGTGCTCCAAGTGCCAGAGAAGAAATTCCCCTGCAGCCTGTGGTCAAGACCATGGTGAAGCTGTGGCCCCACAGCCCATGGAGTTTAATGGTGGAGCAGACCTCCACCTGCAGCCCATGAAGGACCCCCCAAGCCAAGCAGATGGATGTCCCTGAAGAAGGCTATGACATGGCTGAGAGCTCATGCTGGGGCAGACTTCTGGCAGAACCTGTGACCCCATGGAGAAAGAAGCCCAATCTGGAGCAGGTTTGCTGGCAGGACTTTTGACCCCATGGGGAACCCACACTGGAGTAGTCTGTCCCTGAAGGACTGAACCCTGTGGAAAGGACAAGCAGAGCATGAAAGCTTCAATTATCTTCCTTAATTTAAGCTTATGTTATGATTTGTGTAAATAGAAAATTGGGATCTGAATGACCCGATGCATCAGCTAGAGGTTTAGGGAAAGACAGAGGAGAGTAGTAGACAATCCTACAGCAGTACAGTGCTGGGGGGAAAAAACAAAGATAATGGGTATAGTAAGAGAAACATTGTCAGTTGATGAAAGCAGAGGGGAGAGGGAATTGTATTGTGCTTTGCCATCTACAAAGAACATAATCTGTCCACAAGACACAGGACAGTGAACCAGAAATGAGTCTGAATTCTCTTACTTTCCAAAAAAACCCAAGGAAACTGTGAATTCTACATGAATGTTTTCTTACAAACTTTTCATTAGCTCCTTCCACCTTTTATAGTCACAGGACTTCTAAGTTTTCCAAACCGATGAATGCTTCCAGTTGTATATTCACATAAAAAAGAAAAAGTCAATAATTTTCTGGAGAAGAAAGCAGAAAACCACTCAGAAACTAGAATAGATATTGCAAGGTGGACAACATTGCCAATTCTACCCACCTACTGTGGATCAAGACGGGAAATTTTGTGAGCCATGAGAAGCCATGTCCTAGTCCTTTTGCGGAGAGGAAAAATAGTTTCTCTCTGCTCACAAAACCAATGTGAAAAGGCACATGTGCTGTTCTTTCAGCAAAAATTAAGAGCTTTGAGAAGGCAAATAAGCAAAAATGCCTGGCATTTGAAATGAAACAATGGACACAGTTGTCAGCAGTCAGATGCAGCGGAACTACAGAAGGCATCAGAGGAGCTCTGCAGCACAGGGCTGTTCATAAGACAGCAAGGACAAGCTCAAAGGCCTTGCTGCACGAACACTGCCTGCCAGCAAAAGCTCATGCAGGTCAGCTCTTTGTAACAATGAGAACATGAGGCAAACTGTACAGGAAGGGCATCAAATGATAAAAGCTGATAGCAGAGACTGAATGATACTAGAAGTTGAAATTCAAGATAGAGCACAGTGCTTGAACCCGCATACACGTGACCAGTCTCTGTGTGGAAGGAGGAAAGGAAGGAGGAGATGCTTCAAGTCCTGTAACTCTGTCTTTCCTTCCATTTCCAGAAATCTCGACTTGGTCACTCTGCCTAGCACACAGCTGGCTGTGACTGCTTGTGAATGTACAAAGCTGGCCTGTGAGAAAATGCTCTGGCATTCCAATATTGAGCTTTCACTGGCTCATACTTAGCTTTTCTTCTCATACCTACATAATATTTCAGCTGTGGCAAATATAATTATGAATAG
Source organism: Phaethornis superciliosus (assembly GCA_023637945.1). NCBI lineage: Eukaryota > Metazoa > Chordata > Aves > Apodiformes > Trochilidae > Phaethornis > Phaethornis superciliosus. The sequence goes on from JAJQWJ010000002.1 coordinate 109,285,503, forward strand.
GCATGTCCCTGTGTGTGTATGCATGGGAATGATATGTTTAAGTACAAGTACAGCTTGATATTGTATATGTAACAACAAAATGTATTATATACATAAAAGTGCATTCCAGTTTAAGCATGCTTTCAGTTTTGAAGATCTGGGTAAACAGATGTCTGTGTGTGAAGACATACAAGATTATACCCAGACTTCCAAGAAAGGAGGCACATTTGTAATTATGCATACATATGTGTGAATGTATATACAAAGGGTGTATCCCACTGTATAGCCATTTAATGTGCTTAGCTGGTGGTATGCTTCTGTGGGATTAAATCTATTTGCCGGTGATCATATGTTACATTTATTTGTATATGTGTATAAAACATTCATATAAGAAGTGATGGCTGTATCAATCCACCAAGTGAAGGCTGTTATTTTCCTCTTTCTCACTTATAAATTCTAAGCAACTCTAAGAACTTACTGCAGTAAAACAGCTGTGAGAGAAGCTACAAAGGCATTCCTTGAGTCCCAGACTAGAAAGGAATTACAAAGACATCATTTTGGATGTAGGGTCTGTTTGGGAATTAAAGGCAAAGGAGAATCTGCAAGCAGTGTAGGACTGGGCTTCCTCCTAGGATGGTGAAAGCTGGACCTTTTGTTAGTCCTTAAATGAGCTGAGTAATTTTGCTCCAGATTTAGAATATTTTTTTAAAAACTAAAAAGGCAATATTAAGGAAAGGAACCTGAGCTATTGAATACTTTAAGCTTCTGGATTACCTCTCCCAAGCACTGTATTTGCAACTTGTTTTCAAACTCGTTTTAGTGAAAAGCGGAATATCTTAAACTCCCAGTTATCCAATATTGCATCACTAGGGCAATTTAGAAGTGTTTTATCAAAGGGACACTCCTTATGCCAGTGTTTATTCTTGTTGATAGTGAGCTCAGCAGTTGCTGACATAAGCAAAAAAATCACCCAATACTTAAGAAACAACTTCAACCATTTTTAAGGAGGTAAAATGCACTTGTTCCTAAAGGAGGTAGTACTGAAAGGTAACATGTACAATTCCTTTAAGCGGATGCCTATGAAATTCTAGAAGTTCCCATCATGACTGTAGCAATTCCCGGTAGCTCATGGTAAAACACATACAGCTGTGGATGAGTGTGCACTTTCCACATGCCAAGTAAACACTTTAAACCTAAGGAACCAAACTTGATAGTTTACAGTCCTGAGAAATGTGTGCTCCATTCAACTTCAACCACGAGGCCAAGCCAATGATACATATATTCTTTGGGCACAACCCACCCTGTAAAAAAAAAAGCCTCAAAACACCTCATCTCTATGTTCTAAATATGGAAGATGGTCAGATCACATAAAATCCCTTGAAAACTCTATGTTCCCCAAGAGCAAAATAAATATCCACTGGATCCCGCTGAGTAATGTCTCAGCCTGATGTTGACTCAGTTGTGGATCTGCAAATCAGTGATGGTCACAGACAGATGAACAGAAGCAGCCTGAGCAGCCTCAGGATGGGATCTGACATTTAGAGGCTTCTCAGCCTTACCCTGCCAGGGAAGGGACGAGGATGGCTCATTTGAGAAAAGCATCATCATCCTCTGGAGCTTGCTTGTTTTTTAAGGGAAATAGTTTCAAGTTGCTTGACCCTATTATTGCAGATCAATCAATTCAACCTGCTAGGCTGCCTCTCACAGGTTTTTGAGATATTACACTGTTCTGACAAATCAAGCAGTTCCCAGAGAAAGTGAAAAGATGTATGAGCCATTTGCATTTACACTGCTGTTAATTTTAAAGCCTCAAAACACTGGATGAGTTCAAAACAGTGAAGTGTGGAGAAAATATTTTGATGGATCCAACCAAATCATAAGGTCATGCAGAGAAATAGGAAGAAAATAGAAAATATACAACTAGACTCTGTCACTTGAGATACATGCAGAAAATCATGTTGCTCTGTCCCAACGCTGATGATCCTCATGTAAGGAAATTTTTTAATTTTGCTAAACCTGTCGCCCATTCAATAGGCTCCAAAATTAACATGAAGAGAAAGAAATCCTATTCAGAGACAAAGCACACTTGAAACCAAGGCTCTGGCTACTTTGGAACAATTAAAGCGCTGCCTGGGTATATTAATCACAGTCTTCTGGCCTGGTTCCAAGTTGGGCAATTACAGTCTGCCTACCTCAAATTCTCTCCAGAGTTTCAAATGCAAGAGTTATTTGTGATTTCCTTCCTATAAAAAGTGTTGTTTAGTGCAGCCAGTAAAGACTGGTTTCATTCAAGTGATGGGTGAATGACCCACATTGACTATAGAAAATGTGTAAAAGCACTTTGGGATCCTTCAGGAAGAAGGACACTTATTATATGGTCATTTTACAGTGCTTTTATTATTCTAGGAGGAAGTACTCCTATCTAGATGTTTCTTCACATGCCTTTTAGTAATCAAGTAGTTCAGAGTTTGGACTTGTTTTCTCTAAAAAATTAGGTTAGGTTATTTTTTCTGTAAATTTAAGATGATAGATTTGAAATGCAAGCACTGTATTGCTAGACAGTTTAGGAAAACATGCATAACTTCTTCTACTTTGAAAACTATTCTGATAATTTTTTGAGCCAAAATGATTAATGATTTATTATGAGGCTCATTAATCAAAAACTGTGTGTGCATGTTTTTTAAAGGACCAATTCCACTGTTCAAGTCAATTAGGTCCTCTAAAGCTATTACATTGGTAAGGAGCCACAATATTACCAAGACTTCCTGCAATATTGCTGAGACTTCCCCGTGTGTATTTAGAGTATAAAATAAATGCTATTATTCAGGAGATACTGAATTGCTAAGCTTCTTAAATTTGTACAATTGGGAACTTGAAGTACATTAAAATGCTGAAACTCATTAAGAGCCCTTTTCACAGCTGCAAGATTGTTGGCATTCACAGCACCATGCAGAACAATAAAACATTCCCCACACCTTTGAAGAGGGCAACTTCCGTTCCTCTAGCTCTGCTTTAATGAATCACTGAGGCAGAACTGGTATCTAACCTCGCCGTCAACCTCTTCCATTGAAAGGGAGAAAGAAAAAGCCACAACAACGCTAATATTCTGAACAGAAAAGTAAAATGTATGCGCATACTGTACTAACCTTCCCCCAAGACAAACCCCTCAGCTATCGCTGCCTGTTAGTCAGGACACAATTCAATTCTCTCCATCAACACCAAACAAAACACCTTCAGAGGCAGAAAACAATCCATGTTTCTCTCCCAAGCCACCCACCAAAATATGCCTAGGTAGACCGTTTCCTTGGGTATCATTTTGCTGGACCCAAAGCACAGGACTCAGCATTTCTGGTGGGTGTTTTTGCTAATGCCAGCTGTTTGTGATCACCCTGTGTGCTGAAAATGTCCTCCTGCCACGTTCACTGAGGGCACAGATGTTGTGCCTGTAAAGTGGCACCGCAACAAACAACATCCTCAGCAAACCTCTGGATACTCCATATTTTTTTTCCTACAACTTCTCCAGCAGACACACGGCACTGGTATTGATGGTCAAAAGACATCACTTTCCTAAGATTTAGCAAAATGTCATCCTTCTCCAGCTGCATCAGGCTAATGAGTGCTCAACCCTTCTCAGCTAGAAGCCAGCCACTTTGCATACCAAGTGGTTGTGAACCAGACTTAAAAACAATTCTTCTCTTTGATCTGATAACAGCATGTTCTAACTCCTCCTCAGTCAGGAGGGTCACAACTGCACCTCTTAATATCTACAGGTCTCACCACCCCCAGGGTTAAGAAGCCCAAGTCTTATTAATGCTAGTGTGCATCAGTCTGATTTCTCCAGCTGAAGGATCTGTTTCTAAGTAAATTTCCACTGGGCCACCTACCACGCTTCATTTCCTATTTGAAAAACAGAAGAAAAACAATCCAGTAACTGACCAAAAATTGTCAGTAAGAACTAAGGGAATAGGGATTGCCCTAGAGATTTCACAAGATTCATCGTAAGCTTGGCGTTGGACAAAACTGAAAGAAAGAGTCTTGGGACTATTATTTAGCTTGTTAAATTCTATGTGCAAACTCTATCTTTCTATTCCAAACTATTCCCCAAAGCAAAGAGTGGATAGTCTCCCAGAGAGGGGGAAATTGTTCCCTATTCTCCTCTAAACAATTTTTGAAAGGAATGAAGGAAAGTACAGTGCCAAACTGGTGAAGATGATTATGTATTTCAGAAGTGGGTTTGAAAGATTCAACAAGAGATATTAATATTAAAGATTACAGAATTAATTACAGAAAAAAGGGGGTGGGGTTTTGCATGAATGTTCCCATGTACATCACACAAACTCAAAGAAAACAATATAAGGGAAGATCAGAGTATGACATAAACAAGGCATGTGGTTAAAGGAAAAGATGCTTTGATAGTGTACACATGGAGGTCGTTTTGTTACAAGCAATAAAGGTTTCAAACCTTTGCTGAAGAATACTCCTTCATCCCTATGGATCTTGACAAAACACAATATGATTGCTTTTGAAATCCAACTATTTTGGCACACAATTCTGAGTCCATATATTCAGCTGTGAATATCCAACCCATGCCAAGTGAGGAGAGCAGGAAAACCTGACTACTGATGATAACAGGAGTGCATACACATGCATTCCCCACTCCCATGCTGTGATCACATTTCTCAACTGCTTCCCAGCCACCTAGAGAAACATGGGAGCAGCCACCATTGGCACTTGGCTAGTATCAGCATAGACAAAGGAGATATCTGTCTCTGTGTCAAACACTGAAAGTGACACAACAGTGGCAAATCCCAACTTTTTTTCCCTGGAAACAGACTCAGTAAGAAAAAAAGGCCTGTACCAGTTTCAGCTCGCCAGTTGTTTAGGGTTTGGAACTGATTGATACTCACATAGAGACAATAAAAAGAAGGAGGAAGAGAGTCCTCTGAGCTTTTCAGCACATAACTCTGCTGGCAGATTTTGCCATCTGATCAGAAAAACTGTCCCCAGAAGAAAAAGAAATGTTTTTAACAGTGTTTCACCCTTCAAGTGTTTTGGATTTTCTTCTTGAAACCATTTTATTCCTTCTATTGGATTATTTCATTATAACAAACTAGGGTGTTCAAGCTTACAGATTTAAGTATAAATAAGAGCAGATGCAACAAGAGGTTTTCAGGGAAGCATTCACTGTTGAATTTATCCCTCTTGCTATGTCCAGCAGAGCTTAACACCTTCCACCTTCAAGTCATGCTGTGAAAGCCCTCTTTTACAGACCACCTGGGACTTTCATTGTCCTATAATTTAAAATGAGTGCACTTCTGCAATGTTGTATTTTGTGAGCACTTTAAACTGAACAATAACTTTAAAACACAATCTTAAAAAAAAAGCTGAATTTATTCAAGCTAAACTTTATTTTGTTCACTTGGAAAGCAACAGAACTGTGCTTCTGAGCAAGCAGTGCAAATAAGAATTCCCCACCCTGTATGATCAAGTACACATCCACAGGTATGACATTCTTATTTGTTCTAGAGAATATTCTAGAAAATAAACTCAGAAGAAAATGTGATGCCCATTAGAGCGTATCCTGAAGTGCCATATCTATAGTTTTTTAATACCTTCAGGGATAGTGACTCCTCCCTAGGCAGCCTGTTCTAGTGCCTGACCACTCTTCCAGTCAATAAATTCTTCCTAATATTTTATCTAAACCTCCTCTGGCACAAAATCAGGCCACTTCTTCTATTCCTATCATTATTTACTTGGGACAAGAGACCAACACCCATCTCATTACAAACCTCCTTTCAGGTAGTTGTAGAGAGTGAATAATTATAGAGTGAAGTTATCCAGAGTGAATAAAGCCAAATAATACTGGGCATTTGGAGGTGAAGGCACACATTGGCAGTTAAAGCCACTTGCTAATAACTGAGCTGTACACAAAGGCAAATGTCTTCATAACCACGTTATGGAAGTTTGGATGGGTTCTTTATATATTCCAGTCTGGCTCTAGAAAGAAAAGCAAAAAGAGACTTCCCTGATTTTACATACAAGGCCTTCAAGTATAATATATTTTCCATTTTTCAAACTGACCTTTAAAAACAGTTTAAAATATTCACTTTATCAATTAATTATATTTTGGGCATTAATGAGGATTGCGCTTTCCAAAAAGAAAAAAGAAAGCATGAATATTTTCCAGGTGTTTTCCACACTGGAAGAAAGAGCATTGGAGGCTCACAAGAGAAATATGAATATTTCTGTGCAGTATTTGGGATTGCTTGCTAAACTGACTACTACTGTAGGAATACAAGTGCCTCGGGCTGCCAGCCCTTTCCCAGGCTGCACTGGGACACAGTGGCAGAAAGCAGAGTTGGGAGTAGGTACTCATCACATATAGTTTCCCTCCAGCATATTGTAGACATTAAAGAGCTGGTTTAGCTTAAGTTTTTGTCAAAAGGGACCTCAGTTATGCTAATTATGCTAGTAATGGTGCTGAAGTCCATGTGAACAGGCAAAGAGGATGGAGTGGGTTGCAGACCTCAGCCTGAGAACTGTGTCCAGTTTTGAAAACTTTTTCTTCACCCTGCCTACGTTGGACCTTTTAGAGATGGAAATGAGAGCAAGAAGGAGTTCTAAACAACTAGACTAAATTTTACTTTGCTCTCTAAGTCAGCCCAAGTATTTTTGGCTAAGAGTGTGGGTTATTTTTGCTTTCACTCCAAAGTTCCAGCTTGATCCTAGAAGCCACTTGCAGCAGCTGAAAGTCACACCGTCCCTTCAGACCTCACTCTCAGACTGGTCTCAGTACTGTTCCCTGCAGTCCCCTGTGGTTTTGAGCATCTGTCCTCTCCTTGCCAGATGATGTGAAAAGGGATGAGTGTGCAGGGCTCAGAGTGGGGCAGATGCTCATTTTTATGAGCAATGGCTAATGTGCAGATATGACCTGAAAAGTACGTGCTACAGTAGAACTTATATTTCTATAATGGAAT